>NW_021011531.1:1038506-1764535 GCF_003987935.1 Bombyx mandarina
ATTACGCAAATTATAATTTTGCGGGTTTCATTTTTATTACACGATGTTATTCCTTCACCGTGGAAGTCAATCGTGAACATTTGTTGAGTACGTATTTCATTAGAAAAATTGGTACCCGCCTGCGGGATTCGAACACCGGTGCATCGCTTCAACACGAATGCACCGGACGTCTTATCCGTTAGGCCACGACGACTATAAAACGACTATAAAAAATAAAAAATGCACGTCACTCCGCAGGTGCCGGCGGAAGATCAGCCGATTGTCTCGTTACTGTTAGGCATTGCTGAGCCGGTAACCGCTCCCAAGCCCCTTTTTTTTCTTAGTTTAGTTTTCATTTTTTGTAGAGAAGAAGTCGTCATGGCCTAAAGGATAAGAAAGACGTCTGGTGCATTCGTGTTGAACGATGCACCGGTGTTCGAATTTCAGGCGGGTAACAATTTTTCTAATGAAATACGTACTCAACAAATGTTTCCGATTGACTTCCACGGTGAAGGAATAACATCGTGTAATAAAAATCAAACCCGCAAAAATTATAATTTGCGTAATTAATGGTGGTCCAATTACGAATCCTCAAGTTCTTCGGGCACATCACTCGTAATGAGGACTCCATTCAGCGGTTGGTGGTGCAAGGGAAAGTCGAGGGCAAAAGATCTCGCGGACGATCTCCAACACGATGGACCGACCTCATAAAATCTGTTACTCACTCCAACATAAATGTTTGCTCTCACTCTGCGAAACATCGTGCCACATGGCGTCGCATCGCGAGAGCATCGGTATCGCACGATCCGACTGATGCATGACCACGACCACTCTGTCAAGAGTGTACGAATAGGAAGAATTAATGGTGGTAGGACCTCTTGTGAGTCACTCCTTCATAGCTAATACCCCACCAAACCATCACTGAAGTCGGATAGTGCCCACGTTGCACTCTGTCGACTAATTGGGAAGCTTCCTTAGAGCTTTGAGCATAAATACGGTCATTGTGTTTGTTAAAATGTTGCTCAATTGTAAAAAAAATTCTCATCCGTAAACAAAATTTTTCTATGACCTCCCTTTGCGTACCGCTTCAGTAGTTGTTTCGATTTACCACCCTATTCTCTTTTAAATTATCAGTTAAGAAATGACCAGTACGTCTCTTATAGGCTGCAAGTCCTAAGTCATCTTTTAAAATACGCGACATGGTTCTAGGTGCTATCTTCATCTCCCGAGATAAAATCTTTTGCTTTCGGGCAGGATTTCTTCGAATTCTTTCCCTTACTGCTTTGACCACCTTTTTCGTACGAATACTACGTGGATGGCCAGATCTTATTGGGTCACAAACAGAGGAGGTCTCATTGCACCTTTTAATAGCCCGGTACACAAACATTTTACTAATACCAAGTGTATGGAGAGTTTTAAAAATTGCGTTTAGCTCCATACCTACTTTGTGTAATGCAATCACAGCGATTCAGTTCTCTTTATCACTCCACTCCATTTTAATATCGCAAAATATTGTACAATATATTGGCGCCAAAATGAGAAAACTCAATGAGCAATCATATAAAAATGACAGATTCCAAATTCAAATGTAATATTTTGTTTATTTTTAATTGTAACAGTATTTATGGCCAGACTAAGTATAGGTATATTTATAACCGATTCAGTCGAAGCGCAGGTATAATAATAGGTTACAAAAGCTTGCAGTTCAACGATGAAACTTAGCCTAATTACAATTCCCTTATTATATGCAGAAAACCGCTAGTCACAGGTAAGCTTTCCCCTGGGAACTAGGGCATGTCCCGTGAATTATTGATATGTGACGCACGAGTAATACTGCAATGAGCAGTCTAGAAATAATTAATTGAGCCTATTCAATCGTTTTTAAAAACATCATCGAGTGAAAGTGCAGCGTAATTTTTTTCGCGGAATCCAATCAATATAGGTCGTTGGCATTACTGGTGTACTTTTAAGAAGGTACTTTTTATATTTCCTATTGAAAAAAGCGATGGTTTCAAGATTAAGAAGCCTATAATTATATAGCATATGCATACTCTTTACTGGTTGTAGGACCTCTTTACTGGTGGTAGGACCTCTTGTGAGTCCGCGCGGGTGGGTATCACCACCCTGCCTATTTCTACCGTGAAGCAGTAATGCGTTTCGGTTTGAAGGGTGGGGCAGCCGTTGTAACTATACTTGAGACCTTAGAACTTATATCTCAAGGTGGGTGACGCATTTACGTTGTAGATGTTTATGGGCTCCAGTAACCACTTAACACCAAGTGGGCTGTGAGTTCGTCCACCCATCTAAGATATAAAAAAAAATCGCAACGGAGGAACACGGGGATGAAATTCTGCGGATTTTTTAAAAGGAAAATACGTCCTGATAGCCGAAGAAGTTATTCCAGCCAAGCGCGAACAGGTAGGTGAACTCACAGGCTAAACCTAGCTTGCTAACACTAGCCCTAGCAAGAGCAGTGCTTCGCAGACTCCACCACCGGATCGGAATCGGGACCCACTGGGAATATTCGGCGAGAAACTCAGTGGGTTGTGTTCATGGGTTAGTGTTCGCTTCGTCGTGATTATGTAATTAGAGATGGCCACGGTAACAGGGTTATCGTCTCATGCCGCTTTTTCGAAGAAGGGTTGTGAGGCTGTTTTTATTTATGCGTCAATTCTAGTTGGAGATCGCCGTGGAGATTCCTCACATACCACGATGCTCCAATCGTTATTTTGCAGAAACCACATCGAATGACTTGGAGAGAATTTTTGTGGGTACGGGCCGCGTGAGCGACTACAAGGGATAATAAGGGTATAGTGGAGAATCCGAAACATAAGAGTATATTTATTAAAAATCTCACGCAATAGTGAAAAAATGGAAATTTAAAAAAAATTGCCCTAGCTAACACCCAATCCACTCTCTATAATTCGACCACCAGCACAAAAACAAAAGGTTCGATCCACAAGTATGAGAAACCTTGCGATCCGTGAACACGTTACAAAATAAAACGCGCACTCCGAAGAACTAAGCTCATATGCCTAGTAATAATATACAGTTAAGAATTCAGCTTTTTGAAGCATTTCAATAATTTACACGCTATCATGTTTCTCGGTGGAATGGTCGCAATATTACAGAATATTTAGGGCACCCTCCGCCGGAGATACCTCCTCCGGGTGTGATTAGAATACGCGGCTTTCTTTTCCCTTTTGTTTTAAATAAGTCACTCACGTGCACTTCGTTCAAATATCCCGTAATGATAATCCATTTCGAGAGATTTTAATGGTTTTTCTGTTGAGTTTTTTCTTAGTATTGTAGTCGTGTAAAGGTAAGGTTGAAAATTTTTAGATTAATTTTTGCGATGACAAATGGATTCTTTTTGATCATCGTAAGTATTCATCTTGTTGTCAGACCCTAGTTTAGTATCTAGGCAATGAATGCCCATTTTATGAAAATTAACTCTTAAAAATCATGGTTATTGTTTGGTTGTGAAGTGCTGGTATAATTCATCACAGCCTCTTACCAAATGGCACTAACATTACTACGGTTGTGTACTCATGAGGAACTGGACACAATAGAGAAGCTTGCGAGTCTCCGGACATCTTTGGTCAATCGCTCGCCCCCATTGCTCCTACATGACAACTCTCGACCTCATCGGGCACAACAGACGGTCACTAAGTTACAAAAGTTAAGGTTGGAAGTTATGTGTCATCCACACATCAGACCTTCCGTTGACAAACTTCTACTTTTTCCAAAGTTTGGACAACTTCTTGATAGGGAAAAAATCCAAAACCCGAGAGGCTCAATAAAGTTATTTTGAAGAGTACCTTGGCTCCCATACACCTAATTTCTTGAAGAAGGGCATTGAAATATTACCACTGCGCTTTACTAAGAGGGATGAATATTTTATTTTTAATTAAAACTTTCTGTATACTAAACGGCTATTTCATAGGTACTCACTTACATAATATGCAATGCATGTCTTACATAGATACACAATACTGAACTTTTTTTATTTCAGGCCAAGTTACGTCCCCTTTAGTGTTAAGTAGACATCCCTACGCGTGAATGCTGTTAATGTGGAAACATGAGCACGAGGTATTAATTGCACATGTCATTAATGTATCTGAGGGGTCATGTCCAAAAGGAACGCATCACTGCTAAACAAGTGAGAGCTATAAACCCATTCATTTTTTCTACACGAAGTATTCCGTATTGTCGAAGTCCCTTATGAATAAGCGGTAGATATACAATAGGTGTTTTTTGCCACGTACCCTCCAAGCTTGGAATGAGCTCCCCTCGACGATGATGCAGCGGTTTGGTTGTGCTCTTGTCAATATTGATGTCTACGAGCGATGTTGATAACCCACCATCAGATGGGCCTGGCATGGGCATAGGCATCAGATGGGCTTAGCATGGGCATAGGGATCAGATGGATTAACTTGTCTGTTTATCTGAAACTTACAAGGCAGGGCTAAATGATTACGAGTACATAGTGCTTAGACATATTCGAGATCTATGAAGGACAGTTCACGTGGAAGAATTTATCTGCTTTGCTCCTCATTCAAGACCTTCATCGTACTTAATGTCAACATTTCTTATGCAACATTTCCCACATTTAAATTAACATAAAAACTTCTCAGCATCACTTCGAGCGGACATCTTCATAATTATAAAACATTTACAAATGAAAACGCACTCTCGACCTTGTTTGCTTAAGTTTACTTTTCCGTAGCACCATAACTTTGAATAACTGCCAAGAAAAGGCAATCGATATCGTCTGTTTGGCGAGATTTTTAAAGTCCGCTCCACGAAGTCGGCTGTGATGTAAAACGAATGTAATTTCAGACCTTAATGGGTTTGACCTTAAATGCATCATGGAAAACTCTCACGTGTCTTGATGTTTGAACTAGTTCACGTTGAAAATCTAGAATGATCGATTTAAAAGCGCTGACACTATTATCACGTAGTTTCGTGTTATGCGGAATTTTTGTCTTGAATAACCTTTTTGTTAGTTCTTAACGAAATTCGTCAAATCTCTTCTTCAACCCGTGTCCACCCAATACTGAGTGTAGGTCTCTTCGAATGCACCCCATTCTCTTTGGTCTCTTGCCTTTCTCATCCAGTTTCTAACAACCACTTTGACCAGGTCGTCGGTCCACCTCCTTGGCAGTCTGCCCACGTTACGATGTCCAGTACGAGGTCTCAACTCCAGTACTTTTGTGCCTCACCTATTGTCAGTGCGACGACATATTATTATGTGGCCGGCCCACTTCCACTTTTTCCGGGCAATCGCTTTGGCTATGTCAGTCAAACCAGTTCTTCTGAGGATTTCAGTATTGCGCATTTTATCCCGTAGAGAAATGTCTAACATAGCCCGTTCTATGGTTCTTTCGTCAAAATGTACGACCAAATAAGGGGTATTTTAGAGTATCAGTTCCAAAGAGAATATCTCATAACGATAGTATAAGACCAACTAAAGGTATAAGTCAAATTGAGACGACATCGCGAAATTGTATTACCAACTAGTTGGTTTGGCTATTTTTAAAATACATGAGTTCCAAAGTAAAATATTGCCATTTTATTACGCTTCCAAATTAATTGGATATTGTAGGGGTATATTTCGGTTTTGTCGGCAGACCGGCCATACGGCCCACCTGACGATGAGTGGTTTCTCTAGCTCATGGACGTCAAAAATCTTAGGGGCCCAGCCATTTTGCTGCCTACCGCCGAGAACTCTCCGCAAGCCTGGTTTGAAGAAGGAGATATCATAGCGCTCGGAAAACACCGTAGACTTCTAAATCCGGATGGTATATTACAGAAAAGATATCTGGAAATGCACTGTTGATGAACGCAACGATTTCAAATATATAGTGCGGATGGACTCTGTTTTGATGTTATGAAAAAATAAGATGAAGAGATCGTCTTGAACAATTTCTTAGAGCACCCCCTCTTTTTTTATTACTTAGATCGAGCTCACAGCCCACCTGGTGTTAAGTGATTACTGGAGCCCATAGACATCTACAAGGTAAATGCGCCACCTACCTTGAGATATAAGTTCTAAGGTCTCAGTATAGTTACAAAGGCTGCCCCACCCTTCAAACCGAAACGCATAACTGCTTCCCCCGCCTCTTTACTTATCACCGTTTCTCTCATAATTCTAATCAAATGAGCTATAAATTTACAATTGTCTTACTTTCCGTATTCAATAACAAAACAAAAAGAAGTGAATCTCCGAGTTTGAAGCCTCAATTTCTCTTACTTTCGTAAAATCTTAATCATTCGAAAGTCTCATCAAAGTACGAAGCTTAAAGATTCCAGCAGGAGAGCTGATAGAAATGTATTATTAACGTGACATGTTGTAGTCTCGGTGTCTGCGCGTTCTGCGCATGCGTGAGGCTCTTAGGGACGGAATGTAGTCGATAGAAATGTAGGGAAAGCTTTAAGTTGAATTAAATTCAAAAAAATAAAAGTTCATTAAAAAAGCGTCTCGTTAGGGAACATCGAAAATCAAGTTAATGAAACACCTGGTACTGAAATCGGGTTTTAGAAATCATTATAAATTGCTGACGATGAATTATTGGTATCTTGACTACCTAATAATATTGACGAGAATAAAAAGCAAAAGAGATAAGAATTCGTATTACTTCGTAATGTTCGAGATAAGCTCGGTTAGGTTACGCACACAAACTCATACCACCAGAAAAAGAAAAATTCAAACTATCCTCGTTCTGTCGTTCATAAATAATAAGCGAATCATTAGAAAAACCTTAACCCATAGACACAGTCCACTGAGTTTCTCGCCGGATCTTCTCAGTGGGTCGCGTTTCCGATCCGGTGCTAGATTCTGTGAATCACTGCTCTTGCTAGAGCCAGTGTTAGCAACACTCCCGGATTGAGTCCCATGAGCTCACCTACACGTCAAGGAGAATTTGAAATAGCCTCTCAAGGCTATCAGCATAGGTAAGGACTAGGTAAAGACACTATTAATCATCTGACTGAATTAAAATTGACAACTAACCGATCCCTATAGTACTGTCAGAAATTCCGAATAATGCGTTTGGAACTTTTATAAAGCTCGCTGGATTCACCGGAAATCTTTCAAGAAAAATGTTCGTCGTATCGATGTCGATATACATAGAGGCTTTCATCAACGGCCGCGACCCACCTCTATCCCGCCCAGACCTGGTAGTCTGCGGTAGCAGTCGCAGAGCGCGCCCGTGCCCAGCAAGTTCCGCGAACGAACATTGTCTTAATTTGAAAGAAAATGCGCTTCTCCCGTGACGCGTGATTCGGAGGCCGCGGCGCGGGAGTTTGACACATGTTGCAGAGGGGAATAAGGTTCAATTCTGCAAGGCACAACCCTGGCTAGTCCGGTGCAAAGAGCCGCTTTCCACGCCGAAATGACTGGGTAAGGCAAATTTCTTGAAACAATATGGATATTACTATTTCGATATCTTCAAATTCATCAGCCAACTTATGATTAACTTGTACGGTATGTTGACAACAATAATATCCAACTGAAAGTCTGTTGTCTCTTGGGAAGCGTATACGGATGTATGATGTTTTCACAATAATTAACCTATCAGACTTTATTTAATTCTGAATGAAATTTACGCAACAATAGACCGAGGTCATATTTTCATGAAGTTGCGGACACATTGTAACAACTCCTGATAGCACGCTATACTGATAACTAAACAGACAGTAATATTTTTTTAGTAAAATTATATATGAAATTATATACGGTAGGCAGCGGCTTTGCTCTGCCCTGCATTGCTGAAGTCCATGGGCGACGGTAACCAGTCATGCTCGTTAGTCTACAAGGGCAATAAAAAAATATATGAGAAAAAAAAGGTGAGTATTTTAGCCATTTAAACTATGTAAATTTTCAAATACAACCATATTCATTCAGTAACCAACTTACTTACTAAAACATTCAATACACAACATCAAACTTTTTGTGAGTTAATTTTGGATCGTCGACAACTCTTCTGAAATGTTTGGAGAGTTAATGATTCCCCAAGATTAACAAAGTTTAATCAGTTTTCAAAGTATTCGCCGGTGCTGTTATTGACACAGACCTACCAACGATGAAATATTTGCCTATAGTTGATTTTATTTGATCATTTTTTATTTAATTAAAATATGATTTTAATACGTTTTTTATTAGCTTCAGACGTATGTATGTTTGTAACGGAATCTTTGAACATGATTTGGACCCCCTTCAAAACGTCGGATTAACTCGAAATTTGGTATACTTATTAAGGACCGGTGACAATTCAATATAAAAAAAATATTGCAAAAAAATTATGAAAAAAATTAAATCCAACTAAAAAATAGAAAATAAATTTTAATAACTTTTAATAAAAAATAGGGTAAGAAAAATGATTTTATTGTAAAAAAAGCGTGGAGTGCATGGTATCAGTAGTTATAAATATTTTATGAACTGATATGAGTAGAAAAAAAACATTGTAACATAAAAAATGGTCTATTAAAATAGTTTTATTTGAATATTATCCTAATTGAATGATCCTAATTAAATTTACTTCAAGTATAGATAAAGTTGAGAAAGCTGATAGCTTTTACTTATCATAGAGCGTCTCGTGGGCCGGCACGAGTAGGCACCACCACCCTGCTTATATCTGCTGTGAAGCAGTAATGCCTTTCGACTTAAAGGGTGCGACAGCCGTTCTACTTTAAAAACTAAGACCTTAGAACTCATGTCTCAAGATGGGTGGCGGCATTTACGTTTTCGATTTCTATGGGTTTCGGTCATCACATAACACCAGGTGGGTCGTGAGATTGTCCTATACAATAAAACAATACAACCTATACAATAAACAAAATCGAACTTATTTGGTTATTTTCGTAAATATTAGCAGGTGGCAGGTACTCTTAAGAATGTATCTAAAGGAATTTTAAAGAATAAGACGCCTGGAAAAAATCATGAAGTGGATAGTACAAGCAGTAATGAAAAAGGACAATTAATATTGCGATCTATCGTTAGACCCATGTTTTAAGAAGCTATCTCGATACATCCTTGACCCCAACTCGATCGATACGTTATGATCACCTCGAGGAATCTCCGTTATTGGTATTCATAGTTTTTGTTCGCTCTTGTTATCTAGCGATGCTTGGGACTGGTATCCACTAGAATAATCAGGTAAATTTATTAAACGCGAACTAAAGTAGAAAAAACAATTTGAATTTCTTAACGCACGGCGTAGGTTGAGTTTGAATCCGTGTTTTTAATTTCGGCTGTCAAAAATCGAACAGTGACTGACGAAGGCGATTTCTTGTAACTTAGATCACTGAATTTTTATTATGTTGAGTGAAGTCGAGGTAGTTTTTTTTTATTGCTTAGATGGGTAGACGAGCTCACAGCCCACCTGGTGTTAAGTGGTTACTGGAGCCCATAGACATCTACAACGTAAATGCGCCACCCACCTTGTGGTATAAGTTCTAAGATCTCAGTATAGTCACAACGGCTGCCCTACCCTTCAGACCGAAACGCATTACTGCTTCACGGCAGAAATAGGTAAGGCAGTGGTACCCACCCGCGCGGACTCACAAGAGGTCCTACCAGCAGTAACCAGTAACCAGTTACGAAATAACTATTTAGAGTACAGGTGAAAAACATAGAAATTTGTTGTGGTCCCTAATTGGGAGAGAAGAGGGCACCAAAGATTAGTGGCAAAAACATGCTGCTTATTTACTGGGCAGCATTCATAATTGCTAACGATAGGACAGCTACTGTACACTTAATCCATGACTGATGAAAATCAATATTTTGATCAAGACAAAACTTTGCGACGCACTCGGACACTTCAGTCATATTACTCGGAAAACACCTGATAACTTAGAGAGACTATAAATGACAGGGAAGATCGAGGGATAGAGACCGCACGGGCGTTTCCCGACAAAGTGCTTCGATCAAATCCGCACCACACTAGTCCACCACGACCCTGTTCCACGAAGACTTTCACGTGACCAATGATCGAAAACACTGAAAAGATATAATAAAAAATAAAATCCTGTCTAAACAAGATGTGTGGTGGGTGGAAGTTTTGGTGGGTAGCGCATTTACGTTGTAGATATCTATGGGCTCCAGTAACCACTTAAAACTAGGTGAGCTGTGAGCTCGTCCACCCATCTAAGCAATAAAGAAAAAAAATATGGTCGCGACCCTCAGCAGTGAGGAAACAGTGCGAGGAGGAGGAGAGGAAAGCAATTGTAAGTTTATTCCAATTTAACAAAAACATCAACTTTATGCCTGAAGGTAGAAGAAAGCATACACGTAAAAAAAAAAACAATAGGCTCATGTAACGACTAAATTCTAAGCGAAAAAAATAAATGACTTCATTCCATTTGCGGAGGTTCGTACTTGCCACGTTTCGCTATTTGGCAATTTGCCAAGTTCTCAGACCGTTTGATTTCAGATACACATAAGGATTAGCCTATAGCTTAGGCTTCAAGGAACGAGGTTGCAAAGTACCATCAATTTATCTTATTGAGTACCGTTGTCTGTGTCTTCATAGGTTTTATCTATATATATATAAATAAATAATTGCTGTTCGTTAGTCTCGCTAAAACTCGAGAACGGCTCTACCGATTTGGCTAATTTTGGTCTTGAATGATTTGTGGAAGTCTAGAGAAGGATTAAAAGGTAAATATATATGAAAATGCTAGGAATTCAATAAAAATTACAATTTTGTTTTCCATTTGATGTGTCGGACGGATTCCTTTTGTTTGTTTTAAGTTTATTTTATACAAAAGTTTAGGTCTTTTATTTATCGATTGGGGCACTACAAAGTGTGCCGGGTCAGCTAGTTACCTCAATAAATACAAGGTAACTGCAACCTACCTACTAGAAAATTATTGTACAATACACGTCATGAATATTGCGAATGCCTGAGGGAATGCCACATCGCGTTGCTTCCTGTAAAATAAGATTATCGTGCCTCATTTGAAGATGTTATATCATAACGTTCAATTATAATAGTAAATGTGGGTTTATTGAAGTTACAATTCGCGTCGGAAAAATACTCTGAAAACAAACTCAAAAAACTATCTTTTCAGTTATAAAAGTGACACATCTGACATATACCAGGAAGGAAGCCGAGCTAGCTTAGTCCTTGAGCTGGTTTTTCAAACAATGAAAATTGAAAAAAGTTTATTGGCCCATTGCTCATTGGTACCTTCCGTTGCCAAGTAAATTGATTTAGAAAGTGGCTTCCTTCTAACCTCTAAAGATTCAGAAAAATGTCTAAAAGGTGTTTAAAATTTAAAACATCGTTTCACTGCGCAATATTCAAAAGAACTGAACTTTTTTTATATATGTTCTGACCGTTGGAAAGAAATAAATTGCGTTTCACGTAAATAGAGTTTGCTTGTTTTTTGAGGGGCACAGGCAAACAGGAAATGTAATATGGTCGCGACACTTGGTGCTTAAGGTTTGTTGACCTCAGTAAATTGAACGTTTACTGTTTTTGTTTTATTGTTATCAGATGAAGTCGATATAAATCGTCAACGGATAATATCTCGAACGAATCCAGACTCAGCTGTACAATTATTACGGTTAAATAAATGACTGCCTAAAAATTAATAAAAAATACCGTACCGTATTAACAATACTAAAATGCGAGGTGACGTAGAAAAGAATCATTATTGTTTTTACTTTTTAGTTACATTAAGATAATTGTAAATAGATTTATTTACAATAGTCAAAATGTAGCTTTGAATGTACGTAAAGCTATTATCAATGGGGACGATTAAATTACAGATTCTATTTAATTTATCTGTTAGCTTCCCACAGGAATACCTTTACAAATTCTCTGAATTTATTGTTGAATTAAGTCAAGTGTTTCTAAAAAAAGGGATTGCTTCACGCTGCAAGATCTTTTCACAAAAGGGTTTGTTTTTACAAGTAATAAAATCACTTCTTCGCGATTTTAGATTTACAGTCTTTTTAGGAAAAAGATGGTCCAATTTCGTATTCATGGATTTTCGTATTCAGTCACAATACATGAGATGCTCTCAATGCCATTACTCGTTCGGATTTTTCTGAATATAGATGTATTGATCCTTGTTGAATATTTTAGCTTTGATTATAGCTCTGATATTGTTTGAAAATCTTTTGCTGTACGTGACAAATTGGGTTACGTATCGACTTGTCGATAGTACCATTCTCACGGAACGTTTGGAACTTCTGGGCTTACAGAGGGATTTCGGCTCTCACTGTGTTTTGTAACGTTCTTAATGTTCTTAGGAATTGTTCTAGATAATCCTGCCATCTCGCTTGTAAAAACTGCCCACCACTGGAGCAGAATTCATTCATATTATCTTTAACCACTGCGTTCATATATTTCTGCCATTTAATATTGTTCATAGTTAATATTCAAGCTGTTGAAAATTTCTTGAAGAAAGTCGGTTAAAAGTAAAAGAAAATCCAATCTAAATAATTGGCTTCAAATAATTTGGGTGCTTGTTGTCTTAGCATAACATTTCTCCATTTCTTACCCTGGATGGCGTAAAAGATGGCGGGAATTCTACTGGAGAATGGGTAGTTACGTTCTATGAGGAGCTTGCTACCGTAATGTGGTCGTAAATTGGCATTTATTGGTAGTGAGGCATATTGTAGCCGCTCAGTTAAGGAGGATAATCCCATCTATTTCTATCGTAAAAACAGTCATACACATTGATTTGACGTTTGGTGCAGCTGTTAAATATAATTAGGACTTTTACCTCATGTCTCTAGGTGCATGGCGATTCATTCTGTTTAAATCCATTCTATGATACTTGTGGGTCCAAATCTCTAACGTAATAAAAAAATAAAAAAATTGGCAGTCATATGGACTGCCGAGATAATTGAAAACCTTTTAAATTAGAATTTTCGTATTAAAATTTGATATTTCTTAATGTTCATAGCTTATTTATTATTCAAATATATGTATTACGGGCTGTAAGAGATCATGACAAATTATAAATACAATTTACAATTGAAATAACAAATAATATTATTATACAATCACTTAAGACGTAACGTGGGACGCCCCCTGGCTAGATGGTGCGATGACCTCCGCACGGTGGCCGGCAAGAAGTGGATGAGGAGAGCCGCAGACCGGGCTCAGTGGTGTAGATTGGGAGAGGCCTATGTCCAGCAGTGGACGACTGTGAGCTGTTGATGATGATGATGATGATGATGATGATACAATCACTTTTACTATTTCCATTCAATTTTGTTTGTAAAGTTTACACGGTACTAATGTTACTTAATACGTCACCAAAAAGTGCTCAACGTGGCTAAAAAAGTTTTCAGTTTAATAAAATGTAAAAAGATTTATCTATCCAATCAAAGTTACATGTTATTTGGTTTGAAACATCTCAATTTCTTACAGTTTCGTAATTTTATCACGAGCCTAAGTCCTTTAGTGTTGTTTGGGTCTTCTCTCTTGTCCAGCTAATGAATGTCATCATTACATTCTATATATTCACATTTAAGTCCTTTTCTCTATTGGTTCTAAGAGTTTGGAAGTATTATTTTTAAAATTGAAAGACTGGTTACTCCACCATACATACAATTATTTGACAAACGATTGTTTTTGTAGACGACGGTGATAATTTTGAATCTAGGCACCAAATTTTATAATTCTATAATATCTCTAATTAACTATTTGTTAATTATTTATGAGTAAACTTATCTGTTATTTCTATCTAATAGTTTATACACTAATATAGATTCTAGTTAATGGCCTAAACAATTTTTATTCGTATTAATTACAGTCACAGTGGAATGTCTTTAAATCGGTAAGTGTGGTTTGCGATGTGGGCGAACGTATATTGTTTCTTAATCAGTTACTTTGCTATTTCGAAGTTGATGTAACGGTCATCATTAAATTCACTACAGATTTAATCGAAGTGTTATATTTGGAACTCGTAATGTGATTCAGTCAGGAGTATTTGTATCTTGATGCCTATCAACCTAGTAATTATAAGCCGGTAACTCGGTCCCAATTTTCTGCCGTTATTGCCGAATGGGCCAATCTCCCGAACTTTACTTCTATACTTAAAATATACATCCTATTATTTAATTACTGGTGGTAGGACCTCTTGTGAGTCCGCACGGGTAGGTACCACCGCCCCGCCTATTTCTGCCGTGAAGCAATAATGCGTTTCGGTTTGAAGGGTGGGGCAGCCGTTGTAACTATACTGAGATCTTAGAACTTATATCTCAAGGTGTGTGGCGCATTTACGCTGTAGATGTCTATGGGCTCCAGTAACCACTTAACACCAGGTGGGCTGTGAGCTCGTCCACACATCTAAGAAATAAAAAATAAAAAATTCTTTATCTTGAAGCCACTTATGAATGTGCAACTAGGTACTTTGTCAATGGTGAAAGTTCAACAAACTATTATTGTAGTCCTCAGATATTGGGATCATAGGATGTTTAATTTAGGGTCACTCATTCGTCGATACTCTTTCTCGCCAGAGTGAGGACAGTGATACAGAACCTAGAAAAGGCAAGGTGAAGAGATTCCTTCTGCGTAACTTATTTGTGTATCTCGTCTTAGAGGTCGTTGCACCGACAGTCGTTCAATGCGCAATCGACACGAACATACCTACCTACTATAATATACTTTTATTAGCTTCATAACTTACTGCGTGTGATATCAACACAGAAAGTCCGAAAGCTCCAAGTTGCCTCCTGAATATTAAACGAAGAAGTTATCGGAGAAAGCTTACTGTTTTGTCTGAACACGCGTAATATTGTTAAGTCATCTTTGTCGACTATATGAAACTATTTTTGTTACGTAATAACGTATGCGAAAGAGCTTCACTTGTGAAATATTAATTGAACAAACAAGACATCACGTAACAGAAATTAGTGTAAACAATAGGGTATGCGAAATATTTGAGTAACTGCCCGTTGAAAACTGAAATCGGACGTGAAAAATAACACAGTATTTATTGAAGCCTGTGATTCAATGACTATTGTCTCAGTATAAAGCGGCTGTTAATTAACATATTGTTACGCCGGTAAGAGTATCGCCATCTATCGTCGAATAGTCGAACGAATATTGAAGGATCTAGTAGCACCTAGAACGCTCGAGAAGTACACCGCCATCTATTGTCATATAGCGGAAACACACAATACTAGACTTTTGTGGAATATTCTCGACGATTCTAGGGATTTCGTCTCCACTATAAAAACGTTGCAAGGATGGCACGTATTCAGTTAGTAATCGGAACTACTCGAAGCGAAACCGCGAACGGATCACCTGACGCGAAGCGGAAGAAGCGAATTGAGAGTTATAAAGTGTTTGTTGAGTGTTTTAAGTGTTTTAAGTGCAAATACGGTTTTAGTTGTACTTTGATGGAATATTATTTATCAACGCCCAACCCATTGTAATATGATATAATTTTCTATTTTACAATTCCGTTTATCGCCGATAGATAGCGCTTGACGCAAAAGCTGAATCGCGCTATCGTTGTGTTACCCACGAAATTCTATCAATTATTTTGATATTACATAAATGGGTGTTTAGACTTCTTACTTTAAACACTACACAAGCGCAACGTGTGAATGTGTTGAACGCGAGCTACATAGTAGTCGTAATGAGAGGTGGAAGGTTTTTTTCGTTACGGAATTTCACGATTCCGCTCTCAAGCCGCGCCCAAGGCTCGCGATAAGATCTATGCAATAGCTTAAAAACAAAATCATCAGTGTGTGAAATTGTAAGAAATTACACAAAGAATAGCTCATACGGCATAAGGTGCATAATCCATAAATTTGTTGTTATTATTTAACTTAGGTCAAGTTTATGCTATTCCCAAATTTAAGAACGTAAACCCAATATTCAATACGAGTTTCAATCTCAATTGAAAATACTGTACTAAGCAAGAGTGCACAGTTATTTCATTGAAATAGGCAGAATGATATACGATACTAAAATTAGCCTGAAAAATATCTACAGACGAATTAGGTACAGATGATCTAAACCCATAGACACAGTCCACTGAGTTTCTCGCCGGATTTTCAGACTGGGTCGAGATTCCGATCCGGTGGTAGATTCTGCGAAGCACTGTTCTCACTAGCACCAGTGTTAACAAATTCTCTCATGTTTAGTCAGTGAGCACACCTATCCGCCCGCGCTTAGTTAGAATTAGGCTACCAGCAAATAGGAAAAAAATAAAACATGATCTAAAATGTATCAAGCATGTGTTTCGAAGAAGCTTTCGAATTTTTCTCGACTCGAACATTAAAAATAGAGCTTAGGGCACTTCGCTTTCATAAACTTTGGTCTAGTCACGTAGCATCTCGACCGTAAACGTCCAGTGAAAGTTTTATCGGATAGTAAGTGATCCGTTAGAGTTGCAACAAAAATACAGAGAGACATTTAAAGTTAGACTATTTTTGGATTCGGTGTTAAAAAAATATGTTTTATTTTTATTGGTCACTAATAATGTATCGTGATTGTTACATATTTCAATAGCGTTGTGTATGCCCAATCCTTGTTTGTGTACTGATGATAGTTGGTATTGGGGGCCCGCATCGGAAGCTACAAATATTCTGCCTATTTCTACCATGAAGCAGTGATGCATTCCAATTTTAAGTGTGGGTCAACAAGAGTACAATACATTTGAAATTTTGACCTCATATCTTAAAGTGGGCGGCTTCATTCAGTTGCGATATTTATTGGGACCAATAAATCAAATGTATTCCTAATAACTGCAGGACGTATTTGAGACCCTAGATCAATAATTACTCTGCTGCACGAATCTATTCGCGCTGGTTAAGTATATCTATGAATTCATAATCAATTAACTGCACCCAAATCAAGTACATACATCCTATTTGAGACTTCATATGTAGGTTAGGTTAGAATAGGCATTATATAATACAATTCAGTCATTAACCTCGTATTTCGAAGTGGCTGGTATTACCATTCTGATCTCTATGCCCGGTAGTAAATTTACACCAGACGGATTGCAAATTCGACATCCATCTAACGCAATAAAGAAACAACAAATAGTTCTTAATGAAACGAACTTCGATCGTCTGGGATTAAAAATTACTGATTATCCTCTTACTTGTAATTAAGTCTTTGTTGCTTGATTAAATGATAAGACACCCGACGTACTTGTATTGAGAAATGAAACTATTTCTGTGTTCAAATCCGGTATACTATACGTAGGTATGAATTTTTGTAATAAAAAAGTACTTAACATTAACTTAGCAGTTCGCATTTACAATGCCAGAAGCCTTCACTTTAAGTCTGCGAAAGAAGGTACATAAAACCCTTTCACTAGATCACAAGTTTTGTTGGATTAATCTCTTAACAATTCATAGACTGTTTTCGCAAAAGGTCTTTCTGGAATAACATTGCTATTTCACACGGGTTCAGTTTGTTTCTGAAGTTTGTGGAGTTTTGTTTGTAAAGTTTTAAGGGTAGGGCAGACGTTATAGTTGAGACTTTAACTCCATGTGTCAGAATGGGTGGTGACAGTCACGTTATTCCGACAGCTAGGTCCACACGAGTTAGTTTGATCATTTAGTTTACAACGAAACGTCTACAATATTGGGGTAATGGTTAACTGCATTATAGAGAGAGGAAGGAAGAGAGAGAGGCAGAGAGAGCGAAAGAAAAGGAGATATACTTTATTGCACATTAAATACCTAATAAATACGTAATACCCGTTGAAAATAAGTCGATACGCAGATATAATTTATACAATGGACGGTTTTATCGCTAAAAGAGACCTGTTTCAGACAAAGGTTTTCACATCGGAAAATTCTGAAAATGTACGAGTAGTTGCATGTAGGTTTTGAAATACTGACCCTGTTATGACTTACAATATTCTAATAATTCTACTGCTAACTTGACTTCCACGGTGAAGGAATAACATCGTGTAATAAAAATCAAACCTGCAAAATTATAATTTGCGTAATCACTGGTGGTAGGACCTCTTGTGAGTCCGCACAGGTAGGTACCACCACCCTGCCTATTTCTGCCGTGAAGCAGTAACGCATTTCAGTTTGAAGGGTGGGGCAGTCGTTGTAACTATACTGAGACCTTAGAGCTTATATCTCAAGGTGGGTGACGCATTTACGTTGTAGATGTCTATGGGCTCCAGTAACCACTTAACAACAGGAGGGCTGTGAGCTTTTATCTAAGCAATAAAAATAAAAAAAGAATAATAATATTATTTTACTATCTACATACATATTTCATTTAAATTTTTAATATGCAATAATTTATAATAAGACCACCGTACCATTCAGTACGCGGCACAGAACGACTGAAACAGTTCATAATAGTTAACGATGTTAATGACTCGTGGTAAATGTCAGAATTACTTATCATAGTGTAAGTTTTGTAGCATGACTAAAGGTTTTCATTTTAAAATATCTCAACATTGTTTAATTCGAACAATAAAAATGTAATATTATGCAACACGACCATGATATTTAAATATCCCGAACAAAACTAGCATTCAAACATACAATGGGAAGTTTAAAATAATCCTAAAGTGGAAAAGAGCTGTTTAATCTCTAGTGATAAAATTCCCGATATGTGTAGTGTACAATTAACTAACTGTCAGTGAATATTCGTATGAGCTATTCCTATGGTATTATTGTATCTCATACAAGCCAAAAACTATTTTAGAGATATATAAAAATGAATTGCTCATCGTTAGTCTCGCTAAAACTCGAGAACGGCTGGATCGATTTGGCTAATTTTGGTGTTGAATTATTTGTGGAAGTCCAGAGACTGGTTAAGGTTTAAAAGGTAGATACATAATATGAAAATGCTCGGAATTAAATAAAAATAACAATTTTGTTTTTCCTTTAATGTGTCCCCCGTCGGACGGATTCCTTTTGTTTGTTTTAAGTTTATTTTATACAAGAGCTTAGGTCTTTTATTTCTCGATTGAGGCACTACGAAGTCTGCTGGGTTAGCTAGTTAGAGATAAAGATAATCTATGATTTCGAAGGAATAACGTTCCATTTAGAAGAAAAACATATGCAACCCTACAAAATGAAGACTGGATGAAAGTCCCCCTCTGATGATTGCTCAATGTTGAGCATCGTGATGCAGCCCATACTTTACACTCTCGAAAATCACGGCAAGCCTACTTAGCAAACGGTAATATTTTTAAGTTTTACCAAAGCAATTTAATCGGGAGACTTTTAATGAAATATCTGAAATACATAAACTGTTTTTTTTTTCAATTATATAAAACTATCGCCAAAGTGCCAGCTTTAGGTCATATAAACATCAACACTGTGCCAATTGGCCCAGACTGGTCCATTAAAATTATGTAACTTGGCATATCCTCGTACTGGTATTTTTTAAATTTTTTTTATTGCTTACATGGGTGGACGAGCTCACAGCCCACCTGGTGTTGAGTGGTTACTGGAGCCCATAGACATCCATAACGTAAATGCGCCGCCCACCTTAAGTAGGGTAAAACCTGGATAGATGCCGCAGCGGGATAGATGCCTCATGTTCTAAAAACCTAACTTCCCGCACTCATAACAAAAAAAATATTGAAGAAGTAGGAACCACAGTCACCATATACCTTATATACCATTTGAGAATCGCGTGGTGACGAAGTGTTTTCCTCGTGCATGTAATTTTCTCCGCGCGGAATTTCACGAACACGTCAAAGATTTAAAGGTTAATATTTAGCGTGGTATAACTTTATAATTAGTGTAAAATTCCATTATATTTTTTACTACGTGAATATATTGGTTCATTGAGTCTGCATCTAGGTGTAAATAAATGCTATTATGTTTATAATTTATTTACAAAAAATTTGGGTATCTATCCTTTTCAAAAAGGATAGTTGCCCTGATTTTTTGGGGTATAGGTGCCTTTAGGGGCATCTATCCCTCTATACTCTGCCATTTCAGAATATAGCTGAAATATGGCACGACAACATAAAACACAAATAAATGATTTACAGTTCAAGCAGTGAATACTGAAATATGGCACGAAAACATAAAACACAAATAAATGATTTACAGTTCAAGCAGCGAATATGAAGACAATCCACTTAACTATAAAATGAAAGGAAATAAAACAATAGATTTGCCCCTAAAGAAATCTAAGGGATAAACCTAAAACGCATGTAAATATATCTGCATTGAATGTTTTGAAAACTATAAAAATACGAAGTCGCAATCCGACTGGATTCAATGTTTAATGTTTCAGAACTAGCTACATGAAACGTGTTTTTCAGAAATGATGTAGAAGATGTGGAAAATTGAAAGCACTATCCAGTTAAACTTCAATTTGACAAAATAATAAAGATATCTTTATTGTGTTAATTTAATTAAAAAAATATGATTTTGCAATGTACACATTGACACTTAATGTGAATATTTTATAAACAATTAAGAATTTATATTTTTGTTAAATAAATATTTGTAAAATTTAATTTAATAAAAAAATAGGATAATGCATGTTGAAACTAAAAAAATTGTAGTTTAGCTTACGCTTACTTAACGCTTTAAAAATTTAATTATGATCATTTGTGTGATATGAGAATTATCTTTTAATTATAAACATTGAAAGACTTAAAAAATACAAAATATTTTTTATTATTATGACCCATGTTTCTTGGAGACAATTGCTCTGTTAGGAATAGAACTTCTTAATATTTGGATTGGTTTTTTCGTTTACACGGTATAAAGGGCATCTATCCTGCACTGCAGGCATCTATCCTACTCAGTATTTTCTTGGTGGGGCAACTATCCATACAGGTAGGCATCTATCCTCCAAAAAAAGGTTCTACGAAAAACGAGTTTCTGCAAAATCTGTATTTGATAGGTTTAAAAAAATTAATACTAATTAAACATAAAGGATTGAGCTAACTACATTAATGGAAATTATTCGTATAAAATTAATATTTTCAAAATTACATGACTATTTCAAAAAGTGGGGCATCTATCTCGGCTTTACCCTATAGTAAGGTATAAGTATTATGTCAGCTTCCCGATCCACTAACGGTGTTTTTAGGTATTTCGAGCACCGGTCACCATTCTCGTCGAGCCCGTCGCTCGCGACGAAGGGTTCGGCGAGTAAACTAACCCATAGACACAGCCCACTGAGTGTCTCGCCGGATCTTCTCAGTGGTCGCTTCCCCGATCCGATGGTAGATTCTGCGAAGCACTGCTCTTGCTAGGGCCAGTGTTAGCAATACTTCCAGTTTGTGCCCCGAGAGTTCACCTACACGCTAAGATAACGCTAATATAGCCTCTCAAGGCTATCACAATAGGTAGGAAAAAAAATTGCGCTTGATCTTTAACATCACTTCAGATCAGGTTGACTGTAGTATGTAGTGGTAGTATTTATCACTAGTATGGTAAAATAGCATTAAAAATGCGCAGCGTGTATACTGAACAGTGTGTCCGTGAATATCAAACCAGAAGGCAAAGTGGAAATGCTTAAAATAAAAATAAATAGAATACAACTTAAGCCAAGTCTTCCAGTTAATAATTGATTTAATGTAGTTCCTACAGTTATGACTGATACTCTCCACAAGCCTCTTTTAAAGAAATGTCCTATGACATGTCATAGGGGACATGTCATAGGATATGTCAAGTAAAAACTAAATAATAGTTTCCATAAATCAAGTATTTCCAAGTCCTCTACCATTATAAAGGCATTTGCAGTTTTGTAAGTTCCTGTGCTTTTAACCTTAAAGCAATTTGTAGCGTGCCAAACCGCTGTAGAGACAGTTCGACGAAATACGCTAATTAAATGTGAGTTATTCGAAAATACGACACTACCTACTTATACTTTGGAAAGTCTCCGAGTCGTAAATAATGAAAGGTATTGAGAATCAATACGTCAATGGGGTTCAGCCAAAGTCTGACCTTGGCTAAATAAATAATGCTTTAGAGGTTTTAGGGCCTTAGTATAAAAAGCACGAACCAAATTAAAGTTTCATTTTGGGAAACGTTTTGACTCATAAATAGTGAGGATTCGAAGATTTGGGAATTCTAGTGTAGTGGGTAGCTGTCACAGAACACAGGATATTTGATAGATGTCTGAATTTCGCTGACGTAATTTTCATGATAAGTTTGCATATCGTCGCTGTCAAACCAAAATCTGCTATTTTTTTTTTATTGCTTAGATGGATGGACGAGCACACAGCCCACCTGGTGTTAAGTAGTTACTGGAGCCCATAGACATCTGCAATGTAAATGCGCCACCCACCTCGAGATATAAGTTCTAAGATCTCAGTATAGTTACAACGGCTACCCCACCCTTCGAACCGAAACGCATTACTGCTTCACGGCGGAAATAGGCGGGGTGGTGATACCTACCCGTGCGGACTCCCAAGAGGTCCTACCACCATGCTATGTGCAAAAACTCTATTTTGAATTAACGAGTAAAAATATTTTCGTATTTTTTTTTTATGAAGGTGATTTTTTAAGAAATATATCAAATGAAAGCTATAGATAAATATTAAAGCTCATATTAAAGCTAACCCATAACAGTTTTTTTATACGGTAGATAGGGCTGTGAACTATACGAAAAAGTCAAACAGTAAAAATCTCAAAAAGTGCACATAGTAGATTTTGGCTTGACAATGACGATATACATAATTTCCGAACAATGACATTTGGACCATAGGTCTACCGAGGTATTTGACTCGCTGGGTGAAAATCTTTCCTTTGCTGTTACTCCCAAAGAAGAGTCCCTGTATGTAGTGCAGTGAACACGCTATTAAAGCCTTGGTGCATTAATGTTTCTAGATAATTGTTATAGTGATTATTCAGCTAACAAACAACTATGATATCACATTGAAATATTTTAAGCAAGGACAGTTACTATAACATGCAAGAGTTTATGACGAGCGCTTTGACCCAGTTTTATTGCGAAGCAAATTGTTTGTTATGCAGAATATTGTGGGAGTCATTTTGCGTAGCATCTAATCTAAGATTTACAGTAGCTTCATCTATTAATTAAATCATCAGAACTATATTTTTACTATTCATCTTAAAGCTGCGATTTTAAAACCGTCTGGGCTTGGTAGGCAGCGGCTTGGCTCTGCCCCTGGCATTGCTGACTTCCATGAGCGACGGTGACCACTTACCATCAGGTGGGCCGTATGCTCGTACAAGGCAATAAAAAATAAAATAAGTGAGTAGTAAGTAGAGTTGCCTTTAAAAAAATATCAAATTAAAATACACAAAATAAAGATCGTTTGAAGAATAAGCAAGTAAATATCTGAGATTGTAAGAAAAGCTGATCTTAACTATTTTGTTAGGCACCCCTACATTTTTATTGACATCTGATTTCTTATTGTTCTGGTGGCTTGATTACAACGAAATCAGCGTTAAGTAGTTTCTTAACTGTTAGGTTAAGTTCACACAGAAGACAGCCGACTAAGCGCCTAGTGATTAGATAGATGACAGAATAAATGGTTCCAGTAAACTGTGCGAGAAACTATGACCCCGTTGTAGGCGTCGATGTCGCCAAATTGTCATTACAGTAAACAGATATGTAAGTTTTATCTTTAGATTGATTACACAATTCCTATTCTGAGCACCCGTGGCAGATTAAATGGCCTCTACGAAGCGACTTCAATCTTGAGAGCGCGGCGGCATTATGTTAAACAAGTTCAAGCATTTTTTTTGGTTTCATCATCAGCCTGCGGTAGTCCACTGTTGGACATAGGCCACCCCCAAAGCTCGCCACTGAACCCGATCTTCGGTTCTACTCATCCAGTTACTGCCAGTATATGCATCCATTTGAAGTCGTCGTGGCCTAAAGGATAAGACGTCCGGTGCAGGTACCAATTTTTCTAATGAAATACGTACTCAACAAATGTTCACGATTGACTTCCACAGTGAAGGAATAACATCGTGTAATAAAAGTCAAACCCGCAAATTTTAATTTGCGTAATGACTGGTAATACCTCTTGTGAGTCCGCGCGGGTAGGTACCACCACCTCGCCTATTTCTGCCGTGAAGCAGTAATGCGTTTCGGTTTGAAGGGTGGGGCAGCCGTTGTAACTATAATTGAGACCTTAGAACTTATATCTGAAGGTGGGTGGCGCATTTACGTCGTAGATGTCTATGGGCTCCAATAACTACTTAACACCAGGTGGGCTGTGAGCTCGTCCACCCATCTAAGCAATAAAAAAAAATCCAGCTACTGCCAATCTACGCATCCAGTTACTGCCAGTTTTTTTTGTTTGATTTGTTTAAAAAAATTTGTTTATATTCAGAATTGTGCTAATAGAGGTCATAATTTTTTAATAATGATAATGAACTTATTTTAATCAAAGTATTAAAAATACAGCGTGATTCAATTAAATAATTTGAACTATGTATGTGTTAGTTGCTCCTGTTATGTGAATGTTGTTTTAAATGTGTTATTTTTTAAACTTAAATAAAATAAATTAATTCAATAATTAAGTTTAGTTCCTTCGTTATTGCGATATGTTCAGTTATCTCCAATCGTTTCATTGTTCAATTCTGGTCACAAAAACTTTACATAATTACTCATTACATAATACCCTCATTAAAATTAAACTAAAAAAATATAAGACTATTTTATTTTGTAACATTCAATGCGCGAAACGTTTTCTTAAGCGTCACTCATGTCATTCACCTCTAGTAACTGACCTGATATTGAAAGATGCACTGACTTTATTAACAAAATCCAAACATAACACTCATTCATCCATTAAACACACATCCAGAAGTTGTTACCCGGTTCGTCCCTTGAGAGATTTTATTAATCGATTTTAGCTTTCGTTGTCCAGTTGTCGAGTCTTAAGAGTAACACAATTGTTTTGATTTTGTGATTAGTAACTTCATTAACAATATAACCTCTCGAGAGTTTGGAAAGTATACTTCAATTAAGTACTTATTGTGTGTCTGTTTAATAATTGATTTTAGAGGCTTGCTATTTTGGTTGGAACTTTTTACAATTCTGGTTCTTTTCTGAATTATTACTAATTAAATACTTTTTGTAACTTGAAATCGTGAAATTTTTAAACCGAACCCTCTTGAATGTCTAAAGTGCTCTTTTTTAAAAAAAAACCTACAAAAAAAGCTCATCATAATCTGAATTAAATAACAATTTTACATAATAAGTTCCGCACAATACCAAACTATGATTCACCCCTCCGGGACCAACTTTGGCCCAAACGTTTGTGCAATCGTCATTCGTTTTTCGTAATACAAACCCGCACGCTTTGGTCTCGAAGGCGCCGCGCACTGCGGTATAGGGAACACGCATGCGTGCTCTCACAACAATGGAAAACTCGTCCTTCCCAATCAAAGCATTGAGGTCTTTTTCGCTTGACGTTTTCGGCGTAAACATTCGTGCTGCCACCGAAAAATATTCGAAGACCGCCATTGTAATTTAAGCTTAACTGTTAATATTTTTTGAGTGGTGTTTTCATAAATTTTACTTTCATGTTTGAAATTTATGTACTGCTAGATTTTGTTTCGAATGCTTGTTCTTTGTTCGACAATTTTATTACTTGATTTAAATTTTTTAAATAAATAATCAAATAACAATATAGGGGGAGATCAGAATATGAATATTATGTGTATTTAGAAATTTTATTAAGTACATATGTGTGTTTTACTGAAAATTAGTTAAAGCCAAAAGCATCATTTATGAAGCCACTAGTGACATAGCTATGCTATTTGACAACTGTCAGATTTATTCTATGTGAAATGTACATATTTCCATGTACATATATAAGCAAAATGGTTTATGACTAGTAGAAGATTACCATACTGAAAAAAGACCTCGCAAATATTTTCATTAATTATGAACAGTCGAATTGAAGTAATTAAGACAGTATTGAAGTCGTCGTGGCCTAAAGGATAAGACGTCTGGTGCATTAGTATTGAGCGATGCACTAGTGTTCGAATCCCAGGCGGGCACCAATTTTTCTAATGAAATAGGTACGTACTCAGCAAATGTTCACGATTGACTTCCACGGTGAAGGAAGAACATTGTGTAATAAAAATCAAACCCGCAAAATTATAATTTACGTAATTACTGGTGGTAGGACCTCTTGTAAGTATGCGCCGGTAGATATCAACGCCTTGTCTGCCTTATACCTGCCGTGGAGCAGCTATGCGTTTCGATTTGACGGGTAGGGCAGCCATTATACTGTAAAAACTGAGGCTTTAGAACTCATGTTTCAAGATAGGTGATAGAATTTACGTTTTAGATACTATGAAGTTCGGTAACTGAGACCTTAGAATTCGTGTCTCAAGGTGGTGGCGGAATGTATGCTGTAGATGACTATGAGTTCCAGGTAGGCCGTGAGCTCCTCCACCCACCTAAGCAAACAAAATGGCTTTAAAGGCTCAGCAACTGCTGACACTAGAACTGGTACCTATCCAACCAACTAAACGAAATAAAATATGAATCATCTATGTAACGACAATTTTTTTTTTAAGTTCAGTGTGATTTCTGAAGTCGTGGCCTAAAGGATAAGACGTCCGGTGCATTCGTGTTGAAGCGATGCACCGGTGTTCGAATCCCGCAGGCGGGTACCAATTTTTCTAATGAAATATGTACTCAACAAATGTTCACGATTGACTTCCACGGTGAAGGAATAACATCGTGTAATAAAAATCAAACCCGCAAAATTATAATTTGCGTAATTACTGGTGGTAGNATGAAATATGTACTCAACAAATGTTCACGATTGACTTCCACGGTGAAGGAATAACATCGTGTAATAAAAATCAAACCCGCAAAATTATAATTTGCGTAATTACTGGTGGTAGGACCACTTGTGAGTCCGCGCGGATAGGTACCACCGCCCTGCTTATTTCTGCCGTGAAGCAGTAATGCGTTTCGGTTTGAAGGGTGGGGTAGCCATTGTAACTATACTGAGACTTTAGAACTTGTATCTCAAGGTGGGTGGCACGTCTACGTTGTAGATGTCTATGGGCTCCAGTAACCACTTAACACCAGGTGGGCTGAGAGCTCGTCCACCCATCTAAGCAATAAAAAAAAAAGATTTGATCTGCAACAGGCTTCAGTTTCAATCGAAATCAGCACATATGCTCCCAATCATAAAGTTCAAACTCTATAGTATTTGAATGGTTTATAAAAACACGGCCTGCTATACGGTTAGAACTTGTTGCGTTTTCGCTTAAGCCAAATTGATTAACTTCTTAGGAGCATTGATATGCTGATGAAACGACTTCGCTTTCATTGTTCGGTATCCATTTGAATTGTTAATGAATATGAATGCAGACTTACTAGAAATAAGTGGCTTCCTTAAGCAATCATTTAAGTTATATATAAAATGGAATATGACAATAAGCGGAATAGTTAAAATTGTTTTAAGCTTTCGTAGTTCTGTGTATCTACATTTTTGTAAGGGTTTTTTCTACGGTCTTCGATATTATTGAGCTCCTGAATTTGCAGTGATGTTCCCAGTGCCAATATCATAGGTAGACTGAATACTGTGAATGGAATATTTCTAGTTTATTCATTCATTCATTCATTCGTTAAAACATCTTGACATGCAAAGTATGATGGCGCTTGCAACAGCACCGAAATGTGGGATAGTATTTTTTTCAATCATATATAGAGTCCATCAAAAACAGGTCATAGTAATAATACAAGTAAGTACTAGAACACGCGAAAGCCGAAGAAAATACTACTATTACTTATTCGTATCATATTATCAGACTGCACTTTTGATAGCGTTAGTTAACAGTTTAAGGGACTGTGTGTTTCCATTTTGTTCCGTGACTTAAGTAAAGCTTTTTCATTGATAGGGCCGACATAATATCTTATCGGTGGCATGAAAGTCTATTGCCGATTTGGGAATCCAACCTTTATTAAATTATACTCTTCCTTAGTAACAAGATTTGAAGTATTTTTACTATTCAATTAGGCGAGCACTGTTTTTTTTAAACCAAATTAAAAAAGAGTACGAGTTTAGGTTAACACAATGGAATAAGCAGAAAGTATTTTTTAAGGTCCTCATCAATAAAAAAGAAGTTAAATTATTCTTTATAACGTATATTTAATTTACCTTTGACTATATCTACGATATCCTCATTTAATTTTGCTTATATCAGTTTTCTTTTGTGTCAAAATATTGTATTATTTTTCAAAGTCATAGCAGAGAATATCAATGAACTCATGTTTTTTTATTAGCTACGAAGCCTAAGTGCTATAATACAGCGGTATTAACTATCATTTCTCAAGCCAAAGCAGCGCTGAGTGGAGTTTGAATTCTATTCTGTATTCTATCTATTCTATTTTTTATCAGGAATACAGTAGACAGTCGACGTAACGCAGTGATCATTGACTACAATTCAGCATGTGAACTGGCTATCAATATCCGGATATTTTTTCTCTTCACATTTGTACCGGGGCTCGTTGCGACTATATTTATATATTTATTTAGCGCAGTCTTCTTCCAAGCTAGCATTTAAACCAAAATATTTGTAAGGAAATTAAAATAACTTAAGAATCTATTTACAAAAGCTGGAAATCATTAAAAACCATAATATATCTGTATCTGGAGCATAGGCTAATGAGCTAATAAGCAGCGAGAGCACTATGCCTTAGAGAGTGCTTAGTAAGCGCGTGCTTTGGCGACGTACTTCTCCACTCGCGTATATAACCATCAGGAACATACAGCGACCCTTTTTCTAGTTCAATGGACAATATTGATTTGGTTGTGCAATAGCCTATTATTACCTCTCTATCTCACTGCCATGCGATATTATCTTTAAAGAGTTGTAGTCTAAAGTGTCCTAAATAGTAGGAGTTTTATTTCAATTCAAATTGAAGGTAGCACTTTTCGCGTCGTAAATGTAGGATTAGTAAGACTGGAACGTATGAAAATAGTGTGGAACGGAGCGTTAATATGTGAGTGAAAGAAAACGGAAAGAAAGGGAAAAGATAATGACAGACAGAATGACAGTGATAAGGAAGATGGCGAAAACGCTATAAAAATGAGCAAGACGTATATAAAAAGTTTTAATTAATTTTTAATTATTATTATAACAGAAGATATTGGAAGTTTTAATTTAATGCGCTGCCATTCTTATCTATATCTTATATATAAAATTCTCGTGTCACAATGTTAGTTACCATACTCCTCTGAAACGCTTTGACCGATTTTTATGAAGTTTTATATGCGCGTTCAGTAGGTCTGAGAATCGGCTACTATTTTTCATACCACTAAGTGATGAGAGTTGTCCACCCCTCAACATTTATTTTTTTATTTTTCGGACATTTTTTTTTGAGGCATTATGTGGTTGAATGAGGTTTTGTTATTTTTATATTCCCTCATCGTTCACAGCTATACATGCCTCTTTCACTCATTTACCACATCCTTACACATTTACAATAAGTTAATTTTTTTTCTACACCAGAAATTCCCTAGAAATCTTATATATGGCAAAATAACGTTTGCCGAGTCAGCTAGTATATATTTATATATATTTATTTCTTCTGTGCGTGTGTTTGTCACTGAACTCCTCCTAAACAGCTGGACCGATTTGAATGATTTTTTTTGTATGCGTTTGGGTGGCACCCTGGGTGATTTAGATTCACAGATCAGCCCGGCAGATAGCGCTGCAGTCGGTATCTAGGTTATTTATCTTTCCTTGAAATACTTTATAAGGCAAAACAACGTTTGCCGGGCCAGTTAGTTCTACATAAATAAACAGGATGGTGTTACCGGTATTTAAATTCATTTTTCTTTTATAATCACAGTCATCGTCGCACCCTAACAATTAATATGTACTTAACACAAGTCCGTAACTAGGCCTGAATTCGGTCATAAAGGGTAAACGAACCGAATTCACCGAAATATTCCGTTTCTAACTTTATCAAGGGAATATCGATCTTAAAGATTACGCGGAAAGGTTACGTCTTATTTAAACGTGTATAGTTTTGTGACCAAAAAAATATAATTATTTGTGTTATGGCGTGTGGCACGCACAATGTAACCAACCAGAAAACTAAATCAATTTAGGGTTGTGCAATGTGGTGAAGTATTTAAAATGTTTTTGGAACGAAGTTCCTTATGGGACGATGCGGAGGAGTGCCCTAACTGGGAAAAAACGTCCGTAACGTAAGATTTTTATTATTTATGTATAGTCTTAGTGTGATGGCTATACAGTGTCTAATGTATAGTCTACGTGATGACGGTTATTATTGTTATTCATATAAATAGGTGTTTATTTGTATATTAAAATAATATGATATATTTTTTATAAATTTTGTGAAGTAGTTTTTTTTTTGTTTTTATCACAAAAAAAAACATAATAAAAATGTATACCTGAATAATTATTTTCTTTATACCTCGAATGAATAGAACTTAAAATTAATATTTTTTTAATAAGGAATTTCGTTCCTATCCGGTGTTCCACGACACCACGCATCCTTTTTTTTAATACCCCGTGTATACGTGCAAATATGATCACTGCTCACACGACTTTACATATCTAGAATAGCACCTCCCTACTCCTTCCCGTGGGTGTCTTCAAAAGCGAATGGGGAATTTGCTGAAGATTGAAAAACAGCGTTCCCTGAGTATTCTATCGACGTGCTGCAAACGCCAACTGGCATAAACTAGTGGTAGGAGTTATTATAAGAACTCACGGGTGGGCACAATCGCTTTGCCTATTTCTGCCGCTAAGCAGTCACGCTCTTTGGTTTCATGCACGGAATAGATAAATAAGGTTGGAAAGGCCTTTGCTCTAATTTTGTATGAGAACCAGTGTCGCCGCTTCATCCCCACTATTTTAATTTCTACACATACACATACTGTGATTACAAGTATTTCGCACACAACAAAAACACCCACACATAAATCTCAGGACAGATATTCGTTCGCAAACTAGCACAAAACACCCGTAGGCATACACACTCACACACGCAAAAAGGCAATAAAAATGTTCATACACGCTAGTGCTTGATAAAATCGATATTCTTTATCGATAAATTATCTGATGAATGAATGGAGAAAATGAAACATGAAATAAATATTGAAAAAAAAAACTATTTTACTTTTATTAATTACAAATAGTCACTGTCGCTGGAATAAAACGTATTTGTTAAGCAGTTGGCGCTTGCTATTAATTGCGAATGAATTTTTCAAAACTAAGTGTATTCTGATTTTTTTTATGATAAAATCATTTTCAGTAAAATGTTTAGAGCAAATAGTACTCGTCTTTGTCTCCAGTTTCCTCTACCTGTCACGTCAATCCATTGTTCCCTGGCGTTAGGTTCTTTAGGAAACCTAAAATTTTTAATTTACTGCATAAGTCAAATAGCATTTTACTTAGATTTTAATACGTCTTAGACAATATAGTAAATACCCGTAAATTAGAGGTCTACATGTCCCTTTATATTATACCTTCACTTTAATTCAATGATAATAATTCAATAATAATAATACATATTTATTTTACTCAAAATACGTCTCACTAAGAATATACTAGGTATCATTAATTAAATATAAAATAATGCAAAAATTATCCATGTCAAATGTAAATATAGTCGAGAATTCTGTCGATGATTTTATTTCACCACATGGTCACCTCACTATCGACAAACTAGCGCCGTGCACCACGGCCAATCAGGGCAAAGGCCGAAATTTCAAAGATTGAAGTGTAGAGAACGCAATGCATGTAGTACATTGGAAGCTGACTTGGTCATTGCGTTCATTGGGCGAGTACACATCGCGCAATGTATGCTATTTATAACTTGCTGCAATAATATTGTTAATGTTTGGAATTTCATAATGCTCAGTATATTTTTATGTTTTAGACAAATAATATTGTAATTAAATGGTAATTTCGACTTACCGATCGAAAGATATACCTCCTCGCTCTATACTTGAGGTCTGATTTTTTGTTTTACAAGTTATAATTGCACAACACGGCACTATAAAGCGGAGATCTGTTCGCCCAAGTATTCCGAAGCGCACTAAACGCGGTGAATGAAAGAATCGGTCGAGTTATGTTTGTTCTATCATAACTGTGGCACGCTTGCCCCGCCTACATTACCATTCCAACCTTATTTATCTATTCCGTGGTTTCATGAGTTGAGTGCTGACATAACTAAGCATCTCAGCGACAAGAAGTTAGAAGTTAGAAGTCGACGTGGCCTAAACGATAAGACGATTGGTGCATTCGTATATGGCGATGCACCGGTGTTCGAATCCCGCAGGCGTGTACCAGTTTTTCTAATGAAATAATATACCTACTTAACAAATATTCACGATTGACTTCCACGGTGAAAGAATAACATCGAGTAATAAAAATTAAACCCGCAAAATTATAATTCGAGGCCGCACGGGTAGGTACCACCACCTTGCCTATTTGTGCTGTGAAGCAGTAATGCGCTCCGGTTTGAGGGGTGGGGCAGCCGTTGTAACTATACTGAGACCTTAGAACTCATATCTCAAGGTGGTGGGTGGCGCATTTACGTTGTAGATGTCTATGAGCTCCAGTAGCTACTTAACATCAGTTGGGCTATGAGCTCGTCCACCCATCTAAGCAATAACAAAAAAAGAGTTGAGTTTATATAAGCACATTATCTATACCCAATGTTTTTTGCACTGAGTAACTGCAGCGTCGTTACGGTCTTATGCTAAACATTAAATATAGAAAAAACACTTGTATTATCTATATTTTTTTAATTTCAATATTTCAACAAATTCACGGCCCACTGGTTTTAGTGGTTTCCGGAGCACATAGATATCAGTACAGTATGTTGTGCTTATCAAATTTCAGTTAGTGCTAAAAATGTGCAAAGCTAGTCTAAAATGTAATAAAATAAATATTCTATAATGATAATGTTTATGGCGCCAAATCATGAGCCAATAGCTGCCATCTTTCTTATTTCTGTTATAAAGTAATCAAACGTATTAGCCTAAAGGTTTGCATAGCAGTGATTCTATTTCAAATTATCGAAATTCATCTCAATTGTCACTAGTCGAATGTGCCACGAGCTATTTACCACTTATTGAGTTGCTTACAAGTCAAATCCATAATTACTTGCTCAAAAAAATTGGATAAATTTTCATTCTAATTATGCCATCAAAATATAATTTAGTTCTCCCGCCATCTATCCGTCATTAGCCTCCTTCGTGATCAAGAAAACCTGCAAACTAATAACAAATGCGAAGTATAATGATTTATGGTTTCGCAAAATTGGAATATCGAAAAACCGACCTTCAAGGCATCATATTATATATCGTTCAACGCTAAATTAGGTAATCAGAAAATTTACAGGATCAAATTGAGTTGAATTTGTTGTATAAGAAGTAGTAGATGATATTTTCAGAATGAAATCCAATCAATAGGAAGTCCCGTTGATATTATATGTAAATGCTCAGTTTATAGGCTCAGAAATTTTAATAGATAAGTAAATGCGCTTAATAGGTAATAGCAATATCTTTTAAGCAATAACTAAAAAAATCTACTCAAACTCGGAAAAGACTTAGAAAAAATTTATACATTCAGTATACGGGCTAAGAACTTTATTTCTATGCTTTGGGGATTTAATATGACATGACAGATTAAATAACAAAAGCTAGTAAAAGCAACAAAGAGCTCAACGTTGTTTTGCTTTACTGTTCGAAATTTCTGTGCATGTGGTCTACCTCCCTAAATCAATATGCCCGCTTTTTATGCAAATATATATATTATGCTTTTATTAGTAGCTAAAACGAACTGCAGGACTTTTTTTTCCTACCTACGCTGATAGCCTTGAGAGGCTATGTCAGCGTTATCCTAGCGTGTAGGTGAGCTCTCGGTGTTCAAACCGGAGGTGTTGCTAACACAGGCTATAGCAAAAGCAGTGCTTCGCAGAATCTACAACCGGATAGGAAACGCGACCCACTAAAAAGATCTGGCGAGAAACTCAGTGGGCTGTGGGATAGTTTACTCGCCGAACCCTTCGTCTCTGGCGACGGGTTCGATGAGAACGATGACCGGTGCTTGAAGTAGCTGTAGTACACAAGTTGAAGCTCATAATATATGGTTCAGTAGGTAGGGATAATATTAAAGAGAAACATGCAATCATTATACAAGCAAATCGTCGCTGAAAGAGTAATACTCGAAATTCGTCTTTTAAAAGTGTAAGAGAACACCAAAACCTTGCATCCGAATCACTCAAGTATTTCAAAACATTTACAATAAAAAGCGCTTACGCGAAAAACATTTTGAAAAGACCCCCGCCTTCCGGCGTCATTACTGGTGATTCTAATCCTGTTTTCCTCCCAACTTTGCAATAATGGGATTAGGCTGTTCGAGCATAATGTTGTGCCGCTTATCAGAATATATTATTTTGTATTATTGTATTATTTTTGGTTATTTATTTTATTGTATTAGTTAAGCAGAAGTTACCAGCAGTAGAGCACAATTTAGCTCTACTAGTGTTATAATATGGTTGTTCCACACTTCAGGCGGGAAGTATTAATGTTTGTTGTAAACACTCACCATCAGGTGGGACGTATGCTCGTCTGTCTACAAGGACAATAAAAAAACCTTCTATTTAGAAACATTAGCAAAAGCATAACATTAACTGTCCATTTCACACTCATAAGCTAGACCGCGTGAGAGAGAGATGGGCAGACTTTTCATGATGCGCATGCAGTGCGACGTCACACCGCGCGCTTATTCACAAACACTACAGCGCAACGTGTGAATGTGTTGAACCGGAGCTACATGGTAGGCGGAGTGGGGAGTGTTAGATTTTATTTTCGTTACGGAATTTCTTGATTCGGTCACCGCGCTTAAAGCCCGTGATAAAAGCTATGCAATAGCTTAAAACAAAACTACTTCAGATATTTGAATGGAGTAAACTTAATTGAAGTTCAATTAAAAACATCGAACTGTTGATGCCAATACCAAATAAAACGCATCTGTAATTACAAAGTTAAAAGTCGCGTATTAAACGAATTGTCGCTTAAACTTAATAACCTTTTATCCCTCGATATACGCTTTTTAATACGCTTTTATTAGCTTCAGACGTACGTATGTAACGGAATCTTTGAACATGATTTTGATCCCCTTCAAAACGTCGGATTAACTCGAAATATGGTATACTTATGAAGGATCGATTACAATTCAATATTAAAAATAAAAAAATAAAAAATAATATAGAAAAAATTGAAATTCAACTAAAAAATGAAAAATAAATAATACCTAGTTTAAAAAAACAAAAAGTTTTAGTTTAGTTTTTTTTTTAAAATATTATTTATTTTTAAGTAAGCCAAGGATTTCAGAGCTTTAAACATGTTAGTAGTAGCGCTGCCTGTGTCTATGCCCTACATCCAACACAATATATTATGGTCAACGTAACCTATATGCAAATGAGGCACTGCGCTCGCCAGATACAAGCATGTTGGTTGTCATCAAATTTTATCGCAATAGAAGTTCGTTTTTTGCAGGAATACCCTGATTTTGGGTTTCAATTACCCGTTGCTATTTGTGAAACAGAAAATTTTACTATGCTGAACATAAAAATTGTCATACACAATATTCGATTTAATGTGGAGTTAATACTACTTTGATGCCAAACATAATCCATTATTTACTTTTTCTGATTTTGATTGATTAATGACCTCACAGCACACGCACTAACTGGTTACTAGAGTCCATGGAGATCACAACGCGAAAGCTACTTTTAACGGCCACCCTTCAAATCGTGCTTCGCAACAGAGATAAGCTAGATCATAAAAGCTGACGTTACACATAAAATTACAATGGAAACTTTGCAATTACCTTGCAATTTAGACGTGGCAGAAGTGAAAAATTTCCAAAGTACTCTCTCATTCCCACACAGTATAATTCCTATATAATTTCGTCTCTTTTTAGTGTCACTTTAGCGTTCCGTCGAGTTTCGAATCGCAGAGGCACTCAAAAAGTTGACACTTAAACCAACTTTTTTTTTTAATACCTAAGCTGGTCTGACCTGGCCTTGAGAGGCTATGCCAGCCTAACCGAGTGAGTAGGTGAGCTCTCGAGGCTCTAACCTGGGGCCGTTGCTAACACTAGCCCTGAGTTTTCACGCAGGTTTTATACCAATGGAACCTCTTCATATTACCGGTGTTTTTTTGTGTTTCAGGTATATGTTTGGCATGTGACAGGGAGTAAGGGAGCGCGGCATGCGGGGCGAGCGCTCCAAGTGGGTGGCGGCCTCGCTGGCCTCACTCGCGGTGGTCCTGGCGCTCGGCCTGGCACCGCTAGGCTCGGCCGAACTCAATGGAGGGGTTACGGGTGAGTTCAAAATTTGATCAGCGTAAATGAACATTTCATATTATTATGCAATAAACAAGGTTTTGGAACGAAATTCCTTATGGGACGATGCGGAGGGGTACCCTAACCGGGAAAAAAACGTCCGTAACGTAAGATTTTTATTGCTAATGCATACAGTGTACGACTTAACTTTGTAATAACGTACAAAAAATAACATATTTTTTCATCATTCATTGACCACGACATTGACCCTTATGTAAACAACCGTGACTGAAGTGTACCACAATAAGTTCGCACGTTACCTAATGATCCTGGGGTTGTTGCGAAACCTCCAGTTTTATTTTCTTTGTACCTCGAATAGAACTTAAAATTAATATTTTTATAATAAGGAACTTCGTTCCTATCCGGTGTATCACGACACCACACATCTTTTTTTTCCATACCTATTGGCTGGTAGCCTAGCTATTCCGGCTACGCGCGGACGTGTAAGTAAGCTCATAGGCTCAACTTGGGAGAATACGCTAACACATAGCCCTAGCAAGAGCAGTGCTCCGCAGAATTTACCACCTGATCGGAATTGTGACCTACTGAGAAGATCCGATGAGAAATTCAGTGGGCTGTGAAACGAGAGAGTCATCGACCTAGCGGGTGAAATTGCTCGGTAGACCGACGGCTTAAGTACATGTTGTTGTTCGGAACTTGTATCTATGCAAACTTAGCCTTGAAAATTTCATTAGCCAAATTCAGGAATCTGTTAAATATCATGTGATCTATGTATTCTTCTATTTTACCCATTCATTTTTGATAATGAACTCTAAACGGAATCTTGGTGCAGTATTCTGGTTTCCGTGCTCTTAAATCAACAAAACGGTCAAAAGTGGAGATTAAGTGGAAAGTTGGCATTCTCTACAAGTCATAAATTAAAGGGTTGGGTTTATCTATTTCTTCTTGTTTGTCGTATCACTCTTGTCAGAGCGGTCGACATTATTCAGTATCATTGCGGTGCAGATGCTATGTGCCTCACGAGCAGTCACCACTTACCTTTTACCTTTAAGCCCGTGCACTTGCAATACACCAAAAGGGAACGGGGGTGAAATCAGCGGCTTTGAATTGAAACACGTGGCTTTGAAAAGCATAAGCTGAGCCAACTCCTTTTGACTTTTTCTATTATATTATTTATTTTCCTGTAACAATGTAAATGCAAAGGCATTATATTATTTTAACTCAACTGTAATTTTCGTTATTTCGATGAATTGCCTGACTAGTATTTGCTTTTTCCCAATAGAGTGTGCAGCAATTATGTTGCAGTGTTACTGCGACAAATTGCGCTAAAGTTCATCGCTCTATAAAGTAGTATATGTATCGATTGGGCCAGCCGTGTAAGGCTAAAAAACATTTGTCATTTAATGAAAAATGTCGTGTCATATGAAATACATGATACTCACGTCGCGCTATCAATTTATTGAATACCATATTTATGTTCTAAAGTCATGTCATGTTGAATGTGATTTTTGAAGTGACCCGTTCGGGGTAAGCTCGTGTTATAGGAAGTTCAAAGAAGCATCATAATGTAATCTTTATATTCACACGGGAAGCAAAAACTTTGTATCCCTTTTTACGAAAAAAGCGCGGACGAAGGAGTATGAAATTTTCGACACTTATAGAGAATATAGCGAAGAAGTGCACAATGCTAATATTTTTTTTAAATAATGCATAAAAGATACATTAAATCAATAAAGAAAACATTAGACAACTACTGTGTATTTGACACACACACGCATGCATTCTATTTTGATAATTGTCAAACTTTTCTTATTGCTTATAATCTATGGTCAAATTGAGAATATTGGTGGTCATTATTAATATTTGCCTAAAGTGTAGTCTTGGCGAAATCTGTGATTATATAATTTGACAATAGAATCATAATAATGTTAAAACTTATAATTTAAATTAATTATAGTCGAATTTCGACTACTGTTGGACCACTAGTAATATGTAATAGAAAATAAAAAATGTTTGTATAACCGTCGACCGCACTGTATATTAAAATATGACTTTATCGGTGGTTCGTTTGTTTGAGCCGGTTACACATGAAGTTGGCTGAGACACAGAAACCCACTCAATATCTCAATATGGGTGACATTTACGAGCATCGGTAAAAATTCGACCACAGATGCAACGTTTTTCATTGCATCCATCCTTTTTTGTTGCAATTCTAGGCAGACGAGTATTCGGTCTACTTGATGGTGAGTGGTCACCGTCACTAATAGACGTGAGTAATACCGGCGGACAGCCAAGCTGCCGCCTATCTCATGAAACACCGTGGAGGAAGGTTCATTGCGAATCCGGATAGTACCTGAGAAAAAAGATCTCTCTGGAAAGGCACTGTTGGAGAATGCACTGGTTCTAAGTAGTATGGTGTATATTGGTGGCGAGTGATGTGATGGTAGAAATGAAATGACGGTATTATTCCAAACTATTTTATTCAGTCACTTCTCATCTAGGGTCACAAAAATAATATTATTAGAATTAGACATAAAATAATAGAATAGAATAAGACATACAAGACAACTTATAGAATTAGACATAAACCCAGATACACTAAGTATTTATACCTTGGCAGAATATCAGTTACTATACAGATTGTCAAAATTAATTACCAGCCTCGACAAAGTAGTTGCCAAACCGACAATAATGTAATAGGTATGAAATTGGACCAGTACCCTCAAAATTCCAACTTTAATGAATAGCAGTAGTAATTACCCTTTGCTCTTTTAGCTATGAATCCAATAAAATCTTAAAATAATGGACAGATCCATCGAAACCTGGCCGCGTCGGCGACTGGTGCTCACTGACGGCCGACTGCAACTTTCCTGATGCCGTTTGCGACGAGAGCCAGAAGGTTTGCACGTGCCACCCTGACGTGCCCATCAGCAACCATTTCGATAAATGTGGAAAACGTGAGTTATGTACCAATTAATCTTAAGATAGACATAGCTAACATTATATAAGCTGTTTAGGTTCAGGCTTGTGGAGTTTCCAGAAGCTCCCGTGACCCAAATAATCCATTTGCCACCGTTGGATCAATATAATAGCCATCGCCAGCAACAGAACGTTAACTACCACTCAAACTTAGTTTAGACATAAGTAAAACTGTATAATCTATTTAGATTCAGGCTTATGGAATTTCCAGAAGCTCCCGTGACCCAAAGAATCCATTTACCACCGCTGGGTCAATATAAAAGCCATCGCCAACCACAGAACGTTAACCACCGCTCAAACTTAAAAAACAATTTACATTCAAATGACCTATCTGAAAGCTTGAATAGGTTTTAAATGTAAAGCATTCGCGAACATAAAAGCGAAAGCGGAGCTTTCCTTTGTAAAGTTTCACGACACGGGTTTTAAAGACGAGCTTCCTTTGACTTACGGTCGTCTTTATACAAGACTAAGCTGGGTTAGCATTTGCGTCTTTTTTTAGATTCATTTGACATTTATAATTATAGTTTTTGAAAATTTAGATTCTAATTTTAATATTATCACTTATTCTGGTCGACGAGAAAATCTCTTATAGTCCAAACCATGAGCTCACAAGTAAGTCAATTATGCTCCTCATAAAATTTTAGATCTCATTTTAGACACATTATTATTGAATTTTGTATAGCTATGTGGTGTCGTGTTAGCCCGGCAAATCGATATCCTAATTAAAGCGTTTGATGATTAGCAATATAACTTCGAACGAGTTTATAGTAAGTAGTTTGGGCGTTCTAATTCGAATTATTTAACTCAATATGCCTTTGTGGCATGCTATGGAACGAGTTAGTCACAAAATACTACTATGGATGCCTATTCCAATGGGTGCATGTTATTTTCACTGTGTTTTCTGTTTTTAGAATGAGCCATCATAATATGTTCCTTTTAAATAATTGGATAGCCATTTTTTAATTAAATTTAGGAAGGAATCCGCTCAAAGCTCCACCTACCACAAAGTTCCAATATCTGGAGTGACGATCCGGCGATTCAACATCTTGATCTCAAAAACGCAATGGCATTTAACCAAATAATTTTGCATTTCAAAGCATTTGCGTGGTTAAAGTCTTATATATCTACTAGCTGACCCGGCAAACATTGTTTTGCCTTATATAAGATTTCTAGGGAATTTCTAGTGTAGAAAAAAAACTAACTTATTGTAAGTATGTAAGGATGTGGTAAATGAGTGAAAGAGGTATGTAGTGCTGTGAACGATGAGGGAATATATAATAAAAATAACAAAACCTCATTCAACCACATAATACCTCATTATAACAAAAAAAAAAGTCCAAATAAAAAAAAATATGTTAGGGGTGGACAACCCTAATCTCTTAGGGATATGAAAAATAGATAGTAGCCGATTCTCAGGCTTACTGAATATGCATAAAAATTTTCATGAGAATCGGTCAAGCGGTTTCGGAGGAGTATGGGAACGAACATTGTGACACGAGAATTTTATATATTAGATGAACACTGGCTGCACGCACGGAAAGGTTCCGCCTGAGCCCAAGCGTGCGAGCGAGAGCGCGGAACAAGCGATAGAGAGGCCCCAGCATTGGCTTGTGACACATTTATCTCTCTTCTCGCGTGACGTCAGAGCTAGCAGTTCGAACAGTTCTGCTACTGACGTTATCTTGTAAAATCGTCCATAAGCCGACTTTATAGACAACCAGTATTTTTTAATTAACCAAACAAAATAAGGGGAGCTAGGTAATCGCGTGCCAAGATTATTATAATGCAATAATGTTGTATTTGTTCTTGGGGACCAACCATGAGGGAGGCTATCACAATTGATTTTGAGCGGAGAAATTTAGAACACATTTTAAACTGAATAATATTCCGAAACGTTAAAAAGTCACTTGGTATTACAAAAAATTCAAGATATCCTTTCTTCGGTGGGCACAAAAGAAAATCAAATGGTCAACGATAGTAATATTGAGTCACTTTTTACAAATAAGTCCACGGTATTAATCTAGATGTTGGCTTTGTTATGTAAAATGTAATCTTCTCTGATCTGATATTCTCCACGAGTTCATATTGCAGCTGGTATTGGATACCGCTAATCACAATGTGAATCCATCACCTTGTCACTTAGGATCGCAGTGTTATTAGTACCAGCTTAAGCATTGTCACAGATGGAGTACTGATGAATTTCTTCACGTCTAAATTAGGCACCAAGGGCATATCCATCTATCTAGTATCATAATAGTTATTACGAGAAAATTACCCATTTTCTACTGAATACTTTAGGCTTAAAGATACCCACGTTAATGCGGTAGGAATTGAAATTGAAATTTTATTCAAATTTATAAACACATTTTACTTAATAATTCATACACAGACAAAGCAAACATCGCCTCTCTATAAGTATATTATATAGGTAAAAAAATTTTACTGGTGGGAGGACCTCTTGTGAGTCCGCGCGGGTAGGTACCACCGCCTTGCCTATTTCTGCCGTGAAGTAATAATGCATTTCGGTTTGAAGGGTGAGACAGCCGCTGTAGCTATACTTGAGACCTTAGAATTTATATCTCAAGGTGGGTGGCGCATTTACGTTGTTGATGTCCATGGGCTCCAGTAACCACTTGACACCAGGGTGGGCTGTGAGCTCGTCCACCCATCTAAGCAATGAATAAAAAATACATTTTGATTTAAATTGCATTGTAATATTTCAGCGGCAAGCATCAATGAATCCTGCTTGTTTAATGAGCAGTGCGAAGACGTTGACTTCAAGACCGAGTGCAAGAATGAACGTTGCGCTTGCAAGTTCGAGATGGTACCGCTGGTCACCGTCGACGGAGCTGTTATATGTACTCGTAAGTGTATAGTTTGTAATATCAAATGCAATCAACACTAACAATGAACCTAAAACTAAAAACAAAAAAAAAAATCATAGCAAAGCTTAAGCGGTAGGCAGCGGCTTGGCTCTGCCCCTGGCATTGCTGAAGTCCATGGGCGACGGTAACCACTCACGATCAGGTGGGCCGTATGCTCGTCTGCCTACAGGGGCAATAAAAAAAAATTACCCCACATCACAGGAGACCGAAGCACTGGCAGCTACATTGGACAAAGAATTAGTTTAGCTATTCAAAGGGGGAACGCTGCCAGTATCTTCGGAACCTTGCCTAAAGGGGAGTCCCTTTAATAATAGATTTTAGTTATTAAATTATTATTATTTTAATATTATTATTAAATATTATTAATTATTATTATTTTATAGTTTTTAATGTAAAGTTTTATTTCACACCTACATTTTTGGTATTGCTAGATGTGGTGTGTGTGGTGGTTACCGGAACCCATAGACATCTACAACATAAATGCCGCCATCCACCTTGAGACATGAGTTCTAAGGTCTCACTTTTGACAGTACAACGGCTGCCCCGCCCTTCGAACCGAAACGCATTACTGCTTCACGGCAGAAATAGACAGGTGGTGGTACCTACCTGTGTGGGCTCACAAGACGTCCTACTACCAGTAACGAAGTTACTTTGTTAAATCAAAAGTGACCCAAGCTTACTATAGTTTCAATTTACTTATAAACTGCTTCGTAAGCATACAGAATACACGCAAAAACAATCTTTACAAAGCCGTCTATTATTTATGGGTGAAACTAGGGAATGTTCGGATTTGCATCAAAATTTATTATGTTTTAAATAAATTGCAACATAAGGACAAATATGAAAAATTCGTGAGTTAGGCCACTTTTGCTCTGACAGCCTCACATATATTCTACTGCATATTGTGTTGTACTTTAAGTTAACGCGATTTAAATTTATATCTTAACTAGCTGACCCGGCAAACGTTGTTTTGACATATATAAGATTTCTAGGGAATTTCTAGTGTAGAAAAAAAAGTAACTTATTGTAAGTGTGTAAGGATGTGGTAAATGAGTGAAAGAGGCACGTAGCGCTGTGAATGATTAGGGAGTATAAAAAGAACAAAACCTCATTCAACCACATACCTAGGTAATGCCTCATTATAACAAAAAAAAATGTCCAAAAATAAAAATAAATGTTAGGGGTGGACAACTCTTATCACTTAGGGGTATGAAAAATAGATAGTAGCCGATTCTCAGACCTACTTAACATGCAAATAAAATTTCATAAAAATCGGTCAAACCGTCGCAGAGGAGTATGGTAACTAACATTGTGACACGAGAATTTTATATATAAGATTACGTACACCAGCCTATGTCAATGTATTAAGTTTGATATAATCGTTTCCCGATCTCTTACGGTCTAAGGCTTATACGCAATTTGATCTTGTATAAAGCTCTCATCGGATCATCCGTCCATGTCATTAGTTAGCCACGTTTCTGTCTGTCCACGTTCAATCCGAGACCACTCTTCTAGAATTCTTTTGGCCTATTTCTAATTATAATAGTTGGAGTATTTGAAGAATTCTCACTTAGCGCCATGTAAAAGAATCTGTGAATGCGACTTGAAAATTATGGTGTTATGTTCATATGTATTTATTTGCTTTATTACTGTGATACTTTAGTTAATTATTAGAACATTACTATGCGATTTATAGGGATGGTTCTTTCCTCAATAAGATTTCACACATTTTTACTAAATCGTGTTTGATTCGTAATTATTGTTTATAAACCAGCCGTAAAACCAGTCGATGAGTCTACCAGGACCGTTGATCCCGCGATGATTGGAGTCCTCGTCGGCATGGCGCTGATGTTCGTCATCATTTGCGTTGTTCTTCGGCTTTTCAGCAGGTACATACTTACGTTTGATGATAACGATGATTAAATATACATTGCGTAGACTGATGAATGAATTTATGGCGTATCTGGTGTTAAATTTACTGGTGGTAGGACCTCTTGTGAGTCCACACTGGTAGGTAGCACCACCCTGCCTATTTCTGCCGTGAAGCAGTAATGCGTTTCGGTTTGAAGGGTGGGGCAGCCGCTGTAGCTATACTTGAGACCTTAGAACTTATATCTCAAGGTGGGTGGCGCATTTACGTTGTTGATGTCTATGGGCTCCAGCAACCACATAGCACCAGGTGGGCTGTGAGATCGTCCACCCATCTAAGCAATAAAAAAAATACAAAAATAGATACTGGAGTCCATCATAAACCAGACATCTCTGAAAAGTCGTCGTAGCCTAAAGGATCAGACATCCGGTGCAATCGTATCTAGCGATGCACCGGTGTTCGAATCCCGTAGGCGGGTACCAATTTTTATAATCAAATACGTACTTAACAGATGTTCACGAATTGACTTACACTGTGAAGGAATAACATCGTGTAATAAAAATCAAATCCGTAAAATTATAATTTGCTTAATTACTGGTGGTAGGATCTCTTGTGAGTCCTGCCTGTTTCTGCCGTGAAGCAGTTAATGGGTTGCGGTTTGAAATGCGGGGCAGCCGTTGTAATTATACTGAGACCTAAGAACTCATGTCTCAATGTGGGTGGCGGCATTTACGTCGTAGATGTCTATGTGCTCCATTCACCATTCACACCGGGTGCGCCGTGACCTCGTCCACCCACCTAAGCAATGAAAATAAACATGAGGTCGAAATTCCAGTTGTATTGTAGGACGGGTCTCTCAACCTTTAAGCCGGAATCCATGACTGCTTCACGGCATTTATAGGTTTCAGGGCGGTACCTACCTGGGCGGGCTTATAATACGACCTACCACTAGTAAATGACAGAGCATAGTACGATACTGTAAATATGTTAGTTACATTTAGACGGCCATTGTAATAAAATATAGCACACCTAAAGTACAAAGTATCTTCAACAAAAGTGTTGTTTCTCATTAGAAATACAAGCAGGAGGAAATTGCAACAAGTGGCACAGCTAAAGTACCTTCAACAAAAATACTGTTTTTGATTAGAAATATAATCACGATACAGTACCCCGCGTTACGAAAGACACTAAGCCAATTAGGCGACCAAAGATTATTATTTTTTAATATATTAATTTTTCTTTTATATTAGTATGTTTATTTGCGCACAGAAGGGACGTTTTTATAAAAAAATGCCTGCCTTGATCTTCAATATTATTTTTTGGAATATTAAGTAGGTACTTGCTGATGCTTTCATAAAATGTGCGCACTGAAGCTATAATAACCAACCAGATAGACAGTTCACTATACCAAATAATACTGCTTCTGTTTATCGCGAAATGAAAAGCGAAGACTTATACTTGACAAATAATTTCAGGGCAAGATGGCGTGAAAACAGGACGATCTTCAACACTCCAAATCCGCGTCTGATGAATGTTTCTTTGCTCAGAGAATCTAAGCTGTTGCACTCTCAGGTTTGCATTAAAATTTATATTTCCTAACAATGTTTGAGACTTTATCTGGTTCCATCTTTTTAGTATGATAAAGTTCAAGAAAGATATCTCATACTGACATAGCTCTTGTTGCAAGTTTTAAATCAGCATTTTAAATCGAATTTAGTAACCACATAACAAATACCTTAACTTGTTTGTCCAAAGCGACTGATATAAATCTATACTAATATATAAATCTACAGTGGTTTTTACGGATGTTCCCTTATAACTACTGAATCATGCACCCGATCGACTTGAAACTTGGTATCCATGTAGAAAATACATGTACTTAATTTATAGGCTAATATTTATATGAGTGTTGGACTACCTAATAATAATGACAATAAATAATAATGTTAATTTTAGATGCCAAGCGAAGCGGGCGAGTACGGCTAGTCGTTAATATGATTAAAATTAACTTACGTTTTAATATTGCTAATCATTATTAGTACATTGCTTCCGACGACCAAAAACTTAGTGTCTATGACTCATGGAAACCGAAAAAAATACAAAATCTTGATGCTTTGCCCTCATGACTCATGGTGGGTATTCACGAAATGATAGCGCCTCTCTTGTTTATAGGCCTCAATTAAATATGTAAAAAGCCAGAGCGAGTTTTGATAGCTATCAACCTTTTCCAGGACCGTCGTGGTTCTAGAGTGAGCATGCGCCCACCTTCTCGACAGGCGAGCCAGCAGGAGTTAAGACCCCACTCGCCGAGTCCAGGTACACAGGCAAAAGTATAGTGAACAAATCTTCTTTCTATTCTATGCTTTATGTGAAAGTGTTTAAGTGCTTGTCGGAAGGCAAATCCGATGTTTTATAATCCACACTACTTTAACTTTAACGCAACGCGAGCTTAAACAGAAAAAGTAGCGAAAATCAAAGTATAATTAATTATGTTGAATTTAAAAAAGTCGTAATGACATTAGTCATTTAAATTTAATAATTCATAGGGACTTGTTTGTTGTGAGATGGGTTACTACTAAATTACCTGTAATTCATGATATATAACAATAGAATCCTTAAAGAAGAGATTTTTTCAAAATTAGATGCCTTATTAAGAAACTGAGTACTATAAATTATTATCCATAAGCAAACTGGAATGGTACGGGAGTTGCATATCAAAATTTCTTTAATTTACAAATTATATTGAGTTGTAGAGCTCAGATCTATTAAAAACGATATTAACTAAAAGGCTTTTAAAAATTTAATAGACGCAGATAACAACAGTAAAACTGTGAAGGATTTTGACCATAATATTACAGCCCAGTTCAGTAGTTCAAGAAATAACATATTGTCGACGAAAATGCAAACATTGCAGCGAATGACTTGGCCAAATGAAATAAATAAAGTTGTTTATCGATATTGGCTGATGAAAACTCATCCAAACAAATTATAATTTCTTACTAATTTTAATGTAGATTATACCAGTAACAGTAAATTGTATTAAAACCGGCACTTCGTAAAAATTTTTTTGGGTCTAAGTGAACTTCGGAATTGTCTTCCCAAAAGTCTTTGAATCTCGGCACATTGTGCACTTTTAATGTCGATGTTGTCTTATCTCCTTTTGAATTTAATAATGTTTTTAAAACTAAATTAACCTTCATAATTTCATCAACAGCACGACCTCACCAAAGTCATCAGTCACACCGAAAATCCTCAGGTTTACACCGAATGTCGTTACAAATATATTTTTAAATTATCTATAGCTTTGCATGCGCGTCGGAACTGGTACGTTACTGAGACCATAATTGTTACTAAAAAGTTGCTCTAATCTTACAGAATAACAATTCTTCACCTAAGTTATTGGTTAGAGACAATGTTTGTGACAGCGACTACGAAAGTGCTCTAATCTTACAGAATAACAATTCTTCACCTAAGTTATTGGTTAGAGACAATGTTTGTGACAGCGACTACAAAAGTGTTCTAATCATACAGAATAACCATTCTTAACGTAAGTTATTAGTTGTGACAGCGACTACGAAAGTGCTCTAATCTTACAGAATAACAATTCTTCACCTAAGTTATTGGTTAGAGACAATGTTTGTGACAGCGACTACAAAAGTGTTCTAATCATACAGAATAACAATTCTTAACCTAAGTTATTAGTTATGACAGCCACTACGAAGGTGCTCTAATCTTACAGAATAACAATTCTTCACCTAAGTTATTGGTTAGAGACAATGTTTGTGACAGCGACTACAAAAGTGTTCTAATCATACAGAATAACAATTCTTAACGTAAGTTATTAGTTGTGACAGCGACTACGAAAGTGCTTTAATCTTACAGAATAACAATTCATAACTTAAATGATTGCAGTAAAATTTAATCTGATATTTTGTGGAAAACTAGACTTAGACCACGTTTGCTTGAAACTGATTGCGTTTATACACATTTGAAGCTATTTAGAAGTACCTACTTATTTTAGAACTGAAAAGTGTGGGTACGTTTTGACACATTCAATAGACTTTATTATTATTCGTCTTGATTATGATTTGTACAGGTACTAGTGACTTCAGAGAAGACTGCGCCACTTCTTAGATGTATGTTAAGTTTTGTGTTTTAAAAATAAGTGTATCTCATGATATGGATATCCTTACGATATGTTTTTGTAGTTAAAACATTGTGTGTTTGTTTATCCGTGATCAGGGTGCTTACAATAGCGTCAGATGGGAAATTCGTTGAAACAATAACTGCAGTAAGAACCCGTTAAATACTAGCGATTGTAATGTATATAATTGTAATATATAAAAAAAAACATATCTTTACCGTGAAAGGTACTAAGAGCAATTCTTTATGCGCCCAGGTTAACTGTAATAAATAAGTTTTTCGAGCCAAGAAATAATGTATTAGGTACACAAAAGTTTTGAACAAATTTTTGAAGTGAAACTTCTTTAGGCGCATGGGGGTAAATTTTTTACAGAACGTCACGCAGGTATGCAACGAAAGTGACATCAAACTACTATTGAAATTAAGTACTTGTCAAATGTCAGTAGTAGTAGTAGTTGTTGTATTTTTCTAACTGGAAAGGCAAATGTATCATACCATACGGCCTAATATTTTAATTTTTTTTTGTGAAAAATGTTAGTAGGAATTGAAATGAAATGAAAAGAATTTGAAACATTAATCAAATAGCATGAAATTAAATTAGTCAATTCAATTGGCAAAATATTAGTCATTTACAATTTAGAAATGTAAACATAATGTGACTGTCAACACTGAGGTTTGAGATTGACATTTGACAGACTTTTGGCGGGAACATATTTTCCTTTTTTTCTTCCTCTAAGTCTCGGAAATCTAAAGTTTTAGATTTGTATAAATTTATGCAAGACTTATAAATTAGTTCGCCAAAAAAGTTTCACTTCTGACATGTGTACTTTGTACGCACGCACTATTTTTTTATTACGCGCGTCACATTTGATATTCCTAAATAAAAATTCTTAAATAAGATCCTAAATAAGATTGGTATTCCTAAATAAGATCCTAAATAAAACTTATTCTCGATTCATACAAACAAATTACAGCTATTATAAGATTTTATAAAAAAAAAAACACTTTAATTGCAATTAGTACCTCAAAATGGTTCGCAATTAAAAGTTTGTTGTAGATGACGCATAACAAGACTGAGTCATACGAGGCAGCTATTTCGAATACAAAGTACTGCCTTATGCTTTGAATGACATACGGCATGATACGTTACGCCTTTAAACTTCTACGGGACGATGACAAACACCGTTAGAAGAAAAATGACATAAAGCTCATAGAAATTTACTAGCAATGCATGCCTTAAAGAAAATAGAATAAAAACTATTTTCAATTATAGACTATTATTCAATAATGGGCTTTAAATTGTCGTGTGTTGCGACGATAAATATCGCCATTCACAGGGATTATGAATAGCAGGTAAATACTGTATGGTCGCTTGAAATGTGAAATCAAAGTCTCAATATCGCAGAACTAATTGGTTTCATAGCAAAGCTTTATAAAATCTTTAGGCAGCGGCTTGGCTCTGCCCCTGGCATTGCTGACGTCCATGGGCGACGGTAACCACTCACCATCAGGTGGACTGCATGGCCTTCCTACAAGGGCAATAAAAAAAACTGATCAAATATTTTGATTGTGATTTGCACGTAAGGTTGAGATCGCATGTTTGTTTCTTTGAATATGATTATTCTGTGATACACCACAAGCACCGGTCACCGTCCTCGTCAAGCCTGTCGCTTGTGACGAAGGGCTCGACGAGCGAATTAACCCACAGACACAGTCCACTGAGTTTCTCGCTGTATCTTCTCAGTGGGTCACGTTTCCGATCCGGCGGTAGATTCTGTGAAGCACTGCTCTTGCTAGGGCCAGTGTTAGCAATACTCTGGTTCGAGCCTTGTGACCTCACCAACACGTTAGGGTGAAGCTGAAATAGCCTCTCAAGGCTATCAGCATAGGAAGAAAAAAAAACTGTGCTAATATCAATTATTTTGACAGGCTCTCATCGTGGTTCAAGAGCAAGTAGCGGGCATTCAGCCACGTCATTGCGTTCAGCAACTCTGAGGTCTCCAACGACTCCTGGACCGGCCTCGGTTACAGTCCAAATACGAGCTCCAGATACGTAAACGTTGCTATGAAGATGAAACTTAAACCATAGAAGATAGAACAACATAGAAACGACATCCAAATAACTATCACAGTATTTCAGTCCAACATTCTTTTTATTTATTACATTAATATCGTTCAATGTTTTGTATTAAATTAAGGCTTGAATTTGTCTTTGTAGTGAATATAAACTTATGCACCGTATGTTATTGAATTATATTGCCACTATAAAAAGTGCCTCTAATATTAATGAAAACGTTCAGATTACCTACACGAAATATGAAAATTAGTTTACTAAAGATAGAACTTATTTATTCACGATTCACAGTTCTATATTATTATATGTCACTCTTAGAATACGAAGCACTATTAAAAAAAAATAGTATAAAGACTAGGTTGATAAGTTTAGCTTTTTAGCATTAGAAGGAGAGCTTTTCGGCATTTTTTTTGTAGTTCATTAGTTTTTCAAATGGTCGATTATTAATGATTAAGTCTAAGCTACAAATTAGATTTCATTCTATATCTAAATTAAACGAATGCTAGATTTTGTGATTTCCTGCCTTAGAAATATTTATAGCGAATACTAAGCTATGTTAGATCTATGATAAAATATTAGGGACCATCTCCCTGGGTTCGAAAAAAAAAAAAAACGGAGATTTTTATGTAATGCGGAGAATGGGTTCTACGCCGCTTTCTAATATAAGACTTTCTGAATTTAGCTTTAATTTTAAGAGCAAAAAGCTTATTTTGAGCGTTTCAATACGAGAGAGGAGCTATTAGCAAACGTCGCTATGGAGCTCGTCTACTATTAGATGTTTCTTATTAAAAAATTTAATGTGTAAAATGGGGAAGTTTACACATTTTTTGATACTGTAAGTTAATAATTATGCACTAAGTCGCTTCTTCGACGATGTATTTGCGAAACGCACAAAGAAAAAGACGCAATATTCGACTTCGGCATCTTCATATTATCTGTTTTTTTTTTTTTCTTGTTGAAGATATATTCCAATAAATGGGGAAGAATTGGGAAATATCTTCTACAGTAAACTGAATCTTTATATTTGTTATTAATTCAATTAGAAATTAATTAATGATAATGAATATTTTACGAAAACATTTAATAATATAATATTATGCTCACGTTCATTAATATAATAATATTTCGGACACTGCTAGTTGTAAACATACTGAAAAAGTTTATGCCATAACTATATAAATTTTATTATATCTTATACTTCCAATTGGTGATGTTTTATTTCAATTAATCCTTTTTAGTTGTACATGTAACGATGTTTACGCCAATGAAGAAATAAGTACAAAAAACATAGAAGGAAAACAAGGACCTGACTAACCGAAGTATACGTATGACAAGCCTTGCAATGTTACACCATATTCGCTTGATAGTTTCATGGCCTAGGTTTTTTTTTTTATTGCTTAGCTGGGTGGATGAGCTCACAGCCCACCTGATGTTAAGTGGTTATTTAAGCCCATAGACATCTACAACGTAAAAGCGCCACCCATCTTGATGAATATAAGGTACTGAGGTCTCGAGTATAGTTACAACGGCTGCCCTACTCTTCAAACCGACACGCATTACTGCTGCACGGCAGAAATAGGCAGGGTGGTGGCACCTACCCGCGCCGGCTCACAAGAGGTACTACCACCAGTTAAAAAAAAACTTGACAGACAATGATGCAGATGCTAGCGTATCTTTAGCTAACCTTGGTTAATCACTTATCTCCGGTGCTTCGACACGAGAACACTTCACCTCATACGGCATAGTAGACGACCTCTAAACTACAAGAGCTACGTTTGAAGTTTTGCATCATCCATCGTATTCATCAAAAATGGTGCGGAAAGAATTTTACTTTTTTCAAAATTTGAACAAGTTCTTGATAGGAAAAAAATTATACCTGAGAGGGGCAATACAAACTGCGCTCGAAGAGTTCGTTGGCTGCCATACCCCTGATTTCTTCAAGAATGCCATTTAAAAATTATCACTGCACTGGTAGAGATGCATTGATACCATGGCTACATGCATTACATTAAGATTGATAGAAAAAAGTTTTCTTTTATAAAAACATACCGTAACTTTTAGTATACTAAACACCAATTTCGTAGGTAGTGATTAACAAATCTTTCTATACCTTTTGGGGCGTTTTTTTTTTTGGGTCAGTGGCCCAGCCTCACGCATCAGATTTCTACGTGTACGAGGCACGTGATGTATGTGGGTCTTAACGGCTCGCAGATGTTGGGAGCGGATCACGGACCCAAAGGTGCTTTAGAGCTCTAGGTGCCATATGACGCCTCCTGTAATCTGTCACCCGACGTCCGGTTTTCGTCTGGGGTTAGAACCCCGGGTTAGGGTTGGAGCTCGCGATGTCATCCCCAAGACGCCCTGTCCTGAACCAACCTGTCATTGAGCAACGACCCTGGCCTCCGTGGTACGGCAGTTATTGTCACTGTGCTATGGTTTTTTTTATGTGTCTTTATAAGTACTCTGAGGAATTATTCGAGATGATACCGGCATCTCGTTTTTACCATCGCATCGCCCGCCACCGGAATAGAGTTCATCCATAACTACCTGGAGCCACTGCGGTCATCCACAGTGCGTTTCCAGAGGTCTTTTGTGCCACGTACCATCCGGCTATGGAATGAGATCCCCTCCACGGTGTTTCCCGGGCGCTTTGACATGTCTTTCTTCAAACGAGGCTTGTGGAGAGTATTAAGCGGTAGGCAGCGGCTTGGCTCTGCCCCTGGCATTGCTGAAGTCCATGGGCAACGGTAACCACTCACCATCAGGTGGGTCGTATGCTCGTCTGCCTACAAGGGCAATAAAAAAAAAACTTCATTTTTTATATTACTATACCTATTTACTGTTTGTGGACTGCTTGAAAGCATCCTACGGGTTCTAAGAAAGCTGCTGAACTGGGAACACAAATATTTGCATTCGGACTCGCATATATCACAAAAAATCTCGTGTCTGAGTAGTGACAATGTGATTTTAAAGTGTTCCCTTAACCACTTACTCACACTTAGCTCCGGAATAATGCAAATTGGTTCTACTGTTGTGTAATAAAAAAGATCATATGCTGGTTGGTATGTATCATAGATAATACACATACATTTGTTATACTTTTGTTAACTCACTATTGTTAACTCAAGCATCGAACAAAAAGGTTTACGGGCGTCGGCCCCTAGATAGCTTCGCTTCGATTAGTTTCTCATTGTCCCTATAGATGGCAGTAACATATTACCTATTCTATATGTTATTTTGAAGGATTTTGTACATTTTCAGAAATCACAAATTGATATAATTTTATCAATTTGTCTACAACAAATAAAGACTTGTATAATTTATTAGTTTTTTATTTTATGTCTTTAGTTATACAATAATTAAATGCCTTAACTTTAACAACATATAAGTTGAGGGTAGTCGCAACAAGATGTCGACAGTTTCCATACAAAAAAAATATTTGTCTTAAAGTATCGCAGTTTCAGGGCCCTGGTTGGCCGCAGTATTGTATGAACATCCTAAGTTTTTTGTCCCTCTCAAGATTTGAATTGAAATCAATAAAAATAAACTAGATGGCGTTGGTAGTTTCATTCGGTACATACATATTCTATACAATATGTAAATCTAGTTCTGTTTTTACCTAACCACCATTTCAATCTAACTAGTGATCTCATTTAAAGCAGCAAAATATTGCTCATCTAAATATGTATTATAATACAGCATAATAAAAATAAAAATTCATGCATACTCTAATTAGTTATACTTTATTATTTACAGATGGCGTTATTTATATGTTTATGCGAACGTTCTATCCATTCATTTTTGCACTCCACTGTACATTAGATCCAATTACAATCCAAAATATTTATTCTAAGAATCTCATAGATGTTATATTGAAGTCGTCGTGGCCTAAAGGATAAGATGTCCGGTGCATTCGTATTGAAGCGATGCAACGGTGTTCGAATCCCGCAGACGGGTACCAATTTTTCTAATGAAATACGTACTCGACAAATGTTCACGATTCACTTCCACGGTGAAGGAACAACATCGTGTAATAAAAGTGAAACCGGCAAAATTATAATTTGCGTAATTACTGGTGGTAGGACCTGTTGTGAGTCCGCGCGGATAGTTACCACCGCCCTGCCTATTTCTACCGTGAAGCAGTAATGCGTTACGGTCTGAAGGATGGGGCAGCCGTTGTTACTATACTGAGACTTTAGAACTTATATCTCAAGGTGGGTGGCGCATTTACGTTGTAGATGTCTATGGGCTCCAGCAACCACTTAAAACCAGGTGGGTTGTGAGCTCGTCCACCCATCTAAGTAATAAAAAAAAAAACATTATTTAGTACGCTTCTTGATATGTGATTTATCTCAGCCACCACTTGTTCCACTATCTTAGCTGTTTCTATAAGAGTAATTATTTGAATAGCGTCAGAGCCGTCATTAAACAGTAACTAATTTACGGTCCTCTTTTAATCGCGGGGTACGAAAAGGACAAAACTCCCAATTAGATTGCTCAATCAGGTAGGGTTGTTACATATAAAATTTGTTTTGAGTATGCGATTAAAAATCCTCTGTCAAGCACCAACGTTACAGTATTGCTTATAAACATATGTAGAGTAGAGAACTCAACAAAAACTTTATCATTTATGATCTGTTTAAAACGAAACTCGGCACGGCTTTACTGAATATTTCAAAGCGGTCTCTGGAAACTGCGGCTCCGGGTTCCGTTGCGACGATTCCTTTCTACCGACTACAAAAGTGGAGGAGCAAATATGGCATGGTAAACAAGGCCGCGCGCCCGGAATACGGCCGTGTCGTAGTGAAGGGCTCAAATGAACGAATTCAGTGAGCGAACTTAAATATTTGATTGAATTTCATGCTGTAAGACAGAGCTTATTTGAATAGGTATCGCGAATAGCAATGACACGGTGCTAGGAATTACAATGAGCCCACAGATCTAGGTTACACAGCCCTGTTTTTCTTTTTAAAATCGGTTGAAGTTTGAAGGGCGTGGCCGCTCTATTATAACAATAAAGGGAGCATCAAGGGATTTGGAGCTCATGTTTCAAGATGATTGATGGCATTACCTACTGTTTATCTGTTTGTCTCAACCCGGAGCTCAGAGACAGCCCACTGAATTTCTCGCCAGATCTTCTCAGTTAGTCGCGATTCCGATTCAGTGGTAGTTTTAGCGAAGCAACACTCTTGCTAAGGTATATGTTAGCAAAGTTTCCCAGGGTGAACCCCGTGAGCTCGCCTACTAGTCCGGTGAAACTAGAATAGCCCCTGGAGGCTATTGGTAATTAGGTAGGAAACAAAAAAAATAGGCGTCGTTTATATTGAATTTATCTTCCAAGAGATATAAGATATAGTAGTTGACATTTCGACATCGAATCTAAAAGCAATTTTTTTCTCCATTAATTTTCTTCCCATCATCCTGCTCTGGAATATAAGCTTCAACAAGTTATTCTATATAAGTGACTGAAAACTTCAACACCAGCCGTTGTACTTAAATAATAAAAAACAGAATAACAGTTCATTAGTTCATGTCGCTCAACGTGAATCCTGTCACTAGAAACGTGAAAGAGCTTATTATCAAAACTGGGACAGTGAGTGAACTACACTACGACTTCAGTAGAATTTTCAGTAAGGTCACCTTATGACTTCTCGTAAAGTATAGATGGCTAGCACATTAACCCTACTTTTGTATAATTACTGTATATTAATAAATATGAGTTTATAATTTTAGAGTGTATTTTGAATTGCATTATTTTGGGTTATGATTGGGCGTTTGGTTAGCTAATCACTGTACGCCTGGGGTTGGCTCCAGGATGTTTTTTTATTGCCTTTCTAGGCTGACGAGCATGCGGTCCATCTGATATTGAGTGATTATCGTCTCTCATGGACGCCTGCATTACCAAAGGCAGAGCCAAGCCGCTGCCTACCGTTCATATCTGGTTAGTAATCTGTCAGAGGTTTCTTTAATTAATTTTTATTTAAAAAACACCTGATCGGGTGTGTGTAGATGATTTCATTAAATAAGCAAAGCAACCACTTACTCAAATTGGACATGAAATTCTATGCACCTTCAGAACGCGTGGACTTACAATATTTAAAATGTGTCTTATTTGTATTTATTTAATTTGCGGATTTAATTCAATAAAAACTTCTTCAAGACAACCAGTTGTGAACGTTTTTCAAATAAGTATTGGTTTAGGAAATTGGGATATACTTGCAGGATGAGCAGCATAATTAAAGACAAAATGATTATTATCGCACAAGATTCTCCGATCATGTTTAAAAAAAAAATGTGTGCGTGTACTAGTGTACACACGTAAGAAGTGAAACATTAATGCTATCCCTACTCCGTTGGAGAAAGTGAAAGTACTCTTCGTCTGAACCAACCGTGGTAGGGGCAAGAAAAAGATGGCGCGTAACGGAAAAATGTGACGCGTAACCGAAAAATGTGACGGTAAATTTTTTTCCAACGCCGATAAAGAAGTTTCACTTCAAAAATATGGGAGCTTTCACTAACATTAAACTAAAGCGCTTTGAATCACTATAACTATTACCTGTTAAACATACATTATATAAGACCACGAAGATTGAGGGAGAAATTTATTTAATCATTCAATACATAGGAATATTAACGGTCATAATGCCATCAGCCCTTGTGATGTAAATAACGTGATACATGTGAGATAAATCTCATATTATTTAAACTAAGTTTTTTAAATCAAAACATTGCCAGCCTTGATAACTTAGACCATAAAAAAGTGATACTGAGTGTAACAAATCGAGTCAAATAAGCCTTAGTAGGAAACTCCGTATGGAGGCATCCATTAGTCCCCGTGACGTTTCCAATAAAATGCACAAATTCAATAAGAGTATTGCGATCGCGGGCGCAAACACGATACTCTATGCGAAATAAGACATATGAAAATGTCAATGCGAATAAAAAGGGGCTTCGGCATCGATTTGCGAGCGCTGTGTCGGAAATTATGCTTGTGTATGCGAAGGCGGTAGGGTGTTGGGACAGCCTGTACAGATAAAGCCATCTTTTATCTTCAAAACCACAGTTTAGTGCAGAAAATGAATTCCGTGCAATTGTAAAAAGGCATTTCGTTATTTATTAACAGTCCAAGATAAATCTTTCGCGTTGATAGTGTTACGTCGCTAAGAGTAACGCCATCTGTCGCCGAATAGTCGAACGAATATCGAAAGATCTAGTAGCATCTAGAGCACTCGAGAAGTACAACGCCATCTATTGTCAGATAGCGGAAACATAATACTCGAAATGTGTGGAATATTCTCGATAATTCTAGGGATGTGGTATCGCCTATAAAAGCGTTGCAGAGATGGCACGCAGTCAGTTAGTCTTGAAGCGAAGCGGAAAAAGTGAATTGAGAGTTTTAAAGTTTGTTGAGTGTTATAAGTGTTTTAAATGTTGAATACAGTTTTTAGTTGTACTTTGGTGGAACATTTATTTATCCCGAACCTCAGCGCGTAACAATAGTTTGGGAATCATTCTTAATTATGTTATGCGAATATAATTTTATGAAAACCCGGGATGGATTGTGATCACATGATTCGCGTTGGGTGACGGTAGCCTGGTCGGTGGTGCCTGAATTGTCTAAATAAACCAAACTATAGCTATGATTACAATTTAAAACTATTTTCATACTTTAATAATATTTGTCTCACATTAACCATTCTTTCATTTTATTCTTTCGAACATTTCAAATACTTTATAGTGTTTGTTGTCACGAACGCTAAAAATCATTGTCAGTAGAGATTCAAATACATTGCTAACTACCCTCTAAGCCTCTAATCTTATTACAATAGAAAACTACCAATCTTAAAACCCTACTAGTTTGTTTGAAGTAGTCTTATATCTACGATTACTAAATCTGATCTCAATTTACACAAAATAAAATATGTGGTGATGTATAAAATATGTAGTAATGTAGTATGTGACTTTTATGTATTTATTGCATAGATGGGTGGACGAGCTCACAGCCCACCTGACGTTAAGTGGTTACTGGAGCCCATAGACATCTATAACGTAAATGTCGCCACCCAGCTTGAGATATGAGGTCTCAGTATAGTTACATCGGCTGCCCCACCCTTCAGACCGAAACTCATTACCGATTTACGGCAGAAATAGTGGTAGTACCAACCCGTGCGGACTCACAATAGCTCCTACCACCAGTAAGACACATCACATCACCATGCCTGTATTTTTAGTCTGTGCAATAAAAGGAGTCAATGTATGAACGGGTAGCAGTGCAAAATGACAGGGCCAATGGAGAAGTAACATTATTACAAGCAATTTACTGTGTCGCGTACTATGTACAATAAGTAAGTGCCGAGACGTATTGGTTCCCTGTTTGTTATGCGACTGGTAGATTTAAGTATATTTCATTTTAGACAATATTATAAGTAGTATGAGACAAATACATTTCCGGACGTTATAGGTAGGTTAATTTAGGTTTTTTTTTATTGCTTAGATGGATGGACGAGCTCACAGCCCACCTGGTGTTAAGTACTGGAGCCCATAGACATCTACAACGTAAATGCGCCACCCACCTCGAGATATAAGTTCTAAGGTCTCAGTATAGTTACAACGTCTACCGCACCCTTCGAACCGAAACGCATTACTGCTTCACGGCGGAAATAGGCGGGGTGGTACCTACCCGTGCGGACTCCCAAGAGGTCCTACCACCAGTGATTACGCAAATTATAATTTTGCGGGTTTGATTTTTATTACACGATGTTATTCCTTCACCGTGGAAGTCAATCGTGAACATTTGTTGAATACGTATTTCATTAGAAAAATGGGTTGATTCTTTAGGATTCTTAGATGCACTTTTTAAGTCTTAGTGTTATTTTTCAGTGATTTTTTTTAAATCCAAGGACCGTTTAATCTTCTACAATAAAAAAAATACTGTAACTGAATAATTTCTTAGAACTTCAAGAGTCGCAGAATGAGTTTATAATATTTTAATTTTACAATTTCTGACGTAGTCTGAATTTTTTAAAGTTTTTGCAAAATTACTTAAATAAGTTAGTTTATTTTATTCAAAAAGATTTAAAAAATCTTCATTGCGAACCTTAATCTAAATTAAAAGAGAGGTTTTCGGAGTAATTCAATTTTTCTTTAACATCCACATAAATTGCAACCCCCCAGTCGCCTCCTCTACTAATAACTTAGATTATTTACCCTAAATTTATGTCTGCAGAAGGGTTATCTATGGTGGGCTGGGCGGAATTTATACATCCGCCCGCCCTGACCGTAGGGTGGAATTCGATATCCTGTGTCTGGAAATCGCCGTTCAACTATTTGTGTGTTTATTATAACTTGAATAGCTTGAACTGGCCCGATATTGAACGAGTAAATTAGCCGGTATAGTTTGTGAATGTTATGAAGATCGTGAAAATTGAATCTTATTAGTCGAGAGGATGTTTTAGGGGAATATCGAAGCACACAATGATATATGGGATGCAACGTCACTACTCTTAGTTTAAGATACCAGCTCTTAGAGTTAATAATTTTTGTCATAGTTTACAGAGTTCAACATTTAAACAAGATTTGAAAAAAGGTGGGTGGCCGATAGCTCTTTTTATGAATGAAGGATTACTGGTGGCCCGGAGGCGTTTCCAGTTTCACGAGGACAAGTGGGCGACAAAGCCTCGGACAGGAGGGGTCGGTTATGCTAACAACAGTAACTGCCTAAAGGATAAGACGTCCGATGCATTCGTGTTGAGCGATGCACCGGTGTTCGAATCCCAGGCGGGTACCAATTTTTCTAATGAAATACGTACACAACAAATGTTCACGATTGACTTCCACGGTGAAGGAATAACATTGTGTAATAAAATTCATACCCGCAAAATTATAATTTGCGTAATTACTGGTGGTAGGACCTCTTGTGAGTCCGCGCGGGTAGGTACCACCGCCCTGCCTGTTTCTGCCGTGAAGCAGTAATGCGTTTCGGTCTGAAGGGTAGGGCAGCCGTTGTAACTATACTGAGATCTTAGAACTTATATTTCAAAGTGGGTGGTGCATTTACGTTGTAGATGTCTATGGGCTCCAGTAACCACTTCACACCGGGTGGGCTGTGAGCTCGTCCACCCATCGAAGCAATAAAAAAAAAACTGCCCTGCTTCGTGAATGAATCTACTACCGGATCGGAATCGTGACTCGTTGAGAAACTCAGCGGGCCGAAACCCATGCAGGTTGCAAGTTGAACTCTTTGCTGAGTTCGACGAGCACGGTTACCGGGGTCTCTAAGCCTGCTCCTAGCGTTAGAGCTGAAGGCGTCTAATGCAAGGGTTATTGAATCTGATGGACCGTAAAGACGTGTGTCGGCCGGTAACTCAAGTCGCTTTTGCCAATACTGATTTCTGTGGTCACTCCCCACAACGAGGTAGCCACGTTGCATTCAAAGACTTGTTTGATGGTTCAGGTAATTTCAATGTAAAAGAGCTGTGATGTTGGGCTAATGAACTTTTTTTTTTTTTTTTATTGTTATTATTGCCCTTGTAGGCAGACGAGCATACGGCTCGCCTGTTGGTGAGTGGTTACCGTCGCCCATGGACATCAGCAATGCCAGGGGCAGAGCCAAGCCGCTGCCTACCGAATCATAATCTATAAATAGAATCGCGTGGCGTATTCGTTGTAAAAACTAAGAACTTCGTACAAAAGCAGGTTTAATTACCGCTCTCGGAGATCAAAGTGAGCAGCTACGACGGAAGTAACTTTATACTGGCGAACAAAAGGACACACTGAAAACCCCTACCATAAATTTGATTGTTGCAACTAATGTTATTTAATAAAATTTTATTTCACTGGTAAATGACTTGTAACTCTACTGTGACCTTAGAACTTATATCTCAAGGTGGGTGGCGCATTTACGTTGTAGACGTCTATGGGTTCCAGTAACCACTTAACGCCATGTGGTCTGTGAACTCGTCCACCCAACTAACAAATAAAAATAAAAATAAAAAATGACCTACAGTTAGCCAGTAAACGAAAAAGAAGATTCTAGATAAAGGCAGAACAAAGTTAATGAATACCTTTATTTTTTGGTTTAATTAAAGAATTTTATACGAGGTATTTGTATGGTTGCAATATGATTACAGTCGGCGATCTTAAGATTTTTTTTAATTTTTTTATTACTTAGATGGGTGGACGAGCTCACAGCCCACCTGGTGTTAAGTGGTTACTGGAGCCCATAGACATCCACAACGTAAATGCGCCACCCACCTTGAGATACGAGTTCTAAGGTCTCAAGTATAGTAACGACGGCTGCCCCACCCTTCAGACCGAAACGCATTACTGCTTCACGGCCGAAATAGGCAGGGTGGTGGTACCCACCCGCGCGGACTCACAAGAGGTCCTACCACCACCTTAAGAGATGAGATTAAAATCGAAACTGCTTTATGTTCTCTCACACAATGCACACTATATCATAATTAAGGTATACTATGCATACTGGTATACTGAGCATTCTCACCACACCCTATGACCAGTTAGGGAGGGTGACGTATATAGTTAGCTGGTACAGATATTATACAACATATCCCATGAATTTAAACAGTATTATTGATAGATTCAGTGCCAAAATCAGGAATTTCTAACTATTTTAGTTTCATGATCCAGAGTATTCTAAACAATGACTTCAGTGTTCGCATGCGCAATTTACGAGAGTTCTTCAGAGGAGCTATTTATTTGCTTTGATGGGTAGACGAGCTCACGGCTCACCTGGTGTTAAGTGGTTATTGGCGCCCATGGACAACTACAATGTAATGCACTTTGAAACAATAGTTCTAAGGTCTCAGTTGTAACAGTACGATAGCCACCCTTGAAACTGAAACGCATCACTGCTTCACGGTAAAAATAGGCAGGGTGGTGGTACTTACCTATGAGAACAAAAAACATTAGCTTAGACGCGAAACGGCTTAGTCAATTCAAATTATTAAAGCAAACATAGTTGCTTCACAACATAAATTTTTTCCGTCATAAATTCCATTGAAAACTGGTAATTTCCGACATGACATAAACATTCCCTGAAGTGTAAAAACCACCATACTGAGTTACGTCACAAATGTACATTTTAGTACAGGTGTAGTAAAAGCCGGTCACGCCACGCTGTGACTGTAGCTAATTGCATGAATAACATCGCTTTCTTGAAAAGAACCGCGTTTTACTTTTTTTTTTTTTTTTTTTGTTCAGGAGGAAATCGCCGGACTTCCGCCCTCCACTGGGGATAGAGGGCGGAGCATGTCAGAGTCGAACTGACTAAAACCTCCTGTCGCTCAACAACCAACGTCCAAACCTCGCATGAGACAGAACTCATGAAGAGGCAAAGGGGGGAAAGTGAAGCGTTTAGTGCGGAGCACATCTCTCCCATCACCCTCCCCCTCGGGACGCCGGACCGGCGGTCGTCGGCGCCACGACCACCAGCCCTCTCGGTCGGCAGGCTATCCGAAGCCCGCCTAGATGGCGCCGGTTAGAGTGAGCTATCCTACGGAATACCCCGCTGGACCAGAACCAGCGTGGGTCGAGGATAGCCGGCCTTCCATCACCCGGATGCTCTTGCGTAAAACGCGTGCAGAGCAGCTTGCACGTCGTCTTCTTAGGCCCCCCTCGCCGGTCCCCAGACCGACATGTGAGGGGGGACCCGAAACACTTAGAGGGCCAGGGCTTGGGCGAGATCCGCCTCCCTGGCCCCCGCTCGACGGCGGCGGGATTGTGCGTCTCTCACGCGCCCCGCCGCCTCCTTCTGCGAGATGGTGCACTCGCAGAAGTCGAGCATCGCCTTCCACGACTCGTCGTCGCCGAGCATCGATGCCACAACACTCGGCAACGACAAGTCGTTTCCTACTTTTGCGACGAGGACACGGCGCCACCCCTCCCATGCGGGGCAGGCGACGAGCGTATGCTCTGCCGTGTCCAAGTCGCAATCACAATGGTGGCACTCTGCCGTCGGCTCGGCTCTGATCCGGTGCAGGAACTCACCGAAGCAACCATGCCCAGTGAGCACCTGCGTGAGCCGGAAAGTGAGGCGTCCTCTGTCACGATTCACCCAATCCACAAGGACCGGGCGAATCGCCTCGACGGTCCTACGACCGGCCGAAGGATCAGCCAGCCGCCTGGACCATGACTCCAGCACGGACCGCCGAGATTGGGCCCTCCGCGCTCTGACCACACTGTGGCTGGGGCGCGCCACGCCCCGGGCGCGAAGGTCAGCCCGCCACTGATAGTCAACGGCGAGCGCCTCCGCTTCCAGAGCCCAAGGCGGCGTCCCAGCCAGTACACACGCCGCCTCAAAGGAGATGGTGCGATAACCACGGATGACCCTGACCGCGATGGTGCGTTGCGGCCGTTGCAGCAGCTTCGCCACCCCCGCGGCCAGCGTAACCTTCAAAGGAACTGACAGAGGTCTTCCCTGGTATGCCTACTGCAAATGTACAAAGTTTCACTACCATCAATTTTTATTTATTGCTTAGATGGATGGACGGGCTCACAGGCCACCTGGTGTTAAATGGTTACTGGAGCCCATAGACATCTACAACGTAAATGCGCCACCCACCTTGAGATTTAAGTTCTAAAGTCTCAGTATAGTTACAACGGCTGCCCCATCCTTCAGACCGAAACGCATTACTGCTTCACAGCCGAAATAGGCGGGGTGGTGGTACCTACTCGTGCGTACTCACAAGAGGCCTTACCACCAGTAATTACACAAATTATAATTTTGCGGGTTTGATTTTTATTACACGACGTTATTCCTTCACCGTGGAAGTCAATAGTGAACATTTGTTGAGTACGTATTTCATCAGAAAAATTGGTACCCGCCTGGGATTCGAAAACCGGTGCATCGCTCAACACGAATGCTCCGGACGTCTTATCCCTTAGACCGCGACGACTTCAAACTACTACCTACTCGTGCGGACTCACAAGAGGTCCTACCACCAGTAAAAACTACCATCAAACGAATGATCTAGAAACGCATAAGCGACAAACATGTTGACTAACTTCTTAATTATATTTCTTTTTATGGAAACGACGCATTCATGGTAGGGGTTTACAGAGAAACTCCAAGAGAAACTCTTTGTAACACTATAGGTGCCCGTATTGGGTTATGTACTTCGTTAAAACTTCATTTGATGTTGTCTCCGAATCGCGCCCTTTGTTGCAACATGTTGTCGAGGTACTTACTACCAGAACAACAAAAAAAAACTTTGAATATTGCTTTTATTTAGTTCAGATGTTATTAGATTCTATTGGCAGAAAGGCAGACTCGAAGCCTTTCTTAACATTAGTATTAGTTAAATACGCGCTTTTCAGGTATTTAGTTTTCCTAGTCTTTGTTTTTTGTCTATAATATTCCAGTAATTTAAACAAGTTCACGGATTACCACCCAGCTAAGAAAGAGCGTTCACAATCTATACTAATATTATAAAGCTGAAGAGTTTGTTTGTTTGAACGCGCTAATCTCAGGAACTAATGGTCCGATTTGAAAAATTCTTTCAGTGTTAGATAGCCCATTTATTGAAAAAGGATATAGGCTATATAACATTACGGTAATACCAATACAAGTGGAGCGCCAATAAAGAATGTTTCAAAATAGGGGTTTAAATAGCTCCTTAACATTCTATAATTCAAAAATATTTTCACTTTCTACGTAAATGAAGTGGGGGTAAAATTTAGCGTTATACCAAAGTAACTATTCCACGCGGACGGAGTCGCGGGCAAAAGCTAGTTATTTACAAAAATCACAAATTCCAGGAACACAGGTTATTTGCTATCGGCCATATATTCAAAAGGCCAGAATAGAAATCATAAAAGTACTAAATTATAACATTTATTTAGTAAACTAAAGGAGTTCTTTAAAATTCTCTAGTTAATAAACACAAAATTTCGCTTAGAATACAGCGACTCTATTGTTAAGTGATTTTCCTGTTAAACTCTAGTACAATGCAGCAGTGAGCACGGTCGCTCTCTCAGAGTACAATATTACAAAACCACGCTACCCGTCACATTGTTGCGTATAAAGCATCAAATTATAGTTAATGTTTACTCATTTGATGCTCCAAATTTATTATCCTTACTTACACGAAACTTTACGCCTTTTTTTAAACTATTTTCATTCGAACTGATTAGTATAACACTAGATAATGATTTTTTAATAAATTTGTATTTTTTAGAAATATTTAAATACGAATTACATATTGATAAAGTGATGAAAGTTTCCAAGATCGCTTAGGCATTTTTAAGTGAGTTAAAAAGACACAAATAATATAAATAAACAATTCATTTTCTTGGTCTAACCTTAAACCAAACACTCATTGGCTTCGGGTTGCTTAACAACACCATCTGCTGAAGTAGCTTTAGTTTTATTGTGTCTTTAAAACAGTTAGTTGCTCTCAATTATGAATAGTAGTATTATAATTCGCCAATAGATGTCGGGAAGAGTCATAAAGCTGATTATCGATAAATTTGTTTACTGAAAACACGAATAAAACCACATTTTCTGAAAATAAATCGTAACTAGATCTGTATACTATATGTATAAGCATACTAAACTTGTACTGTATAATAAATTTTATGAAAATCGTTGGGGCCGTTTCCAAATTTCAGATTATATATATTTACAAGAATTGCTCGTTTAAAGATTTATGATAAGATAAGATATAATTAGTCGTTCTCCGCCGATTAATGTAATACACGTATTTCATAGTTATTGAGTCATTTCGGAAATCGCCTTGATAAAAAGATAGACTTAAAAACAAAATTAGAATCGATGTGTTATTAAAAATCGGATAGGTATTTTGTATAAAAACGCATCTAAACGATTTTCCGTAATCCGAATTGCACACTGTTGGTCTGAAAACGAAACGGGCAAAAGACCATTAGTTGAGCACTCCTGACACTTTGAAAGGGACTCTCCGACTCAACAATCGTACACGAGGACTCGGTACAAGTGTGAGTCGTATGTAAAGAATTCAAAGCTCTAATATTTCATCGCTCAAATGCTTCGCGGCTAGAGTAGGCCGTGTTTTTTAAGTCTTACACGATGTGTGTGTATTGATTCTTGATTTTGATACATGTAAAATGATGTCAATTAAACACAACATATTTTTGTAAAAAAAAAACTTGTATAAAATATATATTTTTTTGTAATTATTGAATTGTCATCGATAAATCTACAAAGTTTGAATGAAATCTGGCCGCTTAAACTGGGTCAAAACCGCGTCTACAGGAGTCAATTACAAACATACATACAAGTGAAACTAGTATAAAGCGTGTAAAAATGATCGTGATTAAATTTTTTTAAATCGAAAAAGACATTGGCAATTATTCCTTTAGTTGTTTATTAAATATGTGTATCTTACCTATTTCTACCGTGAGTCAATTAACCACTTCGAGTTTCTGGGAGAGAAAGCAATTGACGCATTCGTCCCGTTATGTTTTCATTAGCCGAAAAACAGAAATAAAGCTCATTTTCAAGCATCAAACAAATTTCACTTGTATCACTTTAATAATTAATCGTTTACAGTAACCAGTTCTACATTTATCAATTCAGAAAGCAATTTTAAAACTTTCTAAGTACATATTCCTTTCGTGATGTATCTCAACGTACCAAAAGCCCCGAAATTCTTCACGTAAAGCATGGCTCTTGTAATTTCTATGTAACGTGTAATTGCAGTGGACGTAGGCACGTACAATTACGGAGTAATTTGCCACGTAAAGGGGCGGATTCAATTAGTGGATGAAAGCGCCCGGAATGGGACAGACCCTGTCTTATTTTTGTCGGATTAAGTGGTGTAGCGTAAAAAAGTTTTGGTAGGTTTTTTTTTTGGACCAACTGGCCAGGCGAGGGCAATGCATATCTGATGTTAACCCAATACAAGACAGAGCTCATGAAATGTCACCATCCGTCTTTTGAAATATGGTAAAAGTCTCAATTTGATAGAATAATAACTCACCTTCTCCTCCCTACGTTTCCTCACTGCTGGCCATCATGCTTACAGGATTTAATATTATGTCTTTCTAGCATTTCCGATCATTGGCCACGTGAAGGTCTTTGTGGAATGATGTTTCTAGTGTGGTGCGGATTTTATCGAACCACTTTGTCTGGGTGGTCTCTTTCCCTCGATCTTCTCTGTCACGAATAACCTTACTAAGAATTGTTATCACACCCAAAATAGAAACGCATGACTGTTTGATGATAGAAATGGCCAAAATAGTACTTTCCCGTGCAGATTTCTATTGCTCTACTACTACGTACTAGTAATACGCATTTTTTTTTTCGTTGTACTCCACGATGAAATTCCTTTTTCAAGACACCGTTACTGAGCTTATCGAAATAGTACACGAGAATTCAGACGATATGATTCATCCGCTGAAGTGTTTGTAGCCTAAATTTAAAAGTGAGACGGTTGGTGTATACTTGTCGTCTCCCTGAGTGATGCCACTATGTAAGTCCAAATTCTCAAGGAACTACATTTCTTTTTCTATTACCACTTATAATTGCATAGATCTTAGCCCGTTTTTGCAGTGAATCAGCCATTTTTGTTTTTTTTTTAAATAAATATTTTACTAACAATCACGCCACGTTAACTGGTCCTGTGATAAGTTCGTAAAGAATTACAGGTACCAGATAACGACGGATATAAATGTAAGATTTTTATTATACACATACATATATTTAATATACATCCATAACCCTGGAATAGACATTTATATTTATCATACAAATATCTTCCCTTGGCGGGATTCGAACCCGCGACCCCCTTGTGTAGTGACCATGTCACTTACCACTACACCAGACGGCCGTTATATGTGTGTGTGTGTTCCAATTTGAAGGGTCGGTTGTAAATTCAGTACAATTAGTCCTTCGTCTGTACACTAGACACTATTCCGCCTGTTATGCCACGAAGCATCGATAACGTCAAAAGAGTAAGACAGCTACAGAATAGAATCTCGAACTCAATTTTTAAGGATGGGTGGTAAGATTCGCGGTAGGCTTTGAGATCAATGCCTATTTGGATAAATAATAAATGAACCATTGTATTATTATCTCCACTGCGTAAAGGGTAAGGTTAGATGTGGGCGTTTGTCATACGTTTGTACTCGCTTCTGCTAATAGATTGAAAATAAAATTTATTTGTCCAATGAATTGTACTACACGGATTTTATTACTTTGATATCTCATTTGGCTGAAAGGGAGGAAGGATCTTTGCTTGAAATGAATCGAAGAACGACTACTTATTCTCTTTTTTATTTCATTGTAATAAAAAATACTGATGTACATATTTAAATTTATTCTACTAATCATACTACCAAATTTACATCGGCTAATATTTTACATTAGACTTTTGATCTACTTCCAATACCATTTTTCCTATAATACAATTATTCTGTTAGATAATAATTTCTAGAATATCGGTTATTGTAACATAATTTAGACCAACAGTTGAATTTTCTAGATCATTAATGTAATTTCAAACATTACTTTTCCAATATTAAAATAAGCCGGGTGAAGTCATGGGTCTGTTATAAAATATATGGAATATTAACGAAAACCTAATGCGATAGTATACCTCTAAATTCATTCTATTTTAAATTCAACTCTTAATCTATGCAAACATAAATTCTGTTCGAGATAATGAATGAGTACACTACTACATCACTGTGAAATGTCATCTCGATCATGATTTGATATTCCATTATGAATCTCGGCCTTACTATGTGTTTTCTGAATTTAAATAGTCGATGATAACTCGATTTTATTTTATCTTCAAAATCGTCTAAGTCTCTTTATTAACAAAAAGTCAAATCAAAATAATTTAACATAACTCAACCCACACAGTAGAACAGATCTTCCAACGCGCTTGAAGGAGGCACAGTCCCCAAGGTACTGGCTTTGTTGCCTCGTTGGACAGCCAGACTCACTCTCTGTGCAAAGTACCAGCCAGCCTTAGCATCATGTGTAACCTCCTTCAAGCGTTTGGAGATTTCTGTAAAAAATTTCTTTGCTTCAGGGCCCCAAGGGCCCATCGTCTCAACCGCGAAAGGCAAAAAAGAATAAGAAGACCCCAAACCCGAATACTTCCGCTTTTTTGTAATTTCTGCTGAAGCTGCAGCTGAACCGGGGCGGGACGAAGTACCATCTAAATGACAGGGAGCCACAGTATCCACACAAGTAGCATCCCATGCCAGGCACCTACCAACTGACCATGGAATCAGCGTGACTCCATCGGGCCTTTTCCCATCTGACCTCAAAATTCCGATGGGTTCCAAGACAGCCGGAACATTGATTGTAGTGAGCGCCCTTCTTATCATATCATTTAAAGACGCGTGTCTTTATCTTCTATACTGAAAGCAATTGTATAGTGGCGAGGCTTGGCGAAGGTCTATAATTATTTAAATATTTAAGTAATTGCTTATTTAAGCAATAGTTTACAGCTGTAAACTATCAATCTATCTTTCAGCCTACCTACGTCCACTGCTAGACATAGACCTTTCCCAATCCTCGCTACAATGACAACAGCTATGAAGTATAATATTATTTATTCCAACATTGAAATTCTTGGATATAATATTTTATTAAATATATTAAATAATATTTTTGACAAATTTTGTTTTCTTTTCTCTGAGCATAATATTAAGTAGAGGGTAAGGAAATGTGGGTGTGGCGGAGGATGCTCAGAATACCATGGACTGACACGAGGACTAACGAGTCCATTTTAATAAGTCCAAAAAAAGCTCCCTGTCAATGAGCATCTTCGGACATATCATACGGTCCCAGACATGAATTAGAGAAGCCCATAATTTTGGGTCGCATAGAAGGCAAGCGCGCTGTGAGCAGAACCCCAGCCGGTTGGTGGTAGTCTATACCATGTGGTCAATGCCGCTCACGACTGAACACTACGAACGAAAGTCATATCTGGTCGCGATCCTCAGCTGTGAGAGAACGAAGAAGAAGAAGAAGAAGGAAACTGCTAAGCTGCTAAAACTAAAAAAGAGAAATATGTCGAATAACAATACGTCACCTTAAGTCGAAAAGACAAAAAAACCCTCTGGCACAGGACGACCCGCCTGCTTCAGTGGTATGGCAGACTCGCTGAAATTGAATATTACCGGCCATACCTTATCTCTGCTAATCATCACGGCTACATTCTTGGCCAGTCGTTACGAATTTGTGCGATGAAGACAAAGTGCTGCCCTTCATAAGGAGAGTAAACCACGAACGTGGGCTCCGCTGGACCATGCCATAAGAACAGACCAGATATATTGAGAATTCCACTCACGAATTATTCTAAAACGAACATTCACTTCGCTTCGGGTATAGAGGTTGGATCGATCTAAGCTGCTGCCCCGCCAACACACATGTTCAGGGTTCCAGTTATACCTCATCACGAGGTTGAATGAACCTGTAGTGACTTCCAAACAATTAGTAGCATTATACAGATAATTCTGATCTGCATCCACAAAATTGCAATAGCTCATATTTGCATTTGACAATATCTGATAGATAGGCTACATACACTGACAGTCGAGACGTATGACTCGAAATTATATGGAGATTGGCTTTCGGATTATAGAAGACTCGTGAATAGGAGTTCGTATGTGATTTGTGTCGCAGTAACGCGATTATTGACTAGTCTGAACCGTGCTCTTTGAATTTCTGATATATACATACATACATATTCTGTTATTTTGTAAAATGGAGTTATAAATGTTTTTTTTTAAATCGATTCTCGTTTTGAATTTTATTTACATTTTGAACGGTTAAGAATGTTGAGTACAATTTTTTTCTTATTATCGATGGATAATGAACTTCTTGTCACCTACTGTTAAGTGTTTATTATGTGGTACATGAAAATCAATAATGCCACGATAATGGCTGGGGTCTTGGATCTCCTTGTGTCAAAATTGATGCCAAAATTAACACAACGTTTCCAGAGCTCTTATTTATGAATCTAATTTGAGGAATGTTTAAAAGAGATTCCTGGCTACCTCTAGCTATTGTTACTATCTTCTCTCTACAAAGTTATTTCTGCCCCTTATTTTCCCTTACTATATTAGTAGCAGGGTTATTGTTATCCTAATTCAGGGCAGTCATTTCATAGAATTATAAACTTCTTCACTATGCTTAAAAGTGAAACTTGTGAGGTGAAGCTTTCAGTCTAGACTTGTTTATCAGGACTAGCAGGATAAAACAAAGTATGTATAATCTCAACAGCCATGTCCTCATTCACATTCGATTACTAATCGATATCCAAAGAACAATTCGCCTTGCAAACACATAAGAAAAAAAAAGAAAACATTCTTTAAACATACAAAAACCAATTATATTGCGTAAAACAATACCTCGATTCCGTATTTCCCCGTGACAATTCCCAAACCCCAAATCCCAGACCAAATATTCGAACTACACGAAACCGAGTCTTTTTTTTTCTTTCTGTGCCAAAATTGGGCGCAAATAAGGCGGACGGGCGCATAAAAAATGTACAAGAGGCATCATTCGAAGCAATATTCCATGCGTCTCGTGCGTGGACAGAATAAGTCAAAGCCTTCCAAACAGCGGTTATGTGTTTAGGGGTTTGTTGTGGAAATGTTGTGCTTTTCTTGTTAAATTGACACGTTGGATACTTTGCTCGAGATATGAGTTTATTTAATAATAATTGTATTGTAGTGATATTGGGAATGTCATGGGACTATTTAAATGCTACCACATGCATAATAGCGTAGCTTAAGGAGGTATTCCAGCTGCTCCCGAATCGATAGGTGAGCTCGCATGGTTCAAGCTGGGAGGATTTGCTAACACTGGCCCTCGCAAGAGCAGTGCTTTACTGAATATAGCGCTGGATCGGAATCGCGACCCGCTGATAAGATCCGCGAGAAACTCAGTGAGTTGTGTCTATTGGCTAGTTCGCCCGTCGAACTCTTAATAGGAGTTGCCCCGTCGACTGGGTCGAATATGCAATTAGCGGCGGCCACGATAAGAGGGTTATCACGGCGCGCCGCTTTTTCAAAGTAGCGTTCTGATGCTTCTTCTATACCAATCAGTATTTGATTGCATGTTGATTCTTTTTTTTAAAGAGCGGCACTGGTCCTACAATCGTTATTAACCGTGAGTTCTACTATTTAATTACAGACATGTGGTAAACTCGTGTAGTCACATCTATATCTATTCATAGCAATAATTATCTATATGGCAATTCGGTCCCAGCTTCTAAGCTTTTAGCCCATCCTTAATATCTTTTATTGAGAAAAACTTGAAGTAATCATGGCCTAAAATATGCGTCTTCGTATTTGATATGTATGAAGCTATGATAACACATCACTTACTCAAGGATAACTCTCGCGATCAAGGAATTGGATAGTATAGAAAAAGCTAATGAGCGACATTTGCGTAATTGCTTGAATGTATATTGATCTCACACGGGTAAACACAAATATATTGCCTATTTCTGCATATATTAAAAATCAGGTCTGAAGTGTGAGGATAAACCTTTAAAATAATTCAGTTTGAGACTCAGACCATTTGTCTATTGACTCTGGTAACATATCGACCGAAGTTGCATTGTAAGTTTATCCGCCTTTCTAGAGAGATGAAAAGATAGTTCAGCTTACATATGACCTAACCCTTTCATTAATTCCTGTTCTATTTTACCATTCTAAGACCTGCGATTCCCATTGAGAAATGAGGTCAGGTCTGCGGGCAATTTAAATCTGTAAACCGAATTAGACTACAATACGAAGCATGTGCCGACTTCACCTCAAGGGATAGAGGCGAGAAAGAAAATAAGCTTGTGAATTTGCATAAATACTGAAATAGACCGCAGACTTTCCGATAAAGGCTCTGAGCATTGTTGTTGAACTTTTGTTTGTGGTTGGAATTGAATTGGGTTGGTTCTTCAATATAATGATCTTCTGCTTTGAAGGTTGGAAGACTCATAAAACTGTAGATTTTAGGGCAAACTAGAAGAACAGTAGTTGGACCATATTGATGAATAAAGGCTAATTACCATTGTGTGTACCTGGTTTAAAAAAAAAGATTATTATTCTTAGATTTCGTTTGAAGAAGTAAGGCGTAAAATTAACGTCAACTGGTTTTGATTTACTTAACACCTTCACCGCGGAACAGACTCATATTGGCCCGTCCCAGTACTTGCAGCTAGTGCGAACGACGAATACTATGTCAAGATTATGTCTATGATATACTATAAATTGCATATAGTATGTTTTCGGCAAATTATTTTAATCTCCTCTATGCTGATGGGTTGAGAAAGATCTGCCACGCACTGGTGGAAATATCGTTGGGGGCAAATTACGATCCAAAGCTGCAATGATGACGGGTCATTATTTTACTTGCCGCAGCCAAGTATGTTTAACAAGAAACCTTTTTAGTTATCGTAAATAACGAAAAGTGAAACGTTCTAAAAAAAACAACAGAGATTTCAACCTCATCTAATTAAGTGCTTATGGACCATGAGCTATGAAAGCCTAATTGTATAATACGACCCATGTTTACGTAAAAGGTAAATAAAAACAAATGTTCCAGGAATCGTGGCTACAGTCCCTTTATTATGTGGACCGAGAAAAACTACACAAACAAACTACAACACAGAACAGTGCGTACGTGCAAAGACCGGGGCATGCCAATGACGAATGAACGTGGAAGATGGATTGGCAACATTCGACAACAAGACAAACGACTTGCCGTGACGGCCTCATGCGCGGCGTCCTCACGTGCTCCGAGTTTACCAAATAAAGTTATATCCAGTGGCGGAATTGAAGGGCTCATCTAATTTTGCTTGCGTCGCGGCACCTGTGAGAAATGATATTGCCGAATTAGACATGGTTTTGTCAATAAAAAACCGTGCAGATGTTGGTTGGGTCATGTGTGTGTGTTTTTTATTGATTTGACAAATGAATGAGCTCACCGTTCACCTTTTTTTTTTATTGCCCTTGTAGGCAGACGAGTATACGGCCTACCTGATGGTGAGTGGTTACCGTCGCCAATGGACTTCAGCAATGCCAGGGGCAGAGCCAAGCCGCTGCCTACCGCTAACCCACCTGGTATTAAGTGGTTACCGGCACTCAAAGAAATCGATAGCGTAGATGCCGCAATCTACCCTGAGACGGGAGTTCTATAAGTCTTAGTTCTATAGTACAACGGCTGTACTATTCAAACAGGAACCCATTATTGCTTCACCACAGAAGTAGGTAGGGTAGTGGTACCTACCCATGCGAGCTCACAAAGCGTCTTATTACCAGAAAATACAGTACAATACAGTAATAGACCATTGATGGATATATAATAAGAATGTATGTTGACCCTTTAAATTCTCTTCTTTTTTCTCCACCTTAACCCACTAGGTGCGGTCGGCACAGCTAATTTTTCTCTTCCATTCTCTTCTATCAGCCATCATCTCAATACTCTTTAAACTAATATACGTATTGGTTAATATATTATTATGGTCTAATATGTGGTATAATAGTTTATTATAATAGTTTGGTAGGCAGCGGTTTGGCTCTGCTCCTGGCATTGCTGAAGTCCATGGGCGACGGTAACCACTCACCATCAAGTGGGCCGTATGCTCGTCTGCGTACAAGGGCAATAAAAAATATATATGGTATTTCATGGTCTAATTGAATAAGATGTGCTACCGAATGCGCATATAAAAAAATCACACATTATGCATGTGCCACATACTAAATATTAATCCTGCTAGTACTGACGTATTCATATTCAACTTTGTATAAACTAGGACATAGCTCCAATGGACCTGTTACGTACTTGTGATTTCCGATTACACATGTAGGGTCGGTGATTATGTACAGTTATGGCTTGTTACACAATGCGTACGTGGTAGATTGTAAAGGCTACTATGTAACATGGTTGATTAGGGTTTGGTGTTTTGAATGCAACGGCGGTTTACTGGAGTAGATGTTACAGTACATATACTTATACTTAAGTTTTCGTGGCCTAAAGGATAAGACGTCTGGTGCATTCGTATGTAGCGATGCATCGGTGTTCGATTTCCACCGGCAGGTACCAATTTTTCCAATGAAATACGTAATTAACAAATGTTCACGACTGACTTCCACGGTGAAGGAATAACATCGTGTAATAAAAATCAAGCCTGCAAAATTATAGTTTGCGTAATTACTGGTGGTAGGACCTCTTGTGAGTCCGCACGGGTAGCTACCGTCGCCCTGCCTATATCTGCCATGAAGAAGTAATGCGTTTCGGTTTGAAGGTTGGGGCAGCGGTTGTACAGTTAAAAGTGAGACCAACTCATGTCTCAAGATGGGTGGCGGCATTTACGTTGTAGATGTCTATGGGCTCCGGTAACCATTTAACACCAGGTGGGCCGTGAGCTCGTCCATCCATCTAAGCAATAAAAAAAATGATACTATGTGCTATCATTTGATGTAAATATTATGGCCATCTCAATATGTGATATCCATGGGTTTCAATAACCAATTAACACCAGGTTAGCTACGAGCGTTTGTCCATTTAGTGTAATAAAAAGAAGTTCCCACAAAAAACTGTTCTTGTTTAGATTTCAGGACAATTGGTAATACGTCATTAATATCGTTTAGCTCACGCATACAGCGGTATGTGAGTAACTGAAAAATGTGCTAGTTAACTGTCATTTGATATAATTCGGTATTTTAATACGCTTTTATTAGCTTCAGACGTATATATGTTAATATGTATGTATGTAACGGAATCTTTGAACATGATTTTGACCTCCTTCAAAACGTCGGATTAACTCGAAATTTGGTATGCTATTTAAGAACCGATGACAATTCAATATTTAAAAAAAATTGAAAAAATTGAAATTCAACTCTTCTTCTTAGTCGAATACTTCATTGCTGAAGGTCGTGTCCTTGAAAGCCCTTCGTGGCTCTTTGTACCCTCAGCTTCCATTTGCTTCGGTTTTCGGCTTCTCTCAGGGCGTTGGTAACAGAGAGTCCAGTGAGCGCAGTTATCTGATCCGACCAACGGTTTGGTGGCCGGCCGGCGGGTCTTTTCCCTTCTACCTTGCCCACCACNTCGTGTCCTTGAAAGCCCTTCGTGGCTCTTTGTACCCTCAGCTTCCATTTGCTTCGGTTTTCGGCTTCTCTCAGGGCGTTGGTAACAGAGAGTCCAGTGAGCGCAGTTATCTGATCCGACCAACGGTTTGGTGGCCGGCCGGCGGGTCTTTTCCCTTCTACCTTGCCCACCACAATCAATCTTTCAAGGTTGTCTGGTGGCTGCCGAGCAATATGACCAAAGTAACTAAGAACCTTTTCTGGTAGAAAAATTCAACTAAAAAAATTAAAAATAAATAATAGTTTTGGATTTTATAACTTGGATTTTATATAAAAGCGTATTCTGTTAGTTTTTTTTTTAAACTATTATATTTCTCGATCGTTTCAACGTAAAAATCACGTAAAACTGTGAGATATATAAACTCGCAATTTTAAAACGGCATATTTTGTTTCATAAAGTCTTCGTTTTCAGTATTCCTGTTCGTTGTTTAGTCGGAGCCAGTTATTTAGAGAAATATATTTGATGATCGGGATCTAGCTATACTGGTATTCGGGGAAAATCGTAGCATACGAATGTTGAATATGCAAATGTAAAAACGGTAGGTGTAGAGGTTTTACTGGTGGTAGGACCTCTTGTGAGTCCGCGCGGGTAGGTACCACCACCCTGCCTATTTCTGCCGTGAAGCAGTAATGCGGTTCGGTTTGAAGGGTGGGGCAGCCGTTGTAACTATACTTGAGACCTTAGAACTTATATCTCAAGGTGGGTGGCGCATTTAGGTTGTTTATGGGCTCCAGTAACCGCTTAACATCAGATGGGCTGTGAGCTCGTCCACCCATCAAAGCAAAAAAAAAAGGTTCCGCTCATGCCGTCAATTGTTGCAGTTACTTCCACTATCATGTACTACTCAAGAGATTAAACAAAGCTAATCTATTTATTAGATCTCTTAGTGCTTTCAAATATTTGGACCTTCAATAACTATGTTCTAATTAAATTTAAAATTTCATATTTCAACCTTTTCTTCCGGTTCATAAGGTACCTTTTCCCTAATTCGACTACTTTGAAACTAAGATATCCACGATTATGCTAACGCAATACCGGGGCATTGACATTAATATGCATTCGGACAAGCATTGAATAATTGAAAGCTTATCTCAGCTTTGTAGCGATAGACATAATGCATGACATATATGGACATGTCTCTAATCCGGTCATGTTCCGATATGAATCTGTAATTGAATTCTGTTATTGTGTTGTGAGAGCTCCTTTGTATCAGTGCAGGGAAAGGATCACGGTGACTTAAATTAGGGATGGGCTAAACGTTTCGATTTTATTAATATTGTTTACATGACTACGGAATTTGACAACTGTATAACGAAAGTATCTGAACGGCCACGATTGATTGAACACGGAAAGGTTATTAAAAAAAAAAACGTGTGGCACTCGGGGACTGCCGCAGCAGAGCTATTGCATAGCATTTTTTATCAACTTATGCAATTATAATTGGACAATGATAATTTAATATTAAAACAATAATAAAACAAGACCACGCTATATTAAACATTAATAAAGACAAAACATTAACTGTCCCCTTCATACTCATAAGCTAGACCGCGAGAGAGAGATGGGCAGACTTTTCATGATGCGCATGCAGTGTGACGTCACGCCACGTGCTTATTCACAAACACTACACAAGCGCAACGTGAGAATGTGCTCAACGCGAGCTACATAGTAGGCGTAGTGGGGGTATCAGGTTATTTTCGTTACGGAATTTCTTGATTCAGTCGCCGCGCTCAAAGCCCGCGATAAAATCTATGCGATAGCTTAAAAAAACAGTTTAATTTCGTTGCTTTAATTAAAAATCAAGTTTTTAATCGTTTTTTTATAACTTAAGAGCATACGATTAGATGAAAGAATCGATAAGTATCATCATCTTATACAATTTAAGTCGTCGTGGCCTAAAGGATAAGACGTCCGGTGCATTCGTATGTAGCGATGCACCGGTGTTCGAATCCCGCAGGCGGGTACCAATTTTTCTAATGAAATACGTACTCAACAAATGTTCACGATTGACTTCCACGGCGAAGGAATAACATCGTGTAATAAAAACTAAACCCGCAAAATTGTAATTTGCGTAATCACTGGTGGTAGGACCTCTTGTGAGTCCGCACGGGTAGGTACCACCACCCCGCCTATTTCCGCCGTGAAGCAGTAATGCGTTTCGGTTCGAAGGGTGGGGTAGCCGTTGTAACTATACTGAGACCTTAGAACTTATATCTCGAGGTGGGTGGCGCATTTACGTTGTAGATGNAAATTATAATTTGCGTAATCACTGGTGGTAGGACCTCTTGTGAGTCCGCACGGGTAGGTACCACCACCCCGCCTATTTCCGCCGTGAAGCAGTAATGCGTTTCGGTTCGAAGGGTGGGGTAGCCGTTGTAACTATACTGAGACCTTAGAACTTATATCTCGAGGTGGGTGGCGCATTTACGTTGTAGATGTCTATGGGCTCCAGTAACCCTTTAACACCAGGTGGGCTGTGAGCTCGTCCATACATCTAAGCAATAAAAAAAAAAAAAAACAATGTGTTTTGAAAAAAATCGATTCGTATAAAAATCGGGCAACTCTAACCTAGAGCGACGGCTTAGTCAGACTATCTCGGATTAATTCGGAGATTATTTGTGTTTGGTTAGGAATTGTAGGGTGTGTTGAAAGTGCTTTCGTTACGTCGTTTGATATTTTTTACGTGGTGGGAACTGCCTTTATTTTTAGCATCGATTTCAAGTCGCACTCCTATCGCGTGGACAAACTCAGTTTTTTTTTCACATCTCATTGTGATTAGCTTCTACGTTTCGCCAAAGATTGCCAAGGAGAGTTGATTCTGCTCCACTTGGGAGGTGCAGCGCCGTGTCCCGGGACCAAAGATAGGACCGAACTTGTCGCTGTCTGGCGTCGTGGCGTCAATGCTTGGCGGCGATGAGTCCTGGAAGGCTATGCTCGACTTCTGCGAGTACACTATCTCGCAGAAGGACGCGGTGGGGCGAGTGAGGCAAAGCTGTCCTTACTACGCAGAAATTCCCCGCCGCCGAGCAGGGGATCGGAACCGGGGTCACATCCGTGACCCGCCCCCCTAAGAGCTTGGGGTCCCACCCGCTTTGTGCAGGGAGGGAACCAGGCGTGGGGCGACGTGCTTTGTAAACTTGACCGCAGTAGGAAGCCAGGTGATGGTAGACTGCGTTCCCCCAACTGCTCCGGAGGGAGGTGTAGCGTGACGCCCTCAAGGCGGGCTTTCGGCCCGCTGACCGAGGGAACCGGTGGTCGTGACGCTGGCGGCCGCCGCTCCGGCGTCTGTGGGACGGCGGGATGGATGTAATGCGCTCTGCGTCAACCCTGTCCCACCCTCTCAATAGCACCGATTGGGCTCCGCCCCGGTCCGAGGTAGGGCACCGGTTGTGAGTGGCAGGAGTTTTTAGTGAGGTTCAACTCCCACATACCCGAACTGCCGCGCGGGTGGGGATCCGGAGATTTCCTCCTGTGGAAAAAAAGGAGAGTTGATTCCAGAGCCGTTAAGTCATAAAATTAAATGATCGCTAGAGAGGCAGTGTTGTGTATACAGCAATTGGGAGTAGTGACGTACAGACACCGTTTCAGTGGATCAAGTTTATAATGGGAACAATCAGTCATAATCACATCGAAATCACAAACAATTTAGTAACTAGATATTCCCATTACGAAAACGCAATTCAAGAAAATTATTTATTATAACACTAAAGGGTTTTAGATAATAAAGGTTTTTCTTTACATATACGAGTGAAAATTTCGGGAATTAACGAAGTGACACAACATTACTATTTAAAAATGTATTTATTGCTTTTCGAAGTATTCTCCGCGAAATTTTACACATTTTTCCATACGATGGAACCAATCATTGAAGCAACCATTCCATTCGGAAGTTGGGGTCTCCAAAATGGCCGTTTTGTAGGCGTCCACAGCTTTTTCAGGTGATGAAAATCTCTGTCCACGCAATTTATTCTTTATTTTAGGGAAAGTATAGAAATCATTAGGGCTTAGGTCGGGGCTGTACGGCGGATGGTCTAATAATTCTATGTTTTCTTGCTCTAAAAACTCTTTTGTTCTGTGCGCGGTGTGAGAACTCGCATTGTCGTGATGGAGGATGATGCGGCGGTTGCAGTTCTCTTTACGGAGTTCAGAAACGACCTGTGGCAAACAAATGCTAGCATACCATTCTGCATTAACCGTTCTTTGTCCCTCAAGAGGAATAGTCGTAACATGGCCGGTTTTGGAGACAAACGTGGCCACCATTTTTTTTGCAACACTCCGTGAACGAACAATTTTTGTTGGCTTTAACTCATTTTCGAACACCCAAACTCGTGACTGGTTTTTTGTTTCGGGTTCGTACGCGTATATCCAGGATTCGTCACCTGATACAATGTTGTATACAGCATTTGAGGATCCTGCGTGGAATCTTTCGAGAGTTCTGACGCACCAAGTAACGCGAGCCGCTTTTTGCTCTTCACAGAGCGAATGCGGTATCCATCGGGAAAACAACTTTTTTACACCTAATTGTTCATGCAAGATTATTTGTATTTGACTCATGCCAATGTCTAAAGTTGCCTGAATTTCGCGGTATGTCACATGTCGATCTTCCTCAATCAGCTTACGCACAGCATCAACGTTTTCTTGGGTGACTGCAGTTTTTGGACGACCTTGACGGGGATCATCACTGAGCTTGACACGTCCACGTTGAAACTCAGCAAACCAGCGATAAATTGTGGTTTTGGATGGGGCTTCATCACCAAATTTTTTTTTTTTTTTTTATTGCCCTTGTAGGCGGACGAGCATGCGGCCCACCTGATGGTGAGTGGTTACCGTCGCCCATGGACTTCAGCAATGCCAGGGGCAGAGCCAAGCCGCTGCCTACCGCAAAACCAATGCCGAAATCATCCGGTCAACACACTGTTTTTGTTTTAAACCACTTCGAAAGTCATAATAAATCATCGCTCTTGAATTTTCTCGAGTCAATTCCATTTTCTCAACGACTAAACAAGTTTGACAAAACCTCGTGACAACACCGAGAATCTTTCTTTAAATAAATAAATGGTATTCGATTTTTAAAAACAAGGAGTTTTCAATTAAAAATATTTTAATATGACAGGAACAGTGGAAATATTCCATTCCCGATACTTTTAGTGCAGCTTAGTATTTCTCTAATAATAGAGTCTTACGTATAGCGCTCATAAGAGTGGGAATTGAATACGTCATGTTTAGCGGTATTCTAAGAAAGTAACGCTTAATCAATAAAAAAGTAAATAAAGAAACCAAAAAGCTTCCACCACACACGAGTGGATAGTGAACAAAAATAATGGAAATTGAAGACAAAAACATTCTAAAAGGTAATAAAATAAAACAAATAAAAAATACTAATAGTGCAAAATGAATAAAGAACATTTCGATTTGTTACAGTGATCTGGATTTCTATAGAGTAGTATTTAATTCTCTAGCGTACAAGGTTAGGTCCGAACAAGAATTCTAACCTGGGCGGTGGCCGCATATATTGAAATAGCTCATTTTTACTTAACTACCTCACAATCATAATTAATCAAAAACTGATTGCATTTCGACACATCGACGCCGATTTACGTTTAACAACAGATTTGTTCTCTTTCATTGAAATCAGTTTAAAACGAAAACGTGCCATCGCAAATTCGACTCCAACAATTTATCACACAAAATAAAAACATGACAAATTGTTATAACTCATTAATCAAACTCCATCGATTGGATCGATATTCCTTCTCGTACTTTCGAAAAGCAATAAAATAAAGAGCTCACACTTTATTGTCGTTTAATACGATTGATGTGATCAATCATGGCCGACGCGGTGCGACGCTCGCACGCTTAAATGTCATGAAGAATAATAAAATTGATGATTAATTCCACTTCGTTCTGAAATGTGTTACATTAATTACTGCAGCTGATTTCAAATTTTCATTCGTACTATTGTTTGCTGCCAGCCTGTTTGGTGTAAAGCGGTTGATGTAGTCCATAGACATCAGAATGCGAATTCCACCACTCAGCTCGAGACATGAGGCTTAAGTCGCAATTGTACTCTCTGTCCCACCTTTTAAGCCGGAGCGCATATTTGCTTCACGCCAGAAATAGCTAGGATAGTAGTACCAATCTTTGCAGGCTTCAAATATGGCCCTAGTAGCAGTTAAAGCTTTAAGTTTAAGACTTGTACATTTGCGAAGGAATGTATGAAACAAAAAGGTGGTCACGACCCTCAGCAGTGAGGAATACGACGCAAGGAAGGAAGGATATTTGTACTGTTTTATAATAGATCATTGAGCAAAACGATCTCCATGCGTCTCCGTCCGCGCGTAGCCGAAATAGCCCCATACTATCAGCGAATACATAGGAAAAAAAACGCCTAAACCAAGTTGAATTAGAGGTTATTGGTCGATTAAATCGGCCAAAAGATTTATCATTAGAATTTTTCTATCGGAATTTCCGAAAAGAAACCCCGGCTACCCTGCTTTGTTTTACCACTATCAAACCCTTTTATTACCCTGTCCTATAATTTGGCCACAGTAGAAGTCTTCCACTTAATTTTACTACCCATACTTCTCCTAATTTCAACCTTAAGTTTTAGTGGTACGATGCGTTCTTAAATAGCACGGGACCGCCTATTTCTGGAACAATCGCACGGCAGGTGTAAATAATAGCATACCCGTTATATCTGTGCAATTTTTACTTTAACTATAGAGATATCAGGAGTGAAATTTACTTTTCCTTGTGCTCATCGGTGCTTAATTATATTTATCGTGATTTCTTCATGAAATAAAAAGTTGAAGTCTCATTAACTAACGTTGACGAAGAGTTATAATATCATAGCTTGGAACGAAGTGTTGTCAGAAATGGTTCTAATTCAAATTACCAGTTGTACAGAGCAATGTGGCTACAACGGGCGTTGTATTAAACCTGTCAGCAAACTAATCTCGCTTATTGCGTTAAGGTTGGTATACACAAGAGGAGTATTTTTTAGGAAAAAAGGATCCGTTTTTTCACCAGGACAGATAGGCGATAGGCAAGCACAGCCAGGAAGGGTGGGATTTTTTTTTTAATAGCTGCCGAACCCCTCCAATGGAGACCTAAATTTTTTTTTTTTTTATTGCCGTTTTAGACAGACGAGCATACGGCCCACCTGATGATAAGTGGTCACCGTCGCTCATGGACGTCAGCAATGCCAGGGGCAGAGCCAAGCCGCTGCCTACCATTAGGTAGCTCAAAGGTATTGTATTACTACCCCATCGGATTTGCTACCCACTGAGAACATCCGGCAAGAAACTCAGCGGGCTGATGTATGGGTTAGGTAGCATGTCGAACTATTTGGCAACTTCGACGAGTACGGTTACCAGGGTCTCTAAGCCTGGTACCAGTGCTAATGCTACAGGCATCTAATAATACTTAGTTTGGCCATAAATACTGTTACAATTAAAAATAAACAAAATATTAAATTTGAATTTGGAATCTGTCATTTTTATATGATTGCTCATTGAGTTTTCTCATTTTGGCGCCAATAAATTGTACAATTTTAACAAACAAAATGACCGTATTTATCCTCAAAGCTCTAAGGAAGCTTCCCAATTAGTTGACAGAATGCAACGTGGGCACTATCCGACTTCAGTGATGGTTTGGTGGGGTATTAGCTATGAAGGAGTGACTGAGCCATACTTTTGTGAAAAAGGTATCAAAACATCGGCACAAGTGTATCAAGATACCATTCTTGAGAAGGTAGTGAAGCCCCTTAACAACACCATGTTCAATAATCAAGAATGGTCCTTCCAGCAAAACTCGACGCCAGGTCATAAAGCACGGTCTACGCAGTCTTGGTTGAAAACGAACGTTTCGGACTTCATCAGAGCTGAAGACTGGCCGTCGTCTAGTCCCGATTTTCATCCGCTGGATTATGATTTATGGTCAGTTTTAGAGAGTACGGCTTGCTCTAAACGCCTAGGCAATCATTTGGCACTAGGCAATAATCTTCTCGATGCTCGACGGTGACGAGACGTGGAAGGCGATGCTCGACTTCTGCGTCCCGAGGGGAAGGGTGATGGGAGAGATGTGCTCGGCACTAAACACTTCACTTTCCCCCTTTGCCTTTTCATGAGTTCTGTCTCATGCGAGTTTCGGACGTTGGTTGTTGAGCTACAGGAGGTTTTAGTCGGTTCGACTCCGACATGCCCCGCCCGCCATCCCCAGTGGAGGGTGGAAGTCAGGCGATTTCCTTCTGACAAAAAAATAGGCAATAACCTTTTCCTTTGTGCTTTATTTACATCTTCCTGCAGGTAGAATATTCTTAACTATCATTCTTCGATTTTCGTGAAACTCTTTCCGTGTGAACTAATCTTTACTTATGCTCTTGTTTATTGTGTTACGGTTTACTCGATTTTGAAAATTTTTAGTGCAAAGTGTAAATTTTAGTACATATCTGTTAACATTTTCTATTTAGGTATTTTGTGATTTATTTTTAACGATTTTCACGCATTCTTTTCTGACGATAACGATTGAAGTAATGTATTATTTGGTGTTATACTAAAAAAATTTATTTTATAACTTGTGTGGTGTTAAGTGGTTACTGGAGCCCATAGACATCTACAACGTAAATGCACCACCCACCTTAAGATATAAGTTCTAAGGTTTCAGTATAGTTACAACGGCTGCGCCACCCTTCAAACCGAAGCGCATTTCTGCTTTACGGTAGAAATAGGCAGGGTGGTGGTACCTACCCGCGCCGACTCACAAGAGGTCCTACCACCATCATTTATATCTTAATAATGGTATTGGACTAACAAAATCACCTTTACATAATTTAAAAAAAAGGTTTATTTCATTTCCCGATACTATACCTACACTGTGAAATACTTGCTTGAATGTCAACTACACATATATTTAGAAAAAGAAAAAAAACTTTCCCGTCGAAAATTTGATTAGGAATTACGTGACTAAATGAAAACTATCACAAACATTTTCATATATCAAATCGAACTTAATATTCTATGCGCATCACTTAAATCGCTCACACAAACAATGCTCGACCAATTTAATATTTACCCGGTTAAATTCGACAAGGGAACGTCAACATGCCACTATTGTTGTACAAGCACACGAGTGCCCAAAACAAACACTAATCCTGTTATTTGTTGAGTTGAGATGTTTGCAAGACATAGGTAACAAGGTGACCTGCTACTGTAGTAAGAATTGTTAATTTAATAATGTTATTGTTCGCTGCGTTTACGTGGGATTCGAAAGCTTAAAAGAGCCTGCCTCACTGGTGGTATGACGTATTGTGAACTCGCACGGCTAGGTACCATTATAGTAGGGGAGCCCAAGCGGGGATTTCGGGATTTTCTAAAGCGCGGCAGATTATTATTTTTTAAACCATTGGACTTAATTAATTGAAAAGCATATATATATATATTTAAAACATATAAAAATACGTAGAACATTGATGCTATCAATATCTGACGCGCTCGATTATGACCATGCAACACTATTTTTTTACATTTTTGAAAATCTACAGCTGCTCCCCCCACCAATGAAAACGTATACATTATATAAAAATTTTTTCTTCTTATCAGCTAAGCTTTGAATTCCAATAGGTCTCTATGACGTTTGAGTAAATCCCCATTTAGCATCGTGGGCTCCCCTACTATTACGCCTACTAGGTAATTTGCCGGATTCCGAATAGTTGTTCGAAAACACGTGTAGCGAGTGGGTAAGTACTTGCACACGATTAACGCAGCTTCCTATCGTATGACGACTACGTCATCTTACCCAACGTTTTTGTATATAAGTGCGTGTTGTGATTATAAAAAATCATTTTTTTATGTTTGAGGGATTAATGAAGGCCCGGACGCCTTTCCAGTTTCACCAGGACAAGTGGGTGAGCAAGGTAATCAGCCAGGAGAGGTGGGATTTGCGGAAAAGCTACCCGAGCGCCTCCAAAGGAGACCTAACAACTCAAGAGTAGCTGCTTCGCGAATGAATCTACTACCGGATCGGAATTGCGACCCGCTAAGAAGATCCGGCGAGAAACTCAGCGGGCTGATGCTTAGGTTAGGTTGCACGTCGAAGTCTTTGTCGAGTTCGTCGAATACGGTTACCGGAGTCCCTGAGCCTGCTCCTTATTTCCATTCATCGGCGAGTAAACTAGCCCATAGAAACAGCCCACTGAGTTTCTCGCCGGTTCTTCTCAGTGGGTAGCGTTTCCGGTCCGGTAGTAGGTTCAGCGAAGCTATACGCTTGTTAGGACTAATGTTAGCAACGCCCCTGGTCAGAGAGCTCATCTACTCTCTCGGTTACGCTGGCATAATAGCCTCTCAATGCTACCAGCTTAGGTATACCAGCTTAGGTAGGAAAAAAAATCCTATTTAAGCCATTCAGTCCGTTCCAATTCCATTTAGTGTTCTTTGTAAAATGATTTGACCAATACAAGAAATAAATACCTCGTCATCGTGTAACATCGTGTAATAAAAATCAAACCCGCAAAACTATAATTTGCGTAATTACTGGTGATAGGACCTCTTGTGAGTCCGCGCGGGTAGGTACCACCACTTTGCCTATTTCCGCCGTGAAGCAGTAATGCCTTTCGGTTTGAAGGGCGGGGCAGCCGTTGTAACTATACTGAGACCTTAAAACTGATATCTCAAGGTGGGTGGCGCATTTACGTCGTAGATGTCTATGGGCTCCAGTAACTGCTTAACAGCAGGTGGGCTGTAAGTTCGACCAGCCATCTAAGCAATAAAAAAAATCATTGTTTGTCTCCGTGCACGTCACGTCGCATCTGTTTTAAATATTAAACAAAACAGTAAGCTGCGAGTGGCTGGAGGCTAGTACAAAAGATAATACGTGTGAAGTACACACACGTATTGTCTTCTCAAATAAAAGTGAATGTCTGTTTAGATTGCACGTGTATTATTCGTTCAACTTTGTGCAGTGTTTGTCATAAATTCAGAAAATGTTTTCGTCGGTGTTAATTTAGGATAGGTGACGCACCTCAACCGATTTGTTATATTGTACATTTGACGAGTTCCAACGAAGCATAACAAGAATTCTCTGGACGTTTTTGCTGGCACTGTTGACAGTTTTAGACGAGAAGTCTACAACCTTTCTCAATGAGTTTTTTCAATTAAGTAATAGCGTATTTTGTAGTAAATGTGTAATTATGTAAGGTCTTCTTGTAATGTTATATATAGTTTATTTGTTTTTTTATATAATGAACCGCTTTTTTTTCGATGCATGCAGTCGGTAACTGTAATTGTGTTAGCATTTAGTGTGAAATCAATGTATATGACACCTGTAGTGTTCTGTGCTGATGTATAACATGTTGGTACCCAGTAAATAAAATAAGCATGGACTTATTATAAGAGTCAATTTTAAGGTACTGTTACACACTACTCTACAAAGCAGCTTTTCCCTAATCAGCAGTTTACGAGCTCACTGTGTTTTTCCATTAGAGTCATCATTTTTAGCTTTCTTGTAAAATCAAATCGTATAGAAAACCAGTTAGAATCTGGAAGCCGTCGCGAGCATACATAATAAAACATACTAAAGTTTGAGAAGTCAACAATAGTGTTGTAAATTGTGAAGTCTAATAAAAGACAGTTTAGTTGTAAAAAGATTTTGTGTTTTGTTTAAAAAGAAGTTTGAGAAAGGCCTTGTAACAGTACCCATCTGAAGTTCAACCGCGTGAATATCGAATGACAATTAATATGATAGGTAATTCGCGGATACATGAATAGTTGCAGTGAAAAAGCTGTTATAAATTTACCGTTACGTTATTGCTTGCATTCTAATTCCGAACTAATAAACGGTTATTAAATAAAATCGTTTCTCGGCCTCGAGTTGCTTTACTTCAGCAGTTATTAGATCGTAAATAACAAGCGTGCTTAACACTGAAGGGAAAGATTGTAGGTTTGGATTTACTGCGCGTTGAAGATTGCCTTCAGAAACAATTTATTAGGAGCGCTCGGTAATTATGTAACGGTTTTTGTTTTTAGGTATCATAAAAAATATCTTGTCTATTGCTGCAGCAAAGTATTTAAAGGCGTTTTGTTAAAACGAATTATGGAATTAAATACAACAGCACTTTTTTATAACGTGCTAATTATAATTAGGAGTTTGGACAAGTACATACAATTTTTTTTATTACCTAGATGGGTGGACGAGCAAATGGTCCACCTAATGTTAAGTGGTTACAACGTAAATGCGCCACCCAACTTCAGAATATGAGTTCTAATGTCTCAGTATAGTTACAACAGTTGCCCCGCCCTTCAAACCGAAACGCGTTACTGCTTCACGGCAGAAATAGGCGGGGTAGTGTTACCTACTCGTGCGGACTCACAAGAGGTCCTACTACCAGTAAAAAAAAGTGTGTGTGTCCGCTCCGACGCACGCCTGGAGTTTACTGGATATAAATATAAATTTGTGTCCGTTGAATACAGTAAAATATGGAAGTTACGTATTCTAGTGAGAATGATCCGGGAGTTGCGGAACACGTGGATGCGGTAATTAAGTAAGTCTATATAATTCACTTTTACAATTAATATATAAGTTGTCCATTCACTGATAGAAGGAATTGTTTATATTTAATAAGCTTTATTAATAAATGATTTGTAGCGGGTTATATTCGNAATCTGACTTTTGGACAATGATTGGTAAATCAGAAAAACGAATTATTGACTTTGTATTCCATCGGCAGTCACAAAACTCTTCGGAACGACATCTTAGATAAATAACAGGTTAACTATTAACCTTTATTTAATGCAGGTTTTGAACCGTATTCTTTGAAGGAGACGATTATATTCAAATCAATCTGTATTGACATATCAATAAAAAAATTTTGTCCAAATGCACAGATTGCCACCTTTGATAATAGACGACTCATATGTAATGTAGTAATAATATATTAATAGATATGTTATATGTGTGAATGTATACTTTATGTGTATTAATAATTATATTAAATAAATATATTATATAAATATTATATTGTAAAGAGTAAATGTGTGCGCATGGAATGTGGGATAAGCCCACAATTCTAGCAACGGTTTATAAAGAGTCATATTACTGAGAAAATTTGTCGAAACAAGGGGGTTTGGTTTAAAAAAAAAAAAAAAAATTATTTGTGCTTTTTTCCCTCTTTTCAGTGCACTTTAACAATTCGTCATTATAAATATAAGCTTTTACCTGAATGTTTACATAATATGCGACTTGCGTGGATACTTCGTTTCTCTATGAACCATATATTACTAACCACAGCTCCTATTTTCCCTACTCAACATTACTATCTCATATTTAATCAGCGCTTCTCAGAAACGGATGCTGGTTCGCTTTGATACCGTCTCCCAGATCTGGCAGTTGTGTCTAATATGAAATTTAATTAATTTATATTTTTACACTGTATACTGTATTGAATGTAATAAAATAAATCCATTTTAAAAAGATTCCATCTTCGAAACAGTAAGTATAATACGGAATTTCTATATTTCAAAAATACGCGGAGCTTCCTCATCCTTACCGGCCTTCGAACACAGAAAGTCCTTTAAGATCGTCGAGGTCGTTGACATTTCAACCGCTCGATGTAAACTAGACCTAACTTATACTTATCCCGTATACCCGGTAATTGTTGTCCGTGCCCACGTGATCGACCCGGTGATGGCGTGTTTGCGTGTCCCTGATTGTATTGCGTGCGATGTTTTCACTTCTACCAGCGGAGCTTTCTTGAGTGCTCAATAAGCAGGCTCACGCGAAACAGATGTTATTTATACTGGATGTGTCGTTAATTATTTTTCTTTATCAAATTTGTGAACTCGAAGTTCAAAATTATCATAGTGGTCTTGTATTTAAGTGTGTTTTCCGTATCAGTTGCTTTAGTCAATACATAAGACTTATGTAGCCTTAAAAAATTGAAAAATCACTTCGTAGTAGAAATAGGTAGGATGCACCAGCATATGTAACAATTTTGAGCGCAACGCAAAAACTGCTGTATTGAAATTAAAAGTGCTTTCCCCAAAACTTGACTCATACACATAGCCCGCTGAGTTTCTCGCCGGATCTTCTGAATGGGTCGTGATTCCGATCCGGTAGTAGATTGAGTGAAACACTGCTCTTGTTAGGATTAGTGTTAGCAAGTTCTCCCAGATTGAATCCCGTGAGATTTCGGTTTCTCTACTAGTTCTCTCGTGATTGGAATTACCTCTGAGGCTAAAAAGATTAGGGTAGGGAAAAACTTCATGAATTTTACTGTCATGGTAATTACCATATTATGACAAAAAGTACAAAAGCAATGTCAAGGATCTAAAATAGCACGTTAAATAATATGACTTTGGTTAATGTTTTGTAATGCATGTATAAATGCGAGCTGACTGATCTACATAAATAAATCTGTTCATGTCATTATGATTAAGCTTACTTTTTAATATAGCGTTTATTAGTGTCACTATATCATTTCCGAGTGACAACGAAAATCGTAAAAAATTCAAAACAAAAACCACTATTCTTATTATTATTTGTTACTAGCTGACCCGGCAGACTTCGTAGTGCCTCAATCAATAAATAAAATACCTAAAGTTTTGTATAAAATAAACTTAAAACAAACAAAAGGAATCCGTCCGACGGTGGACACATCGAAGGAAAAACAACATTGTTATTTTTATTTAATTCCGAGCATTTTCATATTTATCTACCTTTTAAACCTTCCCTGGACTTCCACAAATAATTCAAGACCAAAATTAGACAAATCGGTCCAGCAGTTCTCGTGTTTTAGCCAGACTAACGAACAGCAAAATTCATTTTTATATAATAATATATAGATAGATAGATTGTTACGAAACAAGTTGCGTCTAGAATAATTATAGCTCTTCGATGTTAAAGATAGGTAGACAAAAAAGTAATTGTTGAATGTGTTATTCGAATTTCAACGTGTAGTTTTTTTATCTTTATTATATTGTTGTACCATCCTAACCCACCGTAGTCCGTCCGTCAGTAACAACGGAAGCTGTAAATTATTCGAAACTTTGGAACTAATATAATAATCTTTAAAAAAAAAACTCGAAATTAAATCGTAAATTGTAATTTTAATTGTGTTTACGTCTCGCGAATACCAAACAAAAAACTAATTTGATATCGTTCCACATAACTTTATATCCGTGTTTAACTACATTAGCCGTTTATATTGCTAACATCTAAAATGAATTAAGAGATAAAAGGGGTTTGTTTTTGACAGTGAATTACATTGAATTTTCATTGAGTCGCTTAGCGACTTAGACTTAACGAGTGTGGCTGCGGGAGCTTTAAGCCAACACCCTCCTATTGAACCTTGAATTTGTAGAAGCTTTAACTAGCTACAAATTATTTTAAATTCCTGCTTAGAGGCGTGACGAAAAACATTAATAGGTTCACGAAATGACTACCTACGTGAATTTACAAAGGCGTGTATGGTAATTAAAGTGGAAGTCATTGGATCAAACGTTCCTTGAAGATTCATTACAGCGGTCACAAGTAATTATCCAATTAACCCATGACGGCTAAAAAGAAATACTACGTAGCTTTTCCATTGGGGGCATATTGGATTTGGCCCGTCTGACCGTGAGTGGTTACCATCACGGACGACAGAAATGCCGGGCGCATCCATTTGGCATTGTGAAGTCTTTTTGCTTATTACCCTTGTCAGCAGACGAGCATACGGCTCATACTGGTGGTAGGACCACTTGTAAGTCGCACGGGTAGGTACCACCGCCCTGCCTATTTCTGCCGTGAAGCAGCAATGCGTTTCGGTTTGAAAGGTGGGGCAGCCGTTGTAACTATACTGAGACGTCTATGGGCTTCAGTAACCACTTAAAACCAGGTGGGCTATAAGCTCGTCCAACCAACTAAGCAATAAAAAAAACTTGAGTTGTTACCATTGCCCATTGACTTCAGCAACGCCAGGTGCAGAACCAAGTCACTGACTGCCTCTAGTAAGTTTCTTATAAAATCATCTTCAGCTATTACTCTTTCTGCTTATAGCAGATCACTCTATAGTTCCACTCCCCCCTCCGCAGTCCTCGAATCATTAAGTATCGTGGTTTCTACCCCCATTCTACAAACCAAGATTGATTCATTTCGCTGTACTAAGCATACTCTTAAATGTGCAGCTTTATTACATTTACTAGAGCCATTTGTCATAAGGAAAGACAAAAAGGAGTGATCACCGTGCCCAATTAGTACTTTTCATATTCCAAGGTAACCTTCCTTTAACACGATAGATACGTTCTTACAATTCATAAGAACGTATCTATGGATGCATCAACGAAATAGTAACAGTAACTGGAAAAGAATGGAGAAACAAAGCCAGGAATAGGAAAGAGTGGAGTAAGTTGGAGGAGGCTTATACTCGAATGGGGTTCCAATAACACAAGTTTATATTTAATTTTGTAATTTTTATTTGATGGTGTTTTAATTTTTTATTTTTTTTGGAAATAAAATGGGCTTATTATTATTATTATTATCTATCGTGGGCATTGTAGGCTATAAAGTCCCGTCTTGTTTGAAACCGTGTAAAAGGAGACTAGAAGCCAGTAAGTACAAAAAGACAAACATTTTTTTCTGAATGAAACATCTTGACTATGCCTTTTATATTATTATATAAATACATAAAAAATAAACAGTAACATTTAGAGGTCATTCCCATATATTGTGTGTTGGGAATAGGGAAAATTGCCCATGGTTTTGGGAGTATTTTCTTTTCGTGTTAGAGTGAAGCCGTGTTGTAAATTACCGTATTGTAGGACGGCTACCATTCTTAATATTAATTTGTTTTTTTTGCGCAGTTTGTTGTCACATTATTCGCATGTCATTATCTGTAAAATTTTTTTTATTGCTTAGATGGGTGGACGTGCTCACAGCCCACCTGGTGTGAAGTGGTTACTGGAGCCCATAGACATCCACAACGTAAATGCGCCACCCACCTTGAGATATAAGTTCTAAGGTCTCAAGTATAGTTACAAGCTGTATCGCTTGAAGGCACCACGTTATAGCGTTGTATTTATTATATGTGAAGTGTTGGTCAAATTAAACCACCCGCACAGTTTTTAAAAAACACTTTCAGTTTATTGTCTTATATTATATTAAAGAACAAACACATAGAAGGGGAAGAGGAAACAAATAAACAAACTTCAACTATAAGCTAAACTTAAAGTTAAGCAAGACTATGCGCAAGCACTGCGAAGCGGGTTAGCGGGTAAAATCATACGAGTATCCGACGGCAAGACAGTTTACGGACTGCTGGTGAAGTGCGCGCGCGGGGGCCACCCGTAGCGCTTGCGCACGGTGCGTCATTGCTGACTATATACAAAGAATGTTTGTCCCAAAAAACAGACAATATTAAAAATCAATATAATTTTTAAATATAATAATTCTACATCTAATATAATTTCAAAGTTATTATAAACAAAATCAAACTTATACAATAATAATAATACATAGTTACACTACATATGCGTTAATAAACGATACCAAACAGAAGGTGCATCGCTATAAACTTTAAGTCAACCAATAATGTCCCAAGTCGAAGTCGCGGAAGTTATACTGCACAGTCGAATGCAATGTCTCTTACAGTATTCGAACTCACAACACGTACAGTATATATAAACAAAGGTGGCTTGTGCACGGTCTCTGTCAAATATATCAGCAGCGAATGTGTGCTGTTTAATTAGCATGGATTTTCAAGTTATTAGTGTTTTATTTAATTTATTTTTGGTTCATTTCATCATCATCATTCTTCTGCCCTTCTCCCAGTCAACTGGGGTCGGCGCAACATATTTTCTCCTTCCATACTCCTCTATCATATACAATTTCTTCGCTCACTCCCCTCTTACACATAAATCTTTCACGCAATCCATCCATTTCTTCTTAGGCTTACCTCTTCCTCTAAAGCCTTGGACATTCATAGTTAAAACTCTCTTACCAACCTCATTGTTATCTCGTCTCATCACATTGCCATACCATCCCAAACGCGCACTTCTCAACTTTTTTATTTTTTTATTGCCTTTGTAGGCAGACGAGCATACGGCCCACCTGATGGTGAGTGGTCAGCACAGAATAATCAATTTCAAAAACTGATTAACGGACAGAGGCATGTGAATATTTTTTAATAAGCAAAATGCTCAAGAGACTTTCGACTCAATAAACCAGTACACAGAATTGGAAATATTTTAAAGGGCATGTCCTCGTTAAGCCAAACATCTGAGCAGGACGCCTTTGATACGTACTATTGATATCAGAAGCACGCACAGCTATTAATTTCAAAAGGACAGAACTCTAGTTAAACATCCGAGTACTGAATTCGAACGTGAAATATTCACTTTGCAACTGTCTCCGTGTTTGTGGTCGAGAATATTGGAATCGAAGTTTCCGATTCTGTATGGCTTTAATATTTCGGAATGTCGGATCTGAGATTTATCTTTACTGTTACTAAAATGTATTGGAAAGGTGTCTGCACTTTGAAAGTCCACTGGTGGTAGAACGTCTTGTGAGTCCGCACGGGTAGGTACCATTACCCTGACTTTGCGTTTCGGTTTTAAGGGCGGGGAAGCCGTTGTACTATTAAAATTGAGACCTTAAAACTCTTGTCTCAAGGCGGGTGGCGGCATTTATGTTGTAAATGTCTATGGGCTCCGGTAACCGGTAAACACCAAGTAGGCTGTAAGTTCGTCCGTCCATCTAAGCAATAAAAAAAGGTAAAAAGTGGCTTCTCTAAATTACAGTGAGTTTACAGCCCAAATGGCTTTAAGTGATTACCGGAGCCGATATAAGTGATACTACAAATGCTATTATCCCCTTTGGTACATGATGTGAACGTAAATGCGCCACCCACCTAGTGACATCAGTTCTAAGGTCTCAGTATAGTTACAACGGCTACCCTGCCCTTCAAACCGAAACGCATTACTGCTTCACGGCAGAAATAGGCAGGGTGGTGGTACCTACCCGCGCGGACTCAGAAGAGGTCCTACCACCAGTATTATAGGACCCTCCTATCAGTGAGTGATCATGATCCCCCAAGTTGATTGTTAAAACTTTATTTGAAGAAGGACATCCTGTAGCGCTTAGAAAGTACTTTTTAATGATTGAGGAATTAGCGGCGGTCCGGAGGCCTTTCTAGTTTCACATGCACAGGTGAAAAAGCAAGGGCGCAGCTAGCAGGGAGATCTAACAACTCAAGAGTAGCTGTTTCGCGACTGAATCTATTACCGGATCGGAATCGCGATTCGCTGAGAAGAACCAGCGAGAAACTCAGCGGGCTGATGCATGGGTTAGGTTGCATGTCAAACTCTTTTTGTCGAGTTCAACGAGTATGGTTACATATCATGGGTAGAGTCTGCCGAGAATAAACGCCGCACGGTCGCGGACTGATTTTATATGCGGGCGGAATGTCATGGATACATCCAGGGTACTTGAGTTTCTTGGCCCAGGGTATAGGTTAGCGGAAGAGTGTAATCGGAGGTGTGCACATCAGCTATAACAAACAAAAACAAAAATCCAAAGAGAATTTTCTCGAAAAATTAAACCGTACCACACCAAAAATAAACATTTCATATTTGGAACACGGCTCGGCTCATCAGGTTGGCAGCTCTGTTCCGGCGTCAAAGCGCGCTCTAGCGGATATTGGCTGGTTCACGGCTTGTGACGACTTCCGATGGCTGTCGGCGCTCATGTGCGATACGTGTGCTCACGTGCACAAAGTACGCGAAGTTTTCCTTTCGTGGAATTTTTCGTGAAAATCTGTTCGAGTATGATACGTAGATTTTACAAACTGGAATAAAGTTTTGAGTATCTTAGGAGCTTTAGTGGCTTATTATTAATAGGGTATCCGAGTAACAACCTAGCTAGTATTCAGTGTCGATAAAAAATAATATCCTATTGGCTATTTTCGATTTTAGAAAACACTTTTTTTTGTGAATGTTAATAAAAAAGTATCAACTTACATTATCGACTTTCGTGCTTTGAATTTAATAATGCTACGGCTTTAAATTGCCTAAATCACTTATTTTCTTTCTTTTTCTGAGTGAATTATAATTGTAATGCCTAGTTTATAATGATTTATCGGGTAAAATGTAAATTACGAGCATTGATAACTGAAAGATTTTTTCTAAAGTTTCAACGCTCTATCTAATAAATATTTTATTAATTTTATCTCTTGTACATAAGTGAGCAATGATTTAATATTTGTTGATTGTAAATTTGATTACCAACTAGCTTAGTTTAAATGTTGCTTGTATTGTTCGAACCAAATATGTATAAATAAATTTATGAAATGGAAAACGAAATTTTGTTCAAATTCAATGAATGATATTTGGTATGCAATCGATTACATTACGGTAACATTAATTCTGTTCTACTATTGTTTTTCATAGCCGCGTATATTTTTTGAGGAAAAAATCAAATCGCGCACGACTGTACCATGCGTCTGCGTATCTATGAGTGGCAAACATAAATGACATTTCTAGAACAGATAATCGTTTTAAAGACAATTTATACTCTGTACCTAGTTGTTTGGGTTATATGGTTTATATTGCTGAAGCTCTATCACAATAGATCACAAAATTTACGCCATTTCCAAATATGGAAATAAATTTAAATTGAAACTTCATTTCGTACCTTCACGGCAGCCATTACTAGAATTCAATTGCCATATTGAGTCACACTTGGGATAAGCTCAGGAGATTGCGTTTCGCGTTAACCGACACCAACACAAGCCCTACCCACCCCTAAAGATGAGATTGTGGTCTCAAGAGCTGTTTGAATTTTCAAACTATCTTCAAACTCCCCACACAACGTGGTCTCGCCTTGTCGTGGCGGTGGGGCTTAAGCGTGCACCCCGATACCGTGGAGCAGCGTTGTCTGCACAGGGGTGGCGTGAACTAAGAAGACTGCACACCGTGTTCCCTTTTCCCACCTTTGCTAAGCAAAGGGTGCGTGAAGAGGGAAGAGGGCTCCCTTCTGGAGCCCTCTTGTATGCTAGGCCATGTCCNAAAAAAAAAAAAAAAAAATTCTTCAAACTGGAACACACTACTTTTATGCAGAATGAGGTGGCTTCCATTCGCTTAATTTTGAAGTATTCGGACTTTACTTGTGGCCTCAGTTTCATCAGGACTGGCGGGCGAGCATGGGCTCTGCCAGAAGGAATGAGAAGAAGACCTAACAACCCGAGGGCAGCTGCTTTGCGAATTAATATACTACTGGATCGGAATCGCGACAAACTGAGAAGATCAGGGGAGTGATGTACGGTTTTTCTTATTGCTTAGGTCGGTGGTTGAGCTCACGGTCCACCTTGTGTTTAGCGGTTAGTGGAGCCCATAGACATCTTGTTACTAGGGACCCTAAGCTTGTTTTAGAGCTGAGGACATCTGATACTAGAGTTACGGATCTGATGGATCCGTAAAGACGTCATTACAAAAGATCTGCTAATTTGAAATCTAAATATCGTAGTAGTGGTATATGATATATACAACGCAGCTAATATTCATTATATGTGATAAGCCATCGACACAGAAAGCTAATGCATCGGAAAGCATTGACTAGTCGAGCGTACCGTCTGCGCTTAGTTTAGAACGCGGTATTAATCACACGGAGTAACCGCTGTTTCTATGTGCAGTTTTAATTATCTGTATTGCTCCAGCACGATACATACTGTTTTATAAGCTTGAGGGCATATTTTTATTTTTTATTGCTTAGATGGGTATACGAGCTCACAGCCCACCCGGTGCTAAGTGGTTACTGGAGCCCATAGACATCTACAACGTAAATGCGCCACCCACCTTGAGATATGAGCTCTAAGGTCTCAGTATAGTTACAACGGCTGCCCCACCCTTAAAACCGAAACGCATTACTGCTTCACGGCAGAAATAGGCAGGTTAGTGGTACCTACCTGTGCGGACTCACAAGATGTCCTACTACCCGTTTTTCGTATATATAATTTATTGGTTGTTTTTAGCAGACTGTGTGTAACATTTTATTCATAGGAGCACCACACCAATTCATATCGAGGTAGTTTTATGTGGCTTCAAACAAAATGGTTAACCGATGATTAATATTTCAGTTGATGTTTCATAAATTATGTGCTCTCGATTTATTTGGTTTATACATTTTAGATGAACTATGATTGATGAATTCATAAACATGTCAATTAATTTGCTTTTTATGTTATTATTGATGTTCGTTTTGTCGGATTTTTGACGGACATGTCATTTTCTGTGGGCATTGTAGTATGTATGTATGCGTTTTCAATTAAATACTTTATTAATAGTTATAGTTAATAGCGTTAACGGCCACTTCGATAAAGCGGCACGACACGAGAACCCTCTCATCGTGGCCGCCGGTAACTACATTCCCGATCCTGCGGACAGAATGGAAAGCAGTCGACGTCGCCCAAAACACGTCATCTCGGATCCTCCCGATCCACTAACGGTGCTTCTAGGTACTTCAAGCACCGGTCACCGTTCTCGTCGAACCCGTCGCTTGCGACGAAGGGCTCGACGAGTAAATTAACTCCCAGACACAGCCCACTGAGTTTCTCGCCGGATCTTCTCAGTGGGTCGCGTTTCCGATCCGGTGGTAGATTCTGCGAAGCACGGCTCTTGCTAGGGTTCGTGTTAGCAACGTCATNAAAAAAAAAAAAAAAAAAAAAAAAAAAAAAAAAAAAAAAAAAAAAAAAAAAAAAAAAAAAAAAAAAAAAAAAAAAAAAAAAAAAAAAAAAAAAAAAAAAAAAAAAAAAAAAAAAAAAAAAAAAAAAAGCGTTAACGATACATATTTACGATAATAAATGGTAGGTGGGAGACGAGTTCATTGAACCTCGTTATAAGCTATCTATTTTGATATCTACCTATTTCTGCCACCACCACCATCCTGCCATCCATTCTACCACCACCCGGCCTATTTCTGCCGTGAAGCAGTAATGCGTTTCGGTTTGAAGGCTGGGGCAGTCGTTGTAACTATACTAAGACCTTAGAACTTATATCTTAAGGTGGGTGGCGCATTTACCTTGTAGATGTCTATGGGCTCTGCAGTAACCGGCAGTAGCTGGGCAGTAACCGCTCAACAACCAGGTGGGCTGTGAGTTCGTCCACCTATCTAAGCAATAAACTAAAATCTACCATCGAATTGGAATCGCGACCTACTGAGAAGATCCGGCGAGAAATTATTTAGTGGACTGTGTCTATGGTTTAGTTGGCTGGTCGTAATTGATGAGTTGATCGGTACTTGAAGAGCCTCAAAGCGCTGAGAGTGTATCCGGGGGATCCAACAAGACCTGTTTCGGACGGCTTTGCATTGCCCCGTCCTCTGGATCGGAAATGTAGTTAGCGGCGACCATGATAAAAGGGTTATCGTGGCGGGCCGCTTTGTCGAAGTAGGCTATCTTATTATCTACCTATTAAGTGTTGAATGACATGATTTCCTTGTTACAACTGGTTCAAACCTTCAAATCGGAACGCGTGACTGCTATCATGAGTTCCTTTTAACCCACAGACACAGCCCACTGAGTTTCTCGTCGGATCTTCTCAGTGGGTCTCGTTTCCGATCTGGTGGTAGATTCTGCGAAGAATAGCTCTTGCTAGGGCCAGTGCTAGCTCTCCGGTTTGAGCCCCGTGAGCTCACCTACACGTTAGGGGGAAGCTGAAATAGCCTCTCAAGGCTATTATCATAGGTAGGAAAAAAAAAGAGGTCCTTCTTCCAATACATAGAATAAGTTCTATTCGTCATATATAATTATATTTAATTTATTTGTTGCTCTGCACAATGTACATTGAGAATTGAATTAATAAGGATCCTTAAAGGATATTGAGGAACAACAATAAAAACAAAAGAGCTTTTCACTAAAAACTTAATTTATATTAAAATTAAGTAATATTCTCCCTTATAATTCTTGACTATAGAAAAGTACAAAGTTTCTGAAGCTCTGTCGCATTGTAATTTGCATGATAATGAGTTAAAGGCTGCGTGACTCGTGTTTAGAGATTTCTTCGTAGAGCGATGTAGGTATGAAATATGCCTTCATTAATTTTACAGTTGAAAAATGAAAGGAAATCACTGTCGAAAGTGATAATCAAGTGTAATAGAAATAATATGAATCTTCTTGGATAGTATATCTTTAGATAATAATACCCTGCTTATGACAGCAACATTCATCGAATATTAGTTAGTGTTGTGCTAAAATTACCAATACTGCGGTAGTAGCTATGTAAACCCGGATTGCACACCCGTTTCTCCTGAATAATAGCTAGCTATTAGACATGTGTAAGTAATGCGAGTGATATTACTCGGGTAATATTACTCTACGATGTAATGCAACATCACACATTACGCGAAGGAAACAAACATCACACTATCACCCAACATGTTTCTTTCTTTGTCGTGTAATGTTGCTTAATACACGAACGGAACCGAGCGAGCGAGACAGACCGATCGACGCAAAATAAATGAGCNAAGTAATAAAAAAAAAAAAAAAAAAAAAAAGCTAAGCCGTTGATTCTGGGCGAATGAGAGTTAGAACTAGCATCCAAAGGCGCGTCTCTATCCCATGTAGCGCCCTCTAGTGATTGCGCGCTCAAATTGGAATACTCACAATGTAGCACATTCATTCACTGAGTTTCTCGCCGGATCATATTTTATTGTTGTTTTAATATTAAATTATTATTGTCGATTTATAATTGCATAAGTTGATAATAAATGCTATGCAATAGCTTTACCGCGGCGGGTCTCCGAGTGCCACACGTGTTTTTTTTTTGTTATTATCTGTATATGGGTGAAGGCATTTACTTATATCTACGAGCAAGTGTGAGCACTAAAAACTAAATAGTCTGTGAGCTTGTTCACTTAGATAAGCTATATAAATTATGAATTTCGGTTCAGTTTCAATATAGTGATTACTAATAAATTTTGTATTACTTATTAATAGCACTAAAATGCTAGTGAAATTACACACTGATCTGATTACTGTTATTGTATTACTGTACAATTATTATATAAATAATTAGCAGCGCATTTCTAAATCCAGTTCAGTTTTAAAACTAGAATCTTATTTGAGATAAATTAACGTTAAACTTTAAAACGGTTTTTATGAAAATCACTCAAAGTAAATTTGAAAAAATATATTTTAGAAAAAGTTCGATATTAGTTATGAGTAATTACTTCAAGCAACTCACATTTTTTAATAAAACTAAACTAACTAAAATAAATGATATTGGCCTAATTTGATAGAAGAATTTCTTTGAACTTGAAAATTAAATTTATGCCTTGATTCTTAAAAGCGTGTATTCATAAATTACTTCTCTGATGGAATAGCCACATCGTTACATATAGTACAACTCTAGAAATTCAAAATTTACAGTATACATATTTAAATTGGGGAAATATAATATATTTTTTTTTATTGCTTAGCTGGGTGGATGAGCTCACAGCCTACCTGTTTTTAAGTGGTTACTGGAGCCCATAGACATCTACGACGTAAATGCCGCCGCCCGCCTTGAGATATAAGTTCTAAGTTCTTAAGTATAGCTACAACGGCTCCCCCACCCTTCAAACCGAAACGCATTACTGCTTCACGGCAGAAATAGGCAGGATGGTGGTACCTACCCGTGCGGACTCACAAGAGGTCCTACCACCAGAATCTCCGGCCAGTCTTGGTTAATCACTCGTCCTCGCTGCTCCTACAGACACAACAGACGGTCTCTAAGCTACAAGAGCTGGGACTTAGAGTTTTGCGTCATCCACCGTACTCACCAGATCCTACGCCGACAAACTTATACTTTTTACAAAGCTTGTTAAACTTCTTAGCCGGGAAAAAATAGATTATCGAGAGGCAGTAAAATATGCCTTTGAGGAATTTGTTAGGTCCCGTACAACAGACTTCTTCAAAAGGAGCATCGAATGATTATCATTACGCTGGCAGGGATGCACCAATAACATGGGTGCATATTTTCATTGGATATTATAATGATTTGATTTGATAGAAAAGAACAAAAAAAATAACAAAAATTATTTAACTTTCTGTATTCTAAAATGCGATTTTGTAGTAGTAATAGCGTAGATACCCTTGTAAAAGCTAGAAATGACTTGGAGTTCACTTATCTAAAATTCATTGTGCGAGGAATTTGAATGTGAATCGAGATAAGATGAAATACGATGAAATAAAATAATGTTCTAATAAAAATGTCGGAATGTACTTAAATTTCTATGATTTTTTGGAAAAACCTAAAAAAAATCCTTTTTTTTTCTACCTAATCGTTGGTAGCTTAACAGCCTTTTTTGCAGGAAGGTGGCCGAATCTTATATGTGAGGTTTCAGCATCTAGGGGGCACGCGTGGTTCCCGGGATCGATACTACAACCAGACTCACCGCCACACTGCAGACGCGCAAGCGACGAGTCATCGAGGCGGTGCCACTAGTGGAATACCCAGCTGGGTCAAAACCAGCCTGCCAGGTCGAAGCTCGATAAACCGCCGAACTGGTTGCCGCCACTTCAGTGGTATTGTTCCGGCGTCAGCTCCGTCCGGACGATGAGGTCCAGGTAGCGACCAAAACGTCACTCTGAAGGTGAGACATCCTCGGGCTCGATTCATCTATTCGGAGAGGAACAGGCGAATCGTCTCAATAGTTCATCACCAGTGGGGTGCGCCAGGTGGCGAGATCAAGCCTCCACAAAGGACTGCCAAGATTGGAGCCTCCAACTTCGAACTTTTGCCGCGCTGGGACGCGGCTCCCCCCTGGAATTGAGGTCACATCCTCATGTCATGAGGTCATGAGCGCTTCCGCCTTCAGATCCAAGTCGCTTCGAACGAGACGGTATGGTACCTGCACACCACCACGTGATGGCGCTACGCGACAGCCCCATAAAGCCTCGATGTATGGCACCACCCCCCGTATAGAGGCAGCGCAACACTATGTCGGCCCTTCGCACCGGATCGTAATCACGACCCACTGAGCAGATCCGTCAAGAAACTCAGTGGGCTGTGTCTATTGTATGTCAAACTCTTTCAACGAGTTCGACAAGAATGGTGACCGTTGCATGGAGTACCTAAAAGCACTGAGAGTAGATCGAAAAGATTTGACAGGACATGTTTAAGGTAACGGCGGCTTTTTCTTGCCGCACCGAATGCCCATGCCCGAAGACCGTCTTCGGATATGTAATCAGAGGCGGTCACGATATGAGTCACAATCTATAACACTGTCCTCTTCTCTAATACTTAAGTACCATTCTAATTGGAGGCGACTTTATCAGTAGAGCGCTGTCGCAAAATATAGGGTGTTTCGAAAAGTTTTAGTAGTTTTATTTGATTTTATCGCTCGCAATGTAGCATAAGCCGTTTAACTCTTAAAACATATATTTAATGAGTTACCGCAGCATTCAAATTAAAAAAAATATCAAAAGGCGAATTGTTATCCGTTTCCTTTAGTGTAGCAGCATATTTCAGCTTCAGCCACAGAAGCGGTTTTTTAACACCCTGTATAACAGATACCGCCAATTCGTATCTAAAAACCCTTCAAGGAGTACCACTACGTGTGGCGCTTGCAAATTCCGTTTTCATTTCACAGGACCGACTTGTAGTCTACTTACGGAGCCTTTACATGGAATTCTAGAAGCCGCTACTGACTAGAACTGCAGATTCTGAAAGAAACTTATGTCACGTATTATCTAAATTGTTCGTTTGAGTATATTTACGGTGTCGTTGCGTATTGAGAGCGTTTTGTATTTGAAGTCGTGTTATTGCAGTTAGGTTCTCTTGTTTGTTTTTGATATTTAGAAGAGCTCATACCAGACCTGAATGTAAATAGGCATGTAAGTATCATAATGGTGATAGCAGCATACTCGAGTCGTAACTGAAAGTAATTTAGTTTCCAATTTTAAATAACTATGCCCTATTTAAGCGACTTGGTAAATAGTCGTAAAAACGTAATTTGAATATACACTTCCTTGTAACTTTCATCTCATCATCACAATAAAACATCTCTGAATGTTAATATTATATTCCCATTCGTATTCGAGTCGCAACACGGTAATTCGTTCTTGGATGAGCGATTTTGACTTACGGCACACTGTGCGTACGCGACGCAACGCCACAATTGCTAAAGCATTCGACATCAATAATATTTATGACGCCATAACTTTTAGATTTGCATGATTAACTGCTGGCTTCACGTTGCGAGCTATATTTGGTTTTATACGAGTAAATATCGGGATAACCGAGCATCTGTATGGATGAAAAAAATATTTATTTTCTATTATCGATGGAATGGTCTAGTTTTGTTTATATATGACTGTTTTGCTTACTGGTGGTAGTGCGTTTTGTTAGTCCACACGAGTAGGTGCCACGATCTTATTTCTGCTGTGAAGCAGTACTACGTTTCGGTTTGAAGGTTAAAGCAGCTTGTACTGTAAAAACTGCGACCTCAATCCTCAATGTCGGTGGCGGCATTTAGGTTATTAAAGTCTATGGGATACGGTAACCAACTAGCGCCAGGCAAGGTAAGCTTTTTTATGTATCGTAGCAATAAAAAAGTCCACGTGCCTAATTGATGTTTTTTCCCTACCTATTTTTTGGTAGCCTCAGAGGCTATTTCAACTATGCGCGGACGGGTAGATGAGCTCACGGGCTCTATCTTTGTTTTTCCTACCTATACTGATAGCCTTGAGAGGCCATTTCAGCTTTGCCTTGACGCGTACGTGAGCTCACGGGGCTCAAACTGGAAGTGTTGCTAACACTCACCCTAGCAAGAGCAGTGCTTGGCAGAATCTACCAACGGATCGGAAACGCGACCAACTGAGATTATCCGGCGAAAAACTGAGTGAGCTATGTTTATGGGTTAATTTACTCGTCGAGCCCTTCGTCGCAAACGACGGGTTCGGCGAGAACGGTGACCGGTGCTTGAGGTACCTAAAAGCACTGTTAATGGATCGGGAGGATCCGTAATGACGTGTTTAGGGCGGTTCAATCTGAGAGAATTTTCGAATATTAGCCCTAGCAAGAGCAGTGCTTCGCAGAATCTACCGCCGGATCGGAACCACCTACTAAGAAGATCCGGCGAGAAAATCAGTGAGCTGTGTCTGTGGGTTAGTTCGCTCGTCGAGCGCTTCGTCGTAATCGACGAGTTAATTGATGCTGGTTCAACTGTATCACTCGCCAATATAAATATATAAACAAAGGAAGTGTCCCATGTAAATTTTACATGTTCAAATTGTGTAAGTGGTTAAAAAAATGTTGTGTAGAAATTCGTGTATAACATAAGTATGCTTTGGATAGTCTTGGACTCTGCTCTAGTTTTTGAGGTGTCGGGGGATCGGCACGACATTAAGTAAATTGTCCGAGCAATTAAGGTTAAGACGCCTTTGTCTAGAATAATGAAGAGGCAAAACCATTGTTCAAGTAAATAGGCGATCAGAAAACAAATTTAACATAATGAAAAAAACAAAAAAAGCTATGTTGCTTTTTAAATGTACTTTTGAATTCCAACTCGACGATAAAATCAAGGTTTCGAGAAAATAATTGACACTTATTTCATATAATTGGCAGAATAATGTGATGTCTATACAGGCTGTTATCATTATTACAATACTGCTAAATACGTTACGATTTTTTACTGTACATTATTATAAAATAAAAAAGGGTGCGTGTGCTCATGTACGCGCGTAAGAAGTTATACTTTACTTTTATTTTTTTTTATTGTTTTATATATAAATAAATATTTTACGTTAATAGTTTAATAATATTCAGTATGAATTATATTAAATAATAATTATGTCATTTATATTACTAAATAATACATACGGATAGTTAACCTCAATTGTGATGGAGCACTTAGGAATGTTGATGAGCACAGTTTTTTCACAAATATTTTCTAATATTAATTAGTATTGATTCAATATTATTATTTATTAAATATTCAATTTAAATCACTTCTGATTATAATTCAGACGCACATATAAAATTCGCACTTGTATAATGAAAACAAAATGAAAACACGTGTTTTAAATGTAGAAACTCAAAGCATGTGGATAAATATTATAAATATAAATACACAGTGAACAGAGGCGGCGTGCGTGCCAACATGCGCCACTAACAGAGGTTCCATTTCTGTTTTGTTAGTAGCATTTTTTCTTTAGTGGGCAACTTCATTTCTGTTAATTTTGTGTCACGGTGCGCGCGCATCGTAAAATTTCACTATCATCATTTTTTCATAACGCTTAGGCGCGTTATAGAGAAGTATAACTTCAATAAATATTAGTAACTAAAAATTTTTGTGAGCATTAGGAATGTATAATATAAAATGTATAAAAATCTCTTCTACAGAGTTATAAAAGTATATATAGATAAACAATAATTTATCAAGACCATTAGGGCTGCAATAAACTAAGCCCCTGGGCGTGAAATTAATAAATCCCATTATTACACGTTGTTCGCTTTGGTGGCTTTTTCTGTCTGCGACAACCGACGATTTATTGCAAGTTGGGTGCGGCTGGAAGCCACATTGTAAGCTACTGATGTGACGTTAATTAGTTAGATAATATATTTAAATCTATAAACAATTCGCGTATCTGTGATTTGTATCTATATTATATATGAAACCTTTAGTATTTAAGACCTTTAAAAGTCTTTAGTTTTGCCATTCAGTGAAGAGAGTAGTTCAGTACTGCGTAGTATAATAATACTGTTTAAAATATTAATTTAAACATAGAATAATTTAATTTAAATTTAATTTTCTTATTTATGTTACAGGCGAGTGAATATTTATTTAGCTGAATTTGGTATATTTTTATTTTATACTGTCAATAAAATCTTATTTATATTACAGAAAACACAATTAAATGTTTTATATAGGTATATTGTTCATCCATTCTTGAGTATTTTATATCATTATACCTTTATATTATGCTTAACGCTATATTGTATTACTCGTGGCATATCTTGAATAGTTTTAAAATATAATACAATATTTGTTTTTTACCTTATTTTAATTAGTTTGATTTGACGTATGTTTGTTTGATGTAACACAATTTATAATTGTAAATCTTCGAACGTAATTTTTATCGACTTAAGACGTCTGATAAATTCGGAAAAAAATTGCTGTTAGCTCCATTTGCTACTTAAGCGTGTTTTTTTTTTTAAAACCGGCGTTCGTTTTCTTAGTAATCTTATCGTAGCTAACACAATGAAAATAAACGTGATCTAAAATCTTAAGAGCGTCGTAGGCTATCTGAGAGATTTATTTTTGTGATTGATCAACCCGTCCACTACACTTTTGTTCTGAGTTCGTTTGTTTTTACTGTTATAATTTTGTGTAGAGAAAGCAAGCGCTACTCAATTGGTTCATTTTATTTCGAGGGTTTGTTACAAAAAAGATTAATGCTTCTCATTGTTTGCGGTTCTTTTATTGTGTAGATATTTTTAAATTTTCTATAATATAAAAATGAGATGTTTCACATAATCACTCACTACTGTTAGATTGAATTATTACCAAGTTGTAGTTGAAATTTCTTTCATGGTTTAACATCTACTTTTTTCTATTTTTCTAACGTCTTGGATCCCGTTTTCGTGATGATGAAAATCCAACTCAAACACACTGCCGAAACTCAAAATACCGTTCGTTTTTTCTATGTGAAAAGAAGCGTGAATATCTAGAAATTTTTATAGACAATTTGGCGATACTTAGTATAAAGTTCAAATGTCTACGAATAGTAAGTATCTTAGTCGTTAGTGACCACGAAAACTGTTAAAGTGTTCAAGACATCAAAAATAACGAAAATATTAATTACGTAATAGAACCGTAAAAGTAATTTAACCTATATTCTACAAAATATGCTGTTAGAAACCAAGTATCAAGAGTGTTCTTCGACAGAGACAGCAGCAACAGCAAAATCAAAAAATAATTGTGTCATTTTATCAAAAAATAATAATAATACTGTTACGAATATCAAAAAAGAGCCCGTAAAATCTAGAACAATCGAGAAGTACAACACCATCTATAGTTTAATGGCGGAAACGCATATCGAAATTATTTGACTTGGGAGGAATGTTCTAGATCATTCTAGGGATGTCGTATCAAATATAAAAGCGTTGCGGTGATGACACGGAGGCAGTTAGTAATAATCGGAGCTAAATAGCGAACGGATCACCTGAAGCGAAGCGGAAGAAGTGAACTAAGAATTTTTAAAGTGTTCTGTGAATGTTCTAAGTGTTAATATAGTGGTAATTTGTACCTCAGTAGAATATTTATTTATCCCGAACCCAGCGCGTAACAATACAGTGCTATTTCACCGTCCTAAATTGTACGGAAATTGTACCCAAGGTTTAATATTTTTTTGTCTTCTCAGACTCTCTGCCTTAGATCAATCCATTATAATATTCTCTCAGAAAACCTTCATCGTCATCATCATCAGCCCATAGACATCCAATACTGTTTATAGGCCTTCCTCGTGGTTCACGCAAAAGCTAGTTCTACTCTACGCGTGTCTGGCCGATTCTCACGTCGTCCAAGAGATTGTCAGATTCCGGTACGCGGTCGCCACCTGAAAACTTTTTTGCTCCAATGGCCAATTGTTCTATAAACAGTATAAGCAACCATCCCTACCCACTGTCACTTTTGCTATCATCTGGGCTTTATCAGTTACCGTACTTCTCCAGCGAACCTATTTCCTGGTTCGATCGTGTAAGCTGACCATAGCTGCCTTTATTATTCTTTGGGTAGCTTTAAGCCTTCTGATAAGCATTTATTGGTCCTTGAGCCTTTTGTTAAGTATTTGTTCCTCTTATCGAGATTATGATGAGAGGTTTTACAATTTAAAATATGTATTGAATTTAAAGCTTTTAATTATTCTTTGATTTTAAGTCTTCAATTCAATGCTTTATACTGCTTTTTGATGCGCAAATCAGTACTTTCATTGTTATTCAAATAAAGGTGTACTCTGAAAATATTCGAAGCCGTAATTACAATAGAACTCTGTCAGATAAGATAAACGTTCATTAAATGGAGGCCTCTCATTTTAATGAGGTCATATTTTGAGATACTCAATGTAATATGATACTCCTCACTTGTGTTGGCATATTCTCGGCCGTTGACTGACTTTTAGTTTGCATTGAACGGTACAGTGTGCAACGCAGAAAATTCATTGTTAAAATATTTTTTTAGCTTGCATTGAATGGTGTGTAATAAAAAAATTCGTGGCAAAATATTTATCCACTTCAGACTTGGTTGTTTTAATGCAATCGTTTTAGGAATCACCTGTATTATATTACTGGTCATTTTTTTTGGGCACGACTCCAATATTTTTATTACAGTGAATGCATGGTCCTAATATGCGACGCTCGTATTTATTTGCGACATTAACTTACCATAAGGCACCCGCGGAAGGGATAATGTAGCCAAGTTGACGTGCGCAATATGGGAGAGGCGCGTATAAGTAATAGCTGCCAGAAGGCGGCTTTGTTTGAATTAATGTTTCGCTAGATTCCCTGAAGATGACCTTCAAGAGTTTCCGTAGCTAGGTTAAGTTTAACGATTATTGTTTGTGTCGTATAATATATCACCTTAATATTTCTCTGACATTGCTAATGCAAGAGAAGGTATATTGAAGGACAACATTTGAGATCCATTTTCATCCCTATATTAAGTTCTCCAGTCTACAACCCCAAATAAAACATATTTCTAATCACTCAATCCAAAGCGCTTCTATTACGGATTATATATACGAGTACCATTCATTGCTTTCGCGAATATGTTGTAGAATTTATTACGACTTGGTCTGCACGGTCTCCGAAGTCTAATCGCGATCCAATCACGTCGTAATCCATGGCACTCGACCGCTGGACCGCTCTAAATGAAAATAGATAAATTTCGGCTCAACTCGATATCATTGGACGTATAAATTCAATTTTGAATCGATATCTCGACACGAAATAGGGTAGAACAATTGTTCTGGCGTGCTACGTTGAAATACTTGGCTTCGTAAATCGTAAGAGATCTTGAAATTGATTTACTGTGTAATAAAGGATTGTATAAGGCTAGACGTTTCAGCCTTAGAAAGGTAATTTTAGTGGTGATAAGGCGTGCCTAGACGGGTAGGTAGTACCACCCTATATCTGTTACGAGGCTTGCATTCCGGTTCGAAAAATGGGACAGCCGATACTATCCACAGATCAACTGAGACATTTTTCTCAAAGTGATATTTATGTTGTAATATTATTAGTAAATTAATATTTATTTCCACTTATATTAAGGTTTATTAGGATTCAGATTTTGGACGCTTACATTGCGCCCCGGATCCTCAGCTAATAAATTAGAAAGGCGATTTCAAAAACACATTCTTTAAAAAAATTAAATTCGAACTAAGCTCATTAAAACATTCCTTCTAAGCCTCCATTCTTCATTAGACTTCATTATTAATATCATTTACACAGTTGAGACGAAGCTTAGACGCGCATATTCCACAGTCGATACCGACAGAAATTCCATGAGATTGAATACTAATTGTCATTTGAATATGTCCCAGCTTCCCAGGAATCGGGAGAAAATTTGAATATCTGCTTGACTAATTCATTGTGTTATGGCTTTGGATCATGTTAAATGACGTAACCGCTTACGGGAGAATTGAATTTTCAGTGGTATTGATTCTCATTTTCCCTGACTACAGCTGAATAGTTTACTATAGTAATGGTTGTTTGTTGCTGCAGATGGTTTTCGGTAAATTTTGTGACTTATTCCTTATCGAATAGCGCTCCGGCTTAGAATGCCTAAAGTACAAGGTACTATACATTTGACTCTACACATAAGAGAGCGGTTGGGGTATTAGCGGTAATTCTACTCTCAGTAAACGTAACAAGTGAACTTCTTGCAGTTGTTTTGTGTCGTATGGTCGATTAGGAGTGCTCTGAGGAGTTTTTATCTAAAACGATTTCGTGATATTTTTTTAACAATCCTAACTATTTTTGTAGGGTATTTTCATTTTTATTATCTACTTTCCTACTACTACTACCTTTCATCTATAGCACGATCCAAATATTATTTTGGACACGTACCCCCTAGTTCTAGTATAAACCCTTCACCACTGTTCTCTGAGCATGACAAACTTTTCTCAAAGCATGGCTTAAAAAATTTCCACCGGTACCTTATAATGACGAAACCATTATAATACAAAGAAGTAGGTTGCATGTTCGTATAATAATATATTTGAAAGCAAATTAACTTAATTATCATAAGTTTCAACGATCTTAAATTTTGGTTTTCAATTTCCGAATTTTCCTCAAAAGCTTAATTCAATCTACTTCTAGAAGTGCAACTTCGATACAGTCAAAAGCTTCCATAGCTGCATAGTGCCAGCCAATTTCGGTACGACCGATTATTAATTGTCGTTTGATTACGTCCCAGCTCTGGGCGGCATTCGTCGAGACGAACCGCAAAATTGGATTCCTGGCTGCAATATCTATTCGATTCTCCATTACGGGAGTGTAATCTAATACACGATCAGTGTATTTTGTTCGTGTGAACTTTTCATCGGTTTTAGATTTTCTTATTCAGTTTCTCTTGTTTATATTATGCTGTGTGGCGGTGGTCTTAGAATAAAACGACTTCATATTTTTCGGTGGATATATAATAAAGGGCTTAAAAGAGAATGAGGCTAGTAGAATTCTTTGAGTTTTATACTTGCATACTGCGATCACCATCTGGTATACTATACTGGTTGGGTGTATTCTAGTCCACAAGAGTAGGCAACAAAATAGCACTTATTTTTTTTTTATTGCATTGATTGGTGGACGAGCTCACGGCCCACCTGATTTTAAGTGGTTACCGGAGCCCATAAACATATGCAACATAAAGGCCGCCACCCACCTTGAGATATGAGTTCTAAAGTCTCAGTATAATAACAACGGCTGCCCCACCCTTCAAACCGAAACGCGTTACTGCTTCACGGCAGAAACAGGCAGGGTGGTGGTACCGTGCGGACTCATAAGACGTCCTACCACCAGTAAGCTTGGTGGTTAATGGCTCCCGGAGCTCCTGTACCTCAAAAAGCAAAAAATTACGTCATTAAACCTTAAATTTGAGGTCTAATTCTCTCGGACATCTCTATTGTTTTGTTATAATAGCTGTTTCGCCCCTTAAACAATGTGAAAGTCTCATGGCGTATATAGTCCTTGAACCTATCAGAAATTCGTGATTGTCGACACAGATCTTGATACACCCTATCGAAGTGTCAGCTGTAATGTATTATTTATTGTGTAATGTGTGCGTAATATTTAAAGACCTCGTTCAGAAATCTTGAAAGAAAAGCAGACGCGAAATAAGTTTTCGCTGTTATTAAAGTTCCTTGCAAATCACAATTTAATAAACATCTCTTATGTACCAATCGTCACGCCAAAATGTATATAGGTGCTGCATTTAGACTAATACATACTACCTGGAGCCAGTGCGGTCATCTACAGTGCGTTTCAAGAGATCTTTTTTGCCACGTATCATCCGGCTTTGGAATGAGCTCCCCTCTACGGTGTTTTCCGAGCGCTAGGACATGTTCTTCTTCAAATGAGGCTAGTGGAGAGTATTAAGCGGTAGGCAGCGGCTTGGCTCTGCCTCTGGCATTGCTGAAATCCATGGGAGACGGTAACCAGTCGCCATCAGTTGGGCCGTATGCTCGTCTGCCTATAAGGGCAATAAAAAAAAATCAAAGTAAAAGTTTAAAACTTTTTTATTTTTTAAATGTTATTTATTTATTAACTTTTAAATTAAACCACCTAAGCAATCTTGGCAAATTTCTTGGTACGAAAATAGAATAGAGGAAGGAATGTAATAAAATTTCATCCTAGTCGGATGTTCCCTGAGGACTACGCAGACGGAACCTATTACGAGCGTTTATTTTATTCTTTTTGAAACTTTCACAATTGCGGATTTGAAACTTTGTCAAATATGTTTTGGTTTCCAATCGAATTGTATTTACAATAATCATAAAAAGAGAAACTTCCGGTCTTGAATAAAATTTTGGGAAGATTACAACGACAAATTTCATTAGCATTGAACTCTATCCAACATATTTTTAGTTATATTGCTTTAATTATTTTCGAGCTAGGAGCCGAATCTCCTCATGAGATTATTGCGCTGATCAGACATGAGGGTCATGTGGGACTGCGAAGGCTACTTAGTAAACGAGTCCCTTGAATTCTTGACTGAACGACCGATCCTCGCCTGAGACAGACCTTGGGAGAGGTAGGAAGGTCGACCGCTGTCAGTATTGTAGGCGGACACTCGGTTCACCCCAAGAATACCTGAGCGATGGAATCCATAAAAGGACTCAACGTACATAGGTCTTGAAGGAAATCCAGTTGCATATGAGTCGGTCCGCCGGATCGAGCGTGATACACCGTTAACCGGATGGTGTTTCGTATCTTTTTTTTTTCTTACCTATGCTGATAGTCTTGAGAGGCTATTATAGCTTCTCCTTGTTGTGTAGGTGAGCTCAAGCCGGAGTGTTGCTAGCACTGGCCCTAGCTAGCTAAGAGCAGTGCTTGCGCTGAGAAGATCCGGCAAGAAACTCAGTGGGCTGGTTTAGTATCGATCACTCGGCCGTATTATGTAGTAGTGCTGGTAGCGTGCCGCGTGGCTTCAACTCTGGTCGACCTAAACTATCACTGAGAGAGGACTACTCCTACAGGGTTCGGAGCTGGAAGTAGTCCCTCCTCCGGTACCAGACTTGACGACAGCGGATCAATTCATACGACCGTCAGCAGCGATAAGTCAGATCACGAAGATGACACGACACGTCTTTTCCTGGTTGGAGTCGATAACCAGCTTTTTTCAATTATCTAAAAGAGCCAAAATAAAAATTAAGCAAGATTCCAATATTCATCTCATTACTAAGCTTCAGTTCCACTTACAACTTGAATATCTAATTTAAATTCTTCGAACCTTCCCACCTAAAATATATTATATACGTTAGTTTCAGTTGCATTACAGCCACCGAACGCATTACAGAAATTAATACGCTTATTCCGGGCGCAAACGAGAGATCGCAGAGCGCGCATCGAATACAAATGAGCTTAGTTTGTTACAGAGAAACTAGTTCAACTGATATGTGTAGTGTTTGTAAAGCTGCTGTGGACTTTAGAATTTCCAATTCTGCTGAAGATGTTTAGTTTCGATTCATTTTTGAAGCACCTATAAATTTGGTTGGATTATCAGATTGTACACTATAAACAAAGGGCCCTTGACCTAATGAGTAAGACCTCCGGTATTCTTCGATCGAGTTATACCATTATGGTACTGCTCAAATACCATAGGTAGGTATCTAATTTTCTAAACACTGACCATTTTTCTAAATCATTTTCACAAATCAATAGAAGAGTCAAACTTGCGAAATTTCATAATTTGAGTTCATGACTCGCATCGAAGACTTTGAATCCTAAAAATATTATTATACTAATTCTCATTGATCGTAAGCGAGTTACAAGTCAGCTGATGCAATGAGTCGCTACCCCTACTCGCTAATATCAGCAAACATCCAACAGACTCGAACATTATATGCTACAAGGAAATCTATATACTTTGTTCCGTTGCAACCTTTCCCGCACGATAAACAAAAAATTCAACCCTTAAATCCCAGCTCAGAACACTGCACGCTCTGTATACGACCCAGTTAATCAGACAGAGATTACATTAGGATCATATCAGATCATAAAAACAATCACCCCATGTCATAATAATGCGACCATTAAAGACCTCTTGACAAGCGAAAATTCTGTGTGCTTTTTACGGTTTTTATATTTTCCGAGGGTCCTAACGACTGTAATATAAAACGAATTAGCGGCCCGTGACGTCACGCTTCCGAGGGTTAAGCATAATGTTATTAGCACTGAAAATTATATTGTATATTGAATATGAAATTGAAAGATATTGTTACGCGCTGAGGTTCGGAATAAATAAATAAAAAATACCGAAGTACAAATCAAAACCGTATTCAACACTTAGAATACTTAAAACACTCAACAAGCACTTTAAAACTCTCAATTCCCTTCTTCCGCTTCGCTTCAGGTGATCCGTTCGCTGTTTCGCTTGAAGTAGTTCCGATTACTGACTGACTGGGTGTTATCTCTGCAACGCTTTTATAGTCGAGACGAAATCTCTAGAATCGTCGAGTATATTCCAAAAAATTCTAGTATTGCGTGTTTCCGCTATCTGACAATAGATGGAGTTGTGTTCGAGCGTTCTAGATACTACTAGATCCTTCGATAGATAGCGCTACTCTTAATGGCGTAACAATATGTTATTAAATTGGGCATCTAATGATTCACAGATTTTAGAAACAAAACGATTTCCACTGATGTGTTAGAGTCCGTGTAATATTAATTTATTTTGATTTAATGTCCGAAAGCATTTCCAAATTGATGTCTATTTATACAGTAATGATCCTCTTACTAAGCTTAGGAGCTCTCTGATACTAGTGTGGCTTTCTAACTGACAGTTCGCTTTTAGGATTAAGTTCTAGACTTGGTATAGAGTAACTCTCTCGAGTTGGTTTGTTGTTTATTAAATCTGTTTTAACGGCTACTGTGCATCAATATAAATTGAGACATGATTCTGCGATAGATGTATTCTTGACACCCTTCAATCTCTACAATCCCGCTTTTGCAGGTTAGCCGTCGGAGCTCCGTGGTTCGTGAGGAACGTTGACCTACACGACGACCTGGGCCTCGAATCTATACAGAAATACATGAAGTCAGCGTCGGAACGGTACTTCGATAAGGCTATGCGTCATGATAATCGCCTTATCGTAGCCGCCGCTGACTACTCCCCGAATCCTGATCATGCAGGAGCCAGTCACCGTCGACGCCCTAGACACGTCCTTACGGATCCATCAGATCCAATAACCTTTGCATTAGACGCCTTCAGCTCTAATACTAGGGGCAGGCTTAGGGACCCCGGTAACCGTACTCGTCGAACTCGACAAAGAGGTCGACGTGCAACCTAACCCATGCATCAGCCCGCTGAGTTTCTCGCCGGATCTTCTCAGCGGGTCGCGATTCCGATCCGGTAGTAGATTCATTCGCGAAACAGCTGCTCTTGAGCTGTTAGGTCTCCTTCGGAGGCGCTCGGGTAGCTGTTAGCAAATCCCACCCCTCCTGGCTGAGCCTTTGCTCGCCCACCTGTCCTGGTGAAACTGGAAAGGCCTCCGGGCCACCAGTAATCCTTCAATCATAAAAAAAAAAAAAAAAAAAAAAAAAAGATGTATTCTTACAATGATACATTCATTTTACAATTCGATGCTACGCGTCTTTTTAATGATCAATATGATTATGCAGGATATTGTGAACTGTGAAATTTAAATCGTCATCAGGAAAATAATACTATACTGGAAACTAAAGAAGAATCTATTTCGTGATGAAATAATAACACAGTAGATGTATAATATATTTGTTCTTCTGCTTCTCAGTTGTTGTTGACTATTTGAGGCCATTATTACATCAGCGGGTGAAAGGCAATTTGGCTTAAACGACATTTTAGGAACTTTACAGGAGAGCCAATAAAGTTTAAAATTTAGAAAAAATATCAGAACAAAAATTTCTTCAACTATTTGAATGAACTTAATTGAAGTTCAGTTAAAAACATCGAACAGTTGATGCTAATAATATAAATACTTTATAAAACGCACCTATAACTACAAAGATAAATGTCGCGTAATAAGCGGAATGCTGCTTAAACCATACCCGCCGTTCACCTCTCGATATGATACACGATTTAAATTACCTAAATGTAGTTAAAATTATTATACGAATCTTAAACGAAATTGAGTTATAAAAAAATCGCGATTTATTATTTTCCCACACGTCTTGAACTCTTTGTGGGTCAAAATACTTTTATTATCTTTAAGTTTTAAAAAAGCTTTTGCGTCCTCTTAGTCAACCGTAAGTAATAGCTGAAGAAGTACCTGTATTTAATATGATAACTTAACTCGTCAGAAGGTGTCTCGTCAAAAAGTTATCAACTTATCCTATACTCGCTCACGTGCTAATACACGAGACGGGCTAGTCATGCAATTATGCTTTGAGATGTCTAGCAATTACTAATTTCTGCTAAGCAGTTCTGTATCTAATTTATATTACTTGTTCACGAAGGAGACAGAGTCACTAGTTAATGTTGTTTTGTTAAGACATCAGAACGTGAATGCCGACCTCATCTTGAGACATGAGTATGGTAGGGTGATAGGTGTGTACTGGTGTACATGAGTGCTGGTGGTAGGACCTCTTGTGAGTCCGCACGGGTAGGTACCACCACCTTGCCTATTTCTGCCGTGAAGCAGTAATGCGTTTCGGTTTGAAGGGTGGGGCAGCCGTTGTAACTATACTGAGACTTTAGAACTTGTATCTCAAGGTGGGTGGCGGCATTTGCGTTTTAGATGTCTATGAGCTTCGATAACCACTTAACATCAGGTGGGCCGTGAGCTCTTCTACTCATCAATACAATAAAAAAATTATAAAAAAGTGTGTATGTGTGTATGTGTGTGGTACCTGTCTTCGGGATTTCAACACCGGTATGGTCGCACCGTCTGCTAGTACACTGAATATACAAGAATCATGTAAGGTTTTTTAAACTAACTAAACTATTTAGTGTACACTACACTATAAACAAAGACTAAATTAGTGTAGATGCGAATCTAACCGCAGATGGAGAACTATATGGAACTATATGAGGAAAGTTTTGTATTCCGGACCCACATTACGTGGAGTGAGGCCTTTAATTATTATGACCCTCACTTACTCGACACCTGAATACTTCACGTTCGTTTAATCTCTGGTCATCGCGTCGCTATATACAGCTGTACTGCACGTAATCACAGCAATCACAAAAGTTATGAAAAGTTTAAATAGAGTTTAAAAAAAGGTAGGTACATTAACAAAAAAAAACTACAGTATTACAAACGCTAAAACTGCTGCGGTGAGCGAAACTCGACTTTATTGGCTTACATTTTTGACATCAGGCCACAATTATAATAATTTTGTTTTTTTTTTAGATAGATTCACGAGTTCACGGGCCACCTGGGGTCAAGTGTTCACCTGGCAGTGGTCAGATATTAGTTCTGAGTCTCAGTTTTTATAGTACAACGGCTGCCTTACCCTTCAAACCGAAAAGCGTTAGTGCTTTACGGCAGGGATAGGGTGGGAGGTGGTACCTACCCGTGCTGGCTCGCAAAACGCCCTACCAGTAAAAATGCTGATGATGACATAATATTACCATACCGATGACACCATAATAATATTGTCATCGGAAAACACACATTTTGCAAATTTGATGAAATACTATAGAAAATACTATAGACTTGATGAAAGAATATAGAAGTGAAAGTTTATTTTAGGCATTTTGACGTAGCATCATACGAGTATTATTTAGTTTCATTCATATTGAAAGCGTACTAAATTGATGCGTAACTAAATACATGATGTTCTATTTTGATTTTGAAATATCATTTTTGAAATTGACAGGTTTTGTTATCTTAACATATCATAAATATTTCTCAGTTTTTTAACTAGTAAAACTAGTCCGAAAAACGCTTTTTTATTTATTGCCTTTGTAGGCAGATCAGCATACGGCCAATCTGATGGTGAGTGGTTACTGTAGCCCGTGGACGTCAGCAATGCAAGAAGCAGAGCCAAGTCGCTGCCTACCGTATAAATTAAATTACCCATATAAGTTTGGCCAATATTTTAAATTGTACATTTCCCATTGATTACTTATTGTAAAAGTTCTCGAGTGGCAACCGCGTACTGGAAAGCGAAGCGTGGGTCCCAGGAGGTGGACTGACAAATAGCTAAAAGAGTCAGGAGTCCACTGGATGTAGTTGCGCAAGACGGTTATTGTAGCGAACCTTGGAGGAGACCTATATCCAACAGCGGCAAAAAAACAACGTATTGTAATTAAAAAGCACTCCCTAATCAACTTCTTCCTCTTTAGAAACAGTGGGTATGTACCATTTAATGTTTACACTTGTTCCTTTTTGGCATCAAGACCGTTTTGTATACACACACTGCCATCACCAATATTTCCATTGGAAAATTAATTCTCATTATATCTTGTTTATACGAAAATTATACGTCGACCGCAGACCATCTGTTTAGCACAGCCCAAATTTTGAACGAAAAACGGTATTCGAACACGTGCGTGCCGCCTCTATAATTACTGCAGTCTCTGTTTAATGTTATGATATAGGTAAGCTATGATGATAACTTACTTGAATTTGTTTGTGTCAATTTAATTTTTGGATGCGAGAACGAAACGAACCAATAAAATTTCAAACTTTATTTATTAATATTTTATTGCTTAGATGGGTGGACGAGCTCACAGTCCACTTGGTGTTAAGTGGTTACTGGAGCCCATAGACATCTACAACGTAAATGCGCCACCCACCTTGAGATATAAGTTCTAAGATCTCAGTAGGTATAGTTACAACGGCTGCTCCACCCTTCAAGCCGAAACGCATTACTGCTTCACGGCAGAAATAGACAGGGTGGACCTACCCGCGCGGACTCACAAGAGATCCTACCACCATTAAAAAATACTTTCGTCATTATTTTTTTAATACATAATTAATATCTAATTCGAAAAAACCTTTTTCGCCATAACAGAAACCAAGCGCACAATCTAGCGAGTAAATGCGGTTCTAATTCCAAATTTCGTATTTGGAACGAACGTTCGGCCATTCCCGGAAGGCTGTTGAATAGTTCGGCTCCATGATTAATAACTTCGTATTAATCAAAGCTTTATACAAACTGGCGCGTTAAATTCACGAACCGCGGAAACTTGCGTTTGAAAATCGCATACACTGTTATTATCGTTCGAATATAGAATGTTTGGATTGTAAACATTTCGAGCTTGGTTCTGTTTATGGTACGCAGCTCAGAATTTAGTAGCGAGAATTAATCACCTGCTGAGTTAAGTGTTACTTTTGCTGTATAATAACGTATAATATGTTCTAATCTAGACAAAGTTACTCGTTAGACGTTACTGATATGGGTTTCATAATCAGCATCATCGTAGTTTGGCAAGTACGAACTATTTTTGAACTTTAGGCACTCACTAACCTCACTAAGGCATCAATAAGGCATTTTGAAGTCGTCGTGGCCTAACGGATAAGACGTCCGATGTATTCGTGTTGAGCGATGCACCGGTGTTCGAATCTCAGGCGGGTACCAATTTTTCTAATGAAATACGTACTCGACAAATGTTCACGATTGACTTCCACGGTGAAGGAATAACATCGTGTAATAAAAATGAAACCCGCAAAATTATAATTTGCGTAATTACTGGTGGTAGGACCTGTTGTGAGTCCGCGCGGGGGGGGTACCACCACCCTGCCTATTTCTACTGTGAAGCAGTAATGCGTTTCGGTTTGAAGGGTGGGGCAGCCGTTGTAACTATACTTGAGACCTTAGAACTTATATCTCAAGGTGGCGCATTTACGTTGTGGAAGTCTATGGGCTCCAGTAACCACTTAACACCAGGTGGGCTGTGAGCTCGTCCAACTCTCTAAGCACTAAAAAAAAAACTAACAAAGAGTTGTGGAGACACCAATGGAGAAGGAGATCCTTACGAGGAAGTGTCATTGGATTGGTCACATATTAAGAAAGCCCGTCTACGTCGTATAGAGCACTGACCTGGAAAGTCTCTGGAAAAAGGAAGAGTGGCCGTCTCACAACAAGCCTTTAGCGTCGCTTAGTAGAGCAGAAACTGGGCGTCTTAGGCATGATGTGGGAGGGGCAAAAACAGACTTTCCAAACCCATTTAAATGCAAGGATCTGATTCGAGTTCTACACCCCAGCAGAGGGTAATAGGAAAGAAAGAAGAAGAGGTAGTAAAGTTGCCGTGTTGACTAAATCAAACTATGTACTGCTAAATCAACAACAGTACTTCCAAAATTCATTACCTGCTTTAATTGCTTACGTAGTTCCATTAGAGAAAGCTACATATGAATAAATGAACATTGAGACGTGTAACACGATCCAAAGTGAACACGAACTCGAAAAGAGGGTAGACATCTTTTTCTTTTAAGTGAAAATCAATAACTTTAATAGTTAGTCAGGGTTTGAAGGATATTCTGCTCCACGCGGTCTGGATTTGATTCCTGACTGGAACCACAGTATTGTTGTTATAAACAATGGCAGTCTGGGTGTTTTTACGGATATCCCATACGCATGTTTCCACAGCGCAAGTGAATTAACTTTTTAGCAATTTATCTGTTTTGGAATGTTAAACTTACTGCAATAGGCGAGGTAGTCTTTGGAACGCAGATTTGGACGTTCAAGCAAGAATGCCGAAGACTCTCTTAGTGAGTGACTTCTGTGGGTGGATCACACGCGCCGTGCGTCCCTTTTGCGCAGGGATCTCGATTGTTAAATGTTGGATGTTTATAATTTTTTAATAATTATTATCTAATAAAAATGGAATGCATTTTGATATGTAATGTGAAAATAATGGAAAAAGCCCGTAAAAGTAATTTTAATTATGTTAACGAATCGCGAAAACCGATGAAAATATTAATGGGTACAGTTGCTCACAGCCTACCTACTGGGAAGGTTTATTTAGTTAACAAAGCCAATGTCCAAACACGAAGCCCAAACAATTTATTTATAAAACTGTAACGTTACGTATCTTCATTATACAAATAAAGATTTCAAGAATTTCAATAGCGTGAATTCCATAAATCGTTAAGACATTTATTGTCCCCATTCGTGCTCTACCTGAAAACGATCGTCACAGAATGAACACCGTCTTTATTACGAAAGCATTAAATCACATAATCCAATAATTCCGAACACGTAATGAAAAGGTATTTACGAACGTAAATGCACTTCTAATATTTTGAGTTAGGGTTATGAAGACAGAGGTCACAAGTTAAGGTAAGGGCATAAACGTCCTGCGTATTTGGGCCAACCCTGAGCTGAACGGACACCGCATACAAATAAGAAGCCAGGGTCGGACTATAGGAAAATAAGTAAAACGATTTAAATAAGTCCACATTAAAATTACTTTTACGGCTAATCTTAGGTTCTTTTTGTTATATATAGGTGTCGGGATCACAAAGCGTAAAGTATTTAAAACGTTGGAAATAATAATATGATGACAGTAAAAAACGCGAAATCAAAGCATAAAATAAAGGTGCCATCGCCAAGGCCACACCGAGCCTAGCGATGCCGACGGCTTTCATATCAAAATACGTAACTGCTTTGAGACAGATTAAAAAATAATTGTAAGATACTTTGTGGCTGTAGCTATCATACAACACAAGATATTGGATAGACGCCTGAATCTCCCTTACGATATTTTCAGCATAAGCTTGCATACATATATAGAAGTTTCGAAAAATTGCATTCGGGCCGTCGGTCCACCGAGCAATTTCAAGTGCTTAGTTGAAGATCTTCCTTTTGTCGTGAACTTCCCTCATAGACAAAATGGTACCCTAGGGGACCGACTCTTGAGGCTTTATAACTCCTGCCTCGAGTCGGGACGGTTTCCTTCATCGTGGAGGACGGGCAGACTTGTGCTGTTGAGAAAGGAGGGGCGCCCGGCGGATACTGCCGCCGGGTACCGTCCCATCGTGTTGCTGGATGAGGTGGGCAAGCTGCTGGAACGCATTCTGGCGGCCCGTATCATCCAGCNGATGGGAGAGATGTGCTCCGCACTAAACGCTTCACTTTCCCCCCTTTGCCTTTTCATGAGTTCTGTCTCATGCGAGGTTTGGATGCTGGTTGTTGAGCGACAGGAGGTTTTAGTCGGTTCAACTCCGACATGCCCCGCCCTCCATCCCCAGTGGAGGGCGGAAGTCCGGTGATTTCCTCCTGACAAAAAAAAAAAAAAAAAAAAAAAAAAAAAAAAAAAAATAAGACAAAATGGTAGTTTCCGTGCCACTGGCAGGCATTATTTTTATTACCCGACACTAACTTTATGATGACACAAAAGCGTTAAGAGCCTATAAATATTTCTGTTAGGCAGCATTTGAAATTCCATTATACTCTATCTCAACTCAAACAGTGTGTATTTCAGCTTGAAGAGTGTGACAGGCATTATGCAATATAATTGAAACCTCGACCTCATGTCTTATAGCTCCAATGACCATTTAATATCGTGGCCTCGTGGCCTAACTCGGTGGCTTGTAAGCGCTTTAATGAATCTACTCAAAAAATAAAAAAGTATTTTATTTCCTGCTAAAACACAGAGTAAATAGGTAGGTATTTCATTTTTTTTTTATCTACACTAATGCTTGGCAAGAACCCATTAAACATGGTGACGACTTCCAAATCCTTCCATTTGGTTCTACCATATTTTGGGCTACATGTATCCATCGAAGGCCGGCTATAGATTATATCAAATATCGTCCTCCCATCTTAATATATTGGGCGAATATTTGTTTCTTTACCCTATAAACCTGATAAAACAAATTGAATAAAAACGGAACTCCTAAATCCGTACCTGCCATGAACCGGTCGAGCCACGCATATATATGTAATATGACCCTAATAAATATCACTGGGTACACATATATTTATGTCCGAAAAGCACATACACGTCTACTGTCTCACGTCGAGGTCTGTCTTTTTGATTGAACGAGTCTAAATAAGGTATTGGAGTGCGTTATTAAGGTCGACTTGTAACATATCAATCCAGAAATCTTACAAAACAATGAACGTAAGCATAAGCCAGCCTAGCTAGTTGGAGCTTTCCTGTGGTATGCTTTTCTAGTTATATTAAGTCCGCATTCTAGATTTTTTATAGAACAACTTCCACTTTTAGAGGTGCTTATGGTAAATTTCATTGAAATATAATACAATGTAGTTATATTATTATTTACTAGATGATGACCCTCAACCCTCGGACCCCTTCAAACCGAAACGCATTACTGCTTCACGGCAGAAATAGGCGGGGTGGTGGTACCTACCCGTGCGGACCCACAAGAGGTCCTACCACCAGTGAGTACAACCAGTGCTTAATGGCACGATGATACTTCTTTCTGCAAATAGCCTTACGCGCATGCCAGTTTCCATTCGATGTTTTGCCTCAAGACGACGCCAATCACCTTGTGATGACTATGGACTCCGATAGCATCTTAAGACCAGTTGTAGCGCGAATTAGCACACAAACTTGAAAATAAAAAACAAACCTTTAACAGAAACCTTAATCTAGTTAAATTGTCAAGAATCTTATACCTTTAAACGAGCAATTTTTGTTTATTATTATGTATGTATATAATCTGAATCTCGGAAACGGCTCCAACGATTTTCATAAAATTTAGTATACAGGGGATTTTGGGGGCGCAAATCGATCTAGCTACGATTTATTTTCAGAAAATGTTGTTTTATTCGTGTTTTCAATAATCAACTCTTCCCGACATCTATTGGCGAATTATAATACTATTTTTCTTAATTGAGGGCAACTAACCGCTTTAATGCGTAGAACCGAAGATCGGGTTCAGTGGCGAGCTTTGGGGGAGGCCTATGTCCAGCAGTGGACTGCCGCAGGCTGATGATGATGATGATGATGATGATTAACCGCTTTAAAGACACAACAAGATGGCGTTATCAAAAAAAAAGTCATTCTCATCGTCTAGTTTAAAAAAAACACGATACTGCTTCTTCAGTCAAACACTGTATTTTTTTGCTGTAACGGTAATTTTTATTCTTTGAACTACTAACTTACTTCAATCTAGAAGAAGAAAACTCTTAATATATGTTATAAAAAAATACAACGCGAATATTATATCTGCATAGACAGCTGCAACTAATTTCAAACTTGTACATACATCATAAGGGAACTTGTCAAGGCTTAACCTCATAAAGTTACCCCCGAGAGAGAGACATCGCTTATGAATTGTAGTTTAGAACTTAACCTTCGAAGGAAATTACCTTTGTTATTTAAAGGGTTTACTATACCGCTTGGGCTAGCGTCCTAAGTATGTATATTATTTTCAGAGGCTTCTAAGAATTATTTTTAGAACCACGCCTATGGATTTCGGTTGACTTCCACGGTGAAGGAATAACATCGTGTAATAAAAATGAAACCCGCAAAATTATAATTTGTGTAATTACTGGTGGTAGGACCTCTTGTGAGTCCGCGCGGGGGGGTACCACCACCCTGCCTATTTCTGCCGTGAAGCAGTAATGCGTTTCGGTTTGAAGGGTGGGGCAGCCGTTGTAACTATACTTGAGACCTTATAACTTGTATCTCAAGGTGGGTGGCGCATTTACGTTGTGGATGTCTATGGGCTCCAGTAACCACTTAACACCAGGTGGGCTGTGAGCTCGTCCACCCATCTAAGCAATAAATAAAAAAAAAACATTCAATATAAAGGAGACCGTAAAATTCATACTTGATTATATGATATAAAGATGAATGACAAACACACTATTATTTAACTGGTTGTTACCACGATTATCCCATTTTATGATTTCGCGAGGTTGCAACAATATAGTGCTAGGTTGCAACACAAGCTATTAGGTGCTAAAAAAGAACATAATAACCCGTTAAATAATACATAGTTTGTGTAATGTTGATGATAGCTTCGAAAATTTCAAATAATTTGCAATAAAGCTAATAAGGGAATTATTCGTTAAAACTATGACAAAAAATATTCTAGTCTGTTCTGTCAAAGGATTTATCTTTTTGTAGTACAGATTGGCATTCATGTGATAAATGTCGTATTCTCTGTATTAGGGTTCAGTTCAACTATTCAACCGAGATGGGTTGAGGAGACGGCCACTCCTCAGGGATTTGTCAATAGTCAGGGAATAGGAGTCAAGGCTGAAATATTTGCGCCCAGTAAATTAGCTTAATAATTTTGCGCACACCTTTTGGGCCCAAACCGGTATTCCTAGTCGCAGATCATGAATACTATCAGTAGATTCTCTCCCAGATTTTATAAAAGGAATTATTTGAAACTGTTCGTTATTTTTGGATTGCCTATTTAGGTTAGCTCACAACCCAACTGATGTCAACTGGCATCACAACGTGTGCGGCCACCCGTCTCGAGATATGAGTGAATTGTCGAATTATCAATTACGGCGACTGTTATACCCTTCAAACTGGAATGCAGAACTGCTAAGCGGCAGTAACAGGTGTCATCAACAGTGTCAACAAACAACACGTCACGCTAACAGTAGTTACGCAAATCTATAAGCTTCGCCAGTATGATTTCTTTTTTATTGCCCTTTTAGCTTGACGAGTATACGACCCATTTAATGGTGAGTAATTACCGTCGCCCATGGACTTCAGCAATGCCAGGAGTAGAGCCAAGCCGGTGCCTACCGTTAAGTACTCTCTATAAGCCTCGTTTGAAGAAGGACATGTCGTAGCATATTAGACTACGAGTATATCATGATCCAGTGTTTGCGAAGAATGCTTCGCATACCGTGGGCCGCCAAAAGAGCAAACAAATCTGTACTCGAGCAATTTCTTCGATTTAAAAAAAATATCTTAGTTACTTTGATCACATTGCTCGACGGCAATCAAAAAACCTTAAAAAATTCGTTCTGGTTGGCAAGAAAAAACCTCCCAGCCGGTCACCAAGCCGTTGGTAAGATCAAGTAATTGCGCTCACCGGACTCTATAATGTAAGATAATTGTGCAAAGGAACACGAAGGCTTTTCAAGGACACGACCTTCAACAATGAAGTATGCGACTAAGAAGAAGATCGTGAGCTTACCGAAGAAATCTTTCGTGAGGACATGCTAAATTGGTACGTGTAATACAGTCGTCATTAACTCTTAAAATCTCACGATGTGAGACGACATTCGCATAGTGATGACTATGGATTTAAGCAGCTATTAAGCAACCGATTTATATTCAAGTTTAACAATATTTGCTATGTGTATGTGCATTACTATAATTCTCATGTTGTATTTGTTATTTTAGTTATGTGTTATTTATTTTACACACACTCATCACTTTTAATTATTATTCTCGTAATCCTCTCGCAGGTCTGTTGGAAGAGATTTCTTAAAGAAATAAGCAGCGCCTTTGTACATAATTTTCCTATTACTCTGTACTATGTCTTCTTTTCTGTGTGTACATAAATAAATAAATAAATCGATGAGGCGTGATAGCATCTAGGGCTATAAAAAACGAGTATTTTGACTTTACAATCATGCAAACTTCTCAAACGCTCTCTGTAGCTTAAAAAGCTTTCCCCATTTTCTAGTTTCCCACGTATCAACTAAAAACTCGTAAACCCATCAAGGTCGATGCAAGTTTTCTCATTCCGTGTTCGGTGTCGGAAAAGCTTTGTACACTGTCTGCAAAAAAACTAGTAGGTAGTATCGCGTGAATGTTCGTTACTAGCGCTCTTCTATTTTCGAAGTCTGACTCGTACACGGCTTCATTATTTTTTGTAGAAAAGGTTCCGTGCAAACATTTTAAACTGCAGTTGATTGAGGCAGAAGCGTTTAAAATATTGCTATGAAAGGTTGTCCTTGTAGCGAGTACTGGTGGTAGGTCTTGTGACTCCGCGCGGGTAGGTACCACCGCCCTGTCTATTTCTGCCGTGAAGCAGTAATGCGTTTCGGTTTGAAAGGTGGGGCAGCCGCTGTAACTATACTGCGATCTTAGAACTTATATCTCAAGGTGGGTGGCGCATTTACGTTGTAGATGTCCATGGGCTCCAGTAACCACTTAACATCAGGTAGGCTGTGAGCTTGTCCAACCATCTAAGCAATATTTTTTTTTTATTAGAACAGAAAATATCTCACAGACGTCTGAATTGTGCTAATGAGATTTTTAAGAAGCAAGCTTATCTTTACACGTACAAGTTCCGAATAACAACATTTGGTCCTCTCAATATGTCTGCCTCCACCAAAATTTCACCCTCTCGGTTGAAGATTTTACCTCTGCCGATTTCTTTAAGCCATTTTATTTATCACACATTATATTTATTAATATAAAAAAAAATATTGGTTTCATACAAATAATATTCATAAATACATTGTAATCCGATAAAAAAATAATATTAAAATACACTATATTAAAATTAAGCGGTTACATTTGAAATGTGGGTGATTCGTTATATAAAATAACTGAGACTTTAGACTTAGTCGCAAGATAGGACTTTCGTATTGTGATGCTTTGAGCTTCGTTGACAACTTTATACCGGATGTGTTTGTTTAGTTACGTTAGTATACTTTTTTCAATGAAATCAGAAAAAAAAAAACTAACGTAACAATACTTCGTAACGTAACAACATTCTTCTCTCTCCCTCTCTCTCTGTCTCTCTCTCTCTCTCCCTCTCTCTCTCTCTCCCTCTCTCTCTCTCTCTCTCTCTCTCCCCCTCTCTCCGTCTCTCTCCCTAAAGTACTAATGTAAATACATACGATTCCCAAACATTAAATATTTACAAAATAAACTTGCGCGTGCGTACACGCAAGTTCCGACACAAAAAATTTGGGACTTCGGCTTACTTACCGGGCGAAAAAAAATCTCATTCGTACCTGTTATCATTAGAGTTAAATTTTATTTTAAATCTAAGTGATTTCGTCAAATTTGAGTCTTAATATCGCGGTTTCACCATAATATGATACTTGTTGCATAAAAAAAATGAAATCTATACTAATATTATAAAGAGGAAAGATTTGTTTGTTTGTTTGTTTCGAATAGGCTCCGAAACTACTGGACCGATTTGAAAAATTCTTTTGCCATTAGAAGCCGACATTGTCCCTGATGAACATAGGCTACTTTTTTTTAATTTTTTTAAATTTTTTTTTATTTTATTTTTTTGGTTTCATGTGTGTTTTAATGTTTCCGAAGCGAAGCGAGGGCGGGTCGCTAGTAAACTATAATCTATGAGAACATAAGTCGCTCGGATCCCACGGTACCAGTGTCTGTTGTGCAATCCTATTATTGTGATTATGTCGACCCTTATCAAGGAATGAGGTTTTCGCAAAGCATTTTCAGTTGAGGTGTGGAAATACATTTTAATTTAGAGCTTCGGTTTTGTGTTCAGGTAATCGCAGAATTTCTTGTATACAACCAATAAATAGTCTGAGAGAACATCGCTATTGTTGTCTGTGTGTAAGCACTTATTTCTTGGAAGCTTTTTTTATTTTATTGCTTAGATGTGTGGACGAGCTCACAACCCACCTGGTGTTAAGTGGTTACTGGAGCCCATAGACATCTACAACGTAAATGCGCCACACACCTTGAGATATAGTTCTAAGGTCTCAGTATAGTCACAACGGCTGCCCCACCCTTCAAACCGAAACGCATTACTGCTTCACGGCATAAATAGGCGGGGCGGTGGTACCTACCCGTGCGGACTCACAAGAGGAACTACCACCAGTAATGACGCTATGGATTTTGAAATGATTTTGATAGTTTATTTACATAATTACCGTTGGATGATTTAAATATAAAATACGTGGACATTGCTGCATGCATCTTATTGGCTTTCGGGCATATATTAAGACTGTATAGGTAGGGACCACCATTCTGTCCATTGCTGCTGTCTGCATCTTATTGGCTGTCGGGCGTATATTAAACCTGTATGAGTAGGGACTACCATTCTGTCCATGTCCATGTCCAGTTGCTGCAAAGCATCTGCTTGATTGCGAAGAAGGGTGAAACAGTCATTATTTAATATAATTCAGACTGCAAGCTAATTCCTAGTTATTCATTGACATCACCACTGCCCAGGCGTCCTTGGGATGGATTGCGCGTGTGGCACATTCCATTGCAGTGTTGACTGCGGTAGCTTACTTTATGTTTTGGGGCAGAGACCATAACCTAACGCGAACTATCCGCGCCTAAGGTGTGCGTAGATTGTCTTGACGGTCTGTAGATATTGGGAGAAGACAACATTCACACAGTTACATTTTACTTTAAAAAAATGTAATATTATAGCAAACTTACTGGTGGTAGGACCTCTTGAGAGTCCGCGCGGGTAGGTACCACCACCCTGCTTAATTCTGCCGTGAAGCAGTAATGCGTTTCGGTTTGAAGGGTGGGGCAGCCGTTGTAACTATACCTGAGACCTTAGAACTTATGTCTCAAGGTGGGTGGCGCATTTACGTTGTAGATGTCTATGGGCTCCAGTAACCACTTAGCATCAGGTGGGCTGTGAGCTCGTCCATCCATCTAAGCAATAAAAAAAAATTAAGATTGTTTCAGGGGGCGTCCGGTTTAAGTGTGAGTTACATGCGCCCGCGTCATAATGTAATTGTTGTTTTATATCGTAAATTGTTTATGTAACAAGACTAGAATTAGACATTTGATATAAGTGACTAACCCATAGCTTTATTAAATAATACCCTGAGACCTACCCCTCACTATAATATCCAATTATAGGAAAAAACATTCTCTATAGATTCACTCTCAAAATTTTCATTATTTCTTTGTATAATTTCCAAGTTAATATTTTTGATAGTAAGTAAGTAGTAGTAATAAAATACCGTCTGCCGTAAGTAATTATGCTTATTATAAATTAAATATACGGGAAGCAAAACTTTCCGATCTACTCACCAAAGAGATGATTATCTTAAAACCAGCCACTGGATTAGCAATTCAGATGTATGCAAAAGCGTTGGCTGTGATGCATTAGACTCGTCTCATATGCCGCAAATTCACTTATTTATGTCCTTGTCGCAAAATAAGAAGGCTCTTTATTTACTTTTTTATTATTCAGATGGGTGGACGAGTTCATAGCCCGCCTGATGATAAGTATTACCAGAGCTCACAGACATCAGTAAACGTTGAGACAAGAATTCTAAGTCTCACTTGCACTCAACTCACTATGTCACTTGAATAAAGCCATGAATAAAGTCGTAAAACTAAATATTTTAGGATCAATTTGAAAATTTGGGATCATGATCATGATGATGAGATTTGAGATGAAGTAGAGATCTATTAAAATATATCTTGTAGTTCGTGAGTTATTTTGAATGTATATGTAGATATATGTGTTGTAGATAAAAATATTAATATATGTTTTATTAGCTGCAAAAAATAAACAAAATAGTCTATTCCTCTGAAATTTACATAATATTCATTTAAATGATGCCAACATTCGGCTTGAGGTCGAGTTCTCAATGGCATCCTATAACAGTCATACCACATTTCAAACAGGCCGTATACGCTCGTCCGATTTACCAAAAAATCTTACCAACAGCATTTAAGATAGGTACTGCCTTAGATATTAAGAGACAAGTTGATGATGTAGTAGAAGTAGCAGCAGCTCGAGAAAATACCGGCATTTTTTATCAACATCAACTGAAATAAAGCTCAAAACGGAATTTAATTTGAATGTCGCCAAGTAGACAATGGACCCAGTTTGAAGGGCGGTACATACAGTCATTATACAATAAAGGGGAAACTGCGACCTTATGTCTCAAGTTGGGCATCGTTATTTATTCTGTGACATATATGAGTTTCAGTAACCACTCAACGCTCATTGCTCATTGCTTTTTTTTCCTACCTAAGCTGGTAGCCTTGAGAGGCTATGCCCGCATAACCTCGCGAGTAGGTAAGCTCTCGAGGGTAGGTGAGCACTCGGGTCGCTCATTGCAAGCTCATCTAACCGTAAAGTATGTATAAAAGTTGGACCAAAAAGTTCGTAGGTTGACATAAATGGGACTACCAGTATTAAATCCACATGTTTCCTGTTCCCTGTCCTGAAATTTTGTGCCGATAAATATACATAATAACTATGTTGGATAGTAAAATCAAATTCTAAAAAAAAAAACAATTTTTTCTATGCTAGCCTACGAAATTTTCAGCCCAGCTGTTTTTAAAAAAAAAGACGTGGCACTCGGGGACTGCCGCGGTAAAGCTACTGCAAAGCATTTTTTATCAACTTATGCAATTACAATTAGACAATAATAATTTAATATTAAAACAATAATAAAAATAAGACCACGCTATTTCTATAAACATTAACAAAAGCAAAACATTAACTGTCCACTCTCATAAGCTAGACCGCGTGAGAGAGAGATGGGCAGACTTTTCATGATGCTCATGCAGTGCGACGTCACGCCACGCGCTTATTCACAAACACTACACCAGCGCAACGTGTGAATGTGTTGAACGCGAGCTACATAGTGGCGTAGTGGGGGTGTCAGGTTATTTTCGTTACGGAACTTCTTGATTCAGTCGCCGCGCTCAAGGCCCGCGATATAAGCTATGCAATAGTAAACTTTGAAAATTAGACAAAAATGACTCGGTAATTTTATTTCCATACGACATAATGTCAGTCAACGTAGATTGATTAAAAAAAACTAATTTAAAACAACATGAAAAAGAAAATAAGCACGCGCCTCGCTTCGAAATTAGTGGAGATCATTAAAATTTCAAAACAAATGAGTGTTAGGTCGTCACGTGGAAAATTTGAATAGAACCATTTTATAATTCATAGCTTATCGATCATTCGATTGTTTTGGCGTGGAAACAATAAATTTTGACCCAATTAAGTTGAATGGTTTGTTCATTATTGAGTATATCATATGGAACGAGCGAAATATGGTTGTATAAGTAATTAAAGCACTGTAATAGTTTCGAATGAATTTTTGTGAAGTGTAATTTTTTCTATTGATTTAATTGAAGATATGAAATTGATGTTGTTTTGTAATCAAATCAAACCCGCAAAATTTTAATTTGCGTAATTACTGGTGGTAGGACCTCTTGTGAGTCCGCGCAGGTGGGTACCACCGCCCTGCCTATTTCTGCCGTGAAGCAGTAATGCGTTTCGGATTGAGAACCGGCTTGAGACCTTAGAACTTATATCTCAAGGTGGGTGGCGCATTTACGTTGTTGATGCCTATAGGCTCCCGTAACCACTTAACACCAGGTGAGCTGTGAGCTCGTCCGCCCGTCTAAGAAATAAAAAATATATATAAAAAAACTCTAGTTTTAATTATTTGATAACATCTAAATGCTGTTAAAATACTTCACCAGACGAGTGGAATGTTCTATTCACAGTTTAGGACTTGAATGCAAGGTTGAAGCATGTACACATGTAAATATTATTTTTAAGACACTTATAAACAAGTACAGACAAAGTAATAATACTTTGGTGTCTATTTAAAAATATTTGTTTACATGTTACGGATTTTTTAATGTCATTTGCATCAAATTCAAGGCATCCAATTAGCTTGAAAACTTTGCATACCCATCAAAGTTCAATGAAAATATTATTATAGTATTTTTTAGCTTCCCTCTAGCTTCTACTAACCTGACCAGTATGAACAGAATAAAAAAATAAAAAAACCAATTATTTGGTGTACTATTTAGGCGTGTTCTTTTGTTGTTTTTAAGCTTTTTTTTTCTTTTTTTTGTTTGATAAAGTATTTTTTTTTATTGCCTTTTTAGGCAGACGAGCATACGGCCCACCTGATGGTGAGTGGTTACCGTCGCCCATGGACTTCAGCAATGCCAGGGGCAGAGCCAAGCCGTTGCCTACCGATTAAATCTATTAAATCAATTTTACTTTTAGGTCAAAATTAGCTTAGTCTTAGGTTCAAAACTTTAACCAAGGGTCTAGACTGTGAACTTTCGGGAAGAAATTGTCTAATATTTTTTTGGATTGCTTAGATGAGTGAACGAGCTCATGGCCATCTGGTGTTAAATAGCTACCGGAACCCATAGCCATCAACAACGTAAATGCCGCCACCCACCTTGAGATATGAGTTCGAAGGTCTCAGTATAGCTACAACGGCTGCCCCACTCTTCAAACCGAAACGCATTACTGCTTGACGGCAGAAACAGGCAGGGTGGTGGTACACACCCGTGCGGACTCACATGATGTCCTACCACGACTAATTCTGCAAATTATAATTTTTGCGGATTAGGTTTTTTTATTACACAATGTTATTCTTCACCGTAGAAGTAATTCATGAATATTTGTAAAGTACGTATTTCATTAGAATTATTAGTGATACTTGCCTGCGGGATTCGAACACTATATCACGATATCGCAATGAAAATAGGACCATTTAAATACTGCTACAAGTTTCAAAGACCACGCAGACAAAAGCAATACTTAATTTTGTACCATTCAATGACTGGTCTGTGCCAATTGTAGTTTATTTGTTCACTAAAATGGCTTTCAGTGCTGGCCGGTACGTTAAGTTTTATTTGCACTGATTGATACAGCGTGGCACGCGTTGCGATTTTAGTGGCATTGTTTAATCGGAGTTTTAAAATTTTGTTTGTTTGTTTATTTATAAAATCTACAATCGTGAGGCCAAGCGGTTGAAGAAGCGGTGGCCTGTAAGATAAGACGCCTGGTGCACTCGTAGCGAATGATCAAACTATACCGATGTTCAAATTCCGCAGGTAATCATTTTTCTAATTTAGGGTATGTGGGTGATGTGTGGGAAGTTCATTTAAAACGACGGTTAGTCCACACACGTACATGCGCGCACACACACACACAGACACTCGCGTACACGCACTCACGCACACGCACGCACGCACGCACACACGCAGACACAGACAGACAGACACATAATTAGTCTCAGCTATATTAAGCAGGAGGGATACTTTATCAGAAACAAGCGCAGTAGAAGAGCTTAGCACACAAAGTTATAGCGCAAAAGCATAAGCAAATGCTACGTGTTGTGCGTAGGATCTAACTTCACTGGTAGCCTAAGCGACTATTCTAGCTACGCGTGGACGATTAGGTGAGCTCACGGGCTCTACTTGAGAGAATTTGCTAACTCTAGCAAAAGCAGGACTGCGCAAAAACTACCACCGGATCGGAATCGCAGCACACTGAAAAGATCCGGCGAGAAACCCAGTGGCTTGTGTCTCTGACACTCTGATTAATGTCAGCTTGGTCCACATGTATTTATGTACCGCTATGTGTGGGTGCGGTTATAATAAAAATCAAAACCGCAAAAGTCTTAACTTGCGTATCTTCTATGATTATTATTGAGCTATAGATATAAATCTCAAGTTTTAGCACTAAGAAAAGTCCTAATTTGTTTATTTGTTTGCTGTTTTTTTTTAATTGCCCTTGTAAGCAGATGAGCATACGGCCCACCCGGTGGTGAGTGGTTACCGTCGCCTATGGACGTCAGAACTGTCGACATGCTATCAACGTATGACCATTCATAATCCAAAGAGAATATTTCCTTGAGTATACCACGTCCGGCGTGTGCCGGGCTCCGTCTCTCAATTCAGACCTATGGTAGTAGTAGTTTCCACTCATGTCAGAGATGTTGTCCTCTTGTTTTTGCTTGATAATGAAATCAGCACTGAACGTCCGTTAATACAGCAGCATTTAAAACTGACCGTAATCAAACACGGTCGATAAACGCAACCAGAATAGATGTAAAGATTTACGCGATGAGAGGTCTGCCGATACTGGGTCAATTGCCGCGTAGAGAGGATCTCACAAATCCGATTACTCGACCCCGTTGCTTCAGTTGAACTATGTGAAGGAAATAAATAGTGTTTATTGGCTCAGCGTGGCCTATGGAATTTGGATGCAAACACCGAGTAAGACTGGTGGTAGGACCTCTTGTGAGTCTGCGCGGATAGGTACCACCACCCTGCCTATTTCTGCCGTGAAGCAGTACTGCGTTTCGGTTTGAAGGGTAGGGCAGCCGTTGTAGCTATACTTGACACCTTGGGACTGTGAGTAGAACAAGGTGGGTGGCGCATTTACGTAAGGCCATAGGGGCTCCAGTAACCACTTAACACCAGGTGGGCTGTGAGCTCGTCTAGCTACCTAAGCAATAAAAATAAAAAATAAAAAGATTGAGGAGAGGCCCATGTATAGCATTGGACAAATGCTGGTCGATGATGATATCTAGCTCACTTACATTGTTTATGATGCAAATTCATGATGCTTGACTTAATACCGAATTCTATCCGTCCCATGTATAGCATTGGACAAATGCTGGTCGATGATGATATCTGGCCTACTTACATTACTTATGATGCAAGTTCATGATGCTTGACTTAATACCGAATTCTATTCGTAATAAAATGAGCACGACACCAGCAAAATCCCTTATTACTGCTGAACGTTTCAAATTAATTACATTCACCATTAGCTTCGTCAGTGCTTAAGTAATAAAAATAATTACCAGTTACCAGGAAGAAATCTGGATCACAAGCTGTGCGTCTATTGCAATATTTTAATTGCGTCAGATCGAATGACATGCTCGCGATCCACTGGTGTTCATTAGAGGCCATCACGCCACAAGGTGAACGAAAGACTGCTCTACCTCCTTCAGTCGACGAGGAAGATTCAAACCAACAAGACTAGTCGAAACTCATAGAACAGTAGATATTTGGACTACGAGTAACAATAGGTTTTAGGGTGATTGGCCTATTATAAAATGATCTACACTATAGAATAATCCAAAAGGTATGTAGAAATGAAGAGCATTCCTTATAAAACAAAAAAAAAAACAGCTCAAAATATCTTTAAAACAACAGTAAGTAATGTTATATCTTTGGTCACATAGATAACAGAAGTTATGGGTAAAATAGGAAGGAAAAGACCTAGTAGCCGGAGACCATAGCGGCATTCTGATCAGGTGTCTCCTCCTGAAGCTCTTCACTTAGTAAAAGATATGAATAGATGGAGAGAAACAGTGCAAAGTCTACAGAAGAGTTACCATCCTGAAAGAATGAGAGAAAGACTGAGATGAAGAATGTATTCAGCAAAAAATCAGATTAGGCTAAAACGATAAACCGTTAGGAAGAAAAAGTGAATTCAATTAAAATCGTTTGAAAAACATCGCTTACTCAAAGACCTCGCATAATCGGCTTACATGAAATTACTAACGGTCACCCTTGCTAAGATTTGAGATACGAAAGATTCTCCTACTGAAGTCGTTATTGGGTTGTGAATAGAACTTAATTTTGTTTAGCAATGATTTGGTAAAGAAAGGTATTTCTATTAGATATTAATCCACGTGTTCGTTATTCGTTTTTTTGTAATAAAATTACTTTAATGAGTCTCTTTCAATTTAATTTATCTAATTACAAATGTACTAGGCAGTTACGTGAATATTTTCAAAAAATCCATAACTAAATGTAGTTTACAGCTATGCCTTTTATATATTTTATTTACTCTGTCATTTTCTGCTAATTAATAAGTTTTAGCCATTATTTTGCGGAATTTTGGTCATGTTGCACGCAGGGATACCAGCAATTTGGGACGCCTTGTGGTGAGCGGTAAAATCGAGGGAAAAGGCCTGGGGGTAGAGATCTCAAACGATGGTCTGACCAAATAGCGGAGGAACTAAAAATACCTGTCAGCGACGCACTTCACCAAGCTACAGAACGGGATCGATTGAGACAGCTAGTTGACGGAATCAAACAGAGTCACGATCCTCAGCAATGAGGGATCGATTGAAGAGAAAGAGAGTCATTATTTTTAATAGCCCAGTACGTTTCCGGTGATCTATGTTAGAATATCTATGAATATTTATATCCATCGAACTATGTGTAAACTCTCTGCCATGAGCCTTTCTCGGCGCCGTTACATATTTTTTTTCATTCGAGGCTTAATAAAAAGTAGTTTATGGACAACTACGACCTGACATTATCGGTGTTGATGGCCTTTAGTGACCATTTTGCATCAGGTAGGGGCAAGCTGAGTTGACTTTGACAAAAAAAAGAGCCTGATTTAACTTTGGTTTAGTAATTTACTTCATAAGCAACTAGTGAAAACTACATATTAAATAGTATTTCGAAATTTCTAAAGTACATAAAAACCGAAAAATCACCAAATTAAAAGGTAGTGGTAACAAGTGTCGAGGTCTGGTAAATCTAGAAATGATTAATAAATTATACAAATATGGTGTTGGATTGTAGTATTGATTACAAATATTCTTAGCAACAAGAGAGTACTTTGAGGTTAATTTATTGAGGTTAATTTTAATTTAACGGCCGTCTGGTGTAGTAGTAAGTGACATGGTCACTACAAAAGGGGGTTGCGGGTTCGAATCCCGCCAAGGGAAGATATTTGTATGATAAATATAAAATGTCTTTTCCATGGTTATGGGTGTATATTAAATATGTGTATGTGTATAATAAAGATATTACATTTATTTCCGTTATCTGGTACCTGTAACACAAGTTCTGTACGAGCTTACCACGGGACCAGTTAACGTGGCGTGATGGTTAGTAAATATTTATTATTATTATTATTATTATTTATTTATTCTAAGGAAACGAAATTGCGTAACGAGTTACAAAGAAATGCAATGTTCCGATTTTATTGAAAAAAACAACAATTTCTTACTTAATAAGTTACGTGTATGTACGCATACCAAAAAAAACCTTTAGTCCTCAACACGGTAACTAAGTCCAGAATTTATTGACTACAGTACGAACCTTCTTGCATTACTTACGAGCGTGTTCTATTTTCGCTTGCACACGATCTTTATAGGGCTTTTTATTTTGCAATTTCCCGATAGTGGAATGCCCTTGTTTTTTGCAACTTTTTACTTTGGCGTCACGGGTTTGTAGCTGTTCTCTGTTCATGGTTCAATTCAGTTTGAACGCGAGCTTGTTGGATATTTAAAGCAGGTTACTCATTTTTCTAGTCCAAAGATTTCACGTTCTTCCTTTAAAATGTTTGAATTGTTTTGATTAGGCTGAATAGGTTTTTATGGGAATTATCTCCGATCAGATTAGTCTTTTATCTATACTTTAATCTATATTAATTATAAAGAGGAAAGATTTGTTTGTTTGTTTGTATTGAATAGACTCCGAAACTACTGAACCGATTTGAAAAAATATTTCACTGTTTGGAAGCTACATTCCCGAGTGACATAGGCCATAATCTTTTTTGAAAAAAATTAGGGATCCTTACCAAAACTCCAATAATGTAACCCAAGGTGTAAAAAAATTACCTAAAATATTCTTTACATCGCGTACCTTGTGAAAACTATTGATGGTACAATAAAATAATGTACTACGACTTTGTAGAAAATATTATTATTTACAAAAAGTGTCGCGACAGCATACGTCTAACTATTATAGTTATGCCGCAATAAGTGTTCTTTTATTTAAAAAAATAAAACAACGTCAAATATCGTTGAAGTTTTTGTTAAAGACCCGAGCGGAGCCAGAGCGGGCCGCTAGCATCGTAATAAAACAGTACATGTGTTTGAGCATTTGGACATTATGAAAGCGTCTTCAAGATTAATAAGATAAAACATTTTGGAATATAACCCTGTTAATTCGAGTTAGTGTTAACACTCGCACCATCGATATAATATTACGAGTAATAAGCCATTAAATGCCTTTATAAATTCATATATTCTAGAATATAATATAATTTTGAGTATTTGTTAACATCTTTACTTTGCTTTATTTGGAAATGTAATTAGCTCCATATTATTTAAGATGCAGGTATAATGAACACAAAAAATGTAATTGATCGTTATTTAAAAGAGATGTAGATTAAGACTGTTGTTGACGAATTCAACGAGTGTTATCGTACTGTCGAGTACTTATGATCGTGATCTACGGACTCTTTACAACAAAACGCTACGCTTCGATACGCTACGATATTTTGAAAGTGAAAGTATGTACATGTTTTTTTTTTTTTATAATTTTATGACCTGGTGACAAAGACCTTTAGGTCATGTATGTACATGATCTCTTTTTCAAAGCACAGATTGCTCGATTGTTTTGTAGTATGTTGTGGTTCATATAATTTATTTAATTTGATATGTATTTTTTATCTATGTATTTTGTATGTATTTATTTTGGCAATGTAATTATAACCTAGTGTTCATTTTTACTCATGTCTACTAGGTATACCTACTTCTTTAAATTATCGCCATGTATTAACTTTATCACATCTTTCACTTCATCAGCAAGGGTTAACTGGAAGAGAATGCCTGCATGGCGTTAAGTTCGCCTTTGTACAATATTTTTGTGCAATAAAGATTTTTCATTCGTTGATTCATTCATTCATTAATTCAGTGTTCTATTCTATCTTGAATTACTGAACCAATGATAAATAAGAGAGAAATTTTCAAATACACAAGTCCTGAAATTCTTTGACACAGGAAATTGTAACAAAAAAATGTATCGTTATTTAAATATTTCGAACAGAGCTGCACTAGAAATGCAAAAACGTCCGTTTTTCGTGACAAGAGTTCACGTGACCGCTGCTGTGTCACGTGCCTTGATGACTCCGGTTTTTACAAAGGCTGACCGAAACCTCGGCCTAAGTACTTTCCGAGAATAGATTGATAACATTTTTTGTACATTTTATCTGTGAGAGAACAAAAAAACATGGCTCTTTGACTATCAACTGTATTTTACTGTGGGGTATTTTTTTATGGTTTACAAATAAAATTTGGGCGTAACGACAAAGGGAAGAGCTTCGACGGAGTGAGCAAAATCGTTCGATAGATCAACAATCCCAAAGCTATTGAATCTGTATTTAAGCAAGTTGAAATTTATTTGATTTGTGTAAGCTTCCCAAAACTTTAATTTTTTTAGCTCAAGTGACGACATCACATCTAACGAACCGAATCTTGAAAAAAGACGGAGATTTTTATGCCCCTCGCTGTAATATTTATTCGATACACATTAATACGGAATCATAACCAAATAAACTGTCAACTTATTTAGTTCGTGTGAACTTTTCATTGGTTACAGAATTTATTAAACAGTTTCACTTGATGAATTGCTCGGATTTTGTTGTTTGATTTCCCTCAAATAAATTACGCTGCGTGGCATAGAATAGCTCCATTCTTCCTGCGTTGTTCTTTAGAAAATGGGCAAAGCGCTATCTAACTGTACGGTGTACTGTGACCGTCAATCGATATTTAGTGGCGGTAGGACGTATATATAAATCAGCACCATGCGTTATTACTTAAAGATTGGAGTTATACAGACTTCGAACGGTAACCTTTAATATTAATGGTATGGACAACATACATATTATAGGTAACATGTATATGTATACAACAAAAACTACATTAAAATTTAACAAACAAATAATACCAACATTAATTTGTCGATTCGCCCTGTGTTCTTTTTATTGTTTGTTCCATAGTATGTATTACCTATAAAGAGATCAGAACTAGGGTTAATGGATTTGTATGCTTCTAACATTCTACCTTTAGTCTTCCGTAAATCAAAAATTGTAACGCTTGTGACGGCGCTGAAACATGAAGAGCTCACTAAACCTATCGAATCAAGAACCCTATCCAATTTTGCCTTCCTATTCGTACACTCTTGACAGAGTGGTCGTGATCATGCATCAGTCGGATACGACCTGCTCATGACTCTCGTGGGAAGTTAGTGCAGTGATTTCCCGTTGCCTTCGGCACCAGCATTTTAGGGGTTATTTGATCCCCAAGGTTTCTGACGCCTCTTCCGTACAGGTTGCTCTGAGGGGTGTGTATGGTTATACCGCCATAGCTCGGTCGCCATTGCCCCGTTGGTTTTCTAGCAGGGAGCACCACGGCAACCTGTTGGTCGCCGCCCCCATCCGGCGCGTGCAGGTGGTAGCCCCACCTGCACGCACAATAGGGCCGGTGAAGGTAGCATTTCGATCTCCCATTACTCCAATTTAAAACCCGTCAAATAATAGTATTTTAATATTATTTTAAAAAGCAAAAATTTCAAATATCGCAACGTAAAGTTAAGTTCCAGTTACCGGTTTAATCGGAGGTATAAAATTTAATTTTAATTTGCCACTACTAGAATTGATACAGGCGGGTAATTATGGAGTCATTTTTTTTAGTATTAGAAGGCCGTTACATAAAGTAACATACATGCATCAATGTCCTTCTGTTTCTATATTCGATGGAAAGTATTTTCCCCTGTCACTATAAGCTAGTTAGTTAGTTAATGCAGTATAGGCTCTTGGACTGACCGCATATATATTTATTGCTTAGATGAGTGGACGAGCTCACAGCCCACCTGGTGTTAAGTGGTTACTGAAGCCCATAGACATCAACAACGTAAATGCGCCACCCACCTTGAGATATAAGTTCTAAGGTCACAAGTATAGTTACAACGGCTGCCCCACCCTTCAAACCGAAACGCATTACTGCTTCACGGCAGAAACAGGCAGGGTGGTGGTACACATCCGCGCGAACTCACAAGAGGTCCTACCACCAGTATAATTATCGTAACCATCTCGGTTTGACTCTTATGTAGCAACTCGTTGTGAATAGTTATAATGAAAGGCATTTAATACACCCTACATAGATGTGAAATTATTCATTATTCTATACGAGCTTTGAGTGACTAATGTGAAATTACAGTATTAGCGACAAAAAAATTTTTATTAACACTTCATTTTTGTTCGAATTTTATCTTGATCTGGAAACTCATTGAAAATTTAAAATTAATAATAAAACTGTCGCACGTTTCCGTAATCAGCCCCTAATCCTTTCCTCCTGTGGACGGCACCTAACTTTGCGCCACACGATACGCTAATCCAAACTCGTGATGTCGGGGTCTGCACCAGAAAATTACTAAGCACAAAGTACTTAGAAACGGTCGGATCATTTATTTTAATACCGTAGAGGGAGATAGAGTTGGCCCCATTAAAATTTATTAATTCAGTTCGCTTATTACATTTAAGCGTCTAATGAAAGTGCCCTAACAATAACAACCGCTTATGTAATATTATCCTTCATAGCGTATGAATTAAGTATAATATTAAATTAAGACGATCGTTTAATAGCATTATTATTATTATTATTATTTTGTATGCGATTTGCACACGGGATTTCATAAAAATACCTTAAATGGATGACCAGGTTTTTATTGATCTAATTATCTATCTGTGTTTAAGATAATTTTAGAACGAAAATCAAAACGGTTGATGGCAGTGAAAAGGATTTCATGAGTGATTCTATATCGAGATAGACTTTTTATATATACGAAACGATTTGATTCGATTCTTCTTAAAAGCCGTTACCGAAGCCTATGGACATCAACAAAATAAATGCTGCAACCAAAACCGAGCTATGGGGGTGTAAGTTTCAATTCTATAAGACAACAGTTGCCCTATTCTTCAAATCGAAACGCATTACTGCTTCACGGCAGAAACAAGTGCGGTGTTGGTTTGATTTTTATGGCATGTTATTATTTCTTTATCACGGAAGTCATTCGTGAAAAAAAGTCATGTACGTATCATTCATCATAAAGATCGGTCGGTACCTGCTTTTGGGATTCGAAAACTGGCGCAGTAGCATCTCTCGAAGCGAATGCACCGTGTGTCTTATCCTTTAGGCCACGACTTGGAATTCTTGGACAAGCTCTTGTTGAGGGATTCAAACGGTAAACAGTCGCCGTCGCCCAAAACACGTCACTTCGGATCCTCTCGATTCACTATCGGTGCTTTTAGGTATCCAAGCACCGGTCACCGCTTTGGTCGAACCCGTCGAATGTGACGAAGGGTTCGTCGTGAAAATTAAACTACACAGCGCACTGATTTTCTCGCCGGATCTTCTCAGTGGATCGCGATTCCGACTCGGTGGTAGATTCAGGTTGAGCCCCGTGAGCTCGCCTAGAGGTCCGGTGAAATTAGTATAACTCTTCGAGGCAACTAGAATAGTTAAACAAAAAAAAAGTTGAGCGGTGATTGTAGTATAGAAACAAAGAAAAAATATAGGAGAGTGATTTTAACGCATGCAGGCTCCACATCAAGTCGTGACAGTAAAATTTTCAGATAGTTGGTGAATGGGTAAAATTATTTAGAGATTCAACAGGGACTCAAAGAGAATTCATTTCCCAAATTGATGTTCGCGTATTATATTATGTACTAGCTGACCCGGCAGACTTCGTAGTGCCTCAATTGATAAATAAAAGATAAATAGAAGATTTATCTACCTTTTTAATCTTCTCTGGACTTCCACAAATAATTCAAGATCAAAATTAGCCAAATCGGACCAACCGTTCTCGAGTTTTAGCGAGACTAACGAACAGCAATTCATTTTTATATATATATAGGTATAAGTATAGATTATAACAAATATTGCGACACGAATTCCGTAATATTGTTAAGTTTAGCACACATCATGATATCAGGCAGTAAGAGAAGCGAGTGCGAGTGAATTATACGACTCGCACATAAAACTGTATTTGAGTTTTATGATCACGTCGGTTTGGATATTTGTTGCCCCTAACACGTGTTTTCGAATTCAATAATTTGATAATTCAGAATATTCACTCTTGATGGCTCGGTGGTGCACTAGTATAAGTCCTGATTAATGCGCCGATGGGCAAGGGTTCGATTCCTAAATCAGGCAGACGTTCGTCTTTTGGGTTCAGGTTTTTTTGCAGGTTTGCTTGCTGTGTGTCTGGTGGTTTATTTATTACTAGCTTTTTCGCGCGACTCCGTCCGCGTGGAATAGCTACTTTGGCGTAATGATAAATTTTACCTACCACTTCATTTACGTAGAAAGTGAAAATATTTTTGAAATATAGAATGTTAAACCTTTATTTTGAAACATTCTTTATTGGTGCTTAGCTTGTATTGGTCTTACCATGATGATATAATATAACCTATAGCCTTCCTCAATAAATGGGTTATCTAACACTGAAATAGTTTTTCAAATCGGACCAGTAGTTCCTGAGATTAGCGCGTTCAAACAAGCAAACTCTACAGCTTTATAATATTAGTATAGATTATTACTCAGCAATGACCAGACACGTTATTTTCGGTTAACAGAAGAATTGCGTCTAACTTATGAATTCATCTTATGATACACGTAGCTACGTGTCAAGCTTTATGGAAAGGCAAATCATGAGCGCGCATAGTTAGTATTGCCGCATTGAGTTTAGCGGTGAGTAAATGATACATTCTTATATCAATACTCGAGTAGTAGTTGTAATAGTTATTATTGTTAAAAAACTTAAGCGATATAATAGCCGACAATATTAAATACCTTTCTAGATATGAAAGAGAACGTATGTATGTGCGTATGTTCTCTTAAAATTATCTTAGGTAGTAGTAGATTAGGTGGTCAGTTGAGTCATGGGCTAGCTATAGAAATTGCGGGAACAAATTTACGACGAAATTTCTAGTTCGAGTTCTGTTCGAGAACAAGTGATGAAGTAAAGTATACGATAATAAACTTATTCAATGTTCTATTGAAAGTTATACGAAATAATTTATATTTTCGTACGTGTAGTAAAAGCTATCTTACGATTTTGTGAATGTAATAAAAAGAGGGGCAAAATTAAAAAAAAACATAGAGATTCAAACCGAGATTAACAATACCAGACAATTTATTTTTACGCGTATCAAAGCTTAGCACCGGCTGGGGTGTAGATTCGTCTGCTTATCTACGTCAAAATTGATTTTAATAAACACAATAGAAGCTTAATAGTGAGTCAAACCCCAAATAAATATTATGTATATCGTTCCTTCTACTATCCTATCTCCCACTGAGCATAATACTAGATGATGTAATAATTTAAAAAAAAACGGGAAATAAATCACGCACAGTCATCCGGCCCCAAGTTAGCATTCCCTTTGTTCTGGGTACCAGACAGAGAGAGAGAGAGAGAGAGAGAGAGAGTATTCTTTTTTGTACACAAAAAAAATATTATCCTTATAATATTTTCCTACCGATGCTGATAGCCTTGAGCGACTATTTCAGCTTCTCCTTGACGTGTATGTGAGTTAAGGGGGCTCGAACCAGAGTGTTGCTAACACTGGCCCTAGCAAGAGCAGTGCTTCGCAGAACCTACCACCGGATCGGAAACGCGACCCAATGAGAAGATCCGGCTAGACAAAAAATAAGTACATAATCATCATCATCATCATCATCATCAGCCTTTATCTGCCCACTGCTGGACATAGGCCTTCCCCAATGCCTTCCACATGTGGAAGTACATAATGCGAACCATTAAATATAAAAAAAATATAGCACAATTAACTGTCTTATCGCTAAAGCGATATCTTCCAGACAATCATGAGGTGAACAAGAATCATTTGGAAACGAATTAAACGCGGCGTACCTAGAGATTGCATACATACTTACATACGTTTAAATATATACATAATAGATAATAATAAATTGACCTAAGAAAGCTGGATTTTTAATAAAGCAATCTATTGAGCTGTAAGAGTTTATAACGGTGAGCCTCGGAAGCCAATTAGAAGCATGGAATTTATGAAGGCGGCCCGAACCCATAAATTGTTACATTTTAATTTAATTCCGGGGTTCGGAAGCCGACTGTAACTTTACAAGTTTGCGTAAGATTTTCCTTGAATATAAACTTGTTTTAATCAGATGCAGTTTTTTTCTTTCTTTCAGCAACGGGTCTAAGTTTTGTGGTCTCCTTGCTCCACTTACTAACTTCGATTTTTTATTTTATTTATACCCAAACAGTGTCTTCGGTTAACTTTTTTGTTGCTGTGCATAAAATCAGGCAGCTCACTGGAGTTAGGAGAGTACTTAACGCTAGGCAGCGGTTTGGCTCATACCCTGGCATTGCTGAAGTCCGTGGGCGACGGTAATCACTCACTATCAGACGAGCCTTAAGCTTGTCTACTTACAAGGGAAAAATAAGCAGTTTATAATGGCTACACAATGTGTCTGTAGCCTTATATTATAACACCCAAGTTTTATGTTATAATAGTAGTATAGTAACTAACAGAGAAAAGAAGTTGGTAGGAGAGTGTTGACTATGAATGTGGAAGGCTATAGAGGAAGAGGTAGACCTAAGAAGAAATAGAGGGATTGTGTGAAAGACGATATGTGTAAGGGGAGAGTGAGCGAAGAAGTAGTATATGATAGAGGAGTATGGATGGAGAAAACATGTTGCGCCAACCCCAGGTGACTGGGAGAAGGGCAGGAAGGAGAATGATGAAAAACTAATAGAAAAATAGACAAAATACTCCCTTATGGAAACATTTGTATGTAGTAGTAGTGACTGCGTCATTATCCGAGTAAATGCTTTGAGTTTTATTTTTTATTTATTTTTATTGCTTTTATGGGTGGACGAGCCCGCAGCCCACCTGGTGTTAAGTGGTTACTGGAGCCCATAGACATCCACAACGTAAATGCGCCACCCACCCTGAGATACAAGTTCTAAGGTCTCATGTATAGTTGACTTGTCTTGTAATTCTTCGGTCTACGGTTTCTATGAAGGATGAAGTCAGCGACCGATCGTAAAGTTAGACTAATCAAATTAACAATGTCAATACATTGTACACCGACACCTATGTTAGACGAAGACAAGAATAATGTTATTTTCATAGCAATCATTTATATTTACTTTGATGAGCTATTTCAGTTAATATGAAATTAAGTTAGATACTTATAGAATCAATATTATATTAGCCTTAAAGATATGACTGTTCTCCAAAATTATACATCGTTTTGCGTGATTTTTTTATATATATTTGAATCATCGTTTTTACTGATATTTAAATAACTTCGAAAGTGTCTTTTGAACAGTAATAAGTTAAATATTATAAGGAAAAAATATTAAGTTATTTAGTTTCAATAAAAAACAGTTTAAAAAAACTAACTACGCTTTTATAGAAAATCCAACTAAAAAATAGAAAATAAATTTTAATAAATTTGAATTAAAAATAGTGTAAGAAAAAATGATTTTATTGTAAAAAAGCGTGGGGTGCTTTTCAAGATATTATCAAAATAACCCTTCTACTCATATCTGTTCATAAAATATTTATAACTACTGATACCATGCACCCCAATTCATTTTTTAGTTGAATTTCAATTTTTTCAATATATTTTTTTTGTTAATTTTTTTTTCTTTAATATTGAATTGTCATCGGTCCTTAGTAAGTATACCAAATTTCGAGTTAATCCGACGTTTTGAAGGGGGTCAAAATCATGTTCAAAGATTCCGTTAAAAGCGTGTTAAAAATAGAACAAACCACTCAAAACCCGTGCAGCTCTCAAACAATATAATATTATACTTATTTATATACCGTAATGCATATATACCGTAAATTACGGAGGGACTTTTTGGGAGCAAATCACATTCTATTCTAAAGACGCTTATAGCGTTTGCATCATAAATCTGCGAATTTGAATATGAAATATGTCTTACAATGTACGGAATATTTTCAAAGCACACTGGACTGATGACGAAGTTCCCTCAATGACTTTACAACTTTATTATTTTATTTTCTCAAAATCGAGTTTTCGTTTTATTTATATTCTGAAATGTTAAGAAAAATAAAAATGTATATTTTATGTTAATGTTATTGAAGGAATCAGGTCATTTGAATTCAGCAGTTTTTCTATGCAAATACATTATACATACTGAAAGCTTCTTGATATATTTTTTCTATCAACAAATTACTGACATTTCAATCATTGGTTAAAGTTTTCTATTATTAATTGTGTTTTTTTAAATATTGTATACTTGATGACTTGACTTTTGACTAATATTTAATACTTAAAGAATGTACTTGATTTTTTGGAGTTTACTCCTTTAGAATCGATTTACATATATAGGCCCGGGGTATGAAAATTATGGGGACCAAAATCGTACTAGCATGTCACACGAAATGCGTTATGCGCCTGCGCCGGCAGTCCGCCACAAAGCCTCGTACTGATCGCGCGTTTCTCTCATTATTGTATTTTCATATATTTGTTAGTCGTTTGTTTTGTGTCTCGTTAATTTGTTAATAATCTGTAGTGTATCGTGTTGTCGTAATATAGAACTATTTCTCGTATTGTTTCGTTTAATTTTTTATATCCAGTAAACTCCAGTCGTGCGTCGGAGCGGACACACACACTTTTTTTTAAATAAGTATACTTTGACATGAAACTTTCAGTAGAATGAGTTGTATTTCAGATTCTTAATACGAGTATTATCAATTTGAAAATGTCTTTGTTCGTGTGTTTGATTTTTTTTTTCACGCCGATAGGAAGCAACAGATTGACATTATTTTTAAGAGTGATATGCTTAGGTCATGTAAGTGACATATATCTATCCGACAAAAAAAAAGTCTTTCTCTCGGGAAACTACACTGACATTCCTCCTGGAGCACGCAGGCGTTAGCTGCGATTAAGAATTAATAAAATGCTTTTTATTAAAGCCTTTTTAAAAACTTGTTTTCTTTAAAGATTTCAGATAAAAATTATCAGATTAATAGCTTTGGTAGTTTGTTTTCGCTTATTTTCACGCTTAATTGGAGCAGAAAAAGTCGCACCCCCAATGAAATCGGATCGAACTTTGAACGATACTCAGAACTTTTAACGGGCTGGTAATAACATTCTACTTCAACTTGTAATATCATTTTTTTCATTTTAGAACTATAATTCCGTAATCAAATTTTTATGGCTTTGAATTCTATTGGGTCAATGCATAAGACGGCTAAAATATGCATAAGCGAGTATTCACCCAGTTTGAGATCGAAAGAGCGCGTTTGGTACACGACTTTCAGATAAATGCTTACTGATCAATCATCACAAGTTAAAACCAAGCATCAGACAGTGTTAATTTGTCATAACAAATTCAGTGGCCACACGGCCTTCAGTCATTTAATCTAAATCTCTATATATAAAAATGAATTGTTCGTTAGTCTCGCTAAAACTCGAGAACGACTGGACAGATTTAGCTAATTTTGGTCCAGAATTGTTTGTAGAAGTCTATAGAAGGTTTAAAAGGTAGATAAATATGAAAATCGGACGTCGGATGGATTCCTTTTGTTTGTTTCAAGTTTATTTTATACAAAAGTTTAGGTCTTTTATTTATCGATTGAGGCACTACGAAGTCTGCCGGGTCAGCTAGTCTTCAATAATTTAAAATAAAAAAATACGAAATCTTTATAAGAGAGACGGCTTTCAGTATAGGTGTCTAAAAAGACAACAGATAACAAGATAACACATTCGACATCTTCTATAAATCCACGTGCACATGACAAAGCCTTTTATGCTGCTATTTCACACTTTCAACCGAACGCCACGTCACATCCGTTTCCCAATAAACTTTAACACTTTGACACCCCCGATAAAGTTGTATTGCTTAACGGGGATAAGAATTACGCAGGCCAATTTCACGGATAACAGGCGGCCCTTTCTGGATATTTGATGTTTATGCCCCGGTATTAAGGGAGACGGCCAACAAATTAAGAGAATAGGTGTCGAGTACCTTTGGTATTGTCTCGTAGAGGGTATATAGTGGATAGGGTTTCCCAATACACTATATACTATACTACTACTTTATACTATAATGTTCTATATATACTATGATTTACTACTATATACTATACTAAAAACAAAAGTACATTAAAATAAAAACAGAATGTGAAAACCATTTTGTAGGCTGTTGGACGGTAATACCTCTAACGCTAGCAGTCACTACCGCATACCCAATGTCAGGAATAGGTCGAATTCAAAGACTTCGAACTGACATTAATTAGCTCTTAACGTCTGCTCTCTAAATTATTTTATAGATATTCACAAGAAGTCTAATTTCGCTGGCAGATGTATTCACGTAAAATCCAAAATACATTTCGAATTTTCTCCACCGCTCCGTGGCTATAATAGAATTATGGTTATCACCACTGAATTTCATAATATTGTTGAGTTCATTTACAAATAGTTAAAGATGCTTTTACTGGTGGTAGAACCACTTGTGAGTCCACGCGGGTAGGTACCACCACCCTGCCTATTTCTGCCGTGAAGCGGTAATGCGTTTCGGTTTGAAGGGTGAGGCAGCCATTGTAACTATACTTGAAACCTTAGAACTTATATCTCAAGGTTGGTGGCGCATTTACGTCGTAGATGTCAATGGGCTCCAATAAATACTTAATACCAGGTGGGCTGTGAGCTCATCCACCCATCTAAGCAATAAAACAAAAAAAAAGGATCTTCAACTATCCACACAAATTATAATTTACATAAAGACATATCTATGTTAGTCTATCAAGCGTTTATAGCGGAGTCGACCATTGCAGCTTAACACTCTATTCGGATCTTCGACCTTCTGATGCCTTGTATACGCTTTATATACATAAAATATTTATGTATATATAAAATATGTTTATACCACTTTATACGTCGTTTCTAATGTTTAATAATATAGTATTGCGAATGAAATTATTTAAAAAAAGCACTCGATTCATCTGTTTGTAATTTATTTCCTAAAGTGATTATTGTCCAGTTGATGGTTATCAGAAAGTGATTGGTCTTAACTATAAGCCCATTATTATTTTATTTTGTGTACTGTCACTTTTGTGATTTTAACTAATAATAAGAGCATATTTTATTGCTACACTTACATAGAAAATAGTTACTCTCCATAGATTATATATATCTATAGAATATATCTCTATATAGAATAAACCTTATAGGACTTATAAGACTTATTACTTATTTATTATCCTCCAAATCGTTATTTTCATGTATCACATTACTCGCTAAAACGTAAGTAAATGTCTAATAAATACTATTTAGATTTTTTTAGTTTACATTATAACAATATTATCACATAATATAACATAATATTAATTTGGTCCCAAAACTTTGTCACCCGTGGTGATGGAAAAGTTATAAAAATATCTACACGTGTAAGAGGTAACGCTCTCATTCTATTTGATGGATTCTGTACTTTTCCACAGGATGTCAAATTAGGGAGTATCATGTCGCTCAACACAAAAATAAGCATCTTACCCGTAACTTTTTGAGTGTTGGTAAATCATCTTAAGATTATTGTTTTCGCTTATATCTTATTATCTTATACCTTTAAACGTGCAATTCTTGTATATATATATATATATAATCAGAATCTCGGAAACGGCTCCAACGATTTTCATAAAATTTTGTATACAGGGGATTTCGGGGGCGATAAATCGATTTAGCTACGATTTATTTTCAGAAAATGTTGTTTTATTCGTGTTTTCAATAATCAACTTTATCGATAATGAACTTTATGACTCTTTCTGACATCTATTGGCGAATAATAATACTAGCTTTAAAGACACAACAAGATGGCGTTATAAAAATAAATCGAGTAAAGCTCAGTAATAATCTAGTATTGTTATAATTACGACGGTTGCTGCTCATAGAATTTGCTAAAAAGGCTTTAATTCAACAACAAAGCCCAAGAATCTAGAGACTCATTTTGTAATGAAAACTATAATTCTCTACAAATTTTCTAATTCTGGAAGGCCTTGTTTCGTAAACGTAAAACACCTAGTTTATTCTTACGAGAATTGCTAATAAAGTGTCAGTTATCTGACGGAGAAAATTATTTTCTAGATTGCTAATTAGCATGTCGGAACGGCCCTTTGAAATATGAGTTCTCGCAACTCCAAAGTGATAATAGAGTTGCAATTAGGCGCCTTGTATTTACAGTTTTAAGACAAAAGACGGTTGGTGGTAATAATTTCTTAAGTGGTAATTTTTCAACCACCTAAGATGAAAAGCTGGATGGATATAGACAACTTTGAACAATAACAACAGGAATTAAGATTAACACTTATTTCCTTTGAAATCATTTCAGCTTTTTTTTATTGCTTAGATGGATGGGCGAGCTCACAGCCCACCTGGTTTTTAGTGGTTACTGGAGCCCATAGACATTTACATCGTAAATGCGCCACCCACCTTGAGGTATAAGTTCTAAGATCTCAGTATAGTTACTACGGCTGCCCCGCTTTTCAAACCGAAATGCATTGCTGCTTCACGGCAGAAATAGGCGGGGTGGTGGTACCTATCGGTGCAGACTCACAAGAAGTACTACCACAAAACTAAAAGAAAGATTAGATTTTAGCTAAAAGACTAAAGCTAAAGACTTAGCTGTAGCCCCGGTATTTACTAATGAGCTATGGTGCCCTTCAATATTAGAGAGGCTGCATGTCCGCCTGCTAAATCCTTATCGATTTTGCACTATATTTTTCTGACACAAATCATCCGGATTTGTTAAAACAGAGACAGGAGATTCAGTCAAAGTTCTCAGATAAAAAATTACTAGATGATGACCGAGCTTTGCTCGTTTTTTTTTTGATAACGCCATTTTATTGTGTCTTTAAAGCGGTTAGCTGCCGTCAATTAAGAAAAATAGTATTATTATTCGCTAATAGATGTCGGGAAAAGTTGATTATTGAAAACACGAATAAAACAACATTTTCTGAAAATAAATCGTAGCTAGATCGATTTATCGCCCCCGAAATCCCCTGTATACTAAATTTTATGAAAATCGTTGGAGCTGTTTCCGAGAATCAGATTATATATACATATATATTAATATACAGGAATTACTCGTTTAAAGGTATAAGATAATTAAGAAATTAACAAAAAGTTTTCTCAACAGTGAAATAAATAAAACGTTTCTTTAATTCTTAAAAACAGATCTAAAATAGAGTTGTTTGAGCTCGTATAGCCTATTGTTGTTTTTTTTTCTACAAAGCATCTTATCTAAAGGTTAACTTTCGAGTAAATCTTATTCCTTTTTCAAAACACTTACATTATCTGCCGCTATTCATCATAATCTCGCCGTAAAAAGAAGACTGATTCCACATTATCTTATTTTCGATTCCAATACTTTTCATATCCTATCGGATTAAGCCTTTTCGACATCCATTAAAACAGAGGTTCCATTAAAGAGATTTATTGGATTATTCAACAAATGAACAATGTGTATTTTTTGGATATTTCCACGCTCTCTACGTTAAAGGCATATTGCGTGAATAGCCGTCTCTAAACGCGAAACGGACTTGACACTTTTGCGTTCAAAGAAGGCGAATTGAAATCAATCCCGAGTTATTTAATTATCGTTTTCAGGAATTCAGACCTTTTGGGGTGCAAATGAGGTTGAGATCCATAATTTGAATGATAAGGACACGAAAATTTTATTAAATTATATTAACTTTTAATATTTTTTATAACATCCACACACCCACTCGTTACACACAGAGGTTATATTATTGCATTAACACATTAATTTAATTATTATACTTTTGTTAATTGTAACAATAAAAAATATTGCCTAGATGGGTGGACGAGCTCACAACCCACCTGGTGTTAAGTAGTTACTGGAGCCTATAGACATCTACAACGTAAATGCGCCATCCAGCTTGAGACGTAAGTTCTAAGGTCTCAGTTTAGTTACAACGGCTGCCCCACCCTTAAAACCGAAACGCATTACTGCTTCATTGCAGAAATATGTGGTACCTACCCGTGCAAACTCATAAGAGGTCCTACCACCAATAAGCTCACACGAATGGAGGAGCATAGTCCTAACAAAAGTGCTCGTAGTCCTTACAAAAGTGCGTAAAGGTCACGACCCTCAGCACTAAGTAACACGACGCACGGAAGAAGCTCACATATTGTCACTTTTAAGAATTTATGAAATTCGGTTTAATTTTTGGCGAAATTTTTGAACTTTTATACAAGTACTTAAATACTGTGCTAATAATAAATAAATAATAATAATAATTATAAGCATAGTCAGATTTTTTTATGATCCACGAATCAACTAGATGTGTCCAGAATACTCTTCATAGTTTAAAACAAACAATTTGACTATTATTTTATGCTTTTCTCTTTACACGATTATCCCAAACCTTTCTCTAGAATTACCATAAAGAATACTAATAAAAGTAGTTTCGATTCTCAACGAAAAACCAATTTCAGACAACGGCCGACCACAATGTAAGACTTCGATTAACCGCGTCCAATTCGCGCCGTCAAAGGTTAACGACCCGTGAAATTGTACCTAAATCAGTTCACCTAATGAACTACTATAAATTATTATTTATTATTGTGAAGGAACTTTAATTACGTAATAATTCTACTTAACAAGCTGAAAATGGAATTAGGCGAGCTTAATATAAAGTTACTGCGTTCAAATTAAATCTTCGAGGCTTTAAGTTATTAGTATTTAAGGTTGGTTTTTTTTTTTTGGTTTATGTTCAGTGATAAAAAGAATTTATAGGGTATGGTAGGTTTGGTTAGTGTAATAATCAAAACATAGGTAAGCTCCAGCAAAACGATTTACATACTTTTCTATGCGTGTATTTCTGATGTTTTTTTACTGCTTAGATGTGTGGACGAGCTCACAGCCCACCTGGTGTTAAGTGGTTACTGGAGCCCATAGACATCCACAACGTAAATGCGCCACCCACCTTGAGATATAAGTTCTAAGGTCTCAAGTATAGTTACAACGGCTGCCCCACCCTTCAAACCGAAACGCATTACCGCTTCACGGCAGAAATAGGCAGGGTGGTGGTACACACCCGCGCGGACTCACAAGAGGTCCTAACACCAGTAATTAAGCAAATTATAATTTTGCGGATTTCATTTTTATTACACGATGTTATTCCTTCACCGTGGAAGTCAATCGTAAACATTTGTTGAGTACGTATTTCATTAGAAAAATTGGTACCCGCCTGGGATTCGAACACCGGTGCATCGCTCAACACGAATGCGCCGGACGTCTTATCCGTTAGGCCACGACGACTTCAAGTGACATGGCGATGATGGGTTCTTTCGAACACAAAGTAATTTAATAAATGCATATGTTTGTCTTTATTTAATGTCACTTTTTTCAGAGGAAGTGGGAAAGTGCCCAAGTGATTGACAAATTAAAGTACGGACGGTTAGCTTGGTATGGACATGTGATGCTACGTAGAGTGGAGATCCATGTGACTAGGAGATGTATGGAAATGGTAGAGCAAGGTAGAGGGGGTAGAGGTCGACCGAAGAAGACATGGATGGAGTGTGTGAATGACGATATGAAAGAGAGAAGAGTGAATGTTGAGGTGACGGCTGATAGAAGAGAATGGAATAGAAAAATTCGCTGTGCCGATCCACCTAGTGGGATAAGTTGAGACAGAAGAAGAAAGTCACTTTTTTGTTTCATCGAATTTCAAATCAAAGGAAATTTTCGGCTCAGAAATAATCAAAAGCCACTCTCGCATTCCGGACTATCGGCTATTGTGTTTCGAAATTCGAACACACATGCACGCATGCCCGTATTCAAACAGACGGAGTTTACAGCACACACACGGACTGCGCCACACCAAATCCATGTTCCCGTCACAAACAATTCGCCCTCTGTATTGTAACTGCGCGATTAATTAGCGAGTGCCTTGTTTTTGTAGTTCAAAAATGAAACGGCAAAGGGTTTACGTGCTCACGTGATTTTGGAGTTCCACTCGAGACTATTAAAACTACAGTGCGTCTTCTCGCATTAAAGCTGTATAATCTCAAAACTTACTAATTTTACAAGAGAGTAAAGGTTTAACATGTGATATTTTTAATATTAATCATCTTTGCAACATTTATTTTTTATTTTTCACCAGTTACATTATCTGTCTTTTAAAGTAAAAATAAAATGATGTACTAATTTCGTTGTAGTAGTACGCATGTTAACTCAATTTCGAATATTTTTGGAAATTGTACACTTTTAATACGAAAAGATGCAGTGTTAGTTTTTCTGGTACATGAACTTTTTAAATGGCACATGCTTTTCCCTAATTTTAATTTTTTATTTATTGCCTTTGTAGACAGATGAGCATACGGCCTACCGTACGGCAAGTGGTATAGTCGCCCAGGGACTTCAGGAATGCCAGAGGCAAAGCCAGTCCGCCACCTACCGGTAATTTATTTATTTATTTATTCAATTTTATGCAAAAAATTACAATCACAGACTTAATGCCTGAGGCATTCTCTACTAGTCAACCAAGTATAGAGAGTCCTGTGATAGGTGCATTCCTTTTTCGAAAATCAGAAAATTAATTATAATATTACATACATAAAAAACTATGAATCGCAATTAGTTGCAGGAAGCAAAATTTTTTTACTGCGATGCTGTATGTTTTCCAGAATTTCAGTAAATTAAACGGTTGTCTGGAAGAGATCGCTTTTAGCGATAAAACCGCCTATTGTACAAATGTATCTGCTTTTTGACTGTTTTTTTCTGATTGATTGACGAGAGTATCTTACGATGTCTAGATCAATAGTGAACGTGTTTAAATCACGTATGTACTGTAATATTAATGTCTTTTTTGTAAGTATTTTCATAATGAGGGTAAACCGGAAGTCGGTTTTAATCGAACGACTATTTTTTCAACCCGAAAATAATTACTTGTCATGTTGGATATGAGAAACGACAGCTGCTAAACTTAATCCTCGACTTTACATCTACAAGATTGAACGTCTGTTGCTGAAAGTACTAAAATGAACCCTAAGGTATACGTTTAAAAGCTTAAATTTCAGTTACATGCCAAATGTGCGTACGCCTTTTTAAATTTCTTTCAATTTCAACGTAATGACGATGTAAATAAAATTTTAATGTTTTTTAATCGTTATGTATTCTGTTAAAGCTGTTATAGTCTGTTTATTAGAAATAGGTTATTACAATTAAAGTCTATTAAGAATGTTTTCAATATTTATAATGGATGCTAAAAAGGATACAAAATAGAAAGGAAATGTAATAAAAATATTAAGTTCGGCAGGCCATGCCTCGACTTGGTTGCAGGACACGGCCGCGGCTAATTACATATCCGATTCAGGCAATGGGGTAAAGCAAAGCCGCCGTCGCCCGAAGCTTATCTCGTCGGATTCCCCGTAGTAGGCAGCGGCTTGGCTCTGCTCCTGGCATTGCTGAAGTCCATGGGCGACGGTAACCACTTACCACCAGGTGGGCCGTGCGCTCGTCTGCCTACAAGAAATAAAAAAAAATGGCAACGCCACTGGTATTGCGAAAGAGTGGCAGTGAATAAGCAGTGGGATTCACTCAATCTTAAATAGACCGTACTAGGCTGCACTAAAAGTATCGGGAATGGAATATTTCCACTGTTTTTAATTGAAAACTCCTTGGTTTTAAAAATCGAATACCATTTATTTATTTAAAAAAAGATTCTCGGCCATGTCACGAGGTTTTGTCAAACTTGTTTAGTCGTTGAGAAAATGGAATTGACTCGAGAAAATTCAAGAGCGATGATTTATTATGACTTTCGAAGTGGTTTAACACAAAAACAGTGTGTTGACCGGATGATTTCTGCATTTGGTGATGAAGCCCCATCTAAAACCACAATTTGTCGCTGGTTTGCTGAGTTTCAACGTGGACGTGTCAAGCTCAGTGATGATTCCCGTCAAGGTCGTCCAAAAACTGCAGTCACCCAAGAAAACGTTGATGCTGTGCGTAAGCTGATTGAGGAAGATCGACATGTGACATACCGCGAAATTCAGGCAACTTTAGACATTGGCATGAGTCAAATACAAATAATCTTGCATGAANCAAGAAAACGTTGATGCTGTGCGTAAGCTGATTGAGGAAGATCGACATGTGACATACCGCGAAATTCAGGCAACTTTAGACATTGGCATGAGTCAAATACAAATAATCTTGCATGAACAATTAGGTGTAAAAAAGTTGTTTTCCCGATGGATACCGCATTCGCTCTGTGAAGAGCAAAAAGCGGCTCGCGTTACTTGGTGCGTCAGAAGTCTTGAAAGATTCCACGCAGGATCCTCAAATGCTGTATAAAACATTATATCAGGTGACGAATCCTGGATATACGCGTACGAACCCGAAACAAAAAACCAGTCACGAGTTTGGGTGTTCGAAAATGAGTTAAAGCCAACAAAAATTGTTCGTTCACGGAGTGTTGCAAAGAAATGGTGGCCACGTTTGTCTCCAAAACCGGCCATGTTACGACTATTCCTCTTGAGGGACAAAGAACGGTTAATGCAAAATGGTATGCTAGCATTTGTTTGCCACAGGTCATTTCTGAACTCCTTAAAGAGAACTGCAACCGCCGCATCATCCTCCATCACGACAATGCGAGTTCTCACACCGCGCACAGAACAAAAGAGTTTTTAGAGTAAGAAAACATAGAATTATTAGACCATCCGCCGTACAGCCCCGACCTAAGCCCTAATGATTTCTATACTTTCCCTAAAATAAAGAATAAATTGCATGGACAGAGATTTTCATCACCTGAAGAAGCTGTGGACGGACGCCTACAAAACGGCCATTTTGGAGACCCCAACTTCCGAATGGAATGGTTGCTTCAATGATTAGTTCCATCGTATGAAAAAATGTGTCAAATTTCGCGGAGAATACTTCGAAAAGCAATAAATACATTTTTAAATAGTAATGTTGTGTCACTTCGTTAATTGCCGAAATTTTCAGTGCCGCCCTCGTACGCACGTCTGCTTCCATTTGTAAGAAAAATAACTGATGGTACATACTACATGCCCGCAAGATTGGACATAATTATGCTTACCCATTTCTGTCAAACGTCACTTTTCTGTTTAGCAACCCACATCCAATATTACTGATTTAATCGCCGTGCCCCTTCTAAGCCCCACGGCATGAACAAAAAGCGAGATCGCTCACAAAAATACTTCCAACGAAACCGCATCCAATTTCTCAATTTCTAAAATACCAAGAGCGAAGTTACAGTGCGCAAACTTCCCTTGAAATTCAAATTAAATTTTCAAAAAGCCTTCGTAATCAAGCCGGGGCCAGATGTGTATATGTAAAGTAAATTGGGCTGTATTGTCAATGTTTTGCGAATTATTTATTAGCTCCGATACCCACAAGTTTGATTGGTATTATTTTGTTTTGTTTAGATGAGCACAATAAAGATTCCAAGCACATTTACATTTTTATTGGGCTTGAGAATAAAAATATAATAATAATTTACGCAAAATTTTTAAGTTACCTACTTATTTTAAGGATACTTAAGGAATTGCGTACGGAGTGGTTGCCGGTCTCACACCCTTTTAAATATTACTATGTTATATAATAATGCATCGACAAACAATGATTTAAACTTGCAATTTGAGTCTTATGCTTCTTTCATAATCAAGCGGACTAAAAGACAACATTTACCAGTTTTTTTGTGGATTAGCTCGATCGAGATGTTAAAGTATCGAAAAATAGGATAGTGAAGCCTTCGATTCGCCTCGAAGGCTCCGTCGGCTGGGCGTCCTTGGGGTGAGCCGCGCCGTCTGGTTGTAGTGTTGACCGCGGTAGCCCCCCTACCTCATCCGGGTTCTGACCTCGGAGAGGATCGGACGTCGGGTGTAAGAGTGCAGGGGAGTCGTTTAGTGGTTGGGTCCTAAAATCCTTGGGCCCGCGATCTGCTCTCAACACCTGCAGATCGTTGAGTCTCACATACCCCGCGCGCCCCGTATGCGCGGGGACTTCGTAGGAGGTCCGGCCCCCGGCCCGAAAAAAAAAAAAAAAAAAAAGGAAGACCTTGAAGGTGCATTTGCCTAATGAGGCCAAAAAAACAAGGTTTTAATCAACCAGAACTTCATTGAAAAATTTATCAACAATTAAATCACTACACAGTATAAAACAAAGTGGCTTTCTCTGATCCTATATCCCTATGTATGCCTAAATCTTTATAGTTACGCAACGGATTTCGATGCGGTTTTTTTTAATAGATAAAGTTATTGAAGAGGAAGGTTTATATGTATAATAACATCCATTAAATAGTGGAGAAATCAATAATAAATTACAGTTTCCAAAGCGAAGGGAGGTAGATAAAAATTACATTTGAGCACCCGCGAAAAACGGCAACACGAAATACGCCAATGAGATGGGCGAAATTTCCCCCCTCCCCAACCCTACAGGCAGACACACAACTACTACTACTGAGCTGGCGCTATGACCCCGAAGTGGGTCTTGGCCTCCGACAATAAACTTTGCCATTCATCCCGGCGCTGCGCAACACCTTGCCAGTCCGACACTTGGAGCTCCCGTAAATCTCCTTCCACAGCGTCACACCAGCGGTACTTGGGCCTCCCTACGGGGCGGCGTCCCTCCGGTACACCCGTGTACACCCGTTTCANCCGACCTGTGCGTTAAAGTCTCCTAAAATAATCTTGACATCATACTCTGGTACTTGATCGATCACCGCTTCAAGATCTTCATAAAAGCTGTCTTTGTTTTCCTCTTTGGCCAGTTCTGTTGGGGCATAGGCGTTAATAAGTGTGAAGTTCGCAAATTTACCCTTCAGCCGTAGGATACTCAGCCTTTCAGAAATAGCGTCAAATCTTATCACGCTCGCAATATATCTCCCGTCAACCATGAATCCTGTTCCATATTGGTGCTTGCCCTGAGAATTTCCACTGTAAAACAGCACGTGACCACTATCCATTAGACACTCCCCTGAGCCTGGCCATCTGACTTCCTGAAGGGCGGCTATACAGATGTTATATCTTCGTAGTTCTCTAGTCACGGCGTACAGGGCTCCAGGTCTATACAGACTACGGACATTCCATGAAGCAAATCGGTTTTCCGTTATTCCGTGCCTTGGGTCGTCGTTTATGGGATCGGATCGTTTCTGTTTTCTTGTCGGTTTCGTAACAAAAGTTTTTTTACATGAAGGGGTTGTCAGCCCCTTGCATAACCACCGAAATGCAGGAGGACCACACCCTACTTTGGTCAGCGAGCCCATCGGACTTAGCCGGCAGCTAGCTAGGCTGTACTACCGACCACTCCCCCATCCGAATTAATAATATTTAATTAATAATTAATATCCACACAACTGAATTATGTAAAACTTTTAATTGTCCCGCTCGTCTCACCTTCATTAAAATACGAAATGTTTTGTTTGAACACAAAAACTTACGTGCTACCCCACTTCCCCCCCTCTCCCCATACGGCTAACTTTATTATGAGAGGTTAAAAAGGCGTTTTTGACAGATAAAGCTGTAAGTACGGATGTATAATTGTTTTAATTTGTCAACGTGTTTGTTTGTAATGTGCCGACTTTTGTAATTAACTTTGTTTGTTTTCGTCTCTGTGAGTTGTTCGAGTGAATTGCCCGTAGAAATTGTTACGATCGCTTTGACGCTTTCTATTGCTGTATCGCTTTGTTTTTGTGATGATGAGCTTAAAATCAAAGAAGAAAGAAGTTTTGTTGTAAAACATTGTTAAGGAAGAATGCACTGATGTAATCTTCTTTAAGTAATGTAGATGGTCAATAGACTACACTGATTAAATGTTACTGTATTTTAAAACGTATACAGCAATCGACAGAACACTTGTTATGGACTTTCTTCTCAGTTAACCTATTATTGATGCGATCATACATTCCGGCTTGAAAGGCGGGCAAGCCGCGATACACAATAATTGCGATTTTGATCTCTGGTCTGAAGATTTTCTATACTAATATTATAAAGAGGAAAGATTTGTTTGTTTGTTTGTTTCGAATAGGCTCCGAAATTACTAGACCAATTTGAAAAATTCTTTTTCCATTAGAAGCCGACATTGTCCCTGATGAACATAGGCTACTTTTTTTTTTTTTTTTTTTTTTTTGGTTTCATATGTGTTAATGTTTCCGAAGCGAAGCGAGGGCGGGTCGCTAGTAACCAATAAAAAAATACTCTTCGATTTTACCGTGAGTAAATAGATATCTGTTCTACACTACGATTTATGCTTTAAGTTGCAATGCAGAAAACTTTTGTGAAATTGTGACAAATATTATAATAAAAATATAAGTAAAAATATGTAGTGCATAAAATTTAATTTAAAAAGGATTTCGGGAGCCAGTGTGAACGCTGAATGTTCAAAAATTCATAGTCAACTTTAAACACAAAGCCAAAAGTCATAGTTTCATGAAAATTTCAGCAATACACAACCTGACGTTTGATCGGCTCTGTTCTCTCAATTATTAAACGTGTAAAATGGACTACGGGTTCGAGGTTCGGCATTGCGTATTCACGAGACTGTAAATGCATTAGCTTCCAAAATATACGTTGTGTGATGCGGATAAATCGAGCGGGTCAGCTTACATAAAGGCTTTATTGGACTTAGTAAAAAAATAAATTGCTCTGCTGACCTTTTGTTAGTCTATACGATGCAATTCAAACGTAATACGCCGCTTTCGATGAAATAAAATGTTAAATATTCTCGCTTATTTGCTTAAAAGTTCTAAAACCAATGGGTCCATAATTGATGCATTCTGAACTTGCACAGAAAGCTACCTTAGCATCTGAGGTATGTTTTGGAATAAAGATGCAGACAAATGCCCATATGAACCGGAGACTGTCACGTGGAATTCAAAATTTGCCAATACTGTTGTTTGGTTTCTATAGTTCTGGATTAGCTTTTGAATTTTGAACTTACCTATACGTGTGTTGAGCTTTGGCTCATGTTTCTCTTTCTCTTTCTTCTTCACATTAGGTGAGTTCGGCTCAGCATGTCGTTTTATCACTAAGTGTTACGACCGATCGTCTGCCTAAAATCACTCTCCTTGAGTTATATCTCTAGGAAGGAACCTTTTCTGTATCTTCTGTGCTGTTTTTACTGCATTAGTTCTTCTATTTACACATTACAATATTTACATAAAAATTTAGGTTTGCAAATGCCAAAAAGATAATAATACCACAATTAGTTAACACAAACAAAAAGTTAGCTTTTGGAATCTATTCCAAATATTTTATGAATGATTGAAATAGAAGAAGAAAAAGAAACATTCCAGCATAATCATTTTAAACATTGCTAAAATTGATTTATGTAATTTGGTCTCTACTACAAATCACGAAAAAAAAAATGGTAAAACATTCTTAAATAGAATGTATATTCAGCTACAAATTATTTATAATCTGTGTAAATAGAATGACTGAGACAGCACTCTGTGAGCATCGCTCAAAAAATACTGGATAGATATTTATTATTTAACATAAAGTTGTGAAACTTTAGTAAGCTAGCCAAGCTAACACAGGCATTCGATAGAGAACTAAGAGCCTAATTCGAACGGTCGAATTCGCAGGCAGGTACAGCTAGTCTATACTAATATTATAAAGAGGAAAGATTTGTTTGTTTGTTTGTTTCGAATAGGCTCCGAAACTACTGGACCGATTTGAAAAATTCTTTTTCCATTAGATGCCGACATTGTCCCTGATGAACATAGGCTACTTTTATTTATTTATTTTTTATTAATTTTTTTTGGTTACATGTGTGTTTTAATGTTTCCGAAGCGAAGCGAGGGCGGGTCGCTAGTCACAAATAAAATTAAACCAATATTTTATTTGTGCGATATTCTCACTCGAAAGCTGTATTGAAAGTGCACAACTATTCCCCAAGGCGAATATTAGAGGTATGAAACTTACTCGAAGTTTTGAGACTACAAAGAGATAAGCCATTTTCTATCAAGTTTGACGCTATTTATAAAAGGGGCCGCAAGGGCGACGGAACTATTGCGAAACTACTACAAAGTTGCCTAAACCGCATCTACGGTTGATAATGGAAAAGTATGATTTAGAATGTAACAAAATCTTCTAATATATGAAAATGAACTCCGTTCGTGTTTTCTGCATACGATTTACCTGAAGTAACTTTGCTTTTGGCACATAATAATGGTATTTAGCATTATACCATAACCGCGCGATAAGTAACACGTTAGTAATTTCAGCAAACGTTTGTTTATATTTCATTTAAATTGGCGGTAGTTACACAATTATAATTGCGGCCATGATCCATCATTCTATTTTAGGGCCGAATATTTATATGTTGGCGTTCCATCACTATTTAAACTAAAAATAGTTAAAGTTAATTGTTCAATTAATGTTACGCATGTGAACAACTGTTTAAGACTGTATTCAAGAGAATTCGTGACTAAGCTACCCCCACTTTCTACTATAAATATGAGTGACTATTTTCGCATAAAACACTAATCCGGTGGTAGATTCTGCGAAGCACTGCTCTTGCTAGGGGCAGTGTTAGCAACACCTCCAGTTTGAGCCTCGTAAGTTCACCTATACGTCAAGGAAAAGCTGAAATAGCCTCTCAAGGCTATCAGCATATGTAGGAAAAAAAAAAGAAAAATACGCTCAAAGCTCGAGCATCCGAACGAAGCGGATTTCTCTGATGGTGCCAGCCCCAATTCGTCATATAATATGATTGTTTGAGCTCTGTGTTGTGTTGGAGTGTGTTTTATCTTTTTATGTTGAAGCCTTGTATAATTATTTTGCAATAGGAGGTAAAATTCTTGACATGCTTCGATAAATGTACCCCTTACGTCGTCGTAGTCGTACAAAGAGTAATCAAGGTCGCTCGTAGATAACAAAGACCTTTGAATAGAATTTTACAAACAAATTATTATCTTTTTATTAAACCTTTTCAAGATGTAGTCAATCTTCTATCGCCGCCATTCTATATGACAATGAGACTATTTGTAAGCATTCGTTTGCTCGTTCAATTTCGTAAAGAATTCTCAGGTTTTTCCAATTTGCTCAGAAGATATTATAAAAAATAATTTTAGTTTATCTTATTATAATTGTGATGATAAGTCACCAAATCAGGAATGAGAAGATTCGCTGGAGAACTACGGAATACTTCATAACACAAAGGATTGCGAAGTTGAAGTGGTAGTAGGCAGGCAAAAAAGTTCTCTAACGATGATTAGGCACCAAAAGACATAGCGCAAATAGATCTTCACAAGGTGGACCGATCTCTCGAAGATCGCCAGAGATCCATTGGGTGCGAGCAACGTAGCATTGGCTATTTTGGGGAATGGTTGTAAGTACCCAGCAGGGAATTTTTGTAGGCTGATGATGATGATGACAACGTCATGTTAGGTAAGTGTGGTGTCATTGATTACTAAGGTATAAATACAAAATGAAACTGATTATGTTCATTTATATACTAATCAACAAGGCCGTAGATGTATGCGGCCATTTTTACCGTGCCCATTGGAATCCGTTGGTCATTCTGCGAAACAAAATTATAAGATTATGTTTATCAGGTGTTATTAAATGACTAACTTATATATTTACTACAGTCTAAGCATTTTAAATAGAATAGTATTGTATGTCAGAAGCGCCAGCTACGCAATTCAGCCCACAAGTTTCTATGTTGACTGACAAATCCTGAGTCTAAATGGCCAAAAAAATTTTTTTATTGCTTAGACCTGTGAACGTACTCAAAGCTCACTTCGTTTTAAGTGATTATGGAAATTGGGATGTTTTTGGACTCCAGTAACGATTTTGCACACGGTGTTCCATGAATTCATTGACCCATCTCGAACGAAAATCTTTCAGCATCCGAACTTAGCATATGTAGTTTAATTATCATTGCAAAATTAGAATTTGGAAGCACGTAAAATCTGGTGACAAATATAGCTTCATTAATATTGTAATTAAAATTATATTAAAACTCTGTCTACTCCATGACAAAATAAGCAACTCTGATTCTGTTTTGACATTCAAATATCCAAAAAACAAACAAATATCGATAGGGTAAATTAGGTTTCTATTCAAGTCAAATCCGATTGATGGAATCGACTACGAACCGAGACGATCTATAATCTTTGAGTCTCTTGTGTTATATCAGACACTTTGCCGACTAAGAGTCTATACAAAGGCGTCTGCACAATACAAGCTAAAACGTATGTAGGGTATTCATTTGGAGCAACTTACTAAGATTTTTTGATACAGTTTAATAACTGAATTAGTAGTAACAGCTCTGGCAAAAAATTCACAGTCATTTTGCAATTGCCAACAAAGCTGCTTTTTAGGATTTAGACGATCATTGAGTTACTTCCTCAAACAGTTCCCGGAGATTACCAAGTCATGAAGTCCTTCTGACTAAATTATTTCGAGTTTTAAATCTCTAAGGTTTCTAGATCACGGTGAGGAAGTCCTGTATCTCCATACTGTACTCTGGGGCTTTAAAATACAATAACGCATGGTATCTTGGAATACCTGCAGTAAATAAAAGTGTGCCAATGTGACGGTCTACGTGGTAGCTTTTGCCATTAAGTATAGTAGGATCGCAATACTAATAATCGAACGCATAGCATCCTCAGACCCTTAACAGATCGAACAACTCTCTGACCTTCAAATTTGACAAGTTTCAGGAATCGCGGGAGTGCGGTATTTTAAATTCCACAAACGGACATGATTAGTCTAAAATAAGACGCAAGACAAACCAGACCAGTCTAACAGAGCCTTATTAAATTATAATCGTATGCGCATATTGAAGGAAGGTTTCACCTTAGCTATATCCATGTCAATAGATTTCATATCTCGATCTTGTTTTACAGGGTTGAATAGTTTGGCCCAGACGTTGATTTAAGTATTAACTCTATAAATTATGACTAGAAATATTTCCTGTTCAGACTTTCAGGCTTCAAGTAGATTGGGCTTTATTTTAATGAAATTAGAAATTTGTTTTCGTGTCTTACGTCCTCAATTGACATTCATATTGTAGTATTTATGAGGTCTGGTAAGGGAGGGAAGAGCCGCAAGCATATCTGCTAGAAAACTCCTCATCATAGTCAACGTAACTGAAGTGTTTTTGATTGTGGCCTAAAGTATATGATGCACGTTGTACTCGCATTGAGTGATACCGACGTTCTAATCACGCAGGCAGTTGCTGATATGTCCAATGTAATAAGTGTTTAATGAGTGTTCTTCTATGAAAATCATATCTACAACAATTAGAATTTTCCCAATTATTGGTGGCAGGACGCATTGTGGGCCCACATGGGAGGGTAAAATAATATCCTTGCCTATTTCTGAAATGAGATCGTAATACTTTCGCTTTTAAAGTTAAGACAGTCGTTCTACCACATATGTGAGAAGCAGACCTCAGGTAGTTTGACTGTTGCAGCCTGAATTGAACGAATAAAATTTAGTGAACATTTTAGTGATTGTACCCATTTTAAGAACTTTGTGAGAACGTTAAGACATGAAGGTTTAAGACAAGAACGTGTGAAATTAAACCATGAATGAAAAATAGACAGGGATTTTGCAAGAATTTTAAAACAAATCGATTCCCAAGTCAACATTAAATTTATCCGACGATTTAATTGCATCGTAAAATCAATTTGTCTAACATCCCTCCATTGTATAATCGTATGTGCATATTAAATCAAGGGGGTGCCGTAGCTCCGGGTCTGATACTTGTCAATAGATCTTGAACCTCGCTTCGGAGATTAATAGCGCGTCTAAGCTCGCTTTATTGTATCCACGTCTTAATATTGATACGTAAAATTAGATTCAGGTATTTTAGTGATACATATACCATAGTATGGTAACCATACAAAACATGGTGGTATTCTATTTGGTAGTATGTGAAAATACTAAGTGTCTTTCGCCACATTGGAGTTCGAACTAACTAAAACCTTTTATCGTTCAATAATCGGATTTCCTCCACACCGCCAGGGACAAGAATGGATGCAGAAAGATCGTGCGTGCGAAGGTGATACAAAAGGGTGGTCACGACCGTCAGCAATGAGGAATACGACGCAAGGAGGAGGATTTGAAGACAGATTTGGAAACTGACACTGCAAAGAAGGACCTTTTTGCTATGGCGCCGAAATTCCAAGAAGTTCCCCTGTAACCGTCCAATTTTTCAGGAGATGTTCAGTTTCGGAGTCATTTAGAAGGTAGAGTTAAATTAGCTTCTAAAATGATAGGACTACGTACTTTACTGTCTGTACTTTGATGTACTGTTTTCAAATAGGACCGGGGCCTACAAATACCAGCTACTTCCAATTACATACAGCAGAAGGCCGCTCAGCCATCACTACCAGAGCTCTTGGATTTATTTATGGTTCCAAAATCAATTATTTGTCTATATTTATACTTAATATTATAAAGAGTAAAGATCTGTTTGTTTGTTTGTATTGAATAGTGTCGCGACAGCATATGTCTAACTATTATAGCTATGCCGCAATAAGTGTTCTTTTATTTAAAAAAATAAAACAACGTCAAATATAGTTGAAATTTTTGTTAAAGACACAAGCGGAGCTGGAGCGGTCCGCTAGTTATATATATATAGAGATAATAAACACCCAAACAAAGTGCAAACAAAGTTGTTCGTCGCAGGAATATTATCTTGATATGACGTCGAACTATCGACCTTCGCGGCAATAGTCCGGAGTGCTAACTACTGCAACATCGAGTCAGTCACCAGCATTCCAACATCAAGTGGACCTTCATCTGTATACAAAGGCAAATAATTTAGGACTTGTGCAAAAAGAGAAGAGAGATGGAGAGAGAGAGAGTATTCTTTATACAAAAAAGTACATTTGGCGGTATTATCGCTAAGACGATCTCTTCCAGACAACCATCAGGTGGACAAGAATCATTTGACAAATTTGACAAAGACCATCAAACACTAGTGAGTGATTGAGCTCTTACAGTACCAAACATTTTAAATATAGTGTAAACAATACAAGAACTGCGAATATTGTTATCAAAGAACATTCAATAAGCCATGATCGCTATTAAAGCAACCTAATCTATTCTTATCAAATTACTAACAACGTCAATTCATATAATTACAAGGCACAACGGAGCGTGCTTTCGGATCGCGTGTTTCTGCTGATTAAACTATACTCGAAAAAGCTTCGTTCTTTTAACCACAGGAAGACAGTTGAAAGAAATCGCAGTAGGGTCGAAAGTTATCTAATAATATATAATAATATAATAATAATATAACACTTTATTTAACACCATATTATGTACAGAGCAAGCATATAAAACAAATAATAGTCGGTGACATAAATTGGCGGCCTTATCGCTGAAAGCGATCTCTTCCAGGCAACCTTGCAGGGAGAGGACTAAGCGAACTGGACGGTGCTATATCTTAATAAACTTACATAAAATACAATATAAGATAGACTTACATACGATTAAATACAAATAAATACTGTATGCAAGTAAATACAAAATAAGTAGCAACTTGTACAGTTATATTGTAGGAGCCATATTATTGTTCAAGGTAGTGCGATTTTAATCTGAACTTGAAAATTTCCAGCGGGGACGATTGTTTGATGCTTAAGGGTAGTGCATTCCTTAAACGGACTGCTTCAACCATAAAGGAATGGTCATAAAATGACGTCCTGTGAGCGGGAAAATTCAGCATTACCTAATTTATTTATTTATTACACTTAAGGATTTTGTTGAAAAAATTTTTATTTAGTCAGTTCCCTATGTCCACTTTTTTCTTTTTCATAGGCAGATGATCATATGTCCTACCATCTGTTGGTGAGTAGACACAATCGTGAATATTAGTAATGACACAGGCACACTCAAATCGCTGTCCGGTCTTTGGAGTGGTTTGTGAAGGTTTGTGACGTAGGCTATCAAAGATTTGACAGGGAAAGAACAATAAAAATAAGTTTATTTTGACTACATAGATATCAAAACATGAATACCACCGCAGCCTTAAAATTTTAGTCAGTTTTAGTGTGTAGTAAAGAGCTCTCAAATACATAGAAAGGTTTGACATGTCATAGCGCTGATAAATTTAGAGGTGGCAATCAAGCAGAATCTGGCCTTGACTAGCCCATTTGCAAAGCTAAGGAATGTGATAATAGATGCAGAGGCACATCTACTATTATTTCTTTACACTGTGGCAGCAGTGAGTACGTCGTCGGAACCTTTGGATCGCCCACTTTACTTCGCGTGATGTAGATGCTTCGTTAAACATGACCGTAAAATGACAACCTTATTAGTTTAATGCAGATTTTCAGCAGTTACTGTTGATCGAAAGAGATTTAGTTTCACACAAAAAAACTATTACTATCGAATGAAAACTGTAGATCGAGAATGTGCGCTTAAATTTATGTCCGAGCTGTGATAAGTTAGATACAGGATCAATTAATTTGTGGTTATGATATGATTTTGATTGTATGTATATTAAAATTTATTTACGACCGATATACAGGAAATAGAATAGCAGTACATACATGCACTAGTAAAATAATTAGTTAAGAAATTGTGATTTTAGAACCTTTTGGGATGCCAATTCACCATTAGAATAATCCTGAAAAATCAGAAAAAATCGAGAACTAGCTTTTTTCAAATAAATTTTTTGCCCTGCCCATAGACGTCTGCTGCTGGGTATAGGCTTCTCCCAAGCCCTTTTTATTGCTTAGATGGATGGACGAGCTCACAGCCCACCTGGTGGTTACTGGAGCCTATAGACATCTACAACGTAAATGCGCCACCCACCTTGAGATATAAGTTCTAAGGTCTCAGTATAGTTACAACGGCTGCCCCGCCCTTCAAGCCAAAACACATTACTGATTCACGGCAGAAATCGGCAGGGCGGTGGTACCTACCCGTGCGGACTCTCAAGAGGTCCTGCCACCAGTAAAAAGCCTCATCACCATGACCAGTCCTGCCCTGCATATCCAACGGAGACCCAAAATCTTCAACAGGTCGTAAGTCTACCTTATGAGAGGCCTACCCACGCTACACTTTTCGGTACGCGGTTGCACATTTTGAATATTAAATAATTCATGGTACGACTACTATGGACAGTCATATGAAATCAATCAATTGAGGAAGCCGAAGTCAAATGGCCGTATTCTGGTCAGTAGCCGGACAGAACATAATCGCAAAGACATGTACCAACTACAAGACATGTTTTTGCCACGTACCATCCGGCTATGGAATGAGCTCCCCTCCACGGTGTTTCCCGAGTGCTATGACATGTCCTTCTTCAAACGAGACTTGTGAAGAGTATTAAGCGGTAGGCAGCGGTTTGGCTCTGCCCCTGGCATTGCTGAAGTCCATGGGCGACGGTAACCACTCACCATCAGGTGGGCCGTGTGCTCGTCTGCTTACAAGGGCAATAAAAAAAAACATGTACCTAAATCTGTGTAAAGGACAAATAAATATCTTCCAAACTTAGTAATTATAGACGTATAATTTCATAGGAACATTTTTTGGTTTGCCCGGTTTCAGAAACCGCTGACGTATTACGCTCGTATTATATATTCACATATTCCATCTTAATCTGAACGCAAAGCGGCTTACTCGCCGAAAATCTTCGTAACAAGAACACATGAAATCCTTTTCTGTACGTAACTCGCTTTCCACAAATGGTACTTTTGCTACAGATTTACGTCAAATAAAATGGGCCGATAGACCTTGTTATTTTTAGATTTGCCGAGGTTTAGTTATTTCTTTGATGTTTCCGTTGATTTCTCGTTCGACTCTTTTAGGTCTACACTACACTTTTATGTAGAGGTCTCTACCCGAGTTTATGTTGACGAAAAAACCATTGCCATAATTACGTACAATACACTATTCTTACAAATCGTAGTCATTAATCCGTCAGTTTTACGACATCGATGAGAACACTTTTCATTCTTTTGTCATATTACTCTTTTCAGAGCGGTCGTCATCGTCATTCAGTAACATTGCTGTGGGCAGATGCTATGCGCGTCACGAGCAATCATAAGCGAACACTTAGGGTGAGTAATATATACTTTTTATTGCTTATCTGGGTGGAAAAGCTCACCACAACCCACCTGGTGTTCAGTGGTTAGTGGAATCCATAGACATCTACAACGTAAATGCGCCACCCACCTTGAGATATAAGTTCTAAGGTCTCAGTATAGTTAACAACTGCTGCCCCACCCTTCAAACGGAAGTCCATTACTGCTTCACGGCAGAAATAGGCAGGGTGGTGGGTACCTACCCGTGCGGACTCACAAGAGGTCCTACCACCAGTAATTACGCAAATTATAATTTTGCGGGTTTTTGATTTTTATTACACGATGTTATTCCTTCACCGTGGAAGCCAATCGTGAACATTTGTTAAGTATGTATTTCGTTAGACAAATTGGCACCCGCCTGCGGGATTCGAATACCGGTGCATCGCTAGATACGAATGCACCGGACGTCTTATTCTTTAGGCCACGGCGACTTACAGTAATGATTTAATACGAATTTAAGACGAATAGTAATAATTTTAGTTAGATATCTAAAGCTTACTTGAAGAAACAAATTCTTATGGAATAAGATACATTTTAATCAGGATGAGGGCTGATTGTATTACGATATAGATAAATCTAAACCAGTGTGCACAAAAAAGACATTGTTTTATTAATTGAGTTTTAGAATTATCTATACAATATCTTAAAACAAAATAAATATACCTCCCATTTTAAGAATTTAACATAATGGATTATTTTCAAAACGAAATAAGTGAAAAATTTGCCATCCAGCGTTAATAAGTACAGCTCATATTTAGGTAGTAATTTGTGATTTAAATGTGCACATGAATTTTATAACTGTGCACTGATAGATACGGGTAAGCCACACTACACGTTTATACAAGACGCATCTATATTTTAGTTAACCTTAGAATTAACTAAAATATTCAACCGGCAGGTTTCCACAGCTTTAAGCACTAAAGCTATTAAATAACAAAAGTATTGGATGCTAAATGAATAAATAAAATACATATTTTCACAATATTCAAATACAAATATTTTTTCAAAAACACAATACCACAAAAAACCTTACATATCAAGCTCCATTCACAACCAGAATAAATTGAGCAAGTTGGAAATGCAATATCTTGTTTCGTGGTCTGCAGCACTGAGAATTTTCGTATAGAAAAATTGCATAGTAAATAACTAAAGCCCTAGTTCGCTGAACGCGAAAATATTATGACTGGCCATCGAACCCGCATTCATTTGAATCGAAACGATAGCCCTCAAAAAAGACAGAATAAGTTATTTCTCCCGATCCTATTGTGATGATGGATCGCAGAGCAGATAAACATTCGCGCTTTTTTTTTTTGTTCCCCACAAGATAAATCCGCACAAAAGGGCCAACAATAGCCTTTGGATGACCGTTTACGCCATTACGCTTCCAGGACCACGAATTTTATTCACTCGATTGTAAATTGAAAAGGCTTTTTGATGAAAAAAAAAATTGAAACCACGTTTCGACTTTTCCATTTTTTGTTTTCGACTCACACCAGACGCGGGTTATGAACAGCGATGTTCCATAGGATAAAAGAGTACAGTGCGAGCGTCCATTAAATATTCAAGGTTCCGTACTGTGGCCTCGAAAATCGGGTTTTGTCATTTTGACGATTTGACACGGACGCCGCGAATACAAATGCTACATTGTTCGTAAAGGTTTTATGATGTGGCAGTTTGATAGCGCTCAATGCTGGGTAATATGAAGAGAAAGGTTTTATGTTTATTAAATGTATTTTCAGGCCACCTGATGCGTAATAGTTATTATGGCCCATAAAAGTCACAACGTATGTACCCCCACACAACTTGAGATAAAAGTCAAACTCTCAATGGTATTGTACCATCGCTACGTCACCCTTTAAACCAGAATATATAACTGCTTCACGGCGTTTATAGGCGGATCGTGGAGCCTATTTTTGAGCACTTACCAGCCCTAAGCACGGGTTAGTAATCGCAGTTTTCTAGTATAGTACTCAGAGAACGCTGTTAGCCTAGAGGTCGTCCGGGCCTAAAGGATAAAACACCCGGTGCATTCGTATTGAGCGTTGCGACTGTGCCGGTATTCGAACCCTACCGAAAAGTTTCTAATGAAATACGTACTTAAGAAATGTTAAAAAATGACTTTCAAGGTGAAGGAATAACATTGTGTAACAAAAATGAAATGGCGCAAAAAAAATATTTTTCGTAATCTCCAGCAATAGAGCCTCTTGTGAGCCCGCACGGGTAGGTACCACCGCCTGCCTATTTCTGCCGTGAAGCCCCTTCGGTTTGAATTGTGAGGCAGCCGCTGTACTGTAGAACTGTAACGTAGAACTCAGGTTTCAAGGAGGGTGGCGGCTTTTACGTCGTTGATGTCTATGGGCTCCGGTAACCACTTGACATCAAGTGGGCCATGAGCTCATCCATCAGATATAACAAAGTCATTCTCCAGTGAAACCCTTAGTTGCTATTTAAGATAACCATGGGAGAGACAAGTGGTGGCCTTACAGGTCGGAAACCCACATGCAGTTCACAGATTTAGTGTTACAGACAAGAACATAATAATATGACTAACGTTTCATTGTGGTTTCATTGGGTTATTTTTTTTTATTGCTTAGATGGGTGGACGAGCTCACAGCCCACCTGTTCTTAAATGGTTACTGGAGCCCATAGACGTCTACGACGTAAATGCGCCACTCACCTTGAGATATCAGTTCTAAGGTCTCAAGTATAGTTACAACGGCTGCCCCGCCCTTTAAACCGAAACGCATTACTGCTTCACGGCAGGGTGGTGGTACATATCTGCGCTGACTCACAAGAGGTCCTACCACCACTAAAAAAAAAGGTTTCGACATAATTAACTGTGGAACAAGTAACGTGAGCAAAGTTTTAAGTCCATCACATCTTCCAGAAAGGTTTGTTTCGTACTGAAACAGATTTTTTCGTGTTTCTGTATTTTTATTAATATCGAGTATTAGGCAATACATCTTCAAGACAACACAAATCTTAACCTAGGTGCAGTAAGGTTCGATCTTGCCTGTAGACGGCCGACTAGCTAACTAGAAGCTTGCTGAGCAACCCCTCCAAGCCTACGGGCAGAGATCGCCGTCGTATAGTAACTTAGCACACGCGTTCCGCGGCAGACATTCTTTATTAAAAACAACAAAAATTATCCAACGCAAGTCACGCGTAACCATTAGAACCAGCGACAATTGTTCATCGTGTACCAGTCAAGGGACAGACGGTCCCACGTCCGGAAACGACGCTGAGCCCAGGGAGCGCGAGGCAGTGGAAGGAAGGTGAATCGGTAAGTCTTCAGACTTATTTCGTTCCTTACTGTACAAGGTTTCTAGGTGAATTATGAATATTTAATTTGTTGAACCCTGATATGAAAAAAAAAACCCGCTCGATGGCTTGGAAAGATTCAATTACACAGCTGTCTTGCGTTCGCATTCTAATGGACAACCTGGACTACTCGGTAACAAATCTAATCAAAGTTTACGGGACGGGCGGTTACTGACCTTTCCATATTGTTATAAATCTTGCACGTTTTGTAGTTCATTGAACTTTAAATTTAATTCGTGTAGATTGGTGAGTTTTATTATGATTAATGAACTGAAATCTCGGGTGTTCCTGGACGACCATGACCGATACGATCCGGCTGGTTGTTCGCTTATTTGACTACCGGATAAAACCGCCAAAAGCGAAAACCATAGTAGAGCTAGCGATTCTCAGCACGAAAGCCACTCAGCTAATTCACTCTGCTGGTTCGCGAAACCTGAATGTGCTAGATGAAGAGGACTTATGCCTAGGTCGATTTTATTTGTTTCCAAACCTTGTCATTGTGGTTCATCTTGTCTATGTCTGGCGACTCCCTTTTCGACCTCAGGTCTCAAGGTGAGTGGTGGCATTCGCGTTGAGATATCTCTGGGTTCCAGTGACGATTTTACACAAGGTAGGCCATAACTTAGTCACCCACCTACACAACAAATAAATAAACACATATTTCATACTGCTCAGAACCTGTATGTACATATGTACATTAGCGTTCTTCAAATTCATTCATTCAGCCTTTCTTGTGAATGAACTGCTCCAAAGTTAGTAAGGTCGGGTGTGTGTGGTAAGCTGTATAAGGAATTCGCCACTTACGCATTTTAATAATGAAACAATTCGCAGAATAACAGTTTACGTGGAATATTAAATTTATTGTGGACATAAACTTACTAGAAGCGGTTTGGTTGGACGTCGATTATCAGTATTTCGAATTTTATTGAAGTGAAACTTCTTTATCGACGTAGGGACGAAAAAATGTATGTAACGTTTTTCTGTTACGCGCCATCTTCATTTCTTCCGTTACGCGCCATGTTTATTATATTTCTATTTAGTTTGTTATCAACAGATGTCGCTGCATGTAAATTCAACAATTCCTGAATCGCGGTGACGAGATGTTACACAGTTGATAGATGTTCTCGTAATTCTACCTACCGTGATAATGCAGTCGGTTCCCCGGAGTGCGTTTGCTCCATTGCACTGCGGAGTGGTTGACCCTAGCGATTATTTTTATATTTTATAAGTTTTACTTCTACCGTATATGACTTGCACCCACACACATTTTTTTTTAATTACGTTAGGCTTAAGGCTGAAACTTGTGAGGTAGCCAGGTTCGCGTGTGAGCCTCGAATTTCGATAAGCTTTTGTCTAATGAGTAGACGGAATACAATAATTGCTTTACGTAATATCAAATTAGCGTATGAATACACGAGGAACTATCCACCGGTGTTGCATCACAATATTTCCAGATAATTCCAGTTGGCGGCTGTCACATACTGGGCTAATACTCCGAGAACGCTATTGTCGATTCTCTGGTGATTTCTATAAACGTCCTTTACGACAATCACGGAAACAGATAAAGTGGTGCTAATCTAGGCAGCCAAAATATACACTAAAGTAAAATAGGGGTAGATTTTTCTAAGCACGCTACGAAACGACAGCTAAAGAATAAATGTGCTTACAAACTTTAAAAAAAAAAACTGAGTCATAAAATTTGGAGTTGTTATATATAATAAATAAAAAAAAAAACAATTAAGTTATGTTAATTGTAAATTATTAGGAACTAATATTAAGAAGACTTAATTGAATATACTAATAAGTATTTTCTTTTTAACCGTCTTCAAAAAAAGAGGAGGTTTTTTTTAGAGGGGATCTTTTTTATGAGTTTGGATGATTATTTTTCTTCATTGAAAACTCTTCATTGAAGTTTCATCAAGAACTGATTCGGGATACCCTTAATAAGGCAAGAATATACCTACTGACTTGGATGATAATCTTATATTAGTTTTCTTGAAATCGGTTTTGTTTCACTATGTTAAAATGTTATTGTCACAATTGATTTTAGTCGTTTTTTTTTTTATTGCCATTGTAAACAGACGAGTATACGGCCCACCTGATGGTAAGTGGTCGCCGTCGCTCATGGACGTCAGCAATGCCAGGGGCAGAGCCAAGCCGCTGCCAACCATTTTAGTTCATATACTTACTTTACGCGATATATGTGAGGATAAGGATGGAGATAATATGTATTTAAAAAAAAACCCATCCAGAAGAATTTACATCAATGCACGAAAGGGAACTAACATTATTTACAGCCCACTCCCGTCCACGGTACCACCACAAATGTATATTTTAACGTTCACTCGAAAACGCTTCTGTTTTTGCATACAGAAGCGTTGAACGCCCTGATTTGCATTGCATGAGAGACCAAACTCAATATACAGAATGGACAAGGGATACAGGATACGCTGATGGGCCGTGCTCGCAATTACATTTGTATCGAATACCGAATAAAATACGAAGGTAATGCTAGCCCGAAACGTAACCTTTTGTAAGGTTTTATTTTCCTAATTTAATATTTTGAAGAAGGTAGCTTCGAGATGTGGCTTTTGAAATTTTATACGTTTTTTTATTTTATTTTATTTATTACGATCTCACAGGCCACCTGGTGTTAAGTTACTGGAGCCCATAGACATCTATAACGCAAATGCGCCACCAACCTTGAGATATACGTTCTAAGGCCTCAAAGTATAGTTACAACGGCTGCCCCACCCTTCAAACCGAAACGCATTACTACTTCACGGCAGAAATAGGCAGGGCGGTGGTATCTACCCACGCGGACTCACAGAAGTTCCTACCACCAGTAATAAAAGCGTGGACGACTTCTCCATTTTTAAAACTAAAGCACCAATATCTAGTTCTAATGTAAACGGTAAACATCATTCACTTACTAAGCAATGCACAAATACTTCCAATCTTTGTGTTCAAGGCACCACTTTTCAAAAAGTTTTTTAGTAAGCCTGAATAAATAGTAGCTTTCTTTAGGGATTTTATCAGCATACTGTGACCGCTAATAGGCATTTACTAGTGGCGTTTTGCTAAATTGTTTCTCCCTTATTCAAGGGTTCCTCTGGGTACGTGGTGTGGTTAGAATGACAGTCTTCTGCAGGATGAATGCAGTTTCGGTATTGGCCCGAAAGCAGACTGTCTGAACCGAAAGTCCTTCTTAAAGTCCGATAAAACAATACACGCTTATATAAGTATGCATGAATTCACCATTTAATTTGATTCTTGTTTTGTTTTTTTTCTAAAATTTTTATAATTTACTAATTTTACTAATTTAAACCATATTCTAAATATGTACACACGTACCTAGCCTTCATTCCCGCAAAGAACCAAAGGGAAACGGGGGTGACTGAAAATCAGCGCTGTTCGATTTATCGACCATGAACAGCAATAGCTGAGCCACCTCCTTTTGCCTTTTTCTCTTTTTTTTTCTTTTCTTTTATTTATATTTCATTTTTTTTTATTTTATTTGATGTGAAAGGCAATAAATGATTTTTATTATTATTATTAAATATATATTCTTTTATTTCATTTTTATCAAATACTTAATTTTTTTTAATTTTTTTTCCAACGAATTACCGTACCGTACACAAACAACAAATACTACTAGATAACCTTTTGGGATTATTATAAAACTTTAATCCCTAACGGTAGGAAGCTTTACACATAAACTTTATAATAGGAAAGTCGTGATACTTTGGCAAATTACACGGGAGCCATGAAATATTTTGGGCAAGTCAGTAAACGAGGGTCTTACGTAATTTGTCAAGTTACATAGTATTCTGCGGGTAATAGTTGGATTGTGAATTTACATAATTACGCTTTGTTTATTGCTCATCGCTTCGTCAGTATAACTTTCGGTCCAGGCTGATTACAAAGGCAGTTGACGAACTTTAATATTGTACCGTGTCTGTGTTCGCAACGAGTCGTAGCTCTGAATATTTTACGCTACGGTATTCAGTTCGCTTTGTATCTCGTTACTGCTGATTTTATGAATAATGGTGACCTTTGTGACCATTTTGGTGTTACGAACCAACAGGGACCCATAAACTTCAACAACGTAAATGCCCACACCCACTTTGAGACATAAGTTCTTGTTCTAATTCACAATTTTTAGTACAGTGGGTGCCGCACCCTTCAACTCGAAACGGATTACTGTTTCTGATATTATTGAAAAATTCTTCCCACAAAAACATAAGTAGGATATCTGTCATGTCAGTATTCTTATTAATTCTTCTAGTCTTATTAACTTTAATTGAACTTAAATTATTGAGAATAGATATGATTATGTCTAACTTAACCGACCGTTGCTTATTAACTTTAATTGAACTTAAATTATTATTAATAGTTAAGATCATGTCTCACCTAACCCGCCGTTGCTTATACTGAAAGCCTAAAGGCTGCGATGAGTCGAGGTAACATGTGAAATTGTAGAAACTCAACGCAATCTATCGCAAATATAACATATGATTTGTTGTGGATTCTAGTATTGCAATAGATGTTATTATCAGCTGTTCGAATTGGAAATCTGTTGAGTCTAAAATCGATACTGCACGCTAAGCTAGGAATTGTAAATTTTTGTGAAAGAAGTTCAACGGATCTTCAAAAAAACCAAATTAAAATTAGTTTAAATTCATCGAACGAAGACTTAACAGAATCGGTGTAATTTTAACGAAGTATTTTCAAACATTAAGGAATCGCCCCGAATCGGGAACCTTCCTCATTTCTTTGAAGTCCGTAAATCTCGTGGCTTCCATTCTGTGTTGGCATTCGCAAATCGTAAAGAAAAATCTTAATCTTGAGCAACGATTCGCTAATTTAAACTCTCGAAAATCTTAAGGAAATTCCCGGGCTTCCCGTTAAAAAACTTTATGTCGCCATAAATCAGAGAACGCTGTTCACTATTTCTTATTTTTCTCTCACTGGCCATACATCAAATTACAGGTGAAACAAATTGCCCCGTCCGCAATAAACGGGCCGTGTGTTTATTTATAAAGGTCGTTGCACGTGACAAGAATAGGTGGGAACTGTATTTGTGATGTGCTCTGTGCTATATGACTGTCTGTACATCGGCCTATTTCACGAACTATAAAACAAATAATTTTAAGACTAAATGGATTGATCTTACTTAACAGAGTCCATGGCTATACCAAATGTAATACCTACAAGCGAAGCAGAAAGACGCGCATTGTGGAAAACATATCGACGCTTGAAAGGCAAACGTGACTAAGCGACAATGCGTGAATTTTACAGTAGACTAATTTAAAGTTAAAATACCTGAAAAACATTCTATTTTAACGAATCTAGCGGTAGGATTGAAATGATTTGATGAGTGCGTTTCCAGAGGTCTTTTTGCCACGTACCATCCGGCTATGGAATGAGCTCCCCTCCACGGTGTTTCCCGAGCGCTATGACATGTCCTTCTACAAACGAGGCTTGTGGAGAGTATTAAGCGGTAGGCAGCAGCTTGGCTCTGCCCCTGGCATTGCTGAAGTCCATGGGTGACGGTAACCACTCACCATCAGGTGGGCCGTATGCTCGTCTGCCTATAAGGGCAATAAAAAAAAAAAGATTTTAATAGACCTAGAAATATATTTTTTTTGCGCATCGAATATGATTATTGCCTATCAATTATGTATAAAGCAGTTATTGTCGCTTAGTCACGTTTGCCTTTCAAGCGTCGATATATAAACATTTGAAAATATAGTAGGTCAACTCCAACTAAATGAGACATAGTCCACATAAAATAATGTGGTTTTCAAAAATAACAAGCATAGTCGCGATCTCAGGCTAGTGAACACATTATTTAATGACCTTATATTGTTTTTCGTAGGAAAAAATGTAGGACTCCTAGTGTATCTAGACTAGATATTATTATATTTCACATTTTGTTTTATTATTTTCTGACAATGTTTGTGTTTAGTGATTGATTTAGGGAGTTAAGCATTAGGCATGCTTTGGGTCTAAGAATTGTTCGTTATTTAGTGAGCATAACTATATTATATATATATATATATATATATATATATATATATATATTGCTTAGATATGTGGACGAGCTCACAGCCCACCTGGTGTTAAGTAGTTACTGAAGCCCATAGACATCTACAACGTAGACGCGTCACCCACCTTGAGATACAAGTTCTAAGGTCTCAGTATAGTTACAACGGCTGCCCCACTCTTCAAACCGAAACCCATTACTGCTTCACGGCAAAAATAGGCAGGGCGGTGGTACCTACCCGTGCGGACTCCCAAGAGGTCCTACCACCAGTGATTACGCAAATTATAATTTTGCGGGTTTGATTTTTATTACACGATGTTATTCCTTCACCGTGGAAGTCAATCGTGAACATTCGTTGAGTACGTATTTCATTAGAAAAATTGGTGCATCGCTACATACGAATGCACCGGACGTCTTATCCTTTAGGCCACGACGACTACTATATACTATACGAGCATAACTATATTATAATTAAAATAAATAAACTAAATAAATAAACCATTAATTAAATATGTAGCCACATATTATATAAATTATATATCCAATCAATCAAACAAAAATACATCTTTCTCGATCTTTTTCCGTTCCTTTTTAGATTTCAGTATTTGATAGTCTACATACGAATTTATTGAACAGTTTCAATTTTAGAACAATCTTGCATAAAACCTCAGAAACGATGCCATGAAATGACGTCACATCCTTCATTAATTTACCCGGCAACTCAACAAGCCCAATTTTCGTTCTGCGTCAATTTACGCTACCAATGCATGATACGGGGATTGCGCAAATCTCGTGCAATGACGTGAAAAATTCAATTACAGGGTGAGCACAATTCTGGCATTCTAATGTACGACACAGGGGCGCGTTACAAAATCTAATCAAAGTTTATGGTCGCCCTAGAGGTTTTTGCTGGTTTACCTTGCGTCTTGGGCTGTTGTTTTGTTACATGAGATAGCGTGCAGCGGACCAGATATCCATCGCAACAACACGATTGTTATCCATGAGGTCAGGCGGTAGGACCTCTTGTGAGTTCGCACGGGTAGGTACCATCGCCCTGTCTATTTCTGCAGTGAAGCAGTAATGCGTTTCGTTTTGAAGGGTGGGGCAGCCGCTGTAACTGTACTGAGACCTTAAAACTTATATCTCAAGGTGGGTGACGCATTTACGTTGTAGATGTCTATGGGCTCCAGTAACCACTTAACACGAGGTGGGTTGTGAACTCGTCCATCCATCTAAGCAATAAAAAAATTTCAAAAAAATAGAACTAATTATTACAGTTAAATTCATTTGATTTATAGATAGTACTTAGAAAATTACATATATCATCTATTTAACATATTTAATACTAATTAAAATCGACATTATTCAATCAACATTTAAATTGAGGATCACAAATCTTAAGTGTTGGAAGAATGAAACAGCGAAGACTCAGTTGCATTCATTCCGCTAATCCCATCACTAAAACCGAATCTTAGCAGTTTATGCTAAATCACCACAACCAATATAGCTCTGAATTACATTCTTTTGTACAACTTAAAATGTACATGCCGTTTTTATTTGTGGTTTTATACGTCTTAAAGGGGTTTCATTACCGTTTTTTTTATTTAATTGACTTCTTATTGCTATCTTCTCTATCTTATCTGACTTAACATTGTAGAATTTTGTTTCGAAATTATTTTTAATGCTGTTAGATTGATCTTATTTGCGGGTAGCTTATTTATGCTTTGTAAACCACAGCCCTTTATGCGTCAGTGATCGGAGGCGCTGGAGGGACATTACAAAGAGTAAAATCCTGTCGAAACATGATGGTCACGACCCTCAGCAGTGAGGAAACGAGGAGGTGAAACCACAGCTATAGCCGCGTGCTGACGGGCGAGTAGTAGCAGAAGTTAAAAGCAATACATTGAGCGGCTTCAGTAGATAGTGATCCGTTTTTAATACGCTTTTATTAGCTTCAGACGTATGTATATTAGTATGTAACGGAATCTTTGAACATGATTTTGAACCCCTTCAAAACGTCAGATTAACTCGAAATTTGGTATACTTATTTTAAGGATAAACGACAATTCAATATTAAAAAAAAAAGAAAAAAAAATTTGAATAAATTTAATATCATCTAAAAAATTCAAATTAAATAATAGTATTATCAATATTGTCGTCCATAATTATTATAAAATATTTTTCGTGTATCTCAGGAATGTGGACAAGATAGGACTATTATAACAAATTACATTATTATTTTAGCAACGTTTCGGTCTTTTATTAGACCTTCATCAGGCATCTGAAAATTACACATAATTGATAACCTACAATACAAAAAACAACAATTGTCCAAACTACCATATTTACCATAATATGAATTTAAATAATCTCTATCATACACTGCACAATTGTCTCAGACATCAGAGACTAATACAAATCTACAAAGCCACTAAATTATTTAATTACTATTTTTTGATTCCGGAAACAAAGCCAACACGACACATAAAATTGCTAATTGCGTGACAAAGGTTAGCCCACTATTGAAACTTCAGTACATAGACTATACTTTACAATATTTTATACTAGCGCAAACCTCGCTAAGTATCAAATTCAAATATATCTGAAATGAAGGTTATTTTTTTCTATTAGATTTATACTCTTTTAATATATCATTATATAAAATACTTAAATTGTTAGTGTCTGTTCGTTTGTTCACAGTATCATTAGTTTTTATAAAGATCATTTCTTGCTAAAATAATAATGTAATTTGTTATAATAGTCCTATCTTGTCCACATTCCTGAGATACACGAAAAATATTTTAAATAATAGTTTAAAAAAACTAACTAAAATGATTTTATTGTAAAAAAGCGTGGGGTGTTTTTTAGGATATTATCAAAATAACTAGCTTTTCGTAGTTGCGGTTGTAGCGTGGAGCACTGGGTCGAACTCGGGCGTCATCGGATGCGATCGGAGTTCCCGAACGCGCACGTGTCCCGTGACGTCATGCTACGAGATTCGCGCACGTCGATCTAAGTTTTTTTGTAAAAAAATCGGTTGTCTGTAAAGTCGGTTTACTGACGATAGTTGAACGTGACAACGTCATAAGAAAATACTGATGGAATGGTTTCATTTTTCAAAATGTTAATTTTATTTGTTTGATAGATATTTTGTATGGACAATTGACACCACATTCACTTTTTACTGAACTTCATACTTGACGAAAACATGTAAATGTATTAATGTATAGCAGCTGTCCACGCGGATGCATCGCTCACTCAAGTAGGAGAGAGACAGATGTCGAACGCTGCCGAACGCGGAGGCCGATTGTGCCTCTTTGTCGCTCGTTGCGCGCTCTCGCTTTCACTTCAAGCCTTAAATAGAACGCCTCAATGAGTCATGTTTTTTCGTGCGTGCAGCTGGCTCCATCGAATTATAAGACGTTGTCACGTCAAAAACGTAGGTAATCTTGTAGTGCCTAGCGTTGTTTGCTCTTTTTAGTTTATATTATAACATTGTACACATTATAGATATTGTGGAAATGGTGTGTTTGACTTTTATAATATGTTCAGAGTTAAATATCCCGCGAATACGAACAACAAATAACAAACCACACAGTCTTTTTACGACCTTGGGCTAGCTTGGCTCAACATTCTCACGCGGAGCAGACTCGTTCAAGGAATCTTCGGGACAAGTTTGCTCCTTGTATGGTAGTATGTATGTTTGTCAAATTTAGTATGAATGTTTTCGTTTCAAAGATCCAAATTCACACGCTTAAATTGTGTACACTGAAAATAATAGTAGGCAATAAAGAAAAAAAATACCCATTTTTTTCTTATTTGGTCTTCTCCTGAAGTCTTTTGTATCTATGTTGAGAGTAGGTCACTTATTTTTTAGCTTTCTATATCTTTGGTTATGGGTATACAGTCTTATCTATGGCTCAGATCAAGTCATCTTTCTATTATTAGTTTGCTTAAAATTTCTAAGTTGAGCAATATTCGAAAGGTTAAATGAAAAATTGCAGTAGTTTTTTTAATACATTCAAAAGGAAATCGCAAGAAATCGTGCTCATGCTAAAGGCAGTTTCGCGTTTAAATACCTCACGTTCCGTTAAATCTTTTCGGAGAACCTTTAAAAAGAGTTCTAGAAAATTCCAAACCGAAAATCTAGATAGAAACAGAAAGAATGTCGACAATGCGACCGTCGGTCAACCTGCCGCCGGAAGCGAATTAAAGGCTTACCGCACTTTAAATAAAATATAATAAAGTTAATTTTTCAATTTGAAGTCAGTAGCTAATATCACTTAATGATTATCAATGGAGCTGCATCCATTGGAAGTCTGGGCACAATTTATTACTAAAATGTTAGCTACTGTTGTTACTTTAAGAGCATTTGCTGATAAATCAATTAAGCAGAAAGTTAACTTGAGGATTCGATTGCACAGATTTCCTTTCTTAATATCCTAAGTGTTCTATTTATTAATTAGTCTTAATTAAACGAGCTTTAAGACAAATTTTGATATTAATTAGAAGATAAGATCAGTAAGAAGTATTTATTTGTATTAACTACTTCTTTTAATTTGAGCCTCGCATTTCTTCCAATACAATCGTTGGGTTCAATAAACTCAAACAAAATCACAAGCAATTTTTTTTCTTCCACACCAAAAAAAGTAAAGAGACATTAATTTATTTGTAATTATGAGAAAGAAATATATAAAAATAAATGAAATAAAATTCATAAAGGTTCAATAAATATAATTAGGTACCTTAACAAAATAAAATAGATGTTTTTTTAACTAAATTCAATGAAAATGCTTTGTTCAGATATGAGCATTTAAAATCGTAAACACATGCACATTTCTATGTAGTACATTGAGCACATTCTCTGAACTGTGTTTCGTCCTTAACGGCACCGGAAGTGCTGAATCGCGGCACATTGTTAATAAGGGGGCGGATCCCGCTTCCGGTGGGGGTCGTGTTTGTGAAGGAGTACGAAAGATATAATGCTTCCTTCTGGTCCCTTTAAACACGTGTTCGACGAGGTGACCTTTCGGGTAATAAGTAGACGAATTCTATTATTTAGGCCATTGCGTGGTCTACTTTGATTATATCCTTGGAATTTTTTAGGAAGATTTTTGTTGAAGCACATTTTCATATTTGCAGCCAATGTGTGACTTGGTTCGTTTTACGATTCACGGTCCCCTGGTGCTTATTGTGCATGACGACTTTCCCATCCAACAAATAAATACCTACTGTTAAATAGAATTTCTCAATAAACAAAAAATAATTTGTTTTTTTTTTATTTGTTTTTTTTATTGTTTATATGAGTGGACGAGCTCACGGCCCACCTGATTTTAAATGGTTACCGGAGCTCATAGAAGTCTACAATGTAAATGCCGGCACCCCCCTTGTGTTGTATAGGGTCTCACTTTTAACAGTACAACGAGTGCCTATCCCTTCAAAGCGAAACGCATTACTGCTTCACGGCAGAAACAGGCGGGGTGGTGTTACGTACACGTGCGGACTCACAAGACGTCCTACCACCAGTAGTTTTGCAAATTATAATTTTCCGGGTTTGATTTTTATTGCACATTTTTATTTCTTTATTTTAACGTTCTTGTTTTTAAACAATCTTAGATACTATCTAGCTTTAGCTGCTTAGCTGCACCCAGGACATACTATTGGAGTATTCATTGTAATGGCTGCCACATCCTATAAATCCGTAATTCAAGATTGCTTCGAGGCAAAAGTAGACAAGATGAATGTACCCACCCGCGGGAGCTTACAATGCGCCCTACCATCACTAAGATAGATAGTGTGACGCGCTTTGGTCCGGGATAAATAAAAATTCTACCGAAATACAAATTAAAACTGTATTAATACTTAAAACACTTACAGAGTACTTAACAATTCGTAATTTACTTCTTCCGCTTCGCTTCAGGTGATCCGTTTGCTGTTTCGCTTCGATTACTAACTGCCTCCGTGTCATCACTGCAACGCCTTTATAGTCGGTACGACATCCCTAGAGTTATCGAGAACGTTCTCGATAAGGCCAGATATGTGTTTCCGCTATTTGATAATAGATGGCGTTGTACTTTTCGAGCGTTCTCGATTTTACTAGTTCTTTTGATATTCGTTTCTGCTATTCGACGATAGATGGCGCCGCTTTCACCGGCGTAACAATACCATCACTAAGTAAATACAGAAACAAAGTTTTTAATTTGTCATAGATAACGGTCTACATTGAAGTGGAGAGAGTAAGAAGAAAAGGCATATTATTATATAAAAAAAAGAATTGATTTATATGCATTAATTTGTTCTTAATGCTATTATATAATTAAGCACTTCATATCAGGTACTTTATTTACAATACTGGGATAGCAAGGGGGCGTGTAAATAGCCCTCCTGCGGCGGGAGCATATAAAGCGGGGTTGTAGAAAGGCGTGTAAATAGCCGTCCTAAGCGGTATGTGACAAATGTTTGTCACTTATAATTAGCGGAGCGGTAAAACTATATAGCGGTAAACAAAAGCTAGTAATCAAACTAAAGATATAAATTAAATACACATAAGCGAGCGGGCGGGCGAATGATTACACGGAAACAGCAATAAAATGGCAATAAATTAAAAGAACTTGCACTCACCTGTAGACCTTGCCAGTGACTGTCGTGCGGGCGTCGGCGATGGAAGCACGCGGGCGGCGGGAGGGGGTGACGAAGCTCACGTAGCTTTTCGTAAGCACAAGCACCACACAATATACAAGTGCCGCCATCTAGGCAGCTAGCGGTAAAGCGTGATCGATCGGGTAGAACCCCGCTTTGGATAGTCGCGGTAATTAGTTACTGACAAACTCCAAAGGTGGCGCCATCCCAATAATTCATTAGCATCCCATTACTAAATCCGCGCGTGACCAAATACGTTATTATTAAGAATATTTACATAGTGCGATATATCGCACTATGTAAATTTGTATATGTATGTATCTTTTGTATGTATGTATCTTTTATTTTTTGTTTATAAACAAAAAATAAAAATACAGCGTTGCGACAGGAATAGGCATGATAGTAGTGTACAGTGATAATATGTCGTCGTTCAGTTTATAGCATGCTTACTGTCGCTTTTAAGAAGCTGAGAAAATGGTGATATACCGTATTCATTATGGATTTGATGGTGCTAAGTTCCGAAGTACGGTGAGAAATTATATTAACAAATAAGTAGCTATCTTACGTAACCAAAATTCACAATCTCTGTGGGAAAAAAAAACATAAATCACATAAATCACATCGTTTTCGTCGACACAACAAGCAAAACGTTTGCATTTGTTATTCAAAATTTACAAAACTTTAAATCACCCCAAGTAAGTATTTACGGTTCATTCATCATTATCCTGCCCTTCTCCCAGTCACCTGGGGTCGGCGCAACATGTTTTCTCCTTCCATACTCTTCTATCATATACCATTTCTTCGCTCACTCCCCTCCTACCCATATCGTCTTTCACACAATCCATCCATTTCTTCTTAGGTCTACCTCTTCCTCTAAATCCTTCCACATTCATAGTTAACACTCTCTTANCCGCCCGTGATGCGACAACCCTCGTCCACTTTCCACAGAGACCGGGTGCTGTCCCTGCGCGTCGCCTGCGGGGGACGCCCTAGCCCTGGTGCTCTTCTTTTTATTCCTTCTCATGTTGCTCTAAGTTTTGGCAAAGTTTTTATGACCGGCCGCCTGCCTGACGTCAACCCTCCTTGGGAATGCTTTTGTTGACCTTGGGCCGAGGTTTTTTTGGCTTTGGTCTGGCTTTGGCTCTTAGTCGCCTTCTACGACACCCATGAGCTAAGTTTGGGTTGGGGGTATTCTTAGGCGCCCACCACACGCTACCTACGCACGCTAAGTATTTACGGTTCATTATGAACCTAAAATAGATGCAAATTACAATGCATTCAAATGAAGACGATGATTACAAGGGCTTTGTAATTTTGGTAGCGTAAAGAATCTTGTGAACATTTATACTGGATGAAATGGAGGCAATAGTGTAAAAGCTTGGCACTCTTTAGTTTGGTACTAGTATTAAATCTTGGCACTGTTTACCATTGGCACTGTGCGTCCAATTTTATTATTACCACCTACCTGTGATGCAAATCGCATAAGGTCCAATTAATATTGATTGTCGCTGTCGTACATTCAAATTGTAGTCGAGCAAAATCAAGCCGCTAAGGAAACAATGAATGAAAGCTCACTCATCAGCCAGATTATTCGTGGTAAAATAGACCTATGGAAACCCACTGTGGATGATGATGTGATGAACGCAGTGGTTTCAGACAGTAGAGATGCTCCAGTTGCGGGAGGTGATATTGTAAAAAATATATAACGGAATATTTCTTCAAACTTCCTATCGAAATATGGCTAAAGAACACAGAATGAATATTGTCCTATGTCAGTACTGCAAATCCAGCAGTTGGAAACAAATCTTGAAGTTATTACGAATCAAGAAATCAAATGGATCTATTTGGCAATTAGGAGAACTCGTTAGAAGCTAGGTCACTCCACGCGAGGCCAGACCTGCCCTATGTAGAACACAATCATTAGCCCAAGCGTGAAGTTCATCTTCGTTTTGTTGAAGATTCCGAATATCCTCATTGGCTTCTCTACTTTACTACAGCACTACAAGAACAGAGTTCGTATCTACCACCAAAATCAGCTGAACTTATTTATCGACGGTGACCGAATATGACTGGACGATCACTATCCTGATTAGTCAAAGGTACCACATAATTTTGATTTTCAATCAGTCGAATACATAACCGATCGTAGAACTCTCCTCTGCTCTGTGGGAGAAATCGAGTAATATTCCAAACCAACAATACGGATATAATTTTACGGAAAACATCACGTTTCCAATTTAGTGAGGGGAAACTCCCGGGCTTCATATTGTTATTATGACTACAATCGTCAATTATTACTTTAGGCACTACGTCACGTAAACGTACCATTGTTCTCTTATGAGTTGAATTTTTCTCGAGTGTCGCAACTGAAGCATTGTTAGGATCTGGCGGATCAATGCAAATTATTATTTTTATCATCGACGATGAAAAAAAATCAACCCTCTTCAGTTCAGTATAAGTACCATTACCCTGGTTATTTTTGTTATAAAACATTCATGTATATGTCGACGTCCTTCGGGATATTCGCGGAGATGAAATCCCGTCGTATCATCAGGACGGGTACTGGTGAAGGCGGACTTTCGGCGCGCACTGCGGTACCGTTTGGTGTAGCTGGTGTGGTTGGAGCTCGATGGGGTTTAGTCGGTAGTTGGTTTTCCGGGGCGAGCGCCACGCGCGCCTTTGTCAAGGCGTAGTCCCCTTCGAGGAATTGGGGGAGGTAGAGGACCTTGGCTGTCCTAGTGTCCCTCTTCCTCTCTGGAGGCGCCAGAGTTTGACATAATCCAGACCATTATCCGGTATTCCATTATCCGTAAATGGATTCGCCTGCGATGAAAAAAAAAACGGATAAAATTGCTGAATTTGTTATTCGTGATTCAGCCTACAATTTATCTAAGACGAGCAAGCAATATTTAATTACGGCTCAGTACTAATTAAACACTGGTCGGACTGAAACTGCTTGTATTGCGTCTGAATCTTTGAAATTACGTTTGGATTTTGTCAAATAAATAATATTATTTCGATTTATAAGTTTCGTTCGACTGCCGCTAGTAAGAATGTCGCGTGACTGAATTGATTATCACACCATAAACACAGGGTAAGTACTCACTACATTTCACTGTATGCTTTTTACGTTTTGAATTTTTCCTGGTGGCTTGCTTTTTTTATTTTATTTCATTCGTTATTTATTTCGTATTTTACGACTTAGAAATCGCTTTTTTCTGACACTCTTTTCACTTTTGTTTTATCGTCAAATGCGATTTCCACATGTATAAATTTCATTTCGCTAAGTAGCACATCACGCGAGTTAGTGTTAAAAGTGCAATTACTTGATTCTTGTATGTTTTAATGTGCATGGTTTAATTTCATGGATTTACAGAAAAGTGTTTGTGTTTTTCATATTAATGTTTTCCTCGTACCAACAAGCCGGAAGATTTTAAATGAATAATAATCTCGTAGATCCAAGTATTTCCCAATGTTTTATAAGGAAAAATTTGATACCAAAGTACTTTCTACTAAAACGTAATAATATGTACATGCGTTGAAAAAAATTACATTGTAATTGAAGTAATGGAGTCTTCACAGTCCACCGAAGAGTACATGTGCAAAATAAACAAAAATGAAATGAATCCAGTTGAATCCAACACTGTACAAGTTTATAGGCTTATTGAAGACCAGAATAATCAATCTGAAGAGCACCTTAGAAATCGGAAATGCAGACCAGGGTATCTCTACACTCTTATTTCCAAAGATTGTCACAAAACTCATGCGAGCGGCATTTGAAGAAGCATGGTAAAGAATAGGGGAGAAGTAACACAAAAGAAGAATCCCAAGTTTCGAAGCGTCGGGCAGCTATTTGCTAAGCAGTTTAGATGAGATGAGAGCCTGGCATGTGTTGTAAATTGTTGGATTAGCATTTGTATTTATTTATTTGGGTGTAAGAGTGCAGGGGAGTCGTTTAGTGGGTGGGCCCTAAAATCCTTGGGCCCGCGATCTGCTCTCAACACCTGCAGATCGTTGAGTCTCACATACCCCGCGCGCCCCCTAGGCGCGGGGACCTCGTAGGAGGTTCGGCCCCCGGCCCGAAAAAAAAAAAAAAAAAAAAAAAAAAAAAAAAAAAAAAAAAAAAAAANCTTGGGCCCGCGATCTGCTCTCAACACCTGCAGATCGTTGAGTCTCACATACCCCGCGCGCCCCCTAGGCGCGGGGACCTCGTAGGAGGTTCGGCCCCCGGCCCGAAAAAAAAAAAAAAAAAAAAAAAAAAAAAAAAAAAAAAAAAAAAAAAAAAAAAAAAAAAAAAAAAAAAAAAAAAAAAAAAAAAAAAAAAAAAAAAAAAAAAAAAAAAAAAAAAAAAAAAAAAAAAAAAAAAGCATTTGTATTTGGGGCGCATAAAGTTGACGACTAACCCGTATACTAATAAGTTGGCATGTGTATTTCTGTGGTCAGTGAACCGAGCCGAACATCAAAGAATGAATGCAGTAGCATTTATTAAAAATATACTCTCGTATTTTTCTGTCAGCTTTCAAGGAATATATTTATGGTTTCCGAGTGGATGAAGCACACAGCGCGAATCACTGGAGTACATAGACATCAACAATTTAAATGCCGCGACCCAAATTAAGACAAAACTTTTACGCCTCAGTAAAAAAGACTTGTAATTTGCGAAGTCTGTTGTAACTCTAAATGGACGGTGCACTATAAAATGAAATATAATATTATGCTAAAAATAACAGAATCTTTCTTCCATACAGGACACTCTTATATACTCATTTAGTAGATAACGTCTTGACTATGCTCCTAGCATTGTAAATAGCGTCTTTAAGTAACGGTGATTGATCACTAACCACAAAAATTGGTACATATATTTCAATTTTTTTTGAGATGTATTAATTACATTTTGTTGATGAATCTAGAAGGATAAAAACAGCAAGATCCGCTGTTTTTGAAGTGAAACTTCCTTATCGGCGTTGGAAAAAAATTTACCGTCACATTTTTCGGTTACGCGTCACATTTTTCCGTTACGCGCCATCTGTTTTGTATTCATGTCTATGATAATAAAATCCTTTTGTTTAAACTTTATCTAATTTAACTTTTTTGTATTCATGTCTATGATAATAAAATCCTTTTGTTTAAACTTTATCTAATTTAACTTTTTTGTATTCATGTCTATGATAATAAAATCCTTTTGTTTAAACTTTATCTAATTTAACTTTATTTAACCAATTTCTAGAAAGTTGCATGTAGATCATTTTTCGAAAAATAAGGCCATAAACAAGTTTCACTTCTTACGTGTGTACACTAGTACACGCACACATTTTTTTAATTATCTAGAAACGTCTAGTAATTATTGAAGTCTAGATGTACTTAATGAATATACTAGTTAATAATATACACTTAGTAACAGATAGAAGCTGAGTAGATAAGCTCGTCGAGAGATACAAAAAGACATTCTAATTTATGTTTTTTTTTAACACTGCATAGTCTAATGCTTATATTAAACTATTAAATACTAATAACTGCTCATAAATACATAATAATTACTTATGTGCCGTCAAATTTATCACCACCCTAAAACCTTGACCTTTATAAAATATCTAATAGCTTCCATGATGACTTGGCCTTTAAAACTTATGCTTTAATACAGGGGTAGGAGCTGTCAATCACTCTATAATTAATAGATTTAGAAGCTCGTTTACACGCAGATACAAAAATAGTCAGTTAAGTAGAAGGTGTCGGTTTTAATCTATCTATCTATCTAGCTATCTATCTAGCTATCTATCTAGCTATCTATCTATCTATCTATATATATAAAAATGAATTGCTGTTCGTTAGTCTCGCTAAAACTCGAGAGCGGCTGAACCGATTTGGCTAATTTTGGTCTTAAATTAGTTGTAGAAGTCCAGAGAAGGTTTAAAAGGTAGATAAATATGAAAATGCTCGGAATTAAAAAAAAATAACAATTTTGTTTTTCCTTTGACATGTCCCTCGTCGGACGGACTCCTGTTGTTTGTTTTAAGTTTATTTTATACAAAAGCTTAGTTCTTTTATTTATCGATTGAGGCACTACGAAGTCTGCCGGGTCAGCTAGTTGTTAATAAAGTAAAAGTGTAAAATGAGACATTAAGAAAAAAACATATTTCATTTTTATTAGTATCTATCTCTATACTGTGGTCTGGAAATGGAGCCTTATTTATTTATGAGCTAACAACAATAATACAAATACATTTTTCTCATATACATATTATAACGATAATTACTTCGTTCATACTAAGTTATCGAACTTCGCAGACAAAGGGAGAGATTGAAGTGAGAAAAATATTCAAAAATTGCCTTTTACTGTACCCCTGTGACCTTTGAATACGTGACGACCTATTTCAGTGATTGGATTCAATCGATAACTATCGGGCTTGATAATTGCGTCCCTTTTGACGCTACAAAACTTTTGAAAGGCTATCGATCACGCGGAAAGTTAATTTCGTTCGATGTCACTCAAATTGTTAATACATTATTAACCATTCTAAATGTTTGTTGAGTGTTAGAATGTGTTTGTGATTGGATGGAGTTTGGTTTATGAGAATGCTACATTGTTGATTCAAATCTTGTCGATATTTTAATGAAGATTTATAACAACAAGACTGCATCGGTGGTGCAGTAGTTGCGCCGAAGGTCGTGGGTTCAATTCCCACATCGGGCAAACTTTTTTTTTTATTGCTTATATGGGTGGACGAGCTCACAGCCCACGTGGTCTTAAGTGTTTACTTGAGCCCATAGACATCTACGACGTAAATGCGCCACCCACCTTGAGATATAATTTTTAAGGTCTCAGTATAGTTGCAACGGATGCCCCGCCCTTCAAACCGAAACGCATTACTGTTTAAGAAATAGGCATGGTGGTGGTACCTATCCGCCCGGACTCACAGGAGGTCCTTGCGATGAAGATTCGTTTGCTCTTTGTCTGGGTGTTTATTATTTATATTTTTATATATTTAAAACGTATATAAATATGTATGTCAGTATCTGCAGTCCCTAACACAGAGAATCCTAATTAAGGGTCGGACGACCGTGTGTGATTTGTTCCCACTTATTTATCACTTAAAAGGCGTTTCACCTCACCACTGTAACGTCAGCACAAGGTTTTGAAAGGTGAGTATCGGGCTGTATGTGAGAATGCTGATTGGTTTCGAATCCCACTCCAAGGCTGAACAAAATATAGCATGAGCATTCTGGGAGAAAGATACAGACTTTCGTTCCACAAATTCTGAAAATAAAATCTGAAATTTCTTTTAGGAACTAAGAAATTGCAATGAACCGAAGATCAAGTTCAGCAAATGAAGAAACATTTCCAGTAACTTTAATTGTATTTAAGTTATTGTTTTATGTATGTTTATTTATATGTATTTTTCATTTTATATTAGATTTTTTTTTTAAAGCTTTGTTTAACAGTCATGCTTTAATACCTTTAATATTGTACACTATTCCCCTCTTATACATCGTATTTCTCTCTGAAAAGGGTTTGCTGGAAGAAAACTCATTAATGAGTTAAGCTCGCCTTTGTACATAGTATTTAGACATTATTTAAATCTGTTTTTATTGTATTTTCTTTTTGTGTGCAATAAGTATAAATAAATAAAATAAGTTTACCTTGAAGTTGATTTTTACGTCATCCACGTTGAGACACGACATCTCAATTGTAACTAGTCAGGTCATAAGTATTGTCACACAGTAAAAACTTTTCTTTTAGAATGCTGGCCACAAAAAAGTTTATTGAATTCGAATTTCGAATTGTTCATGAAAATAAAAATGTATACTTTTAGAATTTTACTCATTTTTAAATATGGAGTGGACGCTTAAAGAAGACCGTATGGCAGTTATTGCGTTGCATCGTTGCGGTTACGCGCCAATTCAAATTTTTAACATACTGAAAATTTTGAATATAACCAAAAGATTCGTTTATCGTACCATCAAACGATACAATGAAGACTCTAGTGTAGATGACAGGTCAAGAAGTGGTCGCCCTCGGTCTGTTAAGACTCCAGCAGTGATAAAAGCTGTGAAGGCGCGAATTCAAAGAAATCCCAAACGTAAGCAGAAACTGTTGGCCCTTCAGATGGGGTTAAGCAGAACCACGGTGAAAAGGGTGTTAAATGAAGACTTAGGGCTTCGGGCATATCGAAGAAAAACAGGACATCGTTTGAATGCTCGTCTAATGGACCTGAGACTGAAGAGATGCCGCGCTTTGTTGAAGCGGTACGCGGGAAAAAAATATCGGGAAATTCTTTTTTCGGATGAAAAAATTTTTACCGTAGAAGAGAGCTACAACAAACAAAATGATAAGGTGTACGCACACAGTAGTGAAGAAGCGAGCAACCGTATTCCGCGTGTCCAACGAGGTCATTTTCCATCCTCGCTCATGGTATGGTTGGGAGTTTCTTATTGGGGCTTAACAGAGGTACATTTTTGTGAGAAAGGTGTAAAAACGAATGCAGTTGTGTATCAAAATACAGTCCTGACGAACCTTGTGGAACCTGTTTCTCATACCATGTTCAATAACAGGCACTGGGTATTCCAACAAGATTCGGCGCCAGCTCATAGAGCGAAGAGCACACAAGACTGGCTGGCGGCGCGTGAAATCGACTTCATCCGGCACGAAGACTGGCCCTCCTCCAGTCCAGATTTGAATCCGTTAGATTACAAGATATGGCAACACTTGGAGGAAAAGGCGTGCTCAAATCCTCATCCCAATTTGGAGTCACTCAAGACATCCTTGATTAAGGCAGCCACCGATATTGACATGGACCTCGTTCGTGCTGCGATAGACGACTGGCCACGCAGATTGAAGGCCTGTATTCAAAATCACGGAGGTCGTTTTGAATAAACTTTAGTGTCATAAGAATCTATGTTTTGTTATGTTCATTTTGGTATATAAATGGTTACATAATGAATAAACTTGTTTCAATTATTTTACATTAAACATGTGACAGAATTTATGACCTGACTAGGTATAAGCATCCGTTGTGCTATTTAATGCAATAGAAAGTTTCAAGGTGGCACGTTATGAGCTCTTCTGGCTGCGGTACTTATGATGACGTGGGCAGTTACTACATCGATACTTCTTCTCTAAATAATGAAGTTTAAAATAAAATAATATAACAATAAGGAAGAAAATTTTGGATGAAAAATCTTTCCTTAATCATAAATTCAGTGATCAAAAACAAATGTTGGCGAAGTAATTACCTGTTACATCTTACGTACAATCTTTAATAAGGTTTCTTTAAAACATTTCCGAGAAAATGTTTCCGAATTTTACACGTGTAAATCGTATACCTTCTATTTTCATTTCTATTTGCATGATCGCATGAGAAGATTACTTATATGTAAATAATGGCTACTAAACTATTATAATTCTCTTCACTATATAACAAAAAAACATTGATAAAGTTAGTTGTACAGACTAAAATAGTTCTATGAACAAAAAATTATAAAAATCTGGAGATAAATTTATAAAATATAAATAATACTGGTGGTAGGACGTCTTGTGAGTTAGGCAAGCAAGAGCAGGTACCACCACCTTGCCTATTTCTGCCGTGAAGCAGTAATGCGTTTCGGTTTGAAGGGTGCAGCAGCCGTTGTACTGTATAAGCTGAGACCTTAGACCTCATATCTCAAGGTAGGTGGTGGCATTTACGTTGTAGATGTCTATGGGCTCCGGTAACCACTTATGGGTTACACAGGTGGGCCGTGAGCTCGTCCAACCGCCTAAGCAATAATAATAAAAAAATACGTAGATGTTTTTAGATTGAGAAAATATATAAATAAACATTTAAGCAATCATCATAGAGAAAACCCTATAATCATGTTTGTTGTCATAAAGAAAACAAACTCGTGTTTTGTCACCCTAGAAAAGTTTCAGGAGTAATATGTGTAATATTAGAATGGGCAATTTATGTAGTGGACTGTATGATTAGGATGGGCAAGGAACTTGATAAATAAACTCGCGAGGATTGTACGTATAAAATTTGTATATTTTAGAAATTTTATAATTCGCGTACAATAGCACGGAAAAAAGAGAATGACAAAACTAAGACATTCCAAAATTCAAATTCAAATGTAATGTCAAAAACCACAACAACAATAATAAAAAAGGTTTTATACCATTTTGTTGGGTTTCCAATAATATGATGAGAAAAAAAAATTTACGAAAAATATAATAGTATAAGTTTCGTGAACAAAACATGAACTATTCGTTCAAGTCGTGCCGTAGACGGAGAGAAAATAATTGAAGTTGATAGGACAGTTCTAACAAGTTCGTCTTGTTTTGATTAAACGCAAGACCGCCGTGGCTTTGTTTGAAGCTTATTTTAATATTAATGCACATTATGTATACGTACGTTTCTTTGCTAAACTTGAATTCCGAAAAGTTCTTTTATTTTTATTTTTTATTGCTTAGATGGGTGGACGAGCTCACAGCCCACCTGGTGTTAAGTGGTTACTGAAGCCCATAGACATCTACAACGTAAATGCGCCACCCACCTTGAGATATAAGTTCGAAGGTCTCAAGTATAGTTACAACGGCTGCCCCACCCTTCAAACCGAAACGCATTACTGCTTCACGACAGAAATAAGTAGGGTGGTGGTACCTACCCGCGTGGACTCTCAAGAGGTTCTACCGCCAGTAAAAATCATCGTAATAGAAGTGCCAATTGTAACTGTTTTTACTGGTGATAGGACCTCTTGAGAGTCCGCACGGTTAGGTACCACCGCCCTGCCTATTTCTGCCGTAAAGCAGTAATGCATTTCGGTTTGAAGGGTGAGGCAGTCGTTGTAAATATACTGTGACCTTAGAACTCATATCTGAAGGTGGGTGGCGCGTTTACGTTGTCGATGTCTATGGGCTCCAGTAAGTGGCACATCTACGTTGTAGATGTCCAGTAACCACTTAACACCAGGTGGGCTGTGAGCTTGTCCACCCATCTAAGCAATAAAAAATAAAAAGTCAAGCTATCATAGAACTTAACTGACAAAAACCTGATTTTCAGATAAGCTTGTGTTATAAGCTCACAAATACCAAAGAATAAAGTTAATTCCGTGGATTTATCTAGATAATAGGCACAATCGAAGATATTCCCATTGTCGTTCCCTTAAACATATTTTTTTTAGGAATTATTTCATTATAGATCTAATCATTTCTAAATAAAAACTTCAACTGTGAAGGAATAGTGTTAGTAAATTAAATATGTTTAGTAAATAAATTTCGTAGGTGATTTTATTCGTTGAATAATATATTTTTTTTATTTTTCGTTGTAGAGTTTTTATTGTTACTTAAAGCCTTTACGTAATTACTGGTAGCATAGCGTATCGTAAGCCCTTAGGGGTCAAACATCCTGTTTATTTTTGTCACGATGCATTCAAGCTAGTCGAGTGACGACGGTTTCCAAGCTGTTTCCGTTGCAGCCAATAAAAATATTATTGCAAAATTTTTGTACTGCCCGTAATAACTTCATTGAAGCAAATTCAGTTTTCTGTCAAACCGCAGACAAGAAAACTAAATTAGGTAGGAGCAACCGGTGTAATTAACTAATACCCCAAAACCTATAAGACAAAAATTATCCAAACATAAATTAGTGTTCGGAACCTTTGATAAATTCTACATTATACATATATAAATAGGTAATGACAAAACAGATCTGTACCTTTTTTCTTTTCTCTTCGCTAACTTATTACCTTATTTGTTTGCGTACTACGAAAAATGGGCTTAAAAAAAATCATCAAGAAAACATGTCCGAACAAATTAAAAAATGCGATAGACAAAAATAATCCAAACATTGAGTTGTCAGTCGTTATGGTCCAATTTCGACAACCTGGCCAAATAATTAATTGAAATGTACAACTAGTAACGACCGAGAAACCTTATAAAGATTCTGTATTGAGATTCCTAATTACCGAATTCAATTGAGAAGGTTAATTGAGTCACCGTTTGGTGTGTCCATAATAAAATATTTTAGAGGACATACTTCTGATCAGCGGCATTACTCTAATGATGACAAATTACTACGTTAGGCAACGGCTTGGCTTTGCCCCTGATATTGCTGACGTCCATGGGCGACAGTAATAACTCACCATCAGTTGGGCAGTGTGCAGGCCTGCACAAGAGCAATAAAAAAATCGATTGTTTTTTTTTCACAGAAAATTTTCTTTTTATTACGAAGCATCATCTTCAAGACTAAGCCTTTTTGAATGAATGAGTAGTACGTAAGTATATAACTATATAATCTGTAAAGATTATGTTTTGTTAAATTACGGTGAAGATGGTCTTAGAAAAAAAAAGAATCAACGAGATTCTCTGTTAACGAATCAACGTCGCGTCATACATTGATGGCTGTGATTGGCCTATGATGACGTCATATCGCACGAACCAATCACAACTCAGGAAACGCAATGTGGCAACAACAGTCAAAATTTAAAAAAATTATAACACGAAAAAAAAAGATGGACGTGCATGTCAATTCTAATTTGTAAAATAATTAAAAACTAGAGGTCCCGCAGTAGTCGAAATTCGACTATAATTAATTGGAATTGTAAGTTTGTACACTATTACGATTGTATTTTATACTTCTATAATCACAGATTTCGCCAAGACTACACTTTAAAAAATATTAACAAAGACGAACAATATTTAATCTATTCTCAATTTGACAACAGATGTCAAGAACAAAAGTTTGACAATAAATAGTATGCATGCGTGTGTGCGTCAAATACATGGTATGTAGTGTGTGTAATGTTTTCTTTATTGATTTAATGTATCTTTTATGCATTATTTTAAAAAAATATTAGCATTGTGCACTTCTTCTCTATATTCTCTATAAGTGTAGAAAATTTCATACTCCTCCGTCCGCGCAATTTTCGTAAAAAGGGATACAAAGTTTTTGCTTCACGTATTAGTAATATATAGATAATAATATAATGAGTATTTGATAAAGTAAACGCATTTATTCATTTTCTTGGCCACTTCAAGATACCTATAAGAAACAGACGCAACATTCTCAACACATTAATCGGAAAAATATGTAAGACTCGAGTGTTCAGTTAACTGTTAGCTTAAAGCTAATGAGCTGTTAACGGCTACAAAATGGCTTAGTTAGTTAGCTCTAAACGGCTTGGTTTCCGTCGAAAATGTTAACTACCTTATTATGTTCGCGTCCCGAATATTTTGAATGCAAAGTCATTCCATTTTTTTTATGTTGCATACACTGAGAGTAAGTTAGCCACTTTGGTACAATTTTACGTTACCTACATTAGGTTAGTTACAGATGCTGTATGTTCCAGTGCAGGGTACATCGTCTAAGTGTTTGTTACGTTTTCGCGTATGGATAAGTTCATGATCCATCTTATATACAGGTAGGTGGGTAGTGGATATAAAGTGGATACAGGTGGTAGGACCTCTTGTAAGTCCGCACGGGTAGGTACCATCACCCCGCGTATTTGTGCCGTGAAGCAGTAATGAGTTTCGGTTGGAAGGGTAGGGCAGCCGTTGTAACTATACTTGGGACCTTAGAAATGATATCTCAAGGTGGGTGACGCATTTACGTTGTATATGTCTATGGGCTCCAGTAACCACATAACACCAGGTGACACCAGCAATAAAAAAAATTACCGAAAGACTTCACGGTGCGAGTGCCGGAATCAAATTTGAGTTCTAAAGTCGAAGCTTTAAATGTATTTAATTTTGTATCTACAAAGTACTAATTCAATCTCTGCTAGTCAGAGTGGGTCCATACAAATTAAAATTCGTTTTGGAAATTTTTTGCAATATCATCTATACATACGTGATATGGCCTACCTCGTATGTCTTGCTGATTGGCCACTTAGTACTGTTTAGATAATGGAAACCCTACCTTGATAGTCAAGAAAAATTGAGATATTGAAAAAAAAAAAACGTTTTGTCATTTAATCTGTTCATGGTTACCCTACAATAACGATTATATTATAGAAAGATAAAATTGAAAATTTTAAGTGATTACTTAAGGGTGTTTTCTAAATCAAGTGCTTTTATAAAGGTTAGGCCGTTTCAAAAGAGCGTTGACTTTGACCGAATTCAAATATTGCTATGGAAATTTGAAAGAGCAATTAAAACATCTTTTGGCAATTTGTATGGCAATTCCTAGAATTTCTCAATTTTAATTTGTGCATATTGATTCGCAGTGACGTTTCATTATGACTAAGTCTCGTTGTATGAAAAGTTCCGATTTCTTTACGATTCACGCGCCATCTATCATGCGTTGACAGTACATCTTTTTTTTTCTTCAAAAAAACTTGTAACAAATTTCATCACAATCGGATGAATGGTAAAAGAACGGGTACTAGACAAACATACAAACGTTCGTACCTCCTTATGCAGATTAAAAGTTTTTCTCACTCTTGTCAGTGTATAGTTTTTCGTCCTTATGCCACATTGTGTAGAGTAAATTCAGCACTTCTTCTTTTTCCATTCAGGTCTCTTACTCACTCACACCCTTCTTTCGCAGATCCTCATACATAGAGTCAGTCCAAGTATTTTTAGGATTCCTTCTCCTCAGGTCACTGTCTACTTCCATACCCAGACAGACTAACAATAAAGATACGATAAAGGCAAGCTAACAGAATCAAATCTTCCAGAAAAAGTTTTTGTTAATGTTTCTAATCTTATGAAAACAATGAATAGCATTGATGAATGATTGAATATAAAATATTATTATTTTAATGTTTTTTTTCTGTTTTTTGAGTCGTATATACAACAACAATTAGAATTATTTTCACAGTTTAATATTGCGTTATTTTATTGGTATAATACTAAAGGTTTTTGCTACGAGTTAATATAATATTTCAATGTGAGCTAAAAACATCTTAGTTGATCCGTGACTACGAAAACTGTAGAGGTTTTCAAATGTCGGAAGTAAAATAGTGATATTTAAAAAAAACGCTTGTTACCTTAGAAAAACCTTAAAAATGATTTTAACGATTTAACAATTTTTTTCAAAGTTTTAAAATGTTACTTTATTTAACTCTTATTGTTTTAAAATGAAAATTTTGTCAATATACGAAAATTGCAAAAATATTTTCAACATCAATGTTTTAAAAGTGTCGTAGCATATTTACTTTTTATTGTAATGTAGTACTAATAAGACTTATTGCAATTTGAAAGCTTTTAATAATAGATCCGTTTGACCAGCTATAAATGATTTGGAGATAGTAATTGATTGCAATAGATATTATTGATAGAGTAGCGTAGTCGATTAGACTATTTTGCGATTAAACCATTTGTGTAAACTTATGAAAAAGGTTTTATTGTGAGTAAAAAAAGAGACTATTATATATGGACACTACTAACACTGTCAAAGGAACATTATATTATACGTCATGTATCTATATATTAATACGTGAAGCAAAAACTTTGTATCCCTTTTTACGAAAAATGCGCGGACGAAGGAGTATGAAATTTTCCACACTTATAGAGAATATAGAGAAGAAGTGCACAATGCTAATATTTTTTTAAAATAATGCATAAAAGATACATTGAATCAATAAAGAAAACATTACACACACTACATACCATGTATTTGACGCACACACGCATGCATACTATTTATTGTCAAACTTTTGTTCTTGACGTCTGTTGTCAAATTGAGAATAAAATACAATCATAATAGTGTACAAACTTACAATTCCAATTAATTATAGTCGAATTTCGACTACCGTGGGACCTCTAGTACAAATGAAATAATCGAATCAGTGATGAAAATTTAAATAATGACGTGTTAGCTATTCATTATGTGCCGGCCTTCTCTGATCCACGTTGAACCAAAAAAAGAAAATAATGCTTAATTATCTGTCAGTCAAATGCTGACCTTTTTGGAATTCGAACAAATTGGAATCGTACTTAAAAGAACTTTCTAAGCCCGGAGTGTTACGACAAAAATATACCTTAAATATTTTTTTTATGTAGTGAGCTTTTCAAAATGAATTTAATGATTGTATCGGTAGGATCTTTAGATCTTGTCCTGCTATATTTCGGTCATATAGCTTGCAGGAATCCTGATAGCCTGGAAGGCGAAATTTTACAGGTAATATTGAAGGCAAAAGAACTAAGGTTAGAAGCCCAAAGCAGTGGTCTTACCAGGTGACTCAGTAGCTATATTTTTATTGTTTTTGTGTGTGCTTATTTGCGTATAAGAACTCATGACCAACCTCGTGTTAAGTAGTTACCGGAGCTCATAGACATCTACAACGTAAATGCCTTCATCCACCTTGAGACATGAGTTCAAAGGTCTCAGTTTTTATAAGTACAATAGCTGCCCCTACCCTTCAAACCGACACGAATTACTGTTTCAGGTCAGAAATAGGCAGGGTGGTGGTACCTACCCGTGCGGACTCACAAGACGTCCTATCACCAGTAATTACGCAAATTATAATTTTGCGTGTTTCATTTTTATTACACGACCTTATTCTTTCAACAAGGAAGTCAATCGTAAACATTTGTTAAGTACGTATTACATTACAAAAACTTGTACCTGCCTGCGTGATTCGAACACCGTTACATTGGTTACTACAAATGCACCGGGCGTCTTATGTTTTAGGCCATAACGATCAAGCAGGTCAAGAATCTTCACCAGACTTAGATAGGAATAGGTAGAGAAAAACAGTGAGAAGACTACAGAAGAGTCACGAACCTCAACAATGAGGAAAGAACTGAGTAGAGATGAGGAATAAATATAAATAAGTATAAATATTTACTAACAATCACGCCACATTAACTGGTCCCGTACTAAGTTCGTAAAGAACTTGTATTACAGGTACCAGATAACGGAAATAAATGTAAGATTTTTATTATACACATACATATATTTAATAAACATCCATGACCCTGGAAAAGATATTTCTATATTTATCATACAAATATCTTCCCTTGGCGGGATTCGAACCCGCGACCAGCTTGTGTAGTGACCACGTCACTCACCACTACACCAGACGGCCGTAGAATCGATAATATAACAAATTCAAAATTAAAACATACAATCGAACGATTAAGCGTTGTCACGTAAAAATCTTGGAAGCGAGTTCAGCATCTTGTTTTCGATATAACTATTTACCGTACAATAATTCAATACACACACTCCAATAAATCATACCCGAGCTGACTTGTACAACGTCGGTACATGCCTTAAGCCGACCGTATTTCAATCGTCAGTCGCGAACAGCCCTGGTCTGTGTTCGCACCTGAACGTCATTCCGCGTCCGACCGTCGCGTAGAGCAGTCGTGTCGCAGCCCGAATCCTCCGAACGGTAGCGATCGCGTGTGCGTGTAATTTACAATTTTCGAAAACGGTGTTGAAGTTCTAATTCCGTGATTTACACAGACATTTCTGTCGTGAACGAAATCCTGGGACAGTACGCCGATGGAATACGCAATACGTGAGCCTTTTTTTTCTTTTTTCTATTATGCTAATAGGGTTGTTGTTTCCCGCGAAGGGTAAGGCTTTGGTTCGTTAATGTTCGGTATTATTGCGAGTTGAATACGAATACGCAAATGGGATTTTCGTGATTTTTATTCGGAGCCCGGAGCGGGCTATTTATGACGGTTGGATAAACATTTGATTTTGGTACAACTTTGTTTTCAATTGATTGCTCTGGTTTGACTTGAATACGTTATACATTGTGTTAATTTACGTAAAGCTTATTTTGAATGTAAATTTTATTTATATGGATTTTCGGTGTAGTCTCGTAGAAGCGCGCCTACGCCGTAGCTCTGTGTCTGTAAAGCTCTACAAATACTACATGTTACTATTAAAATTCTTATTATTTACAAGTATTCGAATATTTAATATAATTGACTACATTAAATATAATAAATGAAATGTTTGAAATATTAATTTAGTAAAGATGTAACAGAATTGCCTCTCATAGAAATTGTTTAGCTAATATCCAAAGACTCAATAAAATTTTCGTATAAGCCATAAATTTTAACTATTTATCTACGTACCAAACTATCATAAGTATGTTTTTAATCAAGCAAAAATGTATAGCAGGACTCAGTTATATAACTTTGTATGTCTCAGTGATATAAGTCGTGTCGCAAGATACAACCCTTTCATCTAAAATTTATTAAGCCTAATTTCGTGCGTATGTTTCTTTATTGAATTCGTTCGTACATGTACATATGTGTGCGTGAGTCATATTATCTACACACACACATTTATATTTGGCGTACACACGTATCAAGAATTGTTAATATCACTGATATTAAATTCTGAACGTAAAAATTATTTGCGGAAACTGTTCAGTTGTTTTGATAATTCAATTAGTGCACATAATATTACGTTATATTTAGAGAAACGGCATACGATATTCAGTTTGATACTATTTTATCACGCAATATTGCTGACTAAACAGTGATAAAATTAAATTCATTTTTTCATTTCACAACATTGGTAAATTGATCTATCTAGTTTGTTTATGATAGATAAAATAATGACATCAAATAATTTGACATATTATTAGGCTAGTATATATTATTATATTGTATTTATATTATGTAATATTATTATTTAATATTAAAAGAGTAAAGAAAGTTATTTGTTACGGTTTAACCCTTAGAACGTGAACCGTCGATAGATCGATTCTCTATTAATGAGTATAAAGTGCGGACGTCGGAATACTGACTATTACGCACATTACGTTCTAAATTAGTAATAATTTTGAAAACGATCAACATTATGTCAGTGATGAATTGGGACTATGAATCACGCGAAGGACGTTTACCTCTACTGTAATCACTAAATTGATCCAAAAATCAACTAACTATATGTACTAGAGGTCCCGCAGTAGTCGAAATTCGACTATTATATAATTAATTGGAATTGTAAGTTTGTACACTATTATGATTGTATTTTATACTTCTATAATCACAAATTTCGCCAAGACTACACTATAAACAGAATTAACAAAGACAAACAATATTTAATCTATTCTCAATTTGATAACAGACGTCAAGAACAAAAGTTTGACAATAAATAGTATGCATGCGTGTGTGCGTCAAATACATGGTATGTAGTGTGGGTAATGTTTTCTTTATTGCTTTAATGTATCTTTTATGCATTATTTTAAAAAATTATTAGCATTGTGCACTTCTTCTCTATATTTTCTATAAGTGTGGAAAATTTCATACTCCTCCGCCCGCGCAATTTTCGTAAAAAGGGATACAAAGTTTTTGCTTCACGTATTAATATATATAGGTAGATTCTCTTTTTTGAGTATAATTTAATTCGTTAATTATTATCGTTAATTAAATTCGTTCCGTTCGTAGTATAATACTACTTAAATACTGTTCGTTAGTCTCGCTAAGACTCGAGAACGGCTGGACCGATTTGGCTAATTTTGGTCTTGAACTATTTGTGGAAGTCCAGAGAAGGTTTAAAAGATAGATAAATATGAAAATTCTCGGAATCAAATAAAAATAACAATTTTGTTTTTCCTTTGAGGTGTGCCCTGTCGGTCGGATTCACTTTGTTTGTTTTAAGTTTATTTTATACCAAAGCTTAGGTCTTTTATTTATCGATTGAGGCACTACGAAGTCTGCCGGGTCAGCTAGTACTACTTAAATATGATTAGTTTAAATCGTCAAATCACCATTGTTTCTTCTTTATTTCTGCTCATTGTTTTCACTTTGTATTTTTACGACAAAATGGACTCTGTTCTTTTCGAAAAACAACCGAAGCTGGATCCGATTTTAAGATTTGAATTTTGGTGACATTTAGACATTTATTGCTGTAAAAGTTTTTGTAACTTAACAGACGACGACTCTATGAGTAACAAAACTACGTGAGGTGAAAATTAAGCTTTACAGATCTTTTACTAATCTTAGTAAGCTACTACTTACTAGCTTTTTACTAATCGCATTCAATCAGTATTAAGCAATAGTATAAAAAGGTTCCTAAATACGCTTTAGCACCTTATGTGGGATTTTTACTGGTGGTAGGACCTCTTGTGAGTCCGCGTGGGTGGGTACCACCACCCTGCCTATTTCTGCCGTGAAGCAGTAATGCGTTTCGGTTTGAAGGGTAGGACAGCCGTTGTAACTATACTTGAGACCTTAGAACTTATATCTCAAGGTGGGTGGCGCATTTACGTTGGCGGATGTCTATGGGCTCCAGTAACCATTTAACACCAGGTGGACTGTGAGCTCGTCCACCCATCTAAGCAATAAAAAAATATCTACCGAAAGGTCATTGTTTGATGTAAGCCTAAAGTGCTTACTACACGAGTATGGTCGAGTGAGGACCCGTTTACCCAAAAACATGGACCACCGAAAACATCTCGTGACAATGATGAATTGTCTAATTATCTCTGACGGCTTTACGCTGTGTCGAACGCAAAAAAAATTATACTACGCTTTATCATCAATCGTTTTGTATCCGAGAGAGGGTATTTGTTCTCTTTAGACGATTTCAGATATTAAACAGATTATTATGACTGATTGATACGTTACTGTCTGTGCTTACTCTTTGTGCTTGGATGACTAGATAATGTAATGAATCCACACATATATGTTTTTTTTTTATTGCTTAGTTGGGTGGACGAGCTCGCATCCCACCTGGTGTTAAGTGGTTACTGGAGCCCATAGACATCTACAACGTAAATGCGCCACCCACCTTGAGATATAAGTTCTAAGGCCTCAGTATAGTTACAACGGCTACTCTACCCTTCGAACCGAAACGCATTACTGCTTCACGGCGGAAATAGGCGGGGTGGTGGTACCTACCCGTGCGGACTCCCAAGAGGTCCTACCACCAGTGATTACGCAAATTATAATTTTGCGGGTTTGATTTTTATTACACGATATTATTCCTTCACCGTGGAAGTCAATCGTGAACATTTGTTGAGTACGTATTTCATTAGAAAAATTGGTACCCACCTGCGGGATTCGAACACCGTTGCATCGCTACACACGAATGCACCGGACGTCTTATCCTTTAGGCCACGACGACTTCTATGTACCTATATCTTTTATTTATATATTGTTAACGTTTACGAATTTTTAAAGAGCAATGTTAAATTTTTTATTTGTGTTTACCTACACCATTTGCACACTTCAAAAAATCGCCGAGCCAAACAAACTTGTTCGCAACATAAAAATTAAGAAAAAACCTGTATAAAGAAAATACAAGCTCCAAAATCGATTTTGGTAGTTTTATTCAAGAAACCCAAGCATCCAACATATATTTATAAATAAATATGTTGTATGTATATATAAATATATGTATGTTCTCTGTGTGTTTATATATATATTTTTAATCAATAAGTAACCGCGTTCCTTGTAGTTCTTGTCCGCCTGATGGTTGTCTCGAAGAGATCGCTCTTAACGATATAACCCCCAATTATACTTTTTTGTATTTAATGTTTTGCATTTTTTTTTTGTGTACAATAAAGCATACTCTCTCTCTCTCTCTCTCTATCTATACGAGTATTTTTGTTTTCATCGTGAATGACATGAGTCAAAGTTGAACGTCTTTTGTGTAGGCGGCATTCATATCGTGGTATCTATGGCCTCAAAATAGTTCCGACAATCAATTGAATTCCGATCATTAGACGAATACTACAATATTATAGTGTATGTAGATCATTACAAGCGTAAAAATATCCGGAGTAAATAATTATTACGAAAGGAAAATGTACATTGCAAATTGAATATATCGTTTCGTTGGAGATGTTAATAAAATATTCTGCTCCAATAAAGATAAGTGCCTTTTTTGAGTACGTATTGATGTTAATAATTACTGATATAAAATATTCAGAGCTAAATATCACCGAGACTATGTTTATTGTAATTTTACTTGTAAATACTGGTTTTTACTGGTGGTAGGAACTCTTGTGAGTTCGCGCGGGTAGGTACCATCACCCTGTCTATTTCTGTCGTGAAGCAGTAATGCGTTTCGGTTTGAAGGGCGGGGCAGCCGTTTTAACTATACTGAGACCTTAGAACTTATATTTCAAAGTAGGTGGCGCATTAACGTTGTAGATGTCTATGGGTTCCAGTAGCCACTTAACACCAGGTGGGCTGTGTGCTCGTCCACCCATCTAAGCAATAAAAAAAAAAGGTAGTTTCGGTAGAGCTTCTATTATTAATTAACATATTATGCTGCAATATTGACAGCCTTATAAACTGATGTGCATTTACCTTATATTATGTGATTATACTCTATACATTTTTTATTGCTTAGATAAGTGGACTAGCTCACGAGCCGTCTGGTGTTAAGTGGTTACTGAAGCCCATTGACACCGATGGACTCCGATAATTAATTAATATAAGTAAAAAGCTATACATTACACTATTCAATGATGCGTTTATTATTATTTTGTTTACTCAAACTCTTTTGGAGATATTGACATTCTTTATCTTTTATGAATGTGGCCACTACCGTTAGATGTCGCTACATTTCGACTCTGAATAGCACATAAAATTAATTTTACAATTATTTGTGTTTCAAGATAAGTTTTCGAAACTTATTTTCTATAGTTTATAAAAATCAGACTAGTCGACAATTAATAAGACTAGCAAATTGATCACATTGGCACTAAAATGAAAATAAATTCTAAGTATCGTAGTTCATTCAAAATGCAAAATGTACAAGCCCCGTAATCCCGTAAAAGGTGTGTGTTATTTCATAAATTCGTCTAAATCAGTGAATATGATAAATCCGCCTTAATTAAGGATAGACCGCACTCAGCTGGGTCCAAAAGTTCCGGCCTCCATGCCGGGTCCCCGACGAGGGCGTTTTGCTTCAAATATTTCGTGTCTGCACAAATTTTTTTTTTTAAACATGGGTATATTAAATTTTAATAGACTTAATTTTTATTTAGAATTATCTCGTGCATGACGCGTCGTCTCTCTTGAAATTGCCTTGGCTCTGGTATTATTATTGTCTAAGATCGAAGGTAACAATCACCAAAGAGTAGGTCGTATTTTTGAATATCCTCTTATACCCGATCCTGCAGACCGAAAGTTAAGCAGACGCCGTCGCCACGTCACATAAATATGTCATTTTGGATCCTTCAGGTCCAGTAGCGGTGATTTTAGGTACCTCAAGCACCGGTCACCGTTCTCGTCAAATCCATCGCTTGCGACGAAGGACTCAGCGAGCAAATCAACCTTCAGACACAGCTCACTGAGTTTCTCGCAGTATTTTCTCAGTGGGTTGCGTTTCCGACCCGGTGGTAGATTCTGCGAAGCACTGCTAGGGCTAGTGTTAGCAAACGCGTCAGGGCTCTATCCCGTGAGCTCACCTATTCTTGCCCGGTTAAACTCGTATAGCCCCTCGAGGTTACTAACATAGATAGAAAAAAGAAACTACTCCCATAAACAATACAAAGGCGTCAAACAAGGATGGTCGATGAAGGAATTGAAATGTTTGACGTTTGAACGAATTAGAGAATGACAGAGAGAGGTTTAATTGTCCAAAAATTGTTTTTTCTTCTTTCATAATTTACTAACTAGATGATAACCGAGCTTTGCTCAGTTTATTTTTTGATAACGCCATCTTAGTTAGTTGCCCTCAATTAAGAAAAATAGTATTATTATTGGCCAATAGATGTTGGGAAGAGTTGATTATTGAAAACACGAATAAAACAACATTTTCTGAAAATAAGGCGTAGCTAGATCGATTTATCGCCCCCGAAATCCCCTGTATACTAAATTTTATGAAAATCGTTGGAGCCGTTTCCGAGATTCAGATTATATATATACAAGAATTGCTCGTTTAAATGTATAAGATAAGATTTATAACTAAAATTAATGACCTCTACTTGTTTATAGGTATGCAATCTGTAACTTAAATTCAAGATCAGACCGTGTGAGTATTTTAAACCTTAAATATGTGAAATAGAATGCAGTATCTTTTAAATCGCTACATTACCTGTCCTTAACGGTAACATGGCCGCTTCCATATTTCTATTCCAACTCCAATTTAAGCAGGATCGTACTAGGATTTCTAACGCGGAGCTTTTCAGAGAAAAATAAATCTTACGTCACGGAAAACAAGTTTCGTATTAGCTCGAGCCGCGACACCGAATACTGTCATCTTTCACAATCGTATCCCAGAGGAAAAACAATTCATCTTCCTGACTTGTCTCACGATTTCTTTTTTGTGCGATTTGTATTCTTTTCATATAAAAATGGACGTCATTTCAAATGTATTGATACGATGGACAGGTCTCGTTTGGACGACAATGCCATTGTTTGTAACGTGCTTTATGATGCATTAATCATTTCAAGAAAATTTCTTTTGATGAAAAAATTCGAACGGTGAAAATAAAATGGTTTTTTACACGCTACTCTACAGCATGACATTTATATTTATTAAACGAAGCCTTTTGACATTGAAAGATTTAAAAAATTCTACATCTCGTAGTTACGTAATATTAAAATATGTTACTGGTGGTAGGACGTATTGTGAGTCCGCACGGGTAGGTACCACCGCCCTGCCTATTTCTACCGTGAAGCTGTAATGCGTTTCGGTTTGAAGGATGGGGCAGCCGTTGTAACTATACTGAGATCTTAGAACTTATATCTCAAGGTGGGTGGCGCATTTACGTTGTAGATGTCCATGGGCTCCAGTAACCACTTAACACCAGGTGGGCTGTGAGCTCGTCCACCCGTCTAAGCAATAAAAAAAAAAAAAAAAAAAGGTAGGACCTCTTGTGTGTCCGCACGGGTAGGTACCACCGCCCTGCCTATTTCTGCCGTGAAGCAGTAATGCGTTTCGGTCTGAAGGGTAGGGCAGCCGTTGTAACTATACTAAGATCTTAGAACTTATATCTCAAGGTGAGTGGCGCATGGGCTCCAGTAACCACTTAACACCAGGTGGGCTGTGAGCTCGTTCAGCCATCTAAGTAATAAAAAAAAATGTGTTTATTTGATTTCCGTTTCTGCATCTAATTATTACATAATAATATATTATTCATATATCATTCTAATATAGTTGAATTGCTGGTTTGTAATATTTCAATATTGATTTTAGTTACATACAGTAAAAAGTATAAAAAGATGAAGCCTCGCTAATTATCAAACGAATAAAATAAACAAGAGATTGAATAGTAAAAGTGGTTTTGATATAATCACGATACATTTTATTAGTAGAGCTTAATTAATTACCCTCGTAGAGTTGGGTTAGAATAATATTATCCCAAACACTCGAGGCTCGGTACGAGTGTATATAAAAAAATGGATATCAGCACACAAAGTGTCTCTCAGAGAAATAATAAAAAAGAGTTCAGTGATCGAACTGTTTTTAATATCAATTAGTGGTGAGTATGTAATCTATAAGATGATTTTAGACACAGTACTTAAGTGATTAAGAATATATTTTATGACTGTAGATGTGTGGTTGAGATCATGTTTGTTATTTAATGGTTAATATGAATGTTAAGTAAGTGCCGCTACTATGTCTGGCTTGGACACAGCCCTCCAATACTAGTTAAGAATTTTAAGTCTTAATTATCTCTTATATCTATTATAAAAAGGCTGGAAGTTTTGGTTCGAATCGGGCAAAATATTTGTATGATGAATAATTTTGTTTGTTCTTTGTTTGCGTCTTTAACATCTATAATATAATCTATCACTTACTGGTGGTAGGACTCTTGTGAGTCCGCACGGGCAAGCAACACCACGCTGCCTATTTCTGCCGTAAAGCAGTAATGCGTTTCGGTTTGAAGGGCGGGGCAGTCGTTTGTACTGTAAAACTGAGATTTGGAACTCATGGCTCAAGGTGGGTGGCGGAATTTACGCTATAGATGTCTATGGGCTCCGGTAATTATTTAACACCAGGCGGGCCGTGAGCTCGTCCACCCATAGAAACAATAAAAAAATGTATGTTAGTTTAAATATATTATCATATATGTTACTACACATGTGAATCAATCTCTGGTTCCTATAATGCAGATAATCTTAGCTTGGGACCAGATTACCATATGCAAGTTGTCCCCTGTTATTATCTATATCTATACTAATATTATAAAGCTAAAAAGTTTGTTTGTTTGAACGCGCTAATCTCAGGAACTACTGTTCCGATTTGAATTATATTCTATTATTCCCATTTTTTATGGAAGGCTATAAGCTATATAACATCACAGTAAGATCAATACAAGTGTAGCACCAATAAAGAATGTTTCAAAATAGGGGTTTAAATAGCTCCCTCTTCTTCTCCATCGCTCCCTCATTGCTGAGGATCGTGACTCCGTTTTAGCTTGTCGACTGCTCCCTAACATTATATAATTCAAAAATATTTTCACCTTCTACGTAAATGAAGTGGGGGTAAAATTTACCGTTACGCCAAACTAACTATTCCGCGCGGACGGAGTCGCGGGCAAAAGCTAGTGATTAATATACTCTTCCAACAGGATCGTATGGTTGTTTCGAGATGAGAATATGCAGTTGTGTAACGTAAAGTTGTGTACCTGATCAGGATATACTCTAACGCCCGTAAATCACCAATTGTATTTAATAAACAAATCATAGGTTTATCCAGTTTTATAAATTTAATATTACTATTGGTTCATGTTCTATGGATTCGTGTCTTATTTATCGAATTGAGTCAAAACGTTGATTGTTATTGTCATTCCAGAGAACGTACAATTGTATTGTGGAAGTCGACTCATTTCGGAAAATTTAGCGACAGTCAGACCAAAGTATCACCTGGATTTGTTGTTTTTGAAGTAGAGCAATTCAAAGTAATATACATAAGTAAAGGGTTTTTTATTAAGATTAAAACCAACTTTAAAAAAAAAACTGTCTAAGTGATATCGCCACAATTTTTATTATATTTTAAAGGGTATTCGATGACAGTGTGTATGGAATATAATTTTGGTCAAATATCCGCCGGGACTCCACTGTAGGTCTCTTGGTGGACCAATTTTGTATAACATCTTGGGGCTCAATTTCACGAAGAGCGCGAGTTATGATTGAGATTTCAGGTATGTGTTCATGCCAAATTTGGCAGCTATCGCTTTACCAAAATGGCCGCTATGAGCTGTCAAAGTTCGAGCGTTCCTATTGAAAAACCCTATACTAACTTAACTAATAAAAATAGTACATTGCCTGAGATAGAGATGAGTACGGGATGAGATTTCCTACTTTTTTCCCGCGGTGAACATACTATTTTTTCTCCTACTAGGCCGAAAGTTTGACATTGTAAAAAACTTAGCACCCGTGGAGCACCGAGCCGGGGTCCAAGGGCGTAGCCTGGCCCTGGGGGGTATAAAAAAAAATTAACTGTTTTTTAATTTTTAAATAAACTACTACTAATTGAATAAGAACTGTCTGATGAACTCATCTTTGTTTAATACTTAACTATTAAATTTTATTGCCTTTTATTTATTTCACTTTTACACTAAACACAATATTGCAAATTACCCGAACACAACAATGGCGGAGAATTTTAGGTGCGTGAGAGCAGACGTAGACACTAACGCGCATGCGCACTTGTCAGTACCCAGGGAGAAAAAGTTAGACTTTCTTCTCTGTGCAGCGGGACGAAAACCGAACTTTCGGCGTCGGTAGGAGAAAAATATTTATAGTATTCATTCTTCGAATTTTTCATTACCATTGTATTATTTCCGATGTTGTATCACTTTAGTCGTTCGTCGCCACGTAAGATCTACGACTCGCGAAAAGTTCAGAGCTTATTTAAATTCATGAATATTTCACGGCAGAAATATGTAGTGTTGTGCCACTTATCCGTGTATATAGAAATAATAATCACCCACACAATCATGCCAGTGAAGAAATTACCTTGACGCAATCTGGAACAAATTTACTGGTTTAATTAAATGTAACATAAACATTTTGATTTTTGCCTTGTAGGCAGACGAGCATACGGCCCACCTGGTGGTAAGTGGTCACCATCGGTCATGGACGTTAGCAATGCCAGGGGCGGAGGCAAGCCGCTGCCTACCAACTTATTCTTGAATTGTAATCCAACCTTTAGCTACATATTAAATATTGTGTCTAGTCCGACGCTAATGGACACAGAAGGAAGCGACTTAACAAAAACCTAGTACTATATAACTATGAAGTATACTCCCATACTGAAGGTAAATCGTAAAAACACATAAACATTGATCACCGAACAAATAACTCACCTAACTAATAAATGTATCATGAAAGACATTCCCAAAAATCTTATCACAACAAACCTATATCGGGTCCTGTATTTTCATATCAAAGCGCACATAACGAAAACAACGGATTCGCTGTTAACAAAACAAGAATACGCGAACCCCAATATTGAATTCTGCTTTCGTATCAAATTATACCGACGTGTAACTTCGAGAGGTTGCCTGCAATGATCGACGAAGAATCGGATGCGGTATATTTCCTTGAATTATTGAGTTGCGAGTTCAGTGATTCCCAAATTAATCTAAATCGGACCAAAGGAATTATGAGTTAAAGAATTTCACGAGAAAACTAGTATATTTAAGCATACGGTCTATTTTTATGGGCTCCAGTTTATATATAAGGACTTGCTAATAATATTTTGGAATGTAAACAGCTACCGTCAAATAAAAATATCATATAGTCTACTTGTGAGATTCTTCTTCTTCTTCTTCCAGTGCCTCTTCAATCCTGAAGGTTGGCCGTTAGCTTTCTATATTCGTTTTTATCTGCAGCCAGCCGGAACAGCTGTTCGACGGAGGCAATACCGGTCCACTCCCGGATATTCCGGAGCCATGATTTCTTTCTTGTGAGATATTCAAGGAAAATTTCAAACCTTCAGTACCGGGAATGGATGTTCAAAATAGCCTTATCAATCCAATTATTGAAACGTAAAGATAAATCATAAGTATAAATCCTTTTTGATGTCAGATACTTATTTACTGGAAATTGGGATGGGATTTGTAACAAAAGCTCTGCAGTATTTCCAATGAATCGAATGTGAACACACAAGTAACCCTTTCCGAATAACTATTAATAGCCGAATACTACAAGACGTCTAGTTTCAATATCACATTATACAGCGGCAAACGTAGAAGCATTACAAATACGGAAGTCAATTTATCCGCGGCTGTCACAAAAAAGGTGTAGTCCACACTAACTTCGAAGTCTCGGATACAGGAGGGACAACTTCGGGCAAGTTCCAATGGTTTGGGTGTGGTTACCTGTTAATGCTGTTTTTGTTTAGTTTCCAAGCCAGAGAAAGTTCTAGTTTAGAAGCTAGGTATATCAGATTACTGTAAAGCACGTTCGAGATTTTGTGGGTACTTTAAATATTTATTATATAGTGTGTTTTTGTATTTGTTAGATTTGAATTGAACAAACACGAAATGTCGAGCCAAGTTTAAATCAATATGCCAGTAAAACTAAATTTAAATTTGTTGGGTCACCGCGAGGAATGACGCTTGCGAATTCATAAATGATTATGTATAAATATAGGTATATATCAGCGCAGCACTATAAGCTGTTTGTTTGGCTGGGGTTGACTGTGTCCTTAATGTTAAAGTTGTTGGTTGACTACTGCGGGTAGAACGCGTGTAGGCGATTGGTTGGATCGGTGTTCGAGAGAATTCATGAACAAACTACCCCCCGTTTTCTATTTTAAATACGAGTGTCCATTGTCGCGTCACTCTTTGCCCTGGACACATCCTTACGGATCCGCCATATCCAATAATCCTTGCATTAGACGCCTTTAGCTCTAACACTAGGAGCAGGCTTAGGGACCCCGGTAACCATACTCGTAGAACTCAGCAAAAGTTCGACGTGCAATATAACCTAACCATCAGCCCTCTGAGTTTCTCGCCGGATCTTCCCCATTTGGGTCGTGATTTCAATCCGATAGTAGATAGCAAGTCCCACCGCTGGGATGCCGCTTTCCTTTCAGGCCTTGAACTCGAAATTTTACAAATATTATTAAAATAAATCCTTAATTATGCGAATCGAATTTTAACGCTTTCACTCAATGGTGCAGTTAAGTTGAATACCGTATCCGCTAACTTTTAATCATCCTTGTACAGAAACTTACATAATGTACCATAACGGCTTGCGAATTTGTTTATATTGAATTAATAAGCGAGTCAAAGAACATTGTATTTTTTTTCGATCATGAATAATGCCTTTGAATATATTACTTCCGTGTTTTTGTTACGTGTTTTAATATAAAAAAATCATGAACACGAATAAAAAGTTACTAAAGGATTGATATATAAATTCGGTTGAAGAGACGGTAGGCTGCAGAAGATATAACGCCCGATTTACACGTCTCATATTTGGTGAAATACGAAACGAACTACAACTCCTAAGCATTGGCTTAGAAATTCTTCCATTCTTCATTATTAGATCCTTAGAAATCCTTTAGCATCCTTCATTGGACCTTTAGAAAACAGACTCTACAAAAACATCGCACGATAAGAATCGGAATGCAAAATGTATTGAAGCACTCATGTGAAACTTTAGCTATTATACAATTGGTTGGGAACAACCTCACTTTCCAAGGTTAATGTTTAGTAGGTATAGACTAGTTATAGTACTATATAATGTAACATATTAGTAGAAACATATAAATACATAATATCTAAACCAGTGAAATCCAGTCAGGCTCCGTATTTATTATCGCTAATGATATGTAATTGTGATTTTTTGACATTACTTGCGCGTCACTACTGTAAGTTAATTATGCTATGCATATAATCTTAATGATAAATTAACAAAGTTACAAAGACGAAGTCCGCTGTCGCAGCAGAATCACAGTGTATAAAATACGAACAAACAAAATTAGGTTTTTGAATGCTAGATTTGAAGTATACTGCATTGTACAGTCTTTGATTATTTTCTATGTAATGGATGTCAAGGAGAAATCGCTTTTAATACTGTGAAGCAAAAGTCACAAATCGATCGACTGTTTTTTTTATTGCCCTTGTAGGCAGACGAACATACGGCCCACCTGATGGTGAGTGGTTACCGCTGCCCATGGACTTCAGAAATGCCAGGGGCAGAGCCAAGCCGCTGCCTTCTGCTTGATAATAACATTTATGTTTGATGTGTTATATTATTATGTGTTACATATTATGTGTTATTTATTACAAATTCTGATCAAACTGTTTTACAATTTCGATGCAATGACAATGTGTAATTAAAATATTCATAATCATTTCCATGCAAATCTTCATAAGAAACACTACAGATGTGTTCTATGGATGGCAATAAATATCGTATTATTTTCTAAATAAAAAAATTACTATGAGCTTCGGTAACCACTACCACCAGGTAGGTGGGCTGTGAGCTTGTCCGACCATCTACTCAATAAATAAACTATACAATTATTAGACAACAAAAGCGAGGTATTGAGGGGAAGATTTGTATAAGAACTGAAACAGAAATTTCCTTAATAAGCCCTCACATTTAATTAAATGTACTAAATTTAATTTACTTGCTCTGTATTTTCTATTTGGAACATTAAAATCGAACGTTAAAACTTAATTTCGCGTATTCAATATCGTAATTAACAGTCTCACCCCGAAAGTATGAAAGACGAGAATTCATTAACCGGCCGAGTCAATAAGTTAGAACACAAAGGAAACAATTTACTTACACTTTGCTTCACTTATTCGACTGAAAACTAATTGCCTACAAAAAGGCAGGTCAATTTCTTGCAGCTCGACACAGAGCTGTGTACCTTATGTCTAATCATTAAAGACCAATTTCGCAAAGTCAATCTTGATCTACTAGGATAACCTTTTTGTCACTACTTGTTTTCGTGAACGAAGCAATATCGCGTTATATTTTCATTTGAAAAGGTTATTAGATTTGAAAGGATAATCAAAATTGGAATATTGTGAGTAATAATGAATAACAATGAACTCTAATTGGAAAGTTAGAAGATAATTGAAGATACAGATAAATTTAATAATAAAGATGGTATTGTTAGGATGGAATTTCAGTTCATTCGTATTGACGATCAAGTGAAAATGTGAAATTAAATTTTGAATTACTGAAATCACTATATTCAATAACATTATAACTTCTATGTGTCAGACCATGCCGCGAGTTATATTGATGCTGTTAATGGAAAATATTACGAGTATTATTACGATTTAATATATTAAATATTGGCATTGATATTTTTAATGACAAATAAATGCTTGCGTGTTAATTTGTTAGTGATCGATTGACATAGTGCTTATTACAGTCTTTTGTTGGCACGCGATTCAACTATATCGGAGCTCGAATTCTATGGAATTATTTTTCTAAATGAAGAATTCATACCTTAATTGGTGGTAGGACCTCTTGTGAGTCCGCACGGATAGGTACCATCGTCGTGCCTATTTCTGCCATGAAGCAGTAATGCGTTTCGGTTTGAGGGGTGGAGCAGCCGTTGTAACTATACTGAGACCTTAGAACTTATATCTCAAGGTGGGTGGCGCATTTACGTCGTAGATGTCTATCTTAGAATCAGGTGGGCTGTGAGCTCGTCCACCCTTCTAAGCAATAAAAAAGCCTGACATCTGTTGAAGAATTGCTTCTAAGCTAAAGACCAAGTCGTGTAATAAAATGATTCGTTAAAATATATTAAATTTGCATAATTACCACCTCAATCTCATCTATGAAGCTGTCACTTGTTCGCATTTAAATATTATAAAATACAAAACAAAATGCGTAACTTTCATAAAAGAGAACAGATAAGTTTAACGAACCGTATTCGAAAGATTATAGCATAATTACTAGTTTACAAAGATAAAACAGCAGATAACAATCAGACATAATTGACTTTACCCGGCGACTAAGTTCTCCCCATTGCCATTAGAGAGGGGGTTCCAATCGATGAATTTTGCCCCGGGCGTGTTTTCGAGACGGGCAAATATTTTTTTTCCTTTTGATATCTTCGTCTTGGCAAACATAGAAAAAAAATTTGTTTACAAAAACATACATAAGTAGGTGTACTAATTGAGTTATACCGTCAAGATATCAGCAATTTATATCTTAATAAAAATTATTTAATAAACAACGTCTATTTATTTGTAAGATAATAAATTAAATAAACAACTAAAATGGGACTTGATTTTGAAGTGAAAACTTCTTTAGAATCGTTGTGATTTCAAACCGGATGCAACGGAAAAAACGACAGGTAAGAGACACAAATACAAAAATGTGTAGGATGAAGCCAGCAAAGAATGAGACAGAAATATACATACTATTTAATACAGCGCCATCTGTGAGATTTTTTAATACTAACGTGTGTATGAAAGCTCTTGTAATGAATTTTAATTTAGGATTATACGTGAAATTAAAATACCAATTCACAGAGGGCGCTACCTTACAATTATTTACTAATGACAAAATTTTACATACACTTAAGACGTTTAGGATAATTGTATTTTAATTTCGGAAGGTTTCACTTCTACCACGTGTGAATTGCACACATGTTTTTTTTTATGAAATTGTTTTATTATTTAATAATCAAGTCCACATTAACTCAAACAACGAAGTCGTAGTGTTTAGTGTCGAGCAAAGCGGCAATGTTGATGTTCAAATCCTTCAAGCAAGCATCAATATGGTGGTAGATACACGATGAAAAAATAATTATGTAATGAAAATTAAACCTGAAAAATGTAATCTTAGACTTTTGGTGTTTGATTGATATAAAATATAAATTATATTGTAGACATTTAAAATAGTAATATAGGTAGGTATAAGAACAGAGGGAAGATCTTCCACTGTGCGGGTGATATTGCTCGGCAGACCGACGGTCCGTATGTTGTTATTCGGAACTTGTATATCAAGATTATCTTGAAAATATCGTAAGCGAGATTCATGCATATATCTTGTGTTGCATGATGGTTACCCGCCACAGTAATATCCAAACCATAGAACCAAAAATGAATTAAGTAAAATAAACAATAAAGAAAGAAACAGAAAATGTTTTTGAAGTGAAAACTTCTTTAGCATCGCTGTGATTCGAAAGTTGATGTATCGAAAAAGCGATAGTAAAAAGAGACAGACACATAAACTCATAATATTTAACGTGGGAAAAAATGAGATAGGAAGTATTATACAGTGTTTCATATATACGTGGTACTCTTTGTGCTCTGCTTCGTACCTAATATTTGTACTTAATATATTCTGAATAAATCTATGTAATATATACGAATAAAATGTAAAATAATTATCAAACTTTGTATCTCTCTCTCTCTCTCTCTTCCCAGCTATTTATCCCACATGGTGGTGAGTCAGCTTTCCTGACTTTACTCCTCCACTTTGCTCTGTCTTCGACATCCTCGTCAGCAACATTGGATTCTCTCTTGTCCTTCAGCACTACGTTCCTCCACCTTGTCTTGGGTCTACCTCTATAGGTCTCCGACCGGGGAGGTCGAGCAGTAGCGCCAAATTTCCGACGTAGTCAGGTGGCTTCCTTTGTATCATTATGATTATTACTAAAACCTACAATTCCTGAAATTTTACACTCGTCTCATTATCTTGAAGCCAACATTTTTGAAGGTTTCACTTCTCCCACCTGTGAATTGCACCCATTTATTTTTTTGGTTTGTTGTTGTTGGTTTGTCGAGCTCACGTCATAAACATAAATTTCAATCAACGTAAATATGCAGCTTGAGACATGAATCTCAGTTCTGTAGTACAACGTCTACCCCGGTCTTCAACCCGAAACTCATTAGTCTTTCACAGCAGAAGTAGAGAAAAAGTAGAGTTGTGTTGCCTAACCGTGCGCACTCACAACACATCCTGCCATCAGTAATTAAACAAATGATATTTTTTATGCATCCCTATAGCACGTTGTTGTGGATATATGGAAATATGTATAACCCAAGGAGGTTTGACGTCAAGACAGGATCGTAAACTCGTGTCAAATCCCTAAGCAGCATGATAAGAATACATATTGCGCCGACCTCATATGATGTAGAAAAATTAAGCCTGGCAAATATAATCATTTCAAATTACAAACGAATCTTTATAGATATTTAGATATAATATCGTTAGACTTAGTAAAACACAAGATATTTGCCTATTTTTCCATAGTTTCCCTCTGTGTAAATGGCTGCCTGAAAGATCTAGCGCTATTTAGCCTGACTATTTACTGGTTTCCAATGTTAATTATGTTTTGGGGCTCAATAAAGTATACTCTCTGTTTTTCTTTAAATAGCTCAAACACATTTGGGCAGCTATGTTGATCACTACAATAACATAGTCTGGAATCACGATAATTGCATAACAATTGCAAGCGAATTGTCATCTTTAAGCTGATAACCGTTATCTATACTTTTATACTAATATTATAAAGAAGAAAGATTTGTTTGTTTGTATTGAATAGGTTCTGAAACTATTGAACCGATTTGAAAAATTCTTTTACTGTTTGGAAGCTACACTATTCCCAAGTGACAATTGCTATAATCTTTTTTGAAAAAAATTAGGGATCCTCACTAAAACTCCAATAATGTCATCCAAGGTGTAAAAAAATTACCTAAAATATTATTTACATCGCGTGCCCTACGAAAACTATTGATGATAGAATAAAATAATGCACTACGACTTTGTAGAACACATTATTATTTACAAAAAGTGTCGCGACAGCATATGTGTAACTATTACAGCTATGCCGCAAGAAGTGTTCTTTTATTTAAAAAAATAAAACAACGTCAAATATCGTTGACATTTTTGTTAAAGACCCGAGCGGAGCCGAAGCGGATCGCTAGTTTGTAATATATCTAAAATCTGGCTTCACATCCATCTGGCATATTGCTATGTTTTGTCCAATCTCTTGTAGAAATATACATCTCCACAGAAGCATATTGAGAACACGGTAGAAAGACAAGGTCACAAAAGAGAAAATATTACAATGTGCTAGCCAAAAAGAAGCCGTATTTGACTACATTAAGAGTCGAAATTTCAAGTACCTATAATGAACATTCGTAAATATGAGTCGCCCCAGTTAGTAATCTAAAACATCGTACAAGAAAAGGCGAGCTTAGTGAGACGTTTTGTGGTTGAGAAGGTAATGTTTGGTAAAAGCTTGTTTTTCTACAGAGCCATTGTACTTAAGGTTCAAATTGCTGATGTCTATTAGAAGATGACCTTTCAAAAAGTCTACAGACTCGTCTAAGACCTTACCAAGTTTTTAACAGTTTATTCATCTACCCACAAAATATTTTTTACGCGTCTATTAGTAAATTAATATATTATAGCATGTAAAAAAATTAAGACTTAACACTGTCTCATGACGAGTATTCTGAATTTTTTTTTGAAATGATCCCTTCGTTTCATTTTTATCATCGCACCTTTCATCACCGAAGCAGTGTTCATACTACCTAGAACCACTCCGTTCATACACAATGCGTTTCCAGATATCTTTTTTGCCACGTACCATTTGGCTTTGGAATGAAATTTCCTTCTCAATGTTTCCCGACTACTATTATATGCCCTTCTTCAACCGAAACTTCCAGAGACAACTCAGCAGCTTGCAGCGTCTGGACTATGCCCCTGACATTGCTAATATCCATGAGAGACGGTAACCACTCAATACAAGATGGGCTGTTTGCTCGTCGGCTTAAAAAAACTATTTATTTTACTCAGATGACTAAAAGAGCTTAGAGTCCCACGTGATGTTAATGGATTATGAGAGCTCATGATATAACAACGTGGTAAGAAAAAGGCTTTAGTTCAGCTCTAACACCAAGAATTTCAGTTAATACTATACTAATTAACTATGTTACCGGTGGTAGGACATCTTGTGAGTCCGCACGGGTAGGTACCACCACCCCGCCTTTTTCTGCCGTGAAGCAGTAATGCGTTTCGGTTTGAAGGGTGGGGCAGCGGTTGTAACTATACTAAGACCTTAGAACTTATATCTCAAGGTGGGTGGCGAATTTACCATTATCATTATCATTCATGGGATTTCGTTAATACATCTCAAGCACTCCCGTTTGTAAACAAGTTCAAAGCTTAAAGCAACATTACTACACACTAGCAGCCCTTTCATCGGACAGGAACTTAATAACAGTCCCCGGAACTGCAGTTACAAATCCGAAAGCTACGAATTTACCTCGGTTCTAAAAGCCAAAGTTCTACATCGGGGCTTTCGAGTTCCGTCTAATAAGCTCAGCTCAATCGAGCATGTAGCCTATTCGTCTTGCTGAACTCAGTACAAACAAAATGTTAGTTTTTCTTCAGCTTAGATTTATGGCCCGGTCAGCCTGTGGCGTGGACCTTGGCGTGATTTACAACGAAGTTTAGTTTCGTTGTTACGTTAGAATGGCGGAATCGCTGCAGGACCTACAAGAAATGGTGCACAGCCTTAATACTGCATCCCAACGGGTTGGCCTCGGAATGAACTTGGATAAAACCAAGGTAATGTTTAACGGAAACGTCATTCCGAGACCAATCGATGTGGATGGTACACCTCTCGAAGTTGTTCAAGAGTATGTCTACCTAGGACAGACCCTACAACTAGGTAGAAACAACTTTGAGAAGGAGGTGACCAGAAGGATTCAGTTGGGCTGGGCAGCGTTCGGGAAGCTTCGTCAGGTCTTTTCGTCGCCCATACCACAATGTCTGAAGACAAAGGTCTATAATCAGTGCGTCCTACCCGTGCTTACCTACGGAGCCGAAACGTGGACACTGACTGTGCGACTAGTCCACCAACTAAAAGTTACTCAGCGAGCTATGGAGCGAGCTATGCTCGGTTTGTCATTGCGAGACCGAATACGCAATGAGGTCATTCGGGCAAAAACCAAAGTGATCGATATAGCTCGCAGAGTTAGTAAGCTGAAGTGGCAGTGGGCTGGTCACATATGTCGCAGAACCGATAACCGTTGGGGTAGACGTGTTCTGGAGTGGAGACCGCGAACCGGCAAACGTAGTGTAGGACGCCCTCCTGCTAGATGGAGCGACGACCTACGCAAGGCAGCTGGCAGTAACTGGATGCGTAGAACCGAAGATCGGGTTCAGTGGCGAGCTTTGGGGGAGGCCTATGTCCAGCAGTGGACTGCCGCAGGCTGATGATGATGATGATGTTACGTTAGACTATTAATTCGGTTTAACATGATTTTAACGAATTGTTTAGCTTAATCTTATTGCGAACTTTTGCGTGATAAAAGCGAAAAGTTCTTCCTTTGTTTATATTCTAATTCTAATTAATGTTACAAGACTAAGTATTATGATGAACATTGGAGCTAATTTCGAATATCTGCTTCTAACGAATTTCGAATGAAAATACCTATATTAAAATTGAAAACACGTTTTAAAAATATTTCACAGATTAAAAATAACAAAATTGTTGAAATTTTACAGGACAAAAATATTCAATTGATCTAATAAAACTTTCAACACGCAATTACGAAAACAAAACCGGCCCCAAAAACAAAAGCGAATTACAAAACGGACCTTTTCAATACACAATAAAACAAACAATTGTTCGACAAGAAAAACAGCTAAATTAGTTTGAGAAGTTTAAAATTAAAACTGGCTACCGCTGGCTACGTTCGTAGTGCGCTACGCCGTAGCGGTGCTACGTAGTGTACTCGCAAGTTGGTAAATGGCTGCCATCGAAACTCAAATAAGCGGTAAATAGAAATGAAAGACCGCTATGAAACTGTTAACTTTAAGCTTTCGAAGTTAATGTTTTGTTGGTAAAGTAGAACATAGCCGCAACTTTGTTACAAAACTAGAAAGCGATTTAGAAAGTGTTTATAAGGCTTAGAGTTGTCTTTATGTGTACTTAATTATTTGTACAAGAATTAACAATACAATTTATTAGCATAATTATCACAGATGTCCAGTGCCGGTCATAGGCCTCTCCCAAGTTCGCCATAGTGGCCGGTCCCGTCCTGTCCGTATGTATACAAGGGATATCCGCATCCTTCTGCAAGTCGGTTCAATTTGTCCTCCCCAACATGGCTGATACCAACATAATTATAGAATACACAAATAAAATATAAAGTTAATCTCTAGAATAAACATAAAGACAACACTAAACAGACTGATAACAAAATAGAAAAAAAAATACAGAATTTTGCAGAATAACTTGTCTCTACTATGGTTTGTTAGAACATCAACATTAAATACATAAAGCTTTCCCCGCAAAGCGTTCGCTTTGTATAAATTTTATTTCATATGCAGACACACTCATGAAGGCTCTTTGTTGTTAACTGATAACCGAAGCACATAGATATCATAATTTTTTTTTTTTTAATTATTATTTTTTGTTCGTGTAGGCAGACGAGTATACAGCCCACCTGCAGAAAACGTGTATCCTATTACCAGCCTTGAGAAATAACAAATTTAAAGTATCCACTCTATTGTATAAAGGCAAAGCAACCCTGTAAACCAAAACACATAACATCTTCACAGCAGAGAGTCGTCATAGTGGAATCTAACCGTGCATCTAATCTTCTCTATCAGATTTTTTTACTACTTCGATGGGTAATCTCATGGGCACCTTGATGTTTAGTCGTTACCAAGGCTCTTAGACCTTATGGTCGAAGCCTCAATTTGTTTTAAATAACAGCCGTCTCCACCTTTCATACTGAAACGTGAAACTGTTCCGCCGTATAGATAAGGAGGCGGTTATTATTCGTGTAAGCTCACATTACGCTCTATCGGTATCAAATTTACATTTTTGTCATTTTTAGTTTGTTAATCGATGTTATTAAGCTATTGCATAGATTTTATCGCGGGCTTTGAGCGCGGTTTGAGAGCGGAATCATGAAATTCCGTAACGAAAAAAACCTTCCACCCCTCACTACGACTACTATGTAGCTCGCGTTCAACACATTCACACGTTGCGCTTGTGTAGTGTTTAAAGTAAGAAGTCTAAACATCGATTTATGTACTATCAAAATATCTGATATAATTTCATGGGTAACACAACGATAGCGCGATTCAGTTTTTCGTCAAGCGCCATCTATCGGCGACAAAGGGAATTTTAAAATAGAAAATTATATCACATTACAATGCGTTGGGCGTGCCATTTTCTATCGCTTAGTCGAAGAATTTTATTACTACTCCTACTATTCATTCAGTGATTGGAGTGGCATTAAAAATAAACAAGCTAAACCGTTGGTTCTGGGCGAATGAGAGTTAGAGCTAGCATCCAAAGGCGGGTTTTTATCCCATGTAGCGCCCTCTAGTGAGTGCGCTGTCAAAATGGAATACTCACAATGTAGCAGATTCATTGAAAGTTAGCCCACTGAGTTTCTCGCCGGATCTTATTTTATTGTTGTTTTAATATATTATTATTATTGTCGATTTATAATTGCATAAGTTGATAAAAAATGCTATGCAATAGCTTTACCGCGGCAGTCTCCATAAGCCACATGTCTTCTTTTTTTAATCGCGAATGACATTAGTGAAGGTCTAATAAAAATGATACATAAATGCAGCTTTTGTATACTAGCTTAATCGTTTTGTACAACTACAATGGGCTTTCCATGCGTTATGCCGTTGTAACTATACTTGAAACCTTAGAACTTATATCTCAAGGTGGGTGGCGCATTTAAGTTGTAGATGTCTATGGGCTCCAGTAACCACTTAACACCAGGTGGGTTGTGAGCTCGTCCACCCATCTAAGCATTAAAAAAATGGGCCACGGCATCTTCAAGTTTTCGTCGGCTTATCTTCTCAAACCAAAACTGTACAGTTTATCAGCAAACGCACTTGATCGTGGCCCTTCCGAACGTCCTCGACCTAATCCCAACGCAGTGTATTGATATTAATCCCCAAAGATTCGATACAACTCGTAAAATAACTGTACAACTGTACGGTCAAAGCACGATAAATAGTTGTATAGCTATTTTATGGGGACGACATCTGGCCCGGATTATGGACGAGTATTTTATTATTATTGCTAATCTCAATGTCAATGTCAGTTAGTAGACAGCGGTTTGCCTCTGCCTCTGGCATTAATGAAGTCCATGGGCGACGGTAACTACTCACCATCAGGTGGGCCGTATGTTCGTGTCTCTACAAGGGCAATAAAATAAAATACAGATTTTTATCAAATTATTATTTCTGAATATAAACATTATGTTAAATAAATTTCATTTAACGCTAAGTTTCGTGCGATCAGACCTCATTTTCTAGGTTGCAGAAGCTTATTGGTTATTGAACAAAACGGTGTCATGGCTGACCGTTTTACGATTCAGTATATTGGTTAAAGATATTTGGTATACGGTATTTTCAAGACCCATGATGGATATCCGATATAGGGCATTTAAATTTGGAACATTTTATACTGCGCTTTTCTGACTCTGTATTGAACTCTACTTTATGATGAAGAAAGATATGTGATTTGATGAATAAGAATGATGAATAAGTTTTACTCTCTGTAGCTAATTCTAAATTAGCTTGACCACGTGTCTAGCTACCTACTTCCAGCAAGCTGCTATGTATACTAAATTGAAGAGTCAATTCAGTCATCCAGTGTCAAGCATAGTGAAGTTCACTTTATGACTTTGGTTCACGGTAACTATTTTAGCTATTTACATGATAAAATAATATTTTATATATTTTATCGAATCAATTTTCAATGTATCTATAACCTAGATATTAGATTCCGTAGATAATGTTTTTATGACACTATTAAACAATTTACGTATTATTTTTGATTTTTTATTCCCGTTGTAGGCAGACGAGCTTACGGTCCACCTGATGATGAGTGGTTACCGTCGCCCATGGACTTCAACAATGCTAGGGGCAGAGCCAAGCCGCTGCGTACCATAAAGCGTATTTCGATTTCTTTGGTTTTTTTTTTTCATTTCTGAATACTGCCCTGCAAACAAAGGATCCACGAGCTTCCTTCACACAACCCTTTGGGCCGTAGCCATAAAATATTCTAGGTTTTACGATCACTGAAATATATTGTGTACAATACAATAGTGACTGCACTGTGCCAATATTTGTGTAAGTCCGTACATGTCCTATTGTGCGAAATGGGAACATAAGGGACGCAAACTATATTAAATTCCGATGTTAGATCTCGGCTAAGATATTCTAAACTATATCTTATTGTTTTAAGAAATAAGGTTATTTTAGGGTGATTCTCTAGTGAATTTCATTTCTCAAGTCATTGCAAAAATGGAAAATTAATTTTTTTATTGTTTATATGGGTAGTCGAGCTCACAGCCCACCTGGTGTTAAGTGGGTACTGGAGCCCATAGACATTCACAACGTAAATGCGCCACCCACCTTGAGATATAAGTTCTAAGGTCTCAGTATAGTTACAACGGCTACCCCACCCTTCAAACCGAAAGGCGTTACTGCTTCACGGCAGAAATAGGCGGGGCGGTGGTACCAACCCGTGCGGACTCACAAGAGGTCTTACCACCAGTAATTACGCAAATTATAATTTTGCGGGTTTCATTTTTATTACACGATGTTATTCCTTCACCGTGGAAATCAATCCTGAACATTTGTTGGGTACGTATTTCATTAGAAAAATTGGTACCCGCCTGAGATTCGAATACCGGTGCATCGCTCAACACGAATACACCGGACGTCTTATCCGTTAGGCCACGACGACTTCAGGAGGAGGAGACTACACGAAGATAACATTTGCAAGCTGTTCTTCACGCATTAACAAAACAGCAACGACACATGCTAGTTTCGAACCTAATGGTGCCGAACCATGTAAGTTCTAACATGGGGGGGGGGAAATCCCGAAGGTGTGGGAGATGGTCATGGCACCGAGGACTGCTAGTGGTATTCCGTGGGGATAGAGTGGCAGGGAATAGAACGTCCCACGCGAAATATTACATATTGACAGCCTCTCATGACTTCTGTCATCTCAAACTTGGGTTACTTAGCAATTCTAATCCATACAGCTCTGACCTGTAGTCTCTGTTAAGGAGAAGATAATTTTCTTATGACAAAAAAGATTGACAGCGCCTTTCAAATTTCAATGTCAGTAAAAAGTTTTTTATCATTGTCTAAATACTCGCCATAGTCACTTTACATTGCAACGATCAAATATCGTGGTCAGACTACCAATAACCAAGAGCTACGTCGCTTACCCTCCATTTTCCGCCCCTAACATATGCAAGGAAAGTGCCTCACACTTTTGCATATTAATTCTAATCATTGTATCCTTTACTATCTGTTAACATCCATATTTTATTTCACCGTCTTTACATAAGCCACGAATGATAGCAACAGCCACCAAAGGAATGAAAAGTAAAGTAAATAAAAAATTGCTACAAAAAATCTCATAAAACAAATTTCAAAGAACTATCTGATCGCTCATACAGAGGGTACTATTTGTAACATAATAATATAAATATTTTGATGTTTGATATGATGTTGACCCTGACAAGAGCGAAGAAGGACTTCAAAGAAGTAGATATGTGTGCTCAAAGCTCTGTTTCTGCGATCACAATAAGATATAAAGAACATCTCTATTAGATTTCACTTGGATAAAGCGGCACGACACGAGAATCCTCTCATCGTGGCTGCCGGAAACTACATAGCCGATCCTGCAGACCAAATCGTAAACAGTCGACGTCACCTAAAACAAGTCATTTCGGATCCCCCCGATCCACTAACGGTGCTTTTAGGTATAAACACAGCCCACTAAGTTTCTCGCCGAATCTTCTCAGTGGGTCGCGTTTCCGATCCGGTGGTAGACTCTGCGAAGCACGGCTCTTGCTAGAGTTCGTGTTAGCGACATCGTCAGGTTTGAGCCCCCTGAGCTCGCCTACTAATTAAGGTTACGCTGATATGGTCTCTCTAGACTATCAGCTTAGGTAGACCGAAATTTAAAATCTATTAGATTTTTTTATGACTAAGTTAAACGTTTAAAAGATCGTTTGGAGAAACAAGTGTTAACTATAATCCGTCAAATACATAAGCCTCTCTAAAACTTTCATATTATAAGCTTTATACGACGGAAAAACAACCGAGAAGCTTACGTTTCTCAACTGTTTATTTAGCTGCGAAAGCTAAATCCTCACGTTATAAAGAAAAGAAAACAATTATACAGAATTGAACAATAAACGCGAGGCCCGAGCATTATTGTTATAATAAAAGCAAATTTTATTACTTTATTACTAGTTTTAATGTACGCACTATAACAATAAAAGCTTACCGACGTATTTTGTTTGGTGCGAGCTACGAAATTATTCTTGACTCTATAATTATGAGCGATAAAGTTTGTTTTAAAATGTTCTTTCCCTTTTCACAGGTGTTACGTGTCACATAATCAACGTTTTAAATCGGGTAATTAAGATTTTTTTTAAGGTGTATTTCTCTTGACCTTTCACACGAATTGGTGACCCGGTTTAGTTATTTCACCCGAAATATGTAGAATGCAATTTGTACAATGCCATGATTGTAACAGTTCGATATTCCACACGAGTCTAGCAATTTACCGTATAATCAGTTACAATTTGTTAAGGTAATCAGTGCGAGATAAGGTATACTCGTATCGAGCGTTGAGACTATGCGGTATTCGAATCTCGCTAGCAGGTACCAATAACTAAACACATGCTTAGATCATATTCCCAAATAATAATAAATGGGAACAAATCAGGCATGATCATCCGGCTTCGATATTAGCCCCTGTTTTATGGATACTAGAGACTGGTTAACATATATATATGTTGAAATATATACATATATGTTGGAGTATTTTCACTTTTAGGGTAGCGACATGGTAAGCGGGCGGTCTTCGTAAGTCAATAAAACCAGAAATGAACTCAGAGCGTATATTACGCAGGAGCGCTCCGTCCGACACGGCGCACAGTGGGTCGATACTATGATTTTAGTGACTTAGGGACCAACTTTGTTTTTTAAGATTTTTCTTTACGTAGATAGATAGAGCTCGTTAATCTCAATAATAATTGTTTTGGGCAAAAATTACAAAACTTTATAGTTTGGTCAGAAAAATGTGTTTTGTGATTTTTTTGTATGGAGCGGGTCACATTAAATTAAATTCCTGCTAAGTACCGTGAGGTCCCGCTTTGAAACTTTATTTTTCTTACACCTTGTCTAGTCTACTATCATTTAATGCTTTGAACATGTGCATAAAGTTGCAACTCTGCCAAATAAATGGATCGAAAAAAANTAAATGATAGTAGACTAGACAAGGTGTAAGAAAAATAAAGTTTCAAAGCGGGACCTCACGGTACTTAGCAGGAATTTAATTTAATGTGACCCGCTCCATACAAAAAAATCACAAAACACATTTTTCTGACCAAACTATAAAGTTTTTGTAATTTTTGCCCAAAACAATTATTATTGAGATTAACGAGCTCTATCTATCTACGTAATTTTTTTTGTTAAAAAACAAAGTTGGTCCCTAAGTCACTCAAATCATAGTATCGACCCACTGTGCGGCGACTCGCTCGCTTCTGAGCTCGAGAGACAACAACGGAGCGTTTTTATAGCAAGGTATCGTGGTGGGATGATGTTGTTTACGATTCTTATCTTGCACGTGTTGTTTTCGATGAATGCTTGCACCTGTTGTTTGTCGTCCCATCTTTATTAGTCATGAACTAATGGTTTATAAAAACACGCGCCGACATATATACATAATTAATACGCAGATAAAGAGAAAACATGTTGATCACGCAATTATTACCCTATGTGGGAATAGAATCCACGACCCTCGACGGAACAACTAGGGGTGCTAGCTACTGCACCACGGAATCAGTCAAATCAGTCACGAATGACATTCACGATGAGAGAATTGAATTTACGTAATTACTATACAGTTGTGACGTAGACCTAAGACTGAAAGAGCTCACGTACCACAATGTCAATGCCGTCACCCATATTCGTCAAGGTCGAAATTTCGATTGCATCGCTTAACGACTATACCACACTTTAAATTGGAACGCATGCTACGCGGCAGAAAATTTCTAGATGATGGCACTTGTATTTTTTTTATATAGCTAAAGGGGTTGTGTAACACATTAATAAAAGATGCACAATTTTAAAGCGACCCGTGAATCGGCGTGCACTGCGTTGTATTAATTCTAGCGGCCCGCGCTTAGGTATGCACTGCATCTTAACGTCAGCTTCTGAACACATGCTACCGTTAGCCAGTCACCCTGAAAAAAAAACGCCATTCTAGCGTGGTGGCGTAATTGGTCGTAATATCAGCAATTACGAAAATTTAAATTTGCAATTTTGATTTTTATAAACGTAATTTTTGAGTAGCCCTGCATTGCGAGTTCAGAGCGTTGCTCTTTCGCACTGCGGGCCTAAAGACTAAGGACACCCACTAGGCCGAAAATCTTCCCTTTGTAGTACGAACTACGGAACAACCACAGCAACATTCCGTATAAACGTTTTTGCTATTTCGCCTACAGTTCAGAGAAATGGTTCGCACTGACCTCTGTTAATACCTTTCATTCTAAATTAATCTGAGTTTGTTTATTCCGGAACACTTTATTGTGTATCACCTTGAAGTTGCCGTGGCTTAAAGGACAAGACGTCTGATGCATTTGTATAAAGAGATGAGACTACTATGTTTGAATCCCGCGGGTAGACACCAAATTTTCTGATAAAATACGTACTTCACAAAGTTCACGAATAATTACCACGATGAAGGAAAGCATCAGGACACCAATTGATATCTATTGGGCCGTGAGCTCGTCTATCTAATGAAGCAAAATAAAAAAGAATTAATGAAAATGTGAACAATACTTCTGTGTGCTATTATTCCTGGAATATGATGTTTTGAATAACCTAAAATGAACTTATGAAATTAAATAAAACGAAGTACCAATTATTGGTGAACGGAGAATTCAGAACATTAAATATTCTTAAATCTAACCGACTTAATATCTAATATAACCTTGATACCTTTCGTGGAATATTACTTGATGTTTTATTAATTTATCTATATCTATACTCTATACTAATATTATAAAGAGGAAAGATTTGTTTGTTTGTTTGTTTCGAATAGGCTCCGAAACTACTGGACCGATTTGAAAAATTCTTTTTCCATTAGAAGCTGACATTGTCCCTGATGAACATAGGCTACTTTTTTTTAAATTTTTTTTTTATTTTTTTTTTGGTTTCATGTGTGTTTTAATGTTTCCGAAGCGAAGCGAGGGCGGGTCGCTAGTTAATTATAAGTAAATAGATGAAATTTTCAGATGAAATGAAAGAGAATTAATTTAACATAATAATATCATACCAGATAAGTAACTGTACCGGGAAAAATACTACAATTTCCTCACAGGGCAGATAAAGGCGCTCCGTTGGAAAGATAAATGATTTACTTCACCAAACTGTAAAAAACAAGACGTGATACTTTGCGAATCCATCGCCGGTTCCAAATGATTTACGATCATTTGTTTCGGATTTTTTTCCTGTCTTTAGGAGAACGATTACAAAATACTTTTTTTTGGGTGTGGAGGAAATGGCCAGACTGCCGCTCGCGCACTGGATCTAACAGAATAGGCGTTTCGAAGCTAAATCCACTAAGGCCCCCTATTAACGATCCACGTCCAAACCTAACCTGTATGCGGGGGCAGAGTGCTACGTAGAGTAGTACATCTCTTGCCACTGCCCTATCCTACAAGAACCAGCGTTTGACGTCACTACGACCATCGGTCAAAAGCAGTATGGGTCGGGGACTGCGATCTTTACTCACGCGATTTCTCTTTCGCCAAAACAGCGCTTCATCCATGTTCATTTTTACTAGATGGCACTACGTGGGAATGAGGCGTTCGCTCCTGGCCTTTTCATTATTATTATTATTTATTTTAATTGTATTTTTTTGACTTGTTTTTTTGTATACTGTAAATATGTTTTCTTGTTTAAAAAAAATAAGAAAATATTTGAGAAAATCCAAAAAAAAAAAAAGCCCTGTGAGTTTGTTTCGCCGGTTCTTCTCAGGACTGTGGCTTTTTTTGGAACCGGTGGTAGAGTTAACATTTTCTTTTACATTTTAACATTCAACAAGTGTGTTTTTGATGACATCCAAGTTGAAATAAATGATTTTGAATTTGAATTTGAATTTGATGTAGACAAAGACGACGCAGACATCGTCTTGTGTCTCTCTTGTATTACTAGTATCACAAGAGCGAAGATTACCAGCTAACTACTTGAGGGAGTCCTTATAGAGTCCCTTCTTTATTTCGCGTGAAAATCGTGTTTTTGGATCATTCGTAATTAACATCACAATTGAAACAATAGGAGTTTTTTTGTTGCAGCGGCTTACACAGTTTTAAGTTTTACACTTATTATTTTTTTCGTCTTATGTATTTTCGGCGGTAAAAAAAATCTCGTGTCACAGACTATCTTATTTTTTCCACTTCTCGTGCGTTCCGGCTCACGCATCATAAAAAAGGTGCGTTCCTAAACGACACATACTTTTTTTCATTTATTTATTTACAAGCTTTTGCCCGCGACTCCATGCGCGTAGAATAGTTACTTTTGACATAACGCTAAATTTTACACCCCACTTCATTTATGTAAAAAGTGGAAACATTTTTGAATTATAGAATGATAAGGAAGCTATTTAAACCCCTATTTTGAAACATTATTTACTGGTGCTCCCCTTGTATTGGCCTTACCGTGGTGTTATAGCCTTTCTCAATAAATGGGCTATCTAACACTGAAAGAATTTTTCAAATCGGACCAGTAGTTCCTGAGATTAGCGCGTTCAAACAAACAAACTCTTCCGCTTTATAAATATAGATCAACCTTGTAGACGACTAAACGGCCCACCACATGGTGTGGTTACCGTCGCCCATGGACGTCAGCAATGCCACGGGCACAGCCAAGCCGCTGCTTACCGTTAGAACTACCTACTACTTCCGTCCTTTTTATAATAAACTGACAACATAAATATGCAGAGGTTCGTACAGAGCACGGCTCAGTCCTATTATTTGATTACAAAGTCAAGTACCCAGCACTTCAAGCTACTACTTCTGCTATGGTATCCAACTTTAAATATTTTATAGGTGCCTTATGTTTAAACCAAACTCTCTAAGTAATTAATTGTCTAGTAACGGTGATAGCATGTGTGGTGATAGTCAGTATTTTTGTGAAAGTCCAAAGTCCATCCACATCGGGGGCCTTGGTGTAGTTTTTCGTGTCTCATATACAAATACTGTATTACGAGTGCTAGAGTTCGTTGTTAGTATCGATAATACGAAATAAATTTTGAGACGTTCAATATAAAAAAATTCATAGCCCATTTTTTGTTTGTGTAAAACTTCAAAGTGAAAATCTAGAAGCATAAACACAAATTATTTAAAGCCATCCTACAGTTTCACACACATTCTCATTTAATTTAAATACGCCCAAACCTACACAACACATTCGCATTTAAACTGGGGCTAAGTCTAAGAATTACAGCGCTAAGTGTTTTCTAAAATCCATCAGGGAAAAGGAGACTTAAAGTCCATTACAAAAAGCGTTATTTTAGAGAAGCCGGCATTACTCTCGGGAGATTACGCTGAAACGTTTTGACTGTCATTTGGCTGGGGAAAACGTTCATCTCATCACTTATTTTTGCATATCTAATTATCATTTTTATGTCTTTATCTGCAGGGAATTTCAGTGAGAATTTGTGTACTTGTGATTTAATAAGGTCTTGTAATATGTGGCAGTGTGCCTTTTGTTTTATTCAATATTATAAATGAAAATAAAAAAACTATGTCTAGTCGCTGAGAGAATGTAATTAAATCATGTGGAGCTTAGTGCGAAAATGAGACTTGTTTTAATTTGACATATCGACGCTTGAAAGGCAAACGTGACTAAGCGACAATGCGTGAGCTTTACAGTAGACTAATTTAAAGTTGAAATACCTGAATATAAAATTTATTTTAACGAATCTAGCTGTTGAATCTAGCTAGCAGCTGTAGGATTGAAATGATTTTAATAGACCTAGGAATATTTTTTTTTTGCGCATCGAATATGGTTAATGCCTATCATTTATGTACAAAGCAGTTATTGTCGCTTAGTCACATTTGCCTTTCAAGCGTCGATATTATTATCGATTTCTACATTCGTTATTAGGGTAAATATAGCATAAAAATTGTGTAATATTCGTTACTGAACTGTTATGTCGTCTGTCCGAAATGGACTGCATTTCGGAGTGACCGTACACTTATACTTTCAAGAAAATAAATAAGCTAATTAAGTCTACTTGGGATTCCGCACAGGATCTGCTGTTTGTACCCACAGCGGTAGGCGACTGTCAACTGATTTTGCATTATGTAGGGAGTTTGATATATGAACCTGTCACAATTATGTGTAAGATTATTGAATTTTTGGTAGTTGAAGAATTGGTATTGTTTAAGTTAAAGTTATACATTTAAGTTATTCTCTCATGTCTCTTTTGCATTTTAATAAGCATATAGCAGTACATAGGTCTATTTATATACTTCAAGAATTCTGTACCATCTTGTGTTTTATTAAGACGATAAAGGCCTGCCAGAGGCTTGTCTTTATCTCACGAAAGTGAACTTTATACGAAGGCAATGAAAGGGCAGTTTCGTATGGACAAATTTAAATTATGTAGGCACAATGTAATAACATAACTTCTGCAATACTGACGAATTCTTGGGCTTCTCTCATTTACAATAAAATGAAATTTCGGGAGAATCTAGTTATTTTCTATGTCTACGGAACGACGCTTAGTAAAGCACTGATAAGGTTGAAACAAAAATAGCAGCTTTGGAGTTTTAAGATTAGAAAATATGAAAGGGCTAACACGCATGCTTAATATAAAAATAAAATAAATCTACCGTCTCTTTTAAGCATTTTCTGAGAGTGGCAAAACTACAATGTTTATTTTTATTTTTATAAATATTTATTTTATAAAAATATTCCGGAGAAGAAAAAAAACCTTTGAAAAGTTTCGTGAAAAATAGAAACAAAATTAAACATACCATAACAACCCAAAAAATACAAACAAAAAATTTTGCAACAGTCACTTTCTTAAATAAATTTCTTTGTTGATTGTAACTGGAAAATTATTAAAGTTACTTCAGGGCTCGAATGTGTATAGTCATAATTTTACTTTGACCTCTAAAACGTCGGCTGGATAACAGCGCAAGTTTTATGTTGTTTTAGACGAGACCCAAAACCGGGCATTGTTAGACCTGGGCCGCGTAATTACAAAGTTGGATAGTTCGCAGGCTTAAGTGGTTAAAACAATTTTTTGTTACGAGAATTATTTGAGCAAGGTTGCAAAGCAAAATCGTGTGACGTCACCGAAAAAGATGAAACTGTATGAAGTTATTTCATGAAACTGCTGAAATGTTTCACATTGCAACTCCATATTTGCTAGTCTTCAGTTGACAGAAAGTTTTGTAATATTATACATAGCAATATTTGAGATAAACTAAACGGCTTACTTTCGTGGATGGAAATGGTCACGTACTCAGATATAAGGAGCACGAAGGATGAAGATAGTTTCATAATTACGATTAATAAAATAAAAAAAAAAAAAAACTTTATTATTATTAATGCGGGTGAACGTTTCAGACTTGAGTCTCAATTGTTCAGTAATTACGCATATTATTATAAATTTTTTGCGAGTTTGATTTTTACATCATGATTTTCTCATCATGAACGCCCCCGCAACTGGTGTAGGGAGTCCAACACTCATATAAATATTAGCCTATCCATTAAGTACATGTATTTCCTACATGGATCAAGTCAATCGAATGCACGGTTCAGTAGTTATAACGGAACTTTCATAAAAACCACTGTAGATCTTATACCTTTCAACGAGCAATTCTTGTATATTCATATATTATATATAATCTGAATCTCGGAAACGGCTAAAACGATTTTCATAAAATTTAGTATACAGGGGATTTCGGGGGCGATAAATCGATCTAGCTACGATTTATTTTCAGAAAATGTTGTTTTATTCGTGTTTTCAATAATCAACTCTTCCCGACATATATCCCGGCGAATAATAATACTATTTTTCTTAACTGAGGGCAACTAACCGCTTTAAAGACACAACAAGATGGCGTTATCAAAAAAAAAACCGAGCAAATCTCGGTCATCATCTAGTTAATATAAATATTAGTATAGATATATTATTCCTTTATCCTGAATGTCATTCGTGTACATGTCTGAAGTACATATTTAATTAGAAAAATTAGTACCTACTTATTATATTTTTGTCTATGCTATCGTTGGGCAGTTGAGCTCGCAACGGGCTTGATGAATGCTCACTGGAGCTTATCGACACGCGAACGACATATCTCGTCTTAAGTGCAATGCTCCTTTGTTCCAATGCGACTGACGCTGAAGGTTTTTTTTTATTTTTTTATTTTTTTATTGCTTATTTGGGAGGACGACGATAATTTTGCGGGTTTCATTTTTATTACACGATGTTATTCCTTCACCGTGGAAATCAATCGTGAACATTTGTTGAGTACGTATTTCATTAGAAAATTATTAGTACCCGCCTGAGATTCGAACACCGGTGCATCGCTCAACACGAATGCACCGGACGTCTTATCCGTTAGGCCACGACGACTTCACATAGTTTATTTATTATAGTCTTTAAAACTTATATTGATCACGGCAGACGTCTATATTCTATATCTATCATTCGGTTCGTTCGTCTTAACTATTTTTACGCAATAATATTAATGCAAGCTGTGCAATAAAATCAAGATTTCAAATTCGCGTTCCTGACGCATTTCATTGTCGAAGCCAAAAATTTCGACGCTACCCAACAAGACGAATAAAATCAAATTGAACACCAGAATTGGACGTATGAAAAATGCCTGCTCATTTTATTTTTCGACCGTTTTTTTTTTTTTCTTGTTTCCCTTCAACAGAAATTTTTCGTGTAACAAGATTAATCCTAATTTGTGTTTCCCGTCTTTCTCTCGGATTAAATTAAATCGTTAGATCGTCCGCCTCGTGACTGCACCCTTAGTGCCTATTGTGAGTCTGTTTTCTTTTTCTTTCTTTTATTAATATCTTTAACGCATCTTGAATTACTATATGTGTCGCAATGTATTCTATATTTGTAAAAGGTTTTTTTTTTATTCCTTAGTTGGATGGACGAGCTCACAGCCCACCTGGTGTTAAATGGTTACTGGAGCCCATAGACATCTACAACGTAAATGCGCCACCCACCTCGAGATATAAGTTCTAAGGTCTCAATATAGTTACAACGGCTACCCCACCCTTCGAACCGAAACGCATTACTGCTTCACGGCGGAAATAGGCGGGGTGGTGGTACCTATCCGTGCGGACTCCCAAGAGGTCCTACCACCAGTGATTACGCAAATTATAATTTTGCGGGTTTGGTTTTTATTACACGATGTTATTCCTTCACCGTGGAAGTCAATCGTGAATATTTGTTGAGTACGTATTTCATTAGAAAAATTGGTACCCGCCAGCGGGATTCGAACACCGGTGCATCGCTACATACGAATGCACCGGACGTCTTATCCTTTAGGCCACGACGTCTTTCAAACTGGATACTGAGTTTTTAGTTGTTGGACCAGGAGAGAAACTGTATTCCGAATCAAACAACAATTACATATTTACTCGAATTGAGATGCTAGGTTGATGGCTATAATTGTGGTAGAGGGTTGTTTTTTTAATCGGTTTGTGCGTTCTGTTTTTTTTATTCCGTTTCTAGGCAGACGAGCATATAGCCCATCCGTGTGGTAGCTATTGCTGATGGTTCAACAGTGCTAGTGGCAAAGCCAAATTGCCGCCTATAATTGTATAGTGTCTACAAAATATGTTTGAAGAAGGACATATTGTCATGGCGCTCGGGAAACATCGTGGAAATGAGTTCATTCCAGAGAATGATATTATGGTAAAATATCTCTCTTTGTTTGCTCTCTCAATAATTGTGAGTAACCAATTAAATCTATTGGTATTTCAATATACATTTCTGATTGTTTTTTCTAGAACAGTTAATCTTACGTGATTATATGTTTAAAAATTCTTTAGTTAGTAGTTAGTATTTTATGCGTAAATTTTCTCAGCTTGCTTCCTTGCTTGCTTGCCCGGATGAGAAAAGAGGAGGGTTGGCGTCGGTATGCCACCTACCCGGCCGTAAAAATATAACGTCGAGCAACGGGCGGCGGCATCTAACCCGAACTAGGGCTTCAGTAGCTTAGAGGAACTAAATCGCCTCTGAAATTCTGCTGTGGAGGGACGCGGAAACCCACCACTAGCAATTTTCCCAAGAAAACCTTTACGTATGTATTCCGTAAAGGTCACGATCCTCAGCACTGAGGAATAAGACGCACGGGGCTTCCTACCTATATCTATACTAATATTATAAAGAGGAAAGATTTGTTTGTTTGTTTGTTTCGAATAGGCTCCGAAACTACTGGACCGATTTGAAAAATTCTTTTTCCATTAGAAGCCGACATTGTCCCTGATGAACATAGGCTACTTTTTTTAAAAAAAAAAATATTTTATTTTTTTGGTTTCATGTGTGTTTTAATGTTTCCGAAGCGANTACTTTTTTTAAAAAAAAAAATATTTTATTTTTTTGGTTTCATGTGTGTTTTAATGTTTCCGAAGCGAAGCGAGGGCGGGTCGCTAGTCATAATATAATAATAATACCTTTATTTCCCGAAAATGTTACGTTTTAAACTAACAATTTAAAGTAGATTAAAAAAAAACAATATCTATATATTAATGCGTGAAGCAAAAACTTTGTACCCCTTTTAACGAAAGTTGCGCGGACGGAAGAATATGAAATTTCCCACACTTATAGAGAATATAGCGAAGGAGTGCAGAATGTTAATATTTTTTTTAAATTATGCATAAAAAATATATTAATACAATAAAAAAAAACACTACACACACTAACATGTATTTGACACACACACACACGCATACATACTATTTATTTATTGTCAAACTTTTCTTATTGCTAATAGTCTGTGGTCAAATTGAGATTATATTAAATGTTGTTTGTCTTTATTAACATTTATCTAAAGTGTAGTCTTAGCGAAATCTGTGATTATAGAAATACAAAGTGTTTGAAAATAGAATCATAATAGTGTACAAACTTATAATTTCAGTTAATTATGGTCGTATTTTGACTATCGGGGGACCACTAGTATTATGTAAGAAATATGAGAATAAGATCTACAATTCTACTACAAAATGTCTCTCTTCTCGGTGTGCCTTTTGGCAAAGGTTTCCTCCAACTCTATCCACTGCTTTCTGTCTGCTGCTACTCTTATCGTGTCCTAGTACTGCTTACTAAAAACCATCTGCGGTTATTGGATACCATACACTTCACCATGTGAGTGCACCATTCACTTTGAGATACGAAGTTAAAGTCTCAAGTGTTTTGCATAAGAGCTATCTCAGATTTCAAACCCAACTTTGAATCGCTATTTGCGACACCAGAATAGATAGAATAGGGTTAATGCCATTTAACGCCATACGGTCAAAATTTAGATGAATAAGTTAGACATACCGTCCGTCTTGTGCAGAGTGCAATAATAGTATTATTAATAGTTAAATCATTATATTATTTTCCACAATCATTATCAAGCATAAATTCATAAGTGGCTAAGTAAGCTAAGCGGACGGTTAGCATGGTATGGACATGTGATGCGTAGAGAGAAGATGCATGTGACCAGGAGATGTATGGAAATTTTAGTCCAAGGTAGAGGGGGAAGACGTCAACCGAAGAAGAAATAGATGGAGTGTGTGAAAGACGATATGAGAGAGAGAAGAGTGAGTGTTGAGATGACGGCTGATAGAGGAGAATGGAAGAGAAAAAATAGCTTTGCCGACCTCACCTAGTGGGATAAGTTGGAGAAAAAGAAGAAGATTATCAAGCATATATTACCAAAGGCAAGCATTACCAGAATTGCAGCAACAGTAAATATTTACAGCAACCAGATATCATATTAGCACCAAGCGTTGAAGTAATCGTTGTGTGTTTAATGTTTATAAAGGTTTTAATTATAATAACAACAACCGATATCATTTTTGCAGCAACGCATATATTTAAAACTTATATTTCAATGAACTAGAGGTCCCGCAGTAGTCGAAAGTCGACTATTATTAATTGGAATTGTAAGTTTGTACACTATTATGATTGTATTTTATACTTCTATAATCACTAATTTCGCCAAGACTACACTATAAAAATATTAACAAAGACAAACAATATTTAATCTCTATTTGATAACAGACGTCAAGAACAAAAGTTTGACAATAACTAGTATGCATGCGTGTGTGCGTCAAATACATGGTATACAGTGTGTGTAATGTTTTCTTAATTGATTTAATGTATCTTTTATGCATTATTTATAAAAATATTAGCATTGTGCACTTCTTCTCTATATTCTCTATAAGTGTGGAAAATTTCATACTCCTCCGTCCGCGCAATTTTCGTAAAACAGGGTACAAAGTTTTTGCTTCACGTATTAATATGTAGATATAAATATTTTTATTACAATCAGATTACTAGAATACTGAGAACCAGCACAGAGCAACGTTGAATTTTATTTCTAAAATCCCTTTTATCTCACAGCACATTCATACACATTTCTAAGCAACAACAGTGAAACATCATTTTTCACTACACAAAATTCCACGCCACAAGACTACTGTTATATTAACACTAGAACATTCCAAATGTAAAACATACTCTTAAATTGCTTTCTCCTGGCTTACTCTGAACACAAAGAGGCACTTGTCCTGAATACGAACAAGTTATTGCAGAAAATTTGTTGACATAAAAAATCTGTTTCCGTGGCTCAATGGAAGATCGTAGGTTTAGGTTTTTAACGTACTTAAGCTAAAAGTATTTACCAATATCTACGGGCGACAGCTGATGAAATCAAAATGAAGTCGTCGTGGCTAAAGGATAAGACGTCCGGTGCATTCGTGTGTAGCGATGCACCGGTGTTCGGATCCCGCAGGCGAGTACCAATTTTTGTAATGAAAAACGTACTCAACAAATGTTCACGATTGGCTTCCACGATGAAGAAATAACATCGTGTAATAAAAATCAAACCCGCAAAATTATAATTTGCTTAATTACTGGTGATAGAACCTCTTGTGAGTAGGTAGGTACCACTACCCCGCCTATTTCTGCCGCGAAACAGCAATGCGTTTCGGTTTGAAGGGTGGGGCAGCCGTTGTAACTATTCTTGAGACCTTAGAACTTATATCTCAAGGTGGGTGGGGCATTTACGTTGTAGATGTCTATGAGTTCCGGTAACCACTTAACACCAGATTGGCTGTGAACTCATCCACTCTTCTAGGAAATAAAAAAAAAGTTTTAAGAATTTTCCAGAGCTTCCACTCAGTCATAGTTTTACGTTCACGACGTAGTGCACCGTTGAGTGGAACTTCCAAGAAACCTTGGCCAATAGAAGATGGGAACTGGATTTAGGCTGCTCAACTTAAGACTTAGCAATTTTACCGGTATTGCTACTGGCCGGTCTTCGCTATGTTTGAAAATAGAGTGCATGTACTTTTGCAGCATGGAATATACCGCAGCCTGTTGAAATTGGTGAGCCAAATATTCTGGGAGACATGAAGGCACGGAGGCTCTGATGGCTGGGGTATTTAGTGTAAGTAGGAAGCAGGATCGGGCTGTGAAACGGGTGTACGCGGGTGTACCGGAGGGACGCCGCCACGTAGGGAGGCCCAAGTACCACTGGTCTGATGCTGTGGAATCAAATTTACGTGAGCACCAAGTGTCGGACTGGCAAGGTGTTGCGCAGCGCCGGGATGAATTGCAAAGCTTATTGTCGGAGGCCAAGACCCACTTCGGGGTCACAGCGCCAGCTCAGTAGTAGTAGTAGTAGTAGTTGAGATTGGCATATAACAGTAGCTCAACAAGTCCCCACATCAATAACATAATCGACTTTGTAGCTAATATTCTAAGGCTGGTATTAAAAAATCACAGCGCTCACATTCCGAGCTGTCTTCCGTGTGTTTTCAAACAACATCATAGCCCGACATCGCCTGCCTCCGCACTTTAACGGCCCGAACCCATTACCCGTCGTTATGTAAATACTTTTAGCTTATGTACATACCTTTACATAATGTTTGTACAACGCCACCTTGTTTTTAAAAGATACATTTCGGGAGCCAGAAAGTTTTCGCTTTAAAACCGCACCGTCGGAAAGGAATATTTGTTTTCGTGTGAAATTTTGGACGGGGTCAGCGCGGTTTAAATGCGAGTTATTATAAATTTTCTTAATTTCGTAGTCGTCGTGGCCTAACGGATAAGACGTCCGGTGCATTCGTGTTGAAGCGATGCACCGGTGTTCGAATCCCGCAGGCGGGTACCAATTTTTCTAATGAAATACGTACTCAACAAATGTTCACGATTGACTTCCACGGTGAAGGAATAACATCGTGTAATAAAAATGAAACCCGCAAAATTATAATTTGCGTAATTACNTCGTGTAATAAAAATGAAACCCGCAAAATTATAATTTGCGTAATTACTGGTGGTAGGACCTCTTGTGAGTCCGCGCGGGTGGGTACCACCACCCTGCCTATTTCTGCCGTGAAGCAGTAATGCGTTTCGGTTTGAAGGGTGGGGCAGCCGTTGTAACTATACTTGAGACCTTAGAACTTGTATCTCAAGGTGGGTGGCGCATTTACGGTGTGGATGTCTATGGGCTCCAGTAACCACTTAACACCAGGTGGGCTGTGAGCTCGTCCACCCATCTAAGCAATAAAAAAAAAATGTTTTTCTGTTAATTCGAAAACTTCATCAATTTGTAACATGATTCGATAAATTACTCGATAAATATTACTGTTATCATAACATGGTATTGTAAGACAAAAAAAATAGTATTTACTAGTGGTCCCCCGGTAGTCGAAATTCGATTATAATTAATTGAAATTATAAGTTTGTATACTATTAAGATTCTATTTTCAAACACTTTGTACTTCTATAAACACAGATTTCGCCACAGATTACACTTTAGATAAATATTAATAAAGACAAACTATTATTAATCTATACTCAATTTGACCACAGACTATAAGCAATAAGAAAAGTTTGACAATAAATAAATAGTATGCATGCGCATGTGTGTCAAATACATGGTAGGTGTGTAATGTTTTTTTTATTGATTTAATGTGCACATTTTTTATGCATAATTTAAAAAAATATTAACGTTCTGCACTCCTTCTCTATATTCTCTATAAGTGTGGGAAATTTCATACTCCTCCAGTCTGCGCAATTTTCGTAAAAAGGGGTACAAAGTTTTTGCTTCACGTATTAATTTAGAGATTAATTCATCATACGGAAAAACGATCCGAATTTCTGAATTTCATAAAATTAAGGTCGCCACCCATCTTGAATCTCGAGGTTGATTATCTCACTGTCCCTACTGCTATGGAATTGCATAGTAATTAGGCAAATTACAATTTTTTCCGTTTTTATTTTTATTGCTTGACATTCTTTCTTCACCGTGGAAGTTATTCGTGAAATTTACGTATTTATAAAAACTAGAGGTCCCGCAGTAGTCGAAATTCGACTATAATTAAATGAAATTGTAAGTTTGTACACTATTATGATTGTATTTTATACTTCTATCATCACAAATTTCGCCAAGACTACACTCAAAAATATTAACAAAGACAAACAATATTTAATCTAAATCAATTTGACAACAGACGTCAAGAACAAAAGTTTGACAATAAATAGTATGCATGCGTGTGTGCGTCAAATATATGGTATGTAGTGTGTGTAATATTTTCTTTATTGATATAAAGTATCTTTTATGCATTATTTAAAAAAAAAAAAATAGCATTATGCACTTCTTCTCTATATTCTCTATAAGTGTGGAAAGTTTCATACTCCTCCGTCCGCGCAATTTTCGCAAAAAGGGATACAAAGTTTTTGCTTCACGTATTATTATATAAAAATTTATACCTGCCTGTGGAATTTGAATATTAGTATAGTCGTTTGAGAAGAGTATATCGGATGTCTTATCATTCGGGTCACAACGACTTTCTTAATAATAAATACAAAAGCTATTTTTAACTCTAGATTTATTTTCAAATTCAACAAATTTCTTCCATAATTCTTGGAACCCTTTTGTTAACAGTAAACGCAATCTTTTATCGAGACATTAAAACCGGATCTGTTTAACATCAATCCGAAAGTGTTAATCCTATCTTAATAAAATCATTTTTAGCTTAATTCTGATACAACGGAATCACAGCTTTATACAACGGACATAAAGTTGCGATTTTGATATGAGAATCGAGTTTTCGGGGTTAAATCTTTACGATCAACGTAAAAAATGTCATTATTTTTCCGGATCGAAGGAATAAAGGTTTTCGGGGGAAAAATGAACAGAACGCTTTTAAGTCTTTTTTAAAATGATTTTTTTTTTAACGAGATGAATACATTTCCTGGTTATTTAAGTCTTAGGATGTTTGTGAGCAGCTGTTTTGGTTTCTAAGTTGAGAGCTTTTTGGTGACATATATAAGCAGATAAGTTCAGAGTCCAGATGTTAGTCACTATCGGACCTCATAGATTAATATTTTTTTTATTATTGCCCTTTTAGGCCGACGAGCATACGGCCTACCTGATGGTGAGTGGTTACCGTCGCCTATGGACTTCAGCAATGCCAGGGGCAGAGCCAAGCCGCTGCCTACCGCTTAATACTCTCCACAAGCCTCGTTTGAAGGAGGACATGTCATAGCGCTCGGGAAACACCGTGGAGCTCATTCCATAGTCGGATGGTACGTGGCAAAAAAGACCTCTGGAAACGCACTGTGGATGACCGCAGTGTCTCCAGGTAGTATGGATGAACTCTACTCCGGTGGCGGGCGGTGCGATGGTAAATACGAGATGCCGGTATCATCTCGAAAATAAAATAAAATATAAAATATAATATAAAATCTGCGGTCACTTCACACAAACTAGAAGTTGAATATATTTACGAATTTACATTATTGAATAATTCAACATCACTAACGTTTTAAATGTTAATTACAACCACTAAACGAGTCCTTGCTGAAAGCTATCTCTTGTGTTATGTACGCAAAACAAACTTGCGAGATCAGGTATAAAATTTCCCAAATGCCTTTAAGAAATATTCTGACTTGTCGTAGGCAGTCAAGGCTTACCAATTCAACTGACGCCTCAAATATGCGAAATATATATGTCATCTTAAGCTATTTGTTGAAGTAACAGAAAAAAATGTGTGCTAAATGCATTCTGTGGCATGAAAACTGGCTGGCGTCCATTTGTTTTATACTAATGAGGAAAGGTACGATATTGGGGTACGCTTCTGATTTGACTTGGTTTCGATAAGACTTGAGAATGTTTTCATTTCTTTTTTTTTTGCTTAAAACACAACAAGGGCACAAAAACGAATATAATCTAACTACGTATTTCAAAACGAAGCTGCCTGGAATTTCGGAGGAAAAATTAAAATAATTATTTGCGACAGGCCTTAATACTCCAAGAGAAGGCAAAGCAACACTTTTCTCTATTAACTGCCTTTCTTTGGGACTTCACATTTTTACGATTATTCCGAAAGCACCCAAGGGAACTTCTACTTATAGTGTGTGGTACAAAAATTAATGAATTTACCTTCATTTATTTAATGAATATAAAAGTGAATTAAACAAAAACAACTAGATGTTTTTCGAAAAATTTGTTTGTTTATTTTATATATTTCGGTTCTTACTGGGTTTTTTTTAGAAAGCCTTTTACTTCATTTTCAGGCAAGCTATAAAATGCTTAAGAACATTTATTTTAAATCTGTGACATATTTGCAGAAATGATAATACTTGTAATCGCGCATCAAGGTAACTATTCCGTAAAGATTCTATGTAACGCCAACAATGAGTGTACTACCCGGTCTTTGAAGACTGGGTGAATCGAGGCGGAGGACGCCTCACCTTTCGTCTGGTGCAGGTGCTGACCGGGCACGTGTGCTTTGGGAAGTACCTGTTCGGATAGGAGATGAGCCGACGACGAGGTGCCACCATTGTGGACACGACCTGGACACGGCGGAGCATACGCTCGCTGTCTGCCCCGCTTAGGAGGTGCAGCGCCGTAACCTGGTCGCAAAGATAGGATCGGACTTGTCGCTGTCTGGCGTCGTGGCGTCGATGTTAGGTGGCGACGAGTACTGGAAGGCTATGCTCGACTTCTGCGAGTGCGCCATCTCACGGAAGGAGGCGGTGGGAGAGTGTGGCAAACCTCTCCTCGCTACGCAGAAATCCGCTGTCGCTGAGCAGGGGTTCGGGACTGGGATTCCATCCGTGACTCGGCCCCCTAAGAGCTTTAGCCTCCACCCGCTTTGTGCGAAGAGGGACCCAGGCGTGGGGCGGCATGCTCGGCACGCCCACCCATAATAGAAAGCCGGGCGATGGTAGGCTGCGTTCCCCCGCCCGCTCTGGGGGAAGGTGCAGCGCGGTGCCTTCAAGGCGGGCTCCCGGCAAGTCGATCGAGGGTCGAGTCGTTGGTGGCCGACTGTCTGGCGTCTAGGGGACGGCGGGATGGATGTAATATGCGTCAACCCTGTCCCGCAGTCTCAATAGCCCCGACTGGGCTCCAGCCCGGTCCGGGGTAGGGCGCCGGCTGTGAGCGGCAGGTGTTTTTGTGAGGTTCAAGTGCCACATACCGAGAATACGGTTCTATTTTCACATGTAAAAAAAAAACAGTGAGTGTACAAAGTTGCTACTCAATTTCCTGAACAATACTTACAGCAATGAAAAAAAAACCTCACAAATTAATACATGCTCACTAGTTTTTTTTTTTTTTCGTTCTAAATATTAACAAATAGTTTCATTTCGTTGAGTTGGGATTTTCTACAGTTGTTAATGGCACTTCAGGGAAACATGTACCATAGATGACGCGCTAGTCTTTGCATATACCTGTCTATAGTTAATGTAACAATTCACTAGTCAACTGAATCAAGCGATACAAGCGCTTTCTTTGCATACTAACTGAGATAAGCGAGTTTTCTGAAATATAACAATGATTCAGTTAACTAGTGAATTGATTAGCACAATAGTTTAAGTACACAAATTATTATTTTGGATGATTCATTAAGTTATGCTTGCCTTACGAGCTCAAGCTTTAGTAAAAACAGCAACGTCACGAAGCGAAGCCAGAATGGGTTGCTCAACCAAAAAAAAAACTTTTTTCGTAACCTACAATTTAGCTTCGAAAACAACAGTCATCGAAGATGATGATGCAAAAATTTCGACCGTGATAAGGCTTCACCCGTCGGTTTACAGAAGCCGTACAATTGTTTTACAATTGAGTTGAGCTTATAAAATTTTTCTCGATTACCTTTTTTTTCCTACGCACACAATGTTTCTTGTTCGAAATAATTGGTAAGGCAGATTGTTGGCCAACCGAAGGTAGTAAGTACCTTCCTACCTATTTCTGCCGAAAAGCACTGATTGGTATGACGGGTCTGACTGCAAATCTCCCTCTCTCTCTCTCTCTCTCTCTCTCTCAAGTACCTTTCTACCTATTTCTGCCGAAAAGCACTGATTGGTATGACGGGTCTGACTGCAAATCTCTCTAGATCTCCCTCTCTCTCTCTCTCTCTCTCTCTCTCTCTGTGGTGCTGTGCTAGTGGCTCAAGTGTGGTGCTGTGCTAGTGGAACCTAGACTAATGGTATAATACTATCCTGACTAATACCACCGTGCAGCAGTCATGCGTTCACATAGTCATCGAGACTTTTGACCTCATTTCTCGAAGTTCGCCTTTGCAATGTCTACGAACTCCGAGATAGTTGGTATGATTATAAAATTAAGGCTGTCACTGCAAAAATGGCCTAAGCTTACCATAGTTACTATGGATATAATGAGGTTTCAATTTACTTTTACACTGGTTTGTTGGAAAAAACAATACGCGCCTAAATAATGTTATGGTTTTTCGTTATCGCGTTAAAGATCACCAGTCAGTTTTTTACTGGTGGTAGGACCTCTTGTGAGTTGACACGGGTAGGTACCACAACCCTGCCTATTTCTGTCATGAAGCAGTAATGCGTTTCGGTTTGAAGGGCGGGGCAGCCGTTATACTGTAAAACTTAGACCTTAGAACGAATATCTCATGGTAAGTGGCGGCATTTACGTTGTAGATGTCTATGGGCTCCGGTGACCGCTTAACATCAGGTGGGCCGTGAACTGGTCCACCCATCTAAGCAATAAAAATAAAAAAGTCAACTGGGGTGTCTTCGTTTTCAGTGATCATGGCACACCCTGTATAGTATGTTCATGTTACGCAATGATGACAATGAAATTGACTCTGTTAGCTTTTTAGGTTCTTATTTCGCCAGTATCTGTGAGAATAATTTCAAAATTTAAATAATTCAAAACTTTTAAAAACCGAATGAGATCGTTATATTTTTTTGCTGCTAGGAACGAAGGAAGACAAATCATAGCCTATTCGTCTGAGTCGGGCTTTCGCTCGTAACTTGCGGCAGACGAGGGTGGGCTTAAATTATAAATCAGGCGGACACAAACACACCTGGGACAGTGGACTTCTCCAGCAATAAAGCTGATGTTTATTTTATCTGAGTTATAACTTTCTCGGTCTCAGTACGAGATTGAGGAAGTCAATCCGTAATCTGACTTTAGATGTCACAACGTTCGTTTTTAAAATTCTAAAAATTTTACGGGAATTTGCAAACTTTATATTGTTAAAAAGGATGTTGTTTACAAAAAGGTACGTGCCCAAAAAAAAAAAACCTGCAACTTAATTAAACTTTTTGAAAAGTCATATCGCAATTGTAACAAAGACCTTTTGTTGGGCTTTTAATAAATTAGAAAGTGCATACAAAGAACTGAGCATTCTTCTATTTTAATTCTGAAAGAAACAATGAAGGTTTTTGTGTAGTATTTTCATTTGCCTACGTGAGTTTTTGTTTGCGAAAACGTGCATACATTAATTATTTATTAATAAAACAGTATTTTTGATGATATAAGAATAAAAACTGGTTATGTAGCTATTATCAAGGTACCGTTGACAAAAAATCGAATCGCGCTAACGATTGAAGTAGCTGATGGCTTGACGGAAGATGAACAATGGCGAGATTTAATATTACTTGTATTTGATCGGTCAATTTCACGAATCACATGTATGAACATAAATACCACACGTATTTATATACAAAATTGATTGGAAACAAAACTAATTGACAACAATACGGCTGTTAATAAAACTTTAGGTGAGATGACGTAAACGTAGATGTCATGGTAACCCTAACTTGTAGGTGAGCTCTCAAACCGGGAGGCGTTGCTAGCACTGGCCCTAGCAAGAGTAGTGCTTCGCAGAATCTACCACCGGACCTGAAACGCGACCCACTGAGAAGATCTGGCGAGAAACTCAGTGGGGTTACTTGTATAAGTACAAATACACGTACGCTACACAATATTTACAAGATAATTTTGCATTTACATAGCATCCGAACCGCAATATTGGAAACATCCGCTTACAGAGAAATAACGCCGGCTTGGTGCAACACAATGCCCTTCTTAGATGTTCCCTTTTTTTTTAATTATTATTACATAGATGGGTGGACGAGCTTACAGCCCACCTGGTGTTAAGTGGTTACTGGAGCCCATAGACATCTACAACGTAAATGCGCCATCTATCTTGAGATATAAGCTCTAAGGTCTCAGTATAGTTACAACGGCTGCCCTGTCAAACCGAAATGCATTACTGCTTCACGGCAGAAATAGGCAGAGTGGTGGTACCTACCCGTGCAGACTCACAAGAGGTCCTACCACTAGTAAAATTATTATCAAGCCTTTGTTTAGACTGACGTAAATTGAAAAACTTAGAGTCTTAGTATTACATGATCAGCGTATCTATCTATCTATCTAGCATGTATCGTATCCATCCATTTCCATTCTGACGTGTTGTCGGCGTTTCTTGACCAGATCCTCCATTAATATTCCTTATATCATCTATCTTCCACTAAAATAATCGTACTTACAATCAAATACAAACCGTATTTGTAAATATCGTTGTTTGTCGAAATAGTCAATCAAAAAATGTCACGTTCCCCAACCGAATTTGGACAAATAAATGTGACCGGCACATGTTTCCATTCCTAATAGTTGACGGTAAGAAGGCCAATCAAAATTGAGTAACGCCATGCGCCTTAAACCTAAGGTTCATTGACATCAGGTTGCGTGATAGGTCGCCTTCGCAGTTCATTAATATACCTACAACTAAAATTATTATGTGGGGGGAAATCAATTTTGTGTACACAAGAAAATATACTTTATCACGAAGATAAATTAAGTACAAAATCAATAATTGATTGATAGAAGCGATTAATGTTATGTTTTTTTTATAAATCAAATCACTTTTAGTTGATTTTATAAGAATAAATGTTTTTTTTTGTTATTCTCAAAATCTTATGTTACTTCTTCAGGAATTGCTGTAGCTTAAAGGATGACAATGCTGGTGGTAAAGTCCCATGTGTGAATGTTATGGCTTATGCAATATCCATTTAGCTATTATAAATTTTTTTCAAGTTATTTTGTTCTTAATGATAATTTCTCTAAATATTTTTCGTATAACCCAATAATTAAGGTCTCGCGGTTTCAAGGCATTTAGGTCATTGCCCTTGTCATGAGCTCCTATAACACCTTTACTTAAAAAGCAAACAAAAAACATTGCACTGCAATAAAATCTATAATTTTTAGAATAGTCTCATTAAAAAAATATTTAGTATCTTTAATAATACAATAACTTTATTATAAGCCCTATGTTTTTAGTAAATTAAAACAAAAGAAATTGGGCAGAAAAGATTTGATAGATATTCTCTTTCTCGAGTTGATGGAGCTAATGTAGTCGTAATTTGAATAGGTCGTCGAGTTTTAATTGGACAGCCTGAATGAACTTTCTAGAACTTACCTTCGGCTAAACCGAAGACTTCAATGCTAAAGGTCCACGAAATAATTGTAAGGTTTCAAAAAATATCATTAATTCATTTAGTGTTATGGTCAACTTAAATTCGGTCTTTCAACTTAAGGCCTGAGGCACTGAACTTTTTTACTGGTGGTGGGACGTCGTGTTAGCTCAGACCACAACTCTGTTCTGCCGTGAAGGAATATTACAATTTTAAAGGTGGGACAGTCATTTTACTGTAGAAATGAGGCTTAGATCAAATGTTTCAAGGTGGGTGGACGTATTTACGTTGTTAACGTCTATGGATCTAGGTGACCAGTTATCACCAGAAGAGCTGATATTTGTCCATCCTTTAAAATTAAAAGATACTAAATTGAAGACTTCATTGCAACGGAATTTAATCAGGCCTTATAGACTTCAGTGCATTATTCGACATACGTGGTTCGGATACTGAGAGAACGCTGGTTCATACCGGTACAGACATCTACAGAGACTCAACAAAGAAAATCTTCTTCTTATATCCCACCACCTTATCCACCTTATCCCACTAGGTGGGGTCGGCACCGCAATTTTTTCTATTCCATTCCTTCTATCAGTCGTCATCTCAACACTCACTCCTCTCTCTCTCATATCGTCATTCACACACTCCATCCATGTCTTCTTCGGTCGATCTCTTTCCCCTCTTACTTGCACTACAATTTCCATACATCTTCTAATCACATGCATCTTCTCTCTACGCTTCACATGTCCATACCACGCTAACCGTCCGCTCTTAAATTAGTTAATTACCGGGGCTACTTTTAGACTTCCTCTGATATACTCATTCCTTATCTTGTCCATTCTTGTCACTCCACAAATCCATCTCAACATTCGCATTTCTGCCGCATGCATTTTTAACAAAAAATAAGAACACTAAAACCGATTGATCTAAAATAGTACTAGGTATAGTTATGGTAAATTTCAGTAAATCTAAATGGTATCTAAAATAGTATCTTCGGATCAATTTATCAACAGCTATATTTTTTTTAATTTTCCCTTCATTTATATACCAGGTCTAGATAAACGGTTATTGTAGCGCATTTATGTAAAAATTTCAATACCGCCTTCAATCATAGCACATAAAGTAAAAATCTCAATAAATTTAAAAAATAAACACAAGATTAAACTAAAATGAGACTTGAAAATCGAATCTAGGTTTTGTTAAATTAAAAACATAGTATAACTTTATTAAAACTATTTTTAAGGCTTCGATTCACGTTTGTTATTGTCCTTAGACGATCCTTTTACGTAAACAAAAACATTCGTATTAATACAAAATTCAGAGTACATTCCACTGTTTTTTTTATTTCCTTCCCCCATTGGCTCTCAAGACTTTCTTGACATAAGACGGAGGACAAAGCGTGTCAGCTTAAAAGCTTTTATAGACACAATGCGACAGAAGCACCACGACAATTTTAATTTATACACAGTCTATGTGAATTGCATGGAATACTTTAGACTCAATTACAGAAAACACCGGTGATTAGTGTTGCATAAAATTTTACACGAATCCTTTTAAAGTACCACCAAAGATTACCATGCATTCAATAAATAATATAAATTAATTATTATAACTATTTTATTATAATAATAATTTAATATAAACTTTATTGCACCTACCACTATTTACTCTACATTACCTTTGGTTGACTGGTAGAGAATGCCTTAGACATTAAGTCTGCCAATGTAAATTTTACATGAAGTGTAACAAAAAAATAAAAAAGTATATGTATTTGACATAATAGAGACTCAAATGAAAATTACGTACATGTCCTGACTATCTCTGGATGCTCTTGCCATATTTCAGTGTTTCTAAATGCCTATTATTTGTTCTTCAAACGATGTACTAATAATTATTTGTCAATTATCGCTTACAATGCTGTGTGGTGCTGACGGCAACCCCTTGCCATAACTTGGACCATTTAACTCATTTGCCAATAATGACAAAAGTCTGATTTGAAGGTGATATATCCTGTGCAGAGTGTTAAGGAACTCTGATAACTATTAAATTTCATGCCAGATGAGTCGTGAGCTCTTTCACCTAAACAAACGCTACTAATTATACGTTAACAGTATTATAGTAAAACTAAACCCGAAGTGATAACAGCCACTCTACAGTACATACAGAAACAGGCTATTCAGATCATCGATAGTCCCGTTCTCGCGGACCGCTTGGAACCTTTGGGTCTACGGAGGAACTTCGGTTCTCCCTGTGTTTTGTACCGTATGTTCCATGGGAAATGCTCTGAGGAATTATTCGAGATGATCCCCTCATCTCCTTTTTTTCATCGCACCTCCCGCCATCGGAGCAGAGTTCGTCCATATTATCTGGAACCGCTGCGTTCATCGACATTGCGCTTCCAAAGATTTTTCTGCCACGTACCATCCGGCTTTATAACACGTTCTTCTTCAAACGAGGCTTGCAGGGAGTAATCAACGGCAGCGGCTTGGCTCTATCACTGGTATTGCTGACGCCATAAACGACGGTAACCGCTTACCATCAGGCGGGCCACATACTCGTCTACCTGCAAAGGCAATAAAAAAATGTAATGGAATAAGTAAGCCCCTTACTAAGGCTTCATTATTAATGCCCGCCTATTTCTGCCGTGTTGCAGTAATGCGTTTCGGTTTGAAGGATGGGGAATCCGTTGTATCTATACTTGAAACCTTAGAACTTATATGTCAAGGTGGTTGGCGCAATTACGTCGTAGATGAGCTCGTCCACCCATCTAATCAATAAAAAAAATATATATAAAATTCAGCTTACTAATGAACCTACTAATGTATGTATCGATAGGTATATTGAAAATAACCAACACGACATTAAACCGTAAAACAGTTTTAGTATTGTATAATTATTAATGTACATTTAGTAAGCAGTTTTATCATGTGATGCTGGCGAATTAATTGTATTTTAAAACATTCTTCTGCTTCTGAGTCGGTCTCTTCACTGCTGAAGGTCGTGTTTAATTTGAAATGTCAACCACTCGATGCACTACGCTTCCCCACGTCTTCCTGTCCTCGGCGGTCTTTATAGCCTCGGTTATTGGCAGGCCAGTGAGTGTCTTTACTAGATCAGACCAGCAGATAGGTGAGCGTCCGCGTGATCTTCTCCCGTCAACCTGACCAACTACCATCAACTTCTCTAAGTTATCTGGGCCTCTACGAGCGATGTTTAAAACATTAGCAACACCGAAAATCATCTTTAAACGAAAACAGCCTCCCGTTTTAATAAGGCGCCCTACGTCTGTATAAGCCCTTATATAATTCTCACAATAGACTTTATTTATACAATTTCCAAACAATTTATTGCCTCTTCACTCTGTGTACTGTTTAATTGAATTTTAAGACGTCATTCTCGTAAATAAATGATTTTATTGTCCACCTTGGACGGTCGATTTTATGAGATTTCAGAATCTTAATTTCCTTTGTATGTTTATGCAAATTAATTCGTTTTAAAAGAACATTAAATAGCGTCCGGCTTTCGGATATTCAAACGACAAAATAACACTTTTTGGTGTGTGTGTGAATTTCGATTCACCTTGGGATTCTTACTGGCGGTAGCACACTTCTTGCGAGTCCGCACGGGTAGGTACAACCGCCCTGTCATTTCTGCCGTGAAGCAGTAATGCGTTTCGGTTTGAAGGCGGAGCAGCCGTTGTAACTATACTTGAGACCTTAGAACTCATAACTCAAGGTGGGTGGTGCATTTACGTTGTAAACGTCTATAGGATCCAGTAACCACTTAACACCAGGCGGGCTGTGAGGTCGTCCACCCATAAAAGCAATAAAAAAAAAGATAATGCCTTCACTCAACCTCAGACATGAGTTGTCCCATGTGTTTTTTTAATATTTTCCTTTCTTAAAGCGTACGTGAATAAATCAATACGAGATCTAGTGTTTATCAGATCACATAGACGCCACTAAGTAAATAAGTGACCGCCGCCACGCACTCGAAAAAAAAATCGATCTCCCACTTGTATTATATAACAGCACCCTTCGAACCAGAAGCCATGATTGCTTCGTTCTAGTACTTGGCTTGATGGTACCTACCCGTACAAGCATACAATACATATTAACACTAATAATTGCGCTTCATAAAACACCTTTTAATCTCATACCGTATATCGCAGTAACTGGTGGTGATGCTACGTACAAGTTTACTTAGACAAATTAGTTTAGGTCAAAGGATTTGAAGCTTGGTACAGTCATATTGTTCAATACGTCATATAAATAAACACCCAATCAGTTTCTCAAGGGGACCTGATTCTGATGGCTGATTCATTATGGTGGCAGATGTTACCATAATTCTCTCGGACTGAGCCCTGCGAGCTTACCCAACAATCACGGAGCCACCAGAATAGTCTACTGGTAGTTAGGTAGTCGTGGCCTAAAGGATAAGACGTCCGGTGCATTCGTTGTTGCGATGCACCGGTGTTCGAATCCCGCAGGCGGGTACCAATTTTTCGAATGAAATACGTACTTAACAAATGTTCACGATTGACTTCTACGGTGAAGGAATAACATCGTGTAATAAAAATCAAACCCGCAAAATTATAATTTGCGTAATCACTGGTGGTAGGACCTATTGTGAGTCCGCACGGGTAGATACCACTGCCCTGCCTATTTCTGCCGTGAAGCAGTAATGCGTTTCGGTTTGAAGGGTGGGGTAGCCGTTGTAACTATACTGAGACCTTAGAACTTATATCTCAAGGTGGGTGGCGCATTTACGTTGTAGATGTCTATGGGCTCCAGTAACCACTTAACACCAGGTGGGCTGTGAGCTCGTCCAACAATCTAAGCAATAAAAAAAAAACTAGGCAAATCAAAAATAAATATTAGTCCAACGCTCAGAAAGTAATTCAAGAAAAAGCTCATAATTGATATATATCCAGAGGTCGGAGCCGAAAAAGATGGAATGACCAAGTGTCCGAGTATCTGGACATGTGACTGAGCCACGCACTTCACTGTGCCACTGACCAACATAAGTGGCTACAAATTACAAAAAAAGGTCACAGGCGGACATCACGATACGCAGCAATGAGCGATCGACTGAAGGAGGAGGAGGATTTTATCGTATTTTCTAAAAAAAAATATAGTAGTCATTACATTTATACTTTGTCGTTATGTCAACTTTAACTGGGTTAACTGGTATTCATGAATGTGCTGTGATCTCAGAGGCTCTTAAATGTATTTGACATGCTTTATTACGATTCTGAATAAAACACAATCACATTCACTACTTGGATCGCCATATACAATTGGGAATGCTGTCTCAGAATTTTGCACTAAGAATTCTGCTTTTCATCTCTTTGGCTTACTACGACCGCGATATTCATTTCAAAGATTATTTTTGGTTAAATTAATAGATAATTTTCGCCCCTATCTGTACGATTTCTGCGGTTTTATTGTTCCACGTTAAAGGTAATTCCTATGAACAATCCTAGTTTGCACAACAATGGCCTCTTTAACTGGATCGGAAGTAAACCACTTAAATAAATTAAGCAGAACAGCACAGAGTTACGGCTTTGCCAAAATCGACTATATTAGTACAAAATAGAACACAAAAAAGTGTGACAGAGTGTATCTACACTAACACTATCACTACACATCATATCTATGACTTTTAGTCTTAAAGAATTTATTTATTTAAAACAACATTTTTCTATTTTCCGACTGCGGAAAATCAGTGACACAGTCAATCAAAGTGCACGAAACGTCAACCGAAAGCACTTTTTTTTTAAATCGGGTAATTTTTAATTTTGAGCAACTTGTCTAACTGACGATAATGTGTAATGAAAAAATGTCCAAAGGTCTCATTTAAGTAGGAAAAATTTATTACTTAGTTCAAATAAATTACTAAATGTAACTTAATCAAAAGCGGATCATAAAGACATCAATAGAAGAAAAACGTTTTCTTTAAAGAAGCCCACGCTATTACTAAAAGTACTTGATTTACTTACGGTTTCTGAGAATAAGTTTGTCAGACAGCTAATCGTAAATAAGCAAAAATATTATTTGACTGTTTCAAAAATTGGCAGATTTTTTTCAAATCAGATTAACTTTACAATAAAATAATTTTATTAACATAATACTTTTGCTACCACCATTACACCATAAGGTACCGACCAATTTATTTGAGTCTCTCTCTGTGGAAACCAAACCTACTATCACATCATATGAGATGCCCTTTTAAAACCATTTTCGTTACAATCAAAATCATAACGACCTTTATAACATACTAGAGGTCCCGCAGTAGTCGAAATTCGACTATAATTAATTGGAATTGTAAATTTGTACACTATTATGATTGTATTTTATACTTCTATAGTCACAAATTTCGCCAAGGCCACACTATAAAAAATATTAATAAAGACAAACAATATTTAATCTATTCTCAATTTGACCACAGACGTCAAGAATAAAAGTTTGACAATAAATAGTATGCATGCGTGTGTGCGTCAAATACATGGTATGTAGTGTGTGTAGTGTTTTCTTTATTGATTTAATGTATATTTTATGCATTATTTTAAAAAATATTAGCATTGTACACTTCTTCTCTATATTCTCTATAAGTGTGGAAAATTTCATACACCTCCGTTTACGCAATTTTCGTAAAAAGGGATACAAAGTTTTTGCTTCACGTATTAATATTACATATAACCAAGCAAACACAAAGTAACATCAATTGTTTACCAATCACTGTCGCTTATGTTCACATATATACATTGCTCGATACGTCAATCTCACTTAACGACAAATCGACGAAGCGAAATCTCCTAGTTATAAGCGAAAGCGGAATTTAGAGGAAAATTAAAAAAACGCTATGTTGCTTTATCCTATGATATTATTTTGTTTATCAGTTCATTTAACTTTACGAGATTTGTTGCAACGAAATTCATGAATTGCTTAAGTTCGCCTTAATACTATTAATATTATAATATTGTTCCTCTACTCGAGCTCTAGGCTCGGTTTACTGAGCTCCCGCCCCGAGACCCTCAGGGAAAGGGTGACTCAGTTTCCCCTCCTACGAAGACCGTATCTCCCAAGACTTTCGTGATGATGGTGACCGTGTGTATGGCAGCTTGTTTCTGCGTGATGTGTGGGTTGATGTTTGCATCTATTTATCTATGTATTTCTGTAGGCTTTTGGTTATTACTCCGGTTGCACCTATTACTATTGATACTGTTTCTGTGTGTGTTTTCCATGATCTGGTTATTTCGGTTTTGAGTGCATGGTGCATACTTAGCTTTTCTATTTCTTTTGCTCCTATATTGTAGTCTGAGGGAACTGTTACATCTAAAAGGGTTGTTTTGTTGTCGGTTTTGTTTATATAAATAATGTCTGGTCTATTGTGTACTATTGTAACTATTATATATTGAATACATAATATTATATTATACAATATTATACAGATAATTTAATACCTGATATTCCTACTATACATTATTCTGATCATTAACAAAACAAAATAATTATAAAACTCCCCTTTTCTTGACTTAGACCACATCCAAGTCTAGTGGTCCAAGCAACCCGTTTCGAGTACCCATTTGTCCATCAAACTGACCGTCCGGAGTGGCGGTCGAGGACCACGTTTTGTTTAGTCCGACCGAGGGTGGAACTCGTTGAAGAACTGTTAGGGTCGTTGCATTTTATGGCTTAATTACTGCTAATAGAAGCAGTAGTTTTGTGGTCAATGAACCCGGGGCCAAGTGTTACGTTGCTTATATTTGTAAGAGCAGGGGATGTTTAGAAGCCTCTCCTATCTTTAGCTCTGATATCAGTCTATGTTATTCGAATTAAATCGACATAATAATAAGATCAGTTATTATTCAGAAGATAAGATACTAGTAAAAGAAAATTTTCTGCATGATTAGCTGCATAGACACTTAGTTTCTTAACAAAAGCCACTAACATGTCTGCTTATGAAAAAAATATACGTTCTGGCTTGAAAGTGGTACAATAATTCCATTCAGGGCATCTTAGCTAATAAAAACGGTACTTATTTCTACTACCGCCCTGACTTCAAGCCCTGTAATAAGTTACCGTTGGGCTGGTATGTGATTGGATTTTCTAGAATTTTCGAGTACTTGATAGCCTACTAGTAAATTGATTAAATGATAAATTCCTTAATATCGGTTCTGATTAAACAGCGTAAGCTCTCAGTTTTAATCTATAACATTATATTTTCCTTTAAATCGATTATACTGGAAAAAAACCCGTCAACTATTACATTATTGTTTGTCTTACAAGTCTTAAATAAAAAAATAAAAAAAAGCTCGCATTAAAAAGATTACCAACAGAAGTTGTTTCAAGCGGGATTCTTAACAAGAAACTTGAATTCGAGGGTTCTATTTAAGATCAGTGGTCTCAGCCGGCCGGTGTTTGCAGACTGTAGATTACTTTGTATTTGTACTGGACCCGGTTGCCTCAAAGGCGCAGTTTACAAAACACTAATTAACTTTTTGAAGTAAGGCTAACTGGTAGGGGTCAGTTTGTTAGCTTTTAAGCTGTACTTCTGAGACGACGTCCTTCAGGATTTAAGATAGGATTCAGTGATGTGCACTCGTGACATGCAGTGTTTTGTACTAAATGTGGGAATGAATGTTTTTAATCAAATTATGTCAAAGGATTTGATATAGTGACAGTCAGTGACAGATTTATTCAAGAGATAATCTATCAAATTATTTGATAGGAAGGCGCATCGAAAACATATATGCGTAGATTTTACCATTCTGTCTATTCATATCTTGTCACTTCGAGTTTGATCGAGTTTGAGCTATGTTGTAGCTGTACACAATAAAATTGGGACCTCGAACTCAAGATTGGAGGTGGAATTCACATTATGAATTCTTCAGTGCTAGGTGAGCTCTTTCATATAGTGTAATTATTAAAGGTGCTTCAATATCTCTTCTTCAAAATACCCATCTTGAATTTTGTTGGGAAGATTAACAGGAAATTGCTCTCAATTTCTTGTCAGTCCTACCACTAGACGTTGAATATACCCTCCCACGAATACCTTAGACAAAGGCGTTTAGGATTTGACAGATATTAAAGGTGTCGATCATCATCATCATCATCATCTGATCCACAAAAAGTATAACCATTCAGTGTCTAAAAATCGTGAGCAAACTTTGTCAAACGACCGACAAACCAACTAAACTTCCCAACATCCCCGACAAATCAGATTCAGACATTGCAAAACAAAACAGCGCACGATTCAGTCAAACAAGAAATGGAATATTTATATCGGGAACCGTCAAAGAGTCTTGGTCGCTTATTTTAAATCTGTCTCCTTTATAAATAAAAGAAAACTCGCCTGTGTAGATGTTGACTTAAACCGCTTTTTCTCTTAAATATACTTATACTATTGCTAAGGTTAAGAAACGGCAAAACCGAGTTTCCCTTTGTGGTTATCTATTTTCTTTACTTTATTCCTGTTCTTTGTGACAAGTTTTCATTTCTGTGAATATAATGATGGGGTTGTTTTGATTTGTATCTTTGTTTTTACAAAGTGTTTACTTTAAGGATACGCATTGCTTTTATTTCATTATTTTAGCATTCTTTTCCTGTTTTTTTTCGTAGTTAATTTTTGAGTGACAAAAATTTTAAATATAATTCTATTTTTTTTAATTCCGATTTTACGGTACATCTGATGGTAAGTGATTACCGTCGCCCATGGACTTCAGCAATGCCAAGGGCGAAACCAAGCCGCTGCCTACCGAAAATTACCAATACCCCTTAAAAGCCTAATTTTCTCGAATGTGTTTTTCCGATATTTATATGCTATGGAGCTAATAAAACGAGAGATTTTTTTTGGAACGGTAGCGTAAATACCGTAGTTCTAAGGTCTCAGTATAGTTACAACGGCTGCCCCACCCTTCAAACCGAAACGCATTACTGGATTTATGGATGAAACGCATCTATGAATGAAATGATCTATTAAAATGCCCAATACAAATGCGTTGGAATAACAACTGATAGTATGTTGGATTCAATTTATATTTTCTTCTGCAGATTATGTAAAGAAAAATGGACAGCAAAACATTAATAGCTGTTTACGAAGAATGGACTTCATGTAATCCTGTAAAATGAATTTAAGCAGCTTCGCCCTCTACATCACCAGCCTGTTGTGGCTTAATCTGACAGATGCTAAAATCGGTATGTAAACATTTCGATTATAAAAATCATTATATCGGTATAGCTGCTGAAGATAAAAGAAGGGAAATCAAATGAAACAATATTCATTGAATAAGGTACCCATTAAAAATTTTCCACTGTAACGCAGCGTTCCGTTTCGCGGGGCAACAGTAGCCAAAGGGAATGTGACTCAGGTCCGTGCCGCAACGACCCACCCCGCGCTACCCGCGCTCGCGCATCTGTTGCATCATTCGCACCCCCGTTAGTGCGCGCCAGACTTTGAAGCGGAATACACGCGTCCCCGGTCGATACCGGAACTGACAACCCGAGAGTCTCATGCCAGTCGGGCACCTTTTTTTTTTTTTTTTTTTTTAACATTAAACCACCATTTTTTGCAATTTCATGGATGGTGTTCTTACGTGTAGCATTGGTTTGCGCACGTTTAAGAACAAGATAGACTACCATAGCCATATTAGAGCGCATAAGAGAAGCGGCAATTCGCTTTTAACTTATTAAACAATGTCCATCTTCAAACGAGGCTTGTGGAGAGTATTAAGCGGTAGGCAGCGGCTTGGCTCTGCCCCTGGCATTGCTGAAGTCCATGGGCGACGGTAACCACTCACCATCAGGTGGGCCGTATGCTCGTCTGCCTACAAGGGCAAAAAAAAAAAAAAAATAGTAAATCTTGGTTGCCGTGATTGAAACCGGAGTGGGACCATAATGCTGAAAAATGTTCAATTTCGTTTTCGTAAGTATATATTTCGCGAAAGAGCATGCGTTTTCGGACATGATTCTTCAATTGTTACCGTCACACAGTGGGTCGATACTATGATTTTAGTGACTTAGGGACCAACTTTGTTTTTTAAGATTTTTCTTCACGTAGATAGATAGAGCTCGTTAATCTCAATAATAATTGTTTTGGGCAAAAATTACAAAAACTTTATAGTTTGGTCAGAAAAATGTGTTTTATGATTTTTTTGTATGGAGCGGGTCACATTAAATTAAATTNTTAGCAGGAATTTAATTTAATGTGACCCGCTCCATACAAAAAAATCACAAAACACATTTTTCTGACCAAACTATAAAGTTTTTGTAATTTTTGCCCAAAACAATTATTATTGAGATTAACGAGCTCTATCTATCTACGTAAAAAAATTTGTTAAAAAACCAAGTTGGTCCCTAAGTCACTCAAATCATAGTATCGACCCACTGTGCGTCATTGACATGACCGCTTTTTTTGTTTACAATGTACTTGCATAGTACATCGTAAACAAAAATTAGTCTCAAAAATTAGTAAATAGTCTTTGAAAAGCGAATAGAGGTGATATATATGAAACGGTAGGCACCGTCTTGAGTATAGGCTTTACTGGCGTCCACGACCGACTACACAGAGACATTTGAAAAAACTTATCTAGAAATTTGTGACTGAAAGTATGTCACTGAAGTAAATTGAATTTAGAATTTATATTTATAGATCTTTAATAATAGTAGATACATTCATGTGAAGTAAAGAGGATCACGATAACTTCAACAAACCAGTTCATCCAAAATTGTGTACCTACATAGAATACAACTTTACTATTTATATTACTTGAGAATATATGTTTCATAGAACTTAATCGTCTTAGTCGTATCTTGTTTTACGTATGACAAACATCTGACTGCAAATACGGTATCCGTTTAATCGAAGCTTTGCAGGATTGTAGACGCGAAAGGGTCAGTTTCCTTTGAGTCCGAACCAAGATTAACTACGTTAATTGTAATTAATCCGTTTATTTTTGTTCCAAATTGAATCTCGGGCAACGTCGTAGGGTTACAAAAACTTGGGCATGCTAATTTAAATCTTTGAACGTAATTAGTTTTTTTTTTTACCAAAGTCATTTTGGCAGTATCTTACAATTTTCACATGTGAACAATTCACGAAATAGAAGTAGACCCAAACGCCTTGTTTTTTTAATTATTATTTTTTATGGTTTTTGTTGTGATTTAGATTTCTTAAATGTAATCACTTTTTGAAAATCTAGCTGTCATTCATTAAGATATATCTATAGCTAGGGCTAAATCTAAATTCGCGTTCAGTTTATTTTACAACGTAGATAATTGGTTTCGTAAATTGATCCCCTAGAGATTTTCGCAAGCTTTGGGTCTATTAAGGTATCTTTGGTATTTAATACATAATATTATAACACGGAACTAATTCCTCTCAGAAACCTAACTGTGCATAGATAAAGATAGAGGATAGGCAGAAAAGTATTTTAGAGAAGTGAATGCTATCTAGGAGTCTAGTTTAATATCAAAAATGTCAAAAAGGGTCTGTCAAATATGTATAGCTTTAAATAAACTAGATCAATTGAGTTGACATAGTTTATTACCAAAAGGTTTCTGAAAATATTAAAGGTTGTATGAGCAATATTATACAATGTTATATACGTAAGTTTTTGTTAAGAATACTTATTTAACGAGATATCATAGAATATTTTATTTCACCATAACGAATTTGTTACGAATTAAATAGTACAGAAATGATTTTCTTAAGTTTTCACTAGCCATAATTGAACTTAAATAACTTTAGCGTTTTAAAATCGAACGATTTTTTTTTTAATAATTTCTATCTTTCGGCTTTCGTGGTCATAGACAATTAAAATGTTGTAGTTTGAAATTTACATTTCGTAAGCTTAAATAATCATTTTATGGCAGCCCTATTTACTTTCGGTGCCTTAATCGATCTATTCTAAATTACTCGGATAATTTCAAAGCGGACGTTTACAGGTTACGCCAACTACTCGTGCTTTCTTTGTTTAATAACTCAAGTTTAACCAGAGGTTGTCTTGTTCAAAGCGCCTTTGGCGATAACAGTCTATTCTGTTAAAACTCTATTCATAATATTATCTATACTAATATTGTAAAGCTGAAGAATTTGTTTGTTTGAACGCGCTAATCTCAGGCACTACTGGTCCGATTTGAAACTATCAGCGTTAGATAGCCTATTTATTGAGGAAGGCTATAGGCTACATAACATCACGCTAAGACCAATACAAGCGGAGCACCAATAAATAATGTTTCCAAATCGGCGTATTTTTACCTTTTGAGAGCTTCCGCTGCGTGCGCTACAGAAACAGTTAAAGTTTCGCTAAAATTATGTATGACCGAATTGTTCTCCTTTAAAAGACCTAAAAAAAAGTCCGCGACAGCACATGTCTATAATTATTTTAAGGTTGGCTCACAATAACGTTTTTTATGCTTTTAATGCCAAATTTGTTCTAAAATAAAGCATTATTTGTGAACTATATTCCACGCGGACAAAGTCGAGGGCAAAAGCTAGTATAAATATAATATTATATTTTAGTTTGAACATTAAAAAAAAATTTTTTGGATACGTAGCAAGGGACGAACGTATTTCAAAAGGATGGATGCCGTTTTTCAAAAGGTTCCAAAAAACCGGCGTAAACAAGGTCCATGTAATGTGAAATATTATCACTATCTTACGCATTACCAGTATCCCCCACACCTTCATAACGTAAGGTACAATGTTAATATTTTGTTTCAGGTTACTTTTGGCACATCACAGATCTTCATTACGACCCCTTTCACAACTCCCCGGAGTTTCATAGAGGTACAGATATTTGTCGCTTTTCATATTTTATGTTGTTTTCCGGCTGTACATTATTTTCGTGTTTAAATAATGAATGGTGCTTGTTTTCAACTGACTTTGTTTTAGAATATTCTACGATTGATTATAATTTCGTCGAGTTTTTTTTTTAATTAACAATACTAAACATAAATAGTATTTTTATCAATCTGTTTGAGCTATGTGTACGTTTTTAAGTTAAAAGTCTAAAGTAATAGGCAAAGTAAAGGTTTTTATTCGGAATTTATGATTTATTATTAATAAATTTAAGTTTCCGAAGAGTGTGTATGTGTGAGTACAAATTTAAATTTTCCAAAGTCAACTGTAAATATTCGACTGCAAAGAAGAGGTACCTGCCTAATACCTGCTTAAATTTATAATAAAAAAGATGTGTGGTGACGTGGGACACTGGATAGGAATGAAGTTCATTATTATAAAAATATTAATTTTAAGTTATATTCGAGGTATAAAGAAAATAAAACCGGAGGATTCACAACAACCCACGGTCATTTGGTAAGGTGCGAACTTATTGTGATACACTTCATTCACGGTTCTTTGCATTAGAGTTAGTGTATTGCGCAAACGAATTAAAAAAGTATGTAATTATTTTGTACGTTATTACAAAGTTAAGTCGTACACTGTGTGCATTACTAATGAAAATCTTACGTTACGGACGTTTTTCGCCGGTTAGGATACCCCACCGCATCGTCCCATAAGGAACTTCGTTCCAAAAATCCTATTAGTGTTTTAAAATCATACTTTGCATAACAGGCAATGTATCATTAACAAAAAAAGACTGTCTTCGCGTTTCATTGTACGTTCGCGGAAGTGTAAAGAATGAACATCTTACACCTTATTTATAACTAACTAATAAGGATTGTTTATGCATTATAAATATGATCTTGTATTCAAGAGACTTAGGAAATAAATTGCCTGACACTTCGACCCATAAAGGCCTTTTGTTTCAAATATGATTATACAGTTTATATAAAATTTCACAATTCATTGGTTCATCGACAAAATTTTAGATATTAGTTTCTCAATATCTCAGTTTCTCATGTTATTTTTGATCATTGGAAATTTATCTCTCCTCTGCAGATTTTAAAGCATCAAATTATTTTTTAGGCCATTTGAGGGGATAAAATTTTCAAAAATTTAATCTATACTCATATATAAATCTACAGTGGTTTTTACGGATGTTCCGTTATAACTACTGAACCATGCATTCGATTAACTTCAAACTTGGTATCCATGTAGGACATACATGTACTTAATGGATAGGCTAATATTTATATGAGTGTTGGACTCCCTACACCAGTTGCGGGGGCAATAATTATGAGAATCTTTGTGGGGGGAGAAATAATAATGTTAATTTTAAATGCCCAGCGAAGCGAACGGGTACAGCTAGTTATTTATAGGTTGCAGACACAATAGGGGCAGTAGCGATCACAGCCATCGGAACGGGAGGCATCGTGACCACACCTGCGACAGTTCATGGCCTTTGATTCAAAGTGCCGCGTCTTTTATGCACGAGCGTCATCCTGAAACTCTCGAATTCGTGTTATGGACTGGGTCAGTATAGGTAGATATAGAGATATATACAAAAAATAGATTTCACTGCAATAAAACTAAATTATTCATAAATAATACAATTTTGGAGTCCATTTTTGGAAATACACTAGTGACCGTCGTTATTTATTAACCAGAAAATTTGAATTCTTATGCAATCAGATTTGAAGAAACTATAAGCAGTGACTTGACCAACATCGACATAAAACAGGCCGTTATCTCGTCTATGTAAGGTTTAAAATAACAAAAAAATATTAATGTAAAAATGAACATAGTTTTCACTTTCTCTGACCACCTAGAAGGAAAACCCTCAAGTTTCGTTTAAAATAATAAGCTTACAAATTATGTACGACTTTAGTTTTAACTGAATGTGTCTTTAATTCATGCAGGGATATATTATCATCATCCATGGAACACTTGAGTGACGAAATCAAACTGGAAGCCGTCAGAAATGTAACATATGTATTGAGCACAACTTTTAGTAGCCAATTCGTTTTCCCTGCTCTGGGGCACAATGACCCACCGCCCTCGCGCAAACTTGTGGAAATGTGGAGGCAGTGGCTACCCACAGAGGCTTTGCAAACTTTTGAAATCGGTGAGTAGGCGTAGCGTGCATGATTATTACGCGTGACATAAAAAACTGAAATGAGACTAATTTATAAATAGATTTTTCATCGACATAATAATATAAGCTAATGCGATCGTACTGATATCGTGTAATAAAAATCAAACCCGCAAAATTATAGTTTGCGTAATTACTGCTGATAGGACGTCTTTTTTTTTATTGCTTAGATGGATGGACGAGCTCACAGCCCACCTGGTGTTAAGTGGTTACTGGAGCCCATAGACATCTACAACGTAGATGCGCCACCCACCTCGAGATATAAGTTCTAAGATCTCAGTATAGTTACAACGGCTCTTCTCTTCTGAGTCCGCACGGGTAAGTACCACCACCCTATTTCTGCCGTGAAGCAGTAATGCAGTTTGAAGGACGGGGCAGCCGTTGTACTGTTACAAGTGAGACCTTAAAACTCATGCCTCAAGGTGGGTGGCGGCATTTACGTTGTAGATTTCTATGGGCTCCGGTAATCACTCAACAGCAGGTGGGCCGTGAGCTCGTCCACCCGTCTAAGCAATTTTTTTTGTTAGTCTAATACAAACATTTATTTTCGTGTAAATTAATAAATTTTATCTGAGTTGGAGGACTTGATTGGATTGGATTTATTTTAGGAGGATACTACACTATTGAGCAGTCACACAGTAAGCTCAGGATCATAGTTCTGAACAGTGTTCTTTGGGCCGGTGGAGCAGCAAGAACTGACGGACCTAATGTGGGAAGAGCTCAGTGGGAGTGGTTAAATCAAGTACTCAGTACAGCTAGAAAGAAAAGCGAAATGGTAATTATAATTTTGAAATAAAATTTTCTTCAAATTTCAAAAAAAAATAAAAAATAATTGAATTTAATAAATTTAATTATTTTTAATAAATATTATTATATTATATAACTTTGCGTATTAATTATATGTATATTTTCGGAGATATGTATGTGTGTATGTATGTGTACATATTATTATAACTATATATGTATTTCACTAGAATGGTACACCGCGCGTAGTTCGTTTCCAAATGATTCTTGTCCACCTGATAGTTGTCTGGAAGAGATCGCTCTTAGAGATAAGAATGCCAATTGTACTTTTTTGTGTTTAATGTATCGCACTGTTTTTTTTTTTTTGGTGTACAATAAAGAATACTCTCTCTCTCTCTCTCTCTCTCTCTCTCTCTCTCTCTCTCTCTCTCTCTCTCTCTCTTACCTTCACTTATTTTGAACATATTTTTGTTGGTTAGTTTCTTATTTGTACACGCTACTCTCATTAGTGGTTGAATTTAATATACTGAGATTATTGTGAGATATTTAAGAATAATCTTCGACTGATGAGCCATTGACTGCCTATTTTGTTGGAATGCATCGAAAGAAAAAAAAATCAATAAGTGTTAAAAAATTCAAAGATTCAAAATTCAAATCGTGATAGATGTATATTAAGAGCTTAAGTGCCCCTAAGCTCAAATAAGCTCTGATTTTTCTCTCAAAATAAAATAAAAACATGCTTAAAAGATTACAGAAACAAACTTAACTATTTAATCTGCTTATAAATAGGGATAATAGGAGATCTTACAATCTGGTATAAGTTGAAATCTTATCTGTTAAAATGAAGTAAACAGTGAGCTTGTCAAAAATATATTGATTTTGTTGTTGTTTACATAGTTGGACGAGCTCACGGCTCACTTGGTGTTAAATGGTTACCGAAGATTTTAGATAGCACCACGTCAATGGCCACAATTCTGTAGAATACCGCTTTTTTTGAGTGGAAATTATTCGTGAACATTACTCAAGTTCCTATTTAATTAGGAAAATAGGTTCTACAGCTCTGAGGGATTTGAGCTCCGGCTTAGTCGGATCGTTTGATACAAGTACACTGGCCGACTTATCCTTTAGGCCACAACGACATTATTTGCACGTGTAAAATCTCAAGAACGTTCACATTTTTTATCGGCTTTCACGCTGATCCTCTGCAAGGCAATGTGTTTTTAATGTTTTTGAAAACAAATCGATGGTGTTTACCCGTATTGATACTGCTTCGGAAATATAATGCGATTCTGGGATATGTAATCTACTTACAGATGTAAATAATAATAATAAAGCCTTTTTTCAGACAAAATATTTTTTTTTAAATGATAATGTTTTTCTCGAAGGTGTACATAGTTGCCCACGCCGGTCCAGGTGTCGAAGACAGACACAACGCCGGCAGCTCGTCGGCTTCTGGTGGTGGTGAATTGTCTCCGTCTGCTAATGCCAGACTCTTACACATAATTCGATCGTTTAGCGATGTAATCGCTGGACAATTTTACGGGCATCGCCACTCTGATACGTTTAGACTGATTTATAATGAAGGTAAGGTTTTATATATTATATAAAAAAGTAAAAAATACAATATTTACAATTAAATAGAAAAGAAAAACTTCCTATATTTTTGGTACCAAAATCCAATGCAACATTATTTTTTTTATGATTGATGACTTACCGGTGGCCCGGTGGCCTTTCCAGTTTCATCAGGACAGGTGGGCGAGCAAAGGCTCAGCCAGAAGGCCAATGCAATACTACAGCTAGCATTACATAACAAATAGATCCAGATAGCAAATACCTCAACTTTGGATCCGGATCCATTATTTTATCTAATAAAAAATTGTTTAGACATATTTAATTTAAATCTATAGAGCTCCGTGTTTGCAAGAACTATTTCATATTTCATGTTTGTGTGTATATTTTTTTCTTTTACATTTATTACATTCGCTTAAAACTTTTAGGTCATCCGGTTTCATGGGCACTTTTGGCTCCTTCATTGACTCCGAGAGGTGCGGGCAGCGTTACCAATCCCGGCTTGAGACTTTACAAATTTGAAATTAACACTGGAAAAGTAAGTTTTCTTAAAGTCGAAAAGTTTTCTTAAAGTAGACAGATCGGTTTTAGGATACCACCACCTCGCCTATTTCTGCCGTGAAGCTGTAATGCGTTTAGATTTGAAGGGTGGGGCAGCCGTTAGACTATAAAAACTGAGACTTGAAGCTAAAGTGTCAAGATGGGCGGCAGCATTAAGACGGTGGATTTGTATGGACTTCGGTAACCACTTCACATCCAGTGGACCATGAACTAGTCCATCTATCTTAGCAATAAAAAAGATCAACATATGATAAATAGCATAAGGATATCAGTAACGTCAGGGGTATAGCAAAGCTACCGTTAAGGACTCTTTTCAAATCTCGTTTGAAGAAGAAAGCACTGGAAGGGAATCAAAGAGTTGAAAATTAAACTGTTCATGAACCCATAAGGCGACAGTTCCCCATAGAATTATTAAAATTAGTATCAGAGGAGAGAGGTGCGATAGTGAAAACGGGATTATTTGAACTTCTTTGTTCTTCAGAACGCTTAGTGGGAGTTGCGTTTCAGGGTGTGTTACTTAGTGGTTTCACTGTAAACATTGATCAAAAGGCTTGTTTAACGATACACGTCACTAAAATACACTAAAAATAATATATCTTGGCCGTTGAAAGCTAAACTAATATTTTTTTTCTCGCAACAGGTCTTAGACTACACCCAATATTATTTGGACGTGACCAATCCGAAAGGTGAAATCCATTGGTCTATAGAATACAATCTAACACAATACTACGGGCTGCGAGAGATAAATGCTGCGTCCCTACACGCTTTGGCTGAGAAAATCCGGAGTCATCACGATCGTAGCGTTTTTAATAAGTAAGTAAATTAATGATAATAACTAAGTCTACTGCTAATCGCAAACTGATCATCTTTAAATTTCTAAATAATGCCAGATACATCAGTGCTTCAAAACTTTTTATCCTTTAAGAGTATACTCTTACCGATTTTGGATAGTTATCGAACGGGGCTCTGGATGAAAATGTTTTCCACCGCCTTCCCACTTAGGAGTACCGGAAAACCAAACTAGGCTATATTTAATGCTAGCAGAATGATTATACCACTTACCTATTGTTGCCACGAAGCGTATTCAGGATTATACGGGCTCTGGTAATCAGGTTGATCGCGAGCTCGTTCATTTGTCAAGAGTAAACAAAAAATATGGTGTTTGCAATGGAATAGTTCTATTATCCGATTACGCATAAAGCTGTAATTTCAACCAATGAAAACCATCCATTAAAATACGCTTGGAACACAATCGTAATTTTCACGATTGGCATTTCTAAATAACCCACACCAACATACAAATGAATTGGGGATTGGTAAATAGAAGCATAAAGCTCTTTATTCGCGGGCTATACGTTCTGTGAATATGCCGCGAATACAGAAACCGTGAATTTAGAAAAGCGAGTTTACAAAGGATATTAACTTGATGATACCTACATGTTAGAATCATTTTTATCAATGTACCGATTAAATCTGCAAATAAAACAATCTTTAGCCGCGAAGTAGGACTTCGGTTGATTTTTTTTTTATTCCCGAATAGTGAAAAGGCGAGTGAAGGAAGCGCGAAATTGAAGTTTTTACTGTATTATATTATCAATGTCTATGTACAAAATGTATGTATAAAAAAATCTTTAGCAGCGAACATAGGACTTCGGTCGAATTATTTTAATTCGCGAATAGTGAAAACGCGAGTGAAGGAAGCGCGTATAAGGATTTTTTACTCTGTTGTAGAATAAGTTGAAAGTGTTTCTAAGAAGACTTCTTTGAATTGTGTTTGTTTTAACTATTTCTTCCGTTCTTTTGACAAAACCCTCGATTTCCTTTATAAACAGGTATTTAACCGCGCTACGCGTGCGACATTCGACGGACACGTCTGACTGTGACGCGTCGTGTGCCCACGTTCACTACTGCGCCGTCACGAGGGCCGATTACTCCGAGTTCCGATCGTGTGTCCGGAATCCAGCCTCGGCACTAGCATCACGCGCAGCTCAAAACACAACCGCCATCATTCTGTACGCGATTTTGATTTTTATGTCGTCTTAACTTTAAGGACCTTTATCGTGTGTACATAGCGACTGTTCCAATATTAAGCATTAAGGGTTTTGTATGTGTAATCATTTAGGGGGTTCTTTGACATATTTTTACGTTTTTACGCTAATGAAAACTGTTTATTAGAGTATGTCGAGCAGTAACTGTATTCGCAATTTTCACATCAATTCAATGTGGCAGTTTTCAAATTGTTAAGATTTTTTTAAATTATAAGTTTCAATAATCTTCTAACAGTATCTACGTCTAGAATCTAACATAGCATTGACAGTATCGGTAACTTATTCTACTACCAGGGCTGTCTAGTCATCATCCCTTGCCCCCACAAAAACAATGACAATTCGTCGACTAAAAATTGTTTTTGGTTTTATATTGACTAAACAGTATTAATATAGCCTAGTTCGTTACATCAGTAGGTATTTTAATACATATCTTACAAAGGTATTTCGCTTCATTTACGTACATCATTGTAGTTATAGAAAAAAAATATGTATTAATGTATAGAAACTTTTCATTTTCTGAGCCAAAGGCTTTAATACTCATTAAATGTATGATACACTTTGACGTTTCCATTTTGCGTAAGATAATTTTCGTAGGAACGAATTTCTACTAATGGCTTCCCTATCGAATGTTCTGGAATCAAAGATGGCGACTAATAGAATCTTAAAGTTGCATATTCTACTAGTTAGAACACTAATAATATCAATGATGATGTTGGTCCCTCCGTGTTTTTCGTCAAACACGAAAATTATGCAAGGGTCTTTTTATGGGAAACTCTTCCGGAATTTGGTCCGGATGGAATTGTGTGATGTCGAGATTCAAGAAGTTTCGAGATTAATAAATTGTTTTTGCATAAACTTCGTCCTTAAAAAAAAACATTTTCATTTAAATTATCTGGGATTATACATTTTCTTTTTTCCAAATTCATTGTACCCGTCGCAAGTCTGCGGTCTTTAGTTGAAATTCGCCTATGAGAATTTAATTCAACTATAAATAAAATACGATAATTAGTGAATATTTAATGTGATTCTTCTCGCTGATTTGATTGTGATATGATTAAATTTTTGTATGTAAATAATAAATGAACTGAGAAAATTTTATGTAAGTGAATAAATACATTGAATCGTAATTGTTATGTTGTTTTATTATAAAATAATTAGTGGTCTCCCAGTAGTCGAAATTCGACTATAACTAGGTAATTAAAATTATAAGTTTGAACATTATTATGGTTCTATTGTCAAAGATTATTATATGTACAGATTATATACAGAAAAATAATATCAGAGACAAACAATATTCATCTATTCTCAATTGGACCACAGACTATAAGTAATAACAAAAGTTTGACAATAAACAGAGTATATTTAAATGTGTTGTGGAAAATACATGGTAGTGTGTGTAATAGTGGTAAAATAGAGGGAAAAAGGCCTAGGGGTAGAGGTCCCAAACGATGGTCGGACCAAATAGCGGAGGAACTGGGGATACCTATCAGCGACGCACTCCACCGGGCTGCAGGACGGGATCGATGGAGACAGTTGGTTGACGAAATCGGACGGAGTCACGATCCTCAGCAGTGAGGAACCGATCGAAGAGAGAGAGAGAGAGTGTGTAATGTTTTTTTATTGATTTAATGTATTTTTTATGCTTAACTAAAAAAATATTTTAATATTCTGCACTCTTCTCTATTCTCTATAAGTGTGGGAAATTTCGTACTCCTCCGTCCGTTCGTTGTCCACCTTTATGAATGAGGTTGTAGTCTCATTTGTATCAGAGTGAACGCTTATTAAAAGTGAAAGGTAAGATGAGGAGAGGATGCTTCGAAGTAGATGTAGGAATGGTCGGCATTCTTCATCTGGAAACCAATTAGAGAGCCCTTCCTTACAGAAACCACTAAAACTTTTGACCATTCAAAGCTTACATCAGATAAATAGCGCAGATTGGATAAAAATGAACTTCCTCTCTAATGACAACGAAAATATCAATTCTAATACCGATACCGGAATGTGTATTAATTTGAGTTTGATATATCTGATGCTGGATCAGTTTGATAGTAATTAATCATCTAGAAAATAACGAGATGATTGTACCAGCAGAAAAACTGTTAAACCAATTGATAAGTTTATTTATCAATAAACTACAGACCGCTGAAGTTTCATAAGAATGAACAAAACAATAGCTATATGTCGTCGTGCTAAAAGCTCGAATATCTCGCACAAAAGCGCTTTCGATATAAACAATAAATTAGGACAAGCTTTTAAGGGCTTTTGGTACGAAGAATGAAAGAAAATAATAAAAAAATCTCCCTGAGTTATTGTTAGTAGGAAGAAATTAAGGAGAGTTATATTCTTTTGTGAAGTAAATTATCCGAAAATTTAACAATTACTGACAAAAAAAAACTTTGTCGTGAGATATATATAGCCTTGGAGATTTTATTGTTTATTAGAAACTGCTTTAAGAAGACTTTGGAGGATTGAGATTTTCTTTGGAATGACTATATTGTGTAAGCAAGTTTTAGTTTCTCAATATACATTTCATAAGCCTTTGGACCTTTATACGCGTCAAAATCGATTACTTGATAGTAATTTGAAAATCTTGGCTGTAGGTATCGTTGTTTTTTTTTATTGCTTAGATGGTTGGACGAGCTCACAGCCCACCTGGTGTTAAGTGGTTACTGGAGCCCATAGACATTTACAACGTAAATGCGCCACCCACCTTGAGATATAAGCTCTAAGGTCTCAAGTATAGTTACAACGGCTGCCCCACCCTTCAGACCGGAACGCATTACTGCTTCACGGCAGAAATAGGCAGAGTGGTTGTACCTACCCGTGCGGACTCACAAAAGATTCTACCACCAGTAAAAAAAGAAGATCGAAGATGCGTCCTCTGGGACGTTTTCCTTCTATGTTGCCTGTCATCATCAGGCATTTGAGATCGTAGCCCTCTTTTCGAGCAATGTGTCTAAAGAACCCCAGTACTCCGCGAAGTCATATAGTGGAAAGTTTATAATATTCCAATCTAGCTAAAATTCAAGTAGTAATTTTAATCTTAACTCAAAACTTTAATGGCGCTAAAACGCACGCTGTAATTCGCGTGATACAGCTATGTCGATGTTAAAATCATCTAACAGGCGTCGGTATTTCTAAATAAACAGGGGCTTATAAATTTCATCGCAAGGAACAGAAAGCATCGTGCAAGAAAACGGCGGTATGTTGTATTGTGAACCCACGCAGGTAGGTTGCACTATATTTTCTAAATCTGCCGCTAAGTTGTCGTATTGACTGGGGGGTTGGGACAACTGCTAGGGAGTTAAAGTCCAAGCCTAAAGAACAAGGTATCCAATGTACTCCTATAGAACTATGCGATCATGCTCTTATTCACATCCCGTAAGCAGACACCGAATATTCTAATGAATTACGTATTTAGCACGTGCTGCCCACGAACGACCTTCGATTCCATTGTGTAATAAAAATAAAGCCCACAATAATAATAAAGCGTATTGTCTATTTCTACAGCAAAGCAGTCACGCATTTACTGGTGGTAGGACCTCTTGTGAGTCCGAGCGGATTGGTACCACCATCCTGCCTATTTCTACCGTGAAGCAGTAATGCGTTTCGGTTTGAAGGGTGGGGAAACCGTTGTAACTATACTGAGACCTTGGAACTTATATCTAAAGGTGGGTGGCGTATTTACGTTGTAGATGTCTATTGGCTCCAGTAACTACTTAACACCAGGTGGGCTGTGAGCTCGTCCACCCATCTAAGCAATAAAAAAAAAACATATTCTGGTTTGAAAGACCGTATTTTACCATAAAATTGAGATTAGACCTTATGTCTCAAGGTGAGTGGCGGCATACACGTAGTGATGATCAAATGCTCCGCTAACCAATCAACAGCCGATGAAACGTAAGCTGATTCATTCGTATATGTAATACAAAATAAAATTGAGAGGCGTCGACGGCCATATTCACCTTAGGGTGTCCACGAGCCCATAGTTTAAGTGGATTCAAGTTTTTTTTGGAACGAAGCTCCTCATGGGACGATTCGGAGGGGTATCCTAACCGGGAAAAACGTCTGTAACGTAAGATTTTTATTTTACGACTTAACTTTGTAATAACGAACAAAAACAACATATTTTTTTATTATACATCTTTTATAAATCATTGTGAATAAAATAAAGTTGATAACTTTGTAAATCAGTTTTTTTTTTTATCAATAAACAAATTATAATAAAAAATGTATACCCGAATAATTATTTTCTTAATACCTCGAATAGAACTTAAAATTAATATTTTTATAATAAGGAACTTCGTTCTTATCCGATGTCCCACGACACCACACATCTTTTTTTTTGTGTAAATGTGGATAACAGAAAAATACGTGAAAATAACAGTGGAACTCAAATACTAAATATATTTCATAAAGTTATTGAGAGGAAAAAAACGTTTTATTTATTAATATTTTAATCTTTTTGATATCAATCCATGTTGACGAACATTATGTAACAGATTACATAAACTAGTGTCCATTAAAACATTGGTTTATTATCGTTTAAGAACATAAAAATGTCATCTTAGCTAAAATGTTATGGAAGTTATATTGAAACAAAAAACCGCTCTAGTTACGGAAGCATTCTTCACGAAACAACAGCCCTATTATCAAAGGCAACCCTATTCGTTATACTCACATTTCAAAGATAAAGATCAGACATCGAATACCCCTTTACTTCCCGTTGTTACGTAGTAAACCTTATTCTCTTGCATTCCTCCTTAAAAATTCCGAACGTTATCCATCCATTCGGTTTTTGAATAATATCGAAATCCGGCATGAATATCCCACTCATGACATGAATGTACTTCCAAAACGCACCGTAGTGTTGCTAATCTGTGGCCACCCTTAAAATGAGCGAGAAAAATGGGTCACCCTGTACCTTTTTCAGCAAGGCCGCGAAGTTCCCAGATCGCAAGACCCAACCACGCATTTACCTACTACACGCTCGGAGATCAAGTTGTAACGGGCATGAATACGTAGTTTTATGTCTTATGAATACTTTTTAGTATGGCAGAAGGGTTAAGTTCGCGTAGAAAAGTGCTAAAATGCTAGTGAGCATTTACGGGTTAAGAGGGAGATTGAATGGCGTCACTTTTGGGCGTCTATTGTATTCTCCGTGTGAATTGTGGCTTTGTCGAGTAAAGAGCCCTGGGGTTTTAGAATAGGATTTAAGCGTTTTTAGATACACTAGTGGTCTCCAGGTAGTCGAAATTCGACTATAATAAATTGAAATTATAAGTTTTTACATTATTATGATTCTATTGTCAAACAGATTTCGCCAAGACAACACTTTAAACAAATAACAGGGGTTAAAGTATGAAATTGTCGATTTGTACTGAAAAATTAAAATTCCTTTTTTTTTTTTTACTTTCATATATTCTCCGTGTGAATTGTGGCTATGTCGAGTAAAGAGCCCTGGGGTTTTAGAATAGGATTTAAGCATTTTTAGATACACTAGTGGCCTCCAGGTAGTCGAAATTAGACTATAATAAATTGAAATTATAAGTTTGTACATTATTATGATTCTATTGCCAAAGACTATTGTACTTCTATAATCACAGATTTCGCAGGTGAATCTTTAACTTCTTTTCTTTTTTTTTTAAACATTTGTTCGTTCTTATTTTTCAGATGTTGTTTTAGAACAACTCAAACCATATTTTGTTTCGTTATATCCAACTAAAGATTTAGTGGGATCGAAACGAAAAACAGAATGGTCATTAATTTTATTTTATTGTTACCATTTAAAGTTTCCTAGTACTGTGTGGTGTCTGATATCACTAAATAGAAACAACTCAACAAAATTTGGATCGCGAATATGGTATATACTGAGCATCTTGCATATTTATGAGTTCATAATATGATCCGCCAAATATTAGGGGTTAAAACACGATTTTGCAAATTTTTACTGAAAAATTGAAATTCGTTTTTTTTTTCATTTAACAGATTTATTTAATCAAAATATGTACCATTATTATCTATACATTGCTGCCATCTAATAGGAAGGTCATTTATGCCTTTGCAATAGAACTCTGGTGATCTAGATTCTACAAGCTGTGTGAAACCATTTTGTACTGCCTCCTGGGAAGAAAACTTTTATCACGTATAAATTTCTTCAAATCACGAAAAGAATTGTAGTCCGTTGAAGCAAGGTCTGGCAAATACGGAGTGTGACGAATGGTTTCTAATTGCAGTTCTTGTAGAGTTAGAACGGTTTCCCGTGCTGTATGAGGTCTCGCGTTATCATGGAGCAATAATGGTGAAGATCGATTCATAAGTCGGGGCTGTTTCACTGCAAGTTTTGCTATGATTCTTTTCTGATATTGAGACCACTAAACAATGACCATTACCTCTTATTGGTAAGCTTTGCTTTAGGACAATGTTGCGGCGTTTAATCTGGGGGCAGCCATTGCATTTTTTACTTACGGTTATCGTAAAAAATCCACTTTTCATCATATGACACTATTCGATGGTTTTCGATGATAAAATGCTTGGGACCCTCTTATCGTGAAGATCAAAACCCAAATCAAACAAACAGATCAAATATCAAGATAGTATTAGTTCGTTTTGTATGAAACGAATTGTACAACTCTAGAAATATTTTTGATAAAAATTTAGATAATAATAATTAGCACAGTGATCAAATGCCGAGGAATAAACAGCTTAGTCGTCCGTGGCCACGAAAACTGTAAAATATTCGCGAAACGTCGAAAATAATATAATGATAATAAAAATAGCAAGATCAAACCGTAAATGTGGTTTTAATTACGGCTTAAAAGTTTCTTTTGGGATAAACAGTCAATTGTGTGCGCTTATGACCACACTATGTTATCTAAATAAAAGACGCGCATTACAACTTTAAGCACAGTAGAACGCTTTTTAAACACGCTATTATTAGCTTGATTTATGCCCTAATATATGAGAATATATCTGCATAGGAACTATCACAATAAAATAGTTTCAACGCAGTGGCCTTATGTTCAGGCCTTAGTATGCTTTTTAATATATTATCAAAATGATAATCTTTCTACTCATATCTGTCAATAAAATATTTATAACTAATTGACACAATGCACGCTTTTTTTACAACAAAATTTATTTTCTATTGTTTTAGTTGGATTTTCTAGAAAAGCGTGTTTTTACCTTTATTTTTTTAAAGTACTATTTATTTTTCATTTTAAGTTTAAGTAGCATTATGTATCATAAATTATTCATTAACGTACATTCACGAAAACCCAGCAGTTTCCAATTTTGCTAAATGCTAAGTTACCTCACTCTGAGGCGTTCCATTTGAGGCTTGAAGTGCAAGCGAGAGCGCGCAACGAGCGACAAAGAGGTACAATCGGCCTCCGCGTTTGGCAGCGTTCGACATTTGTCTCTCTCCTACAGTGAGCGATGCATCCGCGTGAGTCCTCCTTGAGTGAGCGATGCATCCGCGTGGACAGCTGCTATACAATAATACATTTACATGTTTTCGTCAAGCATGAAGTTCAGTGAAAAGTGAATATGGTGTCAATTGTTTATAGCAACGATAACTACGATAATTGAAAAATTAAACCATTCCATCAGTATTTTCTTATGACGTTGTCACGTTCAACTATCGTCAGTAAGCCGACTTTATAGACAACCGATTCTCTTTATTGCTTTTTATTGCTTAGATACCCATCTAAGCAATAACGGACAAGCTCACGGTTCACCTGATGTTATGTGGTTACTTGACCCCATAGACATCTACAACGTAAATGCCGCCACCGACCTTGCGATATGAGTTCTACGATCTCAATATAGTTACAACGGCTGCCTCACCCTTCAAACCGAAACGCGTTACTGCTTCACGGCACAAATAGGCAGGGTGGTGGTAACTACCAGTGCGGACTCACAAGAGGTCCTACCACCGGTATGAAGCTAATAAAAGCGTATCATAATGATAAACAGAAACATTATTAAATCAAAAATCCTAATTAGAAAGATACCTTGTCGACCGCAACCTTATTCCTTCATTTGTAATTATGCCTCCAATACCTTTTACCGTTTCATGCGAAAACAATTGAAGCCTCAAAAGTTTTTGAGCCCGCGCCGCGGTCGGAACAGCGAGCCCGTGCCGTTTTCATGTTTATTGCGTTACCCGACCTCGCCCAGTCATTCTGTAATGTAATTTGTTGCAAAATTAATGATATTCGACCCGCAACGCACTCTAAGGCCGTGGGATTTTCGGCCCACAATTAAATTAGGTGCCTAATGATCTAAGAAACGGTCCGCTTGTTAAGGGCCTCTCCCTGCGGCTTTGGATGTCCGATGTATTTTCTTTTGATAATTATTTATCGATGGCTTGAATACGTTTAGTTTTTTGTTTGAATTCGTATTATATAGATTCAAAATTGATATGTGATTGTGATTGTTATTTATTAAATTTGAAGCATCAATACGGGGAAGCCTATTGTGATGATTCAGAGAGGATAAAAATAGACATCTTAAAGAACAAAGATAAAGAAAGAAGCTGAACACGCTATTTTTAAATGGTAAATGGAACATAAAAGGGTTTTTTCTGGTATAATTTCAGGTAAAAACACAGAGAATAATATATTATTTTTTGGAACGAAGTTCTTTATGGGACGATGCGGAGGGGTACTCTAACCGGGAAAAAAACGTCCGTAGCGTAAGATTTTTATTACTAATGCACACAGCGTACGACTTAACTTTGTAATAATGGACAAAAAATTACAAATATTTTTCATAAATCATTGTAAATAAATAAAGTTGATAACTTTGTAAAGTAGTTTTTATTATTTTCATCAATAAAAACTTCATAATAAAAATGTATACCCGAATAATTATTTTCTTTATACCTCGAATAGAACTTAAAATTAATGTTTTTATAATAAGGAACTTCGTTCCTATCCGATGTCCCACGACTCCACACATCTCTTTTTATTGCTTAGGTGGATTAGGACGGCCCACCTGGTGTTCAGTGGTTACCAGAGCCCATAGACATCCACAACGTAAATGCGCCACCCACCTTTAAATATAAGTTCTAAGGTCTCAGTATAGTTACAATGTTATGGGGTAATATCGTACGTTTATGAAAGGAATGAATATCTAATACAACTTGGAATGCAAATTATAGTAAGCAAAGTCACGCCGTCACAGCGAGGAATCCGCGCTGTGCTGATTTTAGCAGACAAATTTATTTTTGTTAGTGAAGTTCACGCATCGGTCGCCTCGACGGATTTAATAGAATAGCACCGCTGAAATTCTAGGCACTGCAAGTCATGCGGTAATTCCTATCGGTAATATACGATTTACATTCAATTGCGTGATTCCAGTCATTCACGTCCGATAGTATTGCAAATCACTCCCAAAAACAACGTTCGACTATTCTTATAGTGCAATTATAAAGACACAGTAGCTTTTATGTGTTTTGTAAGTTAAATACAAAATAATAAAATATAATATAATAAAATATACAAAATAAGTTAAAAACAAAATAAAAAAATCTTATTACTTTCGTGGCATTCGTCACCTTAAAACTTCGCTTTCCGAGTTACTTGTTAGGTTATTGTGAAAATGTAAACATTTAGGAAAATAACGAAAGAAAAATGTAAAGAGGCGGGATTAAGTGTTTGTTGGCCCGTTTCTGAGTTTAATGCCGGGGCCAAGCGAAGTGTGGGGGTCGCATTGAAGTAATATACATTTGAAGGCCTTCTTTACGATTTTTGATGACCTCAGGGATTCTGATTGATTGCTCGTTGTCTCATATTTAAGGCGACAAGTCTTCAACTATTTCCAAGGCGTTGTCTCTCTCTCTCTTTCTCTCTGTCTCTCCCTCTTTCTCTCTCTCTCTCTCTTTCTCTCTCTCTCTCTCTCTCTGTGTGTGTCTGTCTCTCTCTCTTCCTAGCTATTTATTCCACATGGTGGTAGGGTCAGCTTTCCTTACTTAACTCCTCCAGTCCGAATTCAGAGGCAGTGTATATGCGCTTATATTATGAGTGTGCATCTAGAGGTTTAATGATCAATACGCTACTGGTGGTAGGAAATATTGTGCGTCCGCGCGGGTGGGTACCACTCCGCCTATTTCTGCCGTGAAGCAGTAATGCATTTCGGTTTGAAGGGTGGGGCAGCCGTTGTAACTATACTTGAGATCGAATAGAACTTATATCTCAAGGTGGGTGGCACATTTACGTCGTAGATGTCTATGGGCTCCAGTAACCACTTAAAACCAGGTGGGCTGTGAGCTCGTCCACCCAATTAAGCAATTAAAAAAATAATAAAAAAATAATACACTTCTAAGATATAATTCTCGTTTTTAAACACTTCAATTTCTATTTATTTACAGTTTCCTCGGTCGATGAATTGTTTTAAACTTTCATCCGTCCATCACACCGCCCGCCACTGGAGTAGAGTTCATACTATCTAGAACCAATGCGTTCATCCTCATTGCGTTTCTAAAAATGTTTTTGCCACGTACCTTCCGGCTCTGGAATGAGCTCCCCTCCACGGTGTTTCTCGAGTGCTATGACTTGTCCTTCTTCAAAACGAGGCTTGTGGAGAGTATTGAACGGTAGGCAGCGGCTTGGCTGTGCTCTTGGCAATGGTTGATAGCATCCATTAGGGACGGTAACCATTCACCATCAGGTGGATTGTATGCTCGTCTGCCTAGAAGGGCAATAAAAAATAATATAAAAAGCTTTTCTTAATGAACTCTTACTACAATTCTCACAGTTCATGAGTTCTCGATATTTAGGCTTATTGTGAGTTCCGTGAGCACACGCAGACTAGCAACAGCGCATCGAGGACTCATTTAATGAAAAAAATCATGGTACAGTGGCAGTCTTCAGTGTCATGAATTTTTCACCTTTGTAGCTAGACAAAGAAGTATCAAGACATCACCAGTGTGAGGGGTAAGCCAATTCTACCTAGCTGTAAGCTCTACTAAGCTCTACTGTAAGTAGTGTTGACACTATAGTTTATTGTGACTACATTTAACGCAAAGCCATTTATAAATTTTAGTATTATTTCGTTTCATACAGTACCAAAAATCGTGACTAAACACAATTTAAGAGCTTCGAAAGCTCCGTCGTTTTGTTTATTAAGCGGGACCGAACGTCTCTACCGTTGTCTATTTAAAGGAGCAAATTAAATATCTTTTCCCTACCTATAACTGTCTGCAGTAACGCGAGAATTCCATTCTTAATGAAACAAAAAGCTGAAAAAAATATTGGCCTAAAACGCAATTTTGGCTTCAGTACGCGCGGCTTTAGGCACGGGTAGGCATCACCGTCATAGCTATTTCTGCCGCAAAATTATAATGATTTTGGTCTTAAGGGTGTGATCTTCGTTCTAGAATATTATATATTAGCAAATCTATACTTCTATACTAATATTATAAAGAGGAAAGATTTGTTTGTTTGTTTGTATTGAATAGACTCCGAAACTACTGAACCGATTTGAAAAATAATTTCACTGGTTGGAAGCTATGCTATTCTCGAGTGACATAGGCTATAATCTTTTTTGAAAAAAATTAGGTATCCTTAATAAAACTCAAATAACCCAAGGTGTAAGAAGATTACCTAAAATATTCTTTACATCGCGTGCCCTGCGAAAACTATTGATGATAGAATAAAATAATTTACTAAGACGTTGTAAAACACATTATTATTTACAAAAAGTGTCGCGACAGCATATATCTAATTAGTATAGTTATGCCGCAATAAGTGTTCTTTTATTTAAAAAAATAAAACAACGTCAAATATCGTTGAAATTTTTGCTAAAGACCCGAGCGGAGCCGGAGCGGGCCACTGGTGTATTTTTATAGGGCGTTTATAACATAGGTCTCGATAAAACTGGAAATGGCCCGAACAAGACCGCTTTCTAATTTTCTGTTCGTGTAATAACATCCTTAGTATATTCTTGTGATCGCAACATGCCTTACGTCCCTATCAACAGTAGATGGCATTTTATTTGCTCATATAGAGTTTGGGACAGCTTACATCTTAGGGTTGTCACATCATTGAAAACCTTGACAACTGTCTGACAAATTCACAACGATTCTTTACGTAGTTTTGAAAGTTAGTCAATCAATGTTTTACTGATGGTAGAGAATCTTGTGAGCCTGAACAGATATGTACCATCACCATGCCTGATTTTACGCGAAGCGGTATTGCGTTCCATTTTGAAGGGTGGGGCAACCGCTGTACTATAGAAGTGGGATTTAAAACTTGTTTTAAAGTTGGTGACACCATTTAAATTGTTGTTGTCTACGGGGTCCAGGAACCTCTTAACACTAGATACGCAAAGGCTTGATATCACGTTCCCTTTTTTCTTTGCTTAGCTTGGTAGGCGAGCTCACGACCCAACTGGTGTTAAGTGGTTAACGGAGCCCATGGACATCTGCAAAGTAAATTCCGCCACATACCTTAAGATATGAGCTCTAAGGTCTCAGTTTTTACAGTACAACGGCTGCCCCACCCTTCAAACCGAAACGCATTACCGCTAAACAGCCGAAATTAGCAGGGTGGTGGTACCTACCCATGCGGACTCACATGACGTCCTACCTCCAGTAAATTCACGTTCAAGCAATAAGCACAACAACAGTACATTTTCACCTTTTCATGTTCTCAAACACTAGATTTTCGATTTTTAATTCTCAAATACTAAAGTAAAAATTTGTAGCTCCCAAAGATACACATACACTGAATGGATATTTTCCGTGATACATTCATCGTTCGCAGGAAATGACCTGGGAAGAGCCGCGCGTGATATTTCTCGTATCTTGGCGTAACGATTTCGATCGCCTCGTTTCGATATTTTCAAACCATTTTAAAGGCTTCGTTTTTATTGCTTTACACGTTTCCAGAATGTTCGCTCACGGTAGGATAATAACAAAATAACACGTGCCCAATTCAGTTGTTCAGGTCTGATATAGGCGCTCTTGTATTTTTTTAACACAATTTTTTTTTGCTATTATATTATTAAAGCATTTTGAAACACAATAGAACGACGTAAATAAAATAAAACTTTATTCTCATATTTCCAAATTTGAATAACAACATAAGTACATTTTGATCTTTACTCAAACGACGCTTTAAGTTTTTCTGTGACACACATAGCTGAGATCATCGGAAAAGATGCAACTAATGATGCCAACTGGCATTGCTAGTGGACTCGATAAGATTTTATGATAATTCCTTCACTGCCCAGCCCTCTGCCAGTACGTAGATGGAGATGTTGAATCATTAAAGACCTTCAAACGACTGATTAAGGAGCACATAAAAACACATAAGTACCTCGCTGGTGATTTCTTCGCTACTGGGAAGACTGTCTTCATGGTCGGTGCATAATAAATTAATGTTTAACAAACAAGTCATAATGCCAGCCTGTACATAGCTCTGGGGTTGTACCTAAGAAACTAATATCAAAATAATAAAACATTTCCAAAATAAAATTCTCAGGGATATTCTGAGTGCATCCTGATACATAAAAAATGTCCATCTCCACCGGGACCTCATTGTTGAGTCCGTCCATAAAGTAATTACAAAGCCCATGACCACAGCCTTCACCATGTTAGTGTGGAGGCTATCCAACTCCTCGCCAGCACAGACTTAGTGAGAAGAAGACTTTAGAGTTAGTGAAGTATAGTGTCTTATTTGACATAGTCTTTTTTTATGAGTAAAGGATTACTGGTGGCCCGGAGGCCTTTCCAGTTTCACCAGGACAGGTGAGCGAGCAAAGGCTCAGCCTGGAGTGAATAGTCTTACGGTGACAGTGACGTAATTATAGAATACATGAACAAACTGTTTAGCCTTATTACACTACGTAAGTAGAAATACACTAGTAAGTACTCGTAGACATAGACATACACTAAGTAAGGTCAGTGGACTTTGTTCTTAGAGACACTAATAATATAGTAGTTTATGTTAAATTTATAATAAATTACTTATTAACCTTATTGAGCTAAATTGTAATTTTAGTAATGAGCCACACCTACTTGGTAACTTACTTAAATAAATATAAAATAAAATATATTTATTTTGGTGTACAATAAAACATACTTTAAGTAAAGAACTTTCGTCACCCACTAAGACTGAAAATGTAACTATGAAACATTGAAATTCTGCAACTGAATAAACACCCACTTTCTTTATATCAAGAAGAAAGCCAGTCAACTAAAAAAGTTAAGTCTTTCATTCGAATTCGTTAAACAGGAAGCGAATCCAGAAAGAATAGAGTTCAAAATCGTGTGGCCTTCGCTGAAAACGTACTTCATTTGTTTACTTTTCCAGTCACGGGCCAGGCCGCAGTGGCGAGCATGGAATCGAATTAGCCCACTAATAAACCAAAGGCAATCCGCTTTGCTGGCCAATTTAATATGCCCACAGAATTCCGCAGTGTGTTTCGGGGTTTTTTTTTACCGAACGTTCCCTGAATAATTTAGGAGGTAGTTTTGGGCGGTGGAAATCGCTTACTGATTATGAAAGAATCGGAAAACTTTTTTTGTGTGTCACGAGTCACGACGTAAGGTAAGCTATTACAAAAAAAAATGTCTGTGTGTGCAAGTCATACAAGGTAGAAGTGAAACGTATAAAAAAAAAAAATCGCAAGGGTCGACCACTCCGCAGTGCAATGGAGCAGCCTCACCCTGCGGAATCGCCTGCATTATCAAGGTATCTCTGCGCCAGGTAAGTATGATTTAGCAAGAGAAATACGAGAACGTCTATCAACTGTGTAACATCTCTTCACCGCGATTCAGGAATTGTTGAATTTACGTGCAGCGACATCTGTTGATAACAAACTAAATAGAAGTAAAAGTATCTCAGGGCGCTCCGAGAGCCACGACAGCGCGCACGGACGTCAAAAACACACTGAACGAGTCGAGGACGCGAGACCGCGTGGAGCGCTTCGTGATTTGTCGGCGCCGCTCGGAGCCGCTTCGGCAAGCCAATCGCGGCACACTTATTTTTTCGTTTCGTTTCATCGAGTTTGAAATCACAACAATTCTAAAGAAGTTTCACTGCAAAACAAAGCAAACAAATTCAAAATCAAATCAAGTTAAACATCAGTGCTTTGATAGATAAGATGCCCGGTATATTCCGGTATTAAGAGATGCGATCGTTCAGGGATGTAGAACCATAGACTAAGTAAGCTTACTTAACACGACTTTCGCGATGCAGAAATAAAATCAGATAATAATGAACGCAATCGCAAACTCTAAAAATGAATAAGTTTAAAAGCGAATGTTAACGTTTGTCGCTTTTAGTAGCTTCTTCAGTGCCTTTTAAATTTTATTGCATTATTTCTGTAATATTAATTACTCCAGTGTACAATAAAATAAACTGTAAATTATGTATATAATGAATGCGAAATTGCAGTTTCAAAAGACATTAATTATAAATGTATAATACTATATATAAAATAAAAAATGTATAAAATATGTAATCTATACTAATATATAAATCTACAGTGGTTTTTACGGATGTTCCGTTATAACTACTGAACCATGCATCCGATTGACTTGAAACTTGGTATCCATGTAGAAAATATATATTATGTACTTAATGGATAGGCTAACATTTATATGAGTTGGACTCCCTACACTAATTGCGGGGGCGTCCATGATGAGAATCTTTATGGAGGTGAGAAATAATATTGTTAATTTTAAATGCCCAGCGAAGCGGACGGGTACAGCTAGTATGTAATATAAATGTATAAGTGTAAAATTAAAAAACTAATAGCTTTTATGTTCTACTTATTCGCTGGTAGCCTAATAGGCTATTCCAGCTACGCTATGACTCGTAGGTAAGCTCACGTGGCTGAACCTATACTGGCACTAGCCCTAACAAAAGCAAGGCTTCGCTGAATCGACTACTGGATCGGAATCGCGACTCACTGAGAAGATCTAGCTAGAAACTCAGTGGGTTGTGTTTATGGATACGTCTAACTCTTCGTCATAATCGACAATTTCGATGTTGACGGTGACCAGTGCATAAAAAGACTAAAAAAAAAAGCGCTGATAGTGGATCCGGGGGATATGACAAGACATGTTTAGAGTGACCACGCAGCGGCCACGATAAGAGGGTTATTGTGTCGCGCCGCTTTGTTAAAATAGCATTCTGACGCTTCCTTAAGATACCTACCTATGTATCGGTTCTAAATTGAGGTCACCGTGATTGTTTTAACATTTACCAATGAAACAAAAAAAAATGCGATATCAAATACAAAGCTTTCGCCATAAAAGTATTACGCACTATTGAAACATATTGGCAAATATACCCGGACCAACTAACATTATCTGTAATTTACAAAAGCTGAAATAACAAACTACTTCTATATACATACATAAAGCGAAAAGGCTTCACCCAGTTATATCCCGGTCACGCGCGACATTTCCGCTTGTGGCGAATTTTCCCGTTTCGCCCCGAACATTTTTATTCATTGGAATGGCAGTTTTTTTTTTTTTTTTTTTCAACTGGAATAAAACAAATGTCGCGCCGTATTTATGAGTGGGTTAAATTAACGGTGGCGCGCAGATTGCGAGTCGTTCGTTGTATTTTAAAATTCGGTAGTGTGTTTATTAAGGCGCTTTTGCTTTAAAATTCCGCTAATGTGACTATTAATTCGAATTAATGAGTTTTTGCTTGTTTTTAATATGATATTACGCATTATTTTTGTCAGTTTATGTATCATGAAAACGTTGATGTGCCTTAGAATAAAGATATTACTATAGAAGTCGCATTTAAGAGAAGATTAACGCTAATCAGAATCCAAACCTTTGTGGTCAAAATCCAGTACTAAAGCTCAAACCTTCGTTGCCAAGTCTACACTAAAAATCTTAATCACAAATTCACTACAATTATTCAAACTGCAAAAAGTAGCACGTCTGATATCCTAAAGAAACATTCCTTATACGAATGCGGGCTTGAAAAGGGCCAGTTTTATATAAAAAATTCAACGAGAATCCACTCCTTTATGCAGTGCATACCGCTTGAGAAATTGCATTTACGTTTTCATGGAATATTAGTTTATTCAAGTACTTTGTTCAACAGAAACGGAATTACGTTTCGTTCATAAATTAACTAAGCGCTGTTTATTCAGTGAAAAAGAAAAAAACGCCCTAAAGTCCTGGCTCCGATCTGATATATTTGAGGTTATATTTTCTAGGCTATTTTCCAAGGGATTCCAGCTTGGATTCCTTGCTTTAGTAGGGGATTTTTGTGTTAATTTTTATAGAAGAAGACGTTATGGTAAGTATCGTTGTGGAGAGAAGTTAATCTAAGGCAATTTTTTATTTGCGTTTGTACACAAGCCTACAGCATGTTTCCCTTCTTCCTTCAGGTTGTGCTAAAACGTCATCGAAGACACAACTGGCCTTAGCCAACTCAAGACATCAGTTCGAAGTCTTCGCTGTTATAATACGACTGATCTACTCTTCAAACTGCAATTAGGCGTAGATATAAGTAGATTTATTTTTAATTATTTATTTAATAGCCTACGTTTTGGAGATTTGGTAAAAATACCATACGATGCTAGTCGCTCATCATCGAATTCGTTCCAAAACACGTATCAAATGGGTATTCACTTCTAAGGCAAAGCATTAGCCATCGACTTGAAACTTCGGTAACATATAATTTCTTGATACGACTGTTGGAGTGATCGTCTGGGTTTCTTATAATAAAGACGCAGATTTTCATGGATAGTTTTTATTCTAACGGCGATACACTTTTTTGTGTCCGTACTCATTGACGGCGCAAGAAGAAAAGGGGCGAGCACACGAACGACGTTGACACATATTAGACGAGTGACAGCTGCTGTTATTAACGTAATGATGCGTTTAGGAATTATACAATTCTAACAACGACTTCCGGGCGCTTTGCCACGACACAATGTTACCGTATACCGTCTGTTCCATGGGGAGTGCTACCGTATGTTCTATGGGGAGTGCTCTGAGGAATTGTTCGAGATGATACCAGCATCTCGTTTTTACCATCGCACCGCCCGTCACCGGAGTAGAGTTCATCCATACTACCTGGAGCCACTGCGGTCATCCACAGTGCGTTTCCAGAGATCTTTTTTGCCACGTACCATCCGGCTATGGAATGAGCTCCCCTCCACGGTGTTTCCCGAGCGCTATGACATGTCCTTCTTCAAACGAGGCTTGTGGAGAGTATTAAGCGGTAGGCAGCGGCTTGGCTCTGCCCCTGGAATTGCTGAAGTCCATGGGCGACGGTAACCACTCACCATCAGGTGGGCCGTATGACCGGCTGCCTATAAAGGCAATAAAAAAAAAATTACATTTAATTTCATAATTTATTTTCAGCGACAATGATTTATGCTAAGTTAATATCGTGCTCCCGCTCAAATCGATTCGGCCATCAATTTCGTGAATTCGTTTATTAATAGCCGTAAACCGTAACAAGCGTGCAAGGACGCGTGTACCAAGAATGAAAAATAAACGCGGTGAACCGCGGGCAGCGCGGCATACTGCGTTAATTTAACTTTTCGTGCTCTCATAACGCTTATAACGCTATAAATCGCGGCGATTACAGAAGCGGCGATTTGTTACATTGTACCGCCCAGCGTTTGCTCTAATTGCGTTATTATATCGCACGAAGAGCTATAGATTTTCAGACATGCCGATATTAATTGGTGTTAGGGGAACTTGTGAGCGCGCACGGGTAGGAGTCAGTCACGGTCGACGCCTTAGACATGTCCTTACGGATCCATCAGATCCAATAACCTTTGCATTAGACGCCTTCAGCTCTAACACTAGGAGCAGACTTATGGACCTTGGTAACCGTATTCGTCGAACTCGGCAAAGAGTACGACGTGCCTTTTTTTTTCGGGCCAGGGGCCGAACCTCCTACGAGCTCTCCGCGCCTAGGGGGCGCGCGGGGTATGTGGGACTTGACGATCTGCAAGGTGTTGGGAGCAGACCGCGGGCCCAAGGAATTTTAGGGCTCTACCCACTATACGACTACCCTGCACTCTTACAGCCGAGGTCCGATCTCCGTCCAGGGTCAAAACTCGGTCAGAGTAGGGGGTAAACACTACAACCAGAAACGCGGCGCAACCCCGAGGATGCCCGACCGACGGGTCGTCGAGGCGATAGTCGACGACCAACGACGTCGGTCTCCGCGGTACGGCGGTAGTTCATCCATACTAGCTGGAGCCACTGCGCTTTTCCACAGTGCGTTTCCATTTTACTTTCTTTTTTTATCTTTTTTGATACGTACTATTCGGCTTTGGAATGAGCTCCCCTCCGCGGTGTTTCCCGAGCGCTATGGCATGTCCTTCTTCAAACGAGGCTTGTGGAGAGTATTAAACGGTATGCAGCGGCTTAGCTTTGCCCCTGGCCTTGCCATCCATGAGCGACGGTAACTACTCACCATCAGGTGCGCTGTATGATCGTCTGTCTGCCTACAGGGGCAATAAAGAAAAGAATGGGCCCGTTTGGTTGTCTAAGAGCTATTTTAAGCTTATATTGATAATTAGTAATTTCGTGGTTTTTTTTAAATCGTAATAAACTTGTTTAATTATTATTTAAACGTTATCATCAAATACAGTGGGAGGTCCCCTGAATGAGTGCAGTAGAATGGCCTCGAGCAGGGAGAGATGGCGCGACATTGTGAGACGCATCAAGTCTGCCCCTTCCAACACTACATGACGATCACGACCACTCTGTCAAGAGTGACACGCCTGAGAAGAAGAATTATTAAATAGTAGAAGAGCGCCTATTCTGAATGTTATTAACTCTGCACGTATCGTTTATATTCGGTTAAAACATTGTATCACATTCATTTCGTTCCGATTGCCGGTTTTAGTGGCGGCGTGTTACAACGTTTTGCAACTTACCTACAATAGGATATACGACCGCTTCACAGAAGACATTTACTTTTGTTAATTATAGTTTATTATAGCTGACAATGTCTGTGGTTTCGTAGTCCACGGTATTTCTACTAAGATTCGGAATTTGATAAATACATGCGAATTGCACCTTTGGAATCACATGCGTAAGTGTGTGTGTGTGTTTGTGTGTACGTAAGTGTGTGTGTATGTGTGTTTGTGTGTGATTGTGGGTGTATGTGTGTGTGAATCAAGGCTGTGACGTAGCGATTGTTTTTACTGAGCTGTGACGTCACATATGACCGGACCAATTATATTATTATTATTTATAAAAATAATAAATACGATAAAAAAGATAACCAACTTCAGCAAAATCTTAATGAGAATATCTTCACTGTAGTCGAAGCAACTAAATAAGAATTATTAAAGATAGCTCTGAAACATCTGTTTAGGTTTTGATTAAAATTTAATGGAAGCACATAATGAGCAACAGCTTTCGAATAAAAAATCCCACTTACTTAAACTTACAAAAAAGCAGCCGAATTTTAATATTTTTTTATAAGTAGCTTAAATAAATCGTATGGCCTTGCGAAGTAATGGTACATGTTTTTGGTGCCTTTTTTACATTAGAATTTCTTAAAATTATTCGGTCTGGAGCCTCTGAATCGTTGCTGCAATAAACCGATCGCTTGGTGAACAACGTGACGGATGGCGTCATCTTGCTCAAACCAAGATGGCCGCAGAGATCCTAGCCGTTCACTTGAGGCCATAATAACTCGGTTGTCGTGTGTCCGTAATGAATTCCGCGAAGTTTGCGAACGCGATATCAGCGCAACTTTCCCCATTTTTGTAATGGATTTTCACAATGATATCGCCATGTTCTTTTGTTTTGTTGTTCGATTTTTAATAATCGCAGCGATCGTAAGCATGACAGCTGTCAAATTGCAATAGCTGTCACTCACACGAAAAAAATAATCGGTTGTTTGTAAAGTCGATTTACGTAATAACGTCATAAAGAAACCTTAATGAAAAATTGCATACTTTTATGAATTAGATAACAGATTCGAGGTGGGCGGATCTTATTGTAGAAGATCTCGAAGAAGCTTGCATGACAGCGTTCCAGTACCAGAACTATTCGAGCTGCTAGCTCTTTCGTCACGCGGGAAGAGAGATAAATGTGTCACAAGCCAACGTTAGAGCCGATCGTGCCTCTCTATCGCTTGTTAAGCGCTCTCGCTTGCACGTTGAGGATCAGGCGGAACGTGACAATTTTTCGTGCGTACATGATCGGTACTCATCGATTTGTAAGTCATCACGTCAAAAAAGATTGCATTATTGTTTTCTTTATAATTTATTGTACACACAGATAATATTACAGTAATTACGATAAGATATAAAAATGGCGAGCTTAACTCAACAATTGAGTTTTCTACCAGCTAGCCGTTCTTAACGAAGGAAAGCTTTAAATGAGTGGGTAGAAGAATACAATCTAAACAATTTACAATTTGCAATCTATTTTTTTTATTTTTTTTATTGCTTAGATGTGTGGACGAGCTCACAGCCCACCTGGTGTTAAGTGGTTACTGGAGCCCATAGACATCTACAACGTGCCACACACCTTGAGATATAGTTCTAAGGTCTCAGTATAGTCACAACGGTTGCCCCACCCTTCAAACCGAAACGCATTACTGCTTCACGGCAGAAATAGGCGGCAATCTAAGCAATAATAAAAATAAAAATAAAAAAACTAGTGCATTTAATAGGGCACTTTTATTGCGTGACTTGCGCTGTTGTAGTTTACGTACATGTACAGTGTACAGAGTGAAAAATATCGTTTTCGAAGCTTAAACAGCAATAAAATTACTAGATACTATGTCTTCATTGCGACTTGTAATCGAAGTTCACAATAATTTTTACACGTCTGTCTCGCTTAGCGATTGAAATAGTCAAAATGGTTTTCCGCGTCGAAGTCGTCAATGACCAAAACTATAAAGACGTATTTGACACGTCGGAAATATTATTAATAATTATATTATAATTACAATAAAAAAACGAGATTAAACCCGTAAAAATAATTTACATACTAGAATCGTGGAAAATACTAGAACATATAATACATCTTACCACCAAGTAAAATAAGCATATATGTATAATATACACGCACTTTAGAAAGCACTAGCGGCCTCCTGCAGATTTGCTCAAAATCTGTGAGCTCTCTACGTAAAGTGGAAAAATAACGATAGAAAAAAAAAAATGCTCCTAGTTTTTGCACTGATATCTTGATAATTATGAAATCGACCTTCTTTCGTTACGAAGACTGGTTTTAACTCGCCCCATACAATAGTCAATCTTTTTTTTATTGCTTAGATGGATGGACGAGCTCACAGCCCACCTGGTTAAGTGGTTACTGGAGCCCATAGATATCTACAACGAAATGCGCCACCTACCTTGAGATATAAGTTCTAAGGTCTCAATCTACAACGGCTGCTCCACCCTTCAAACCTAAATGCATTACTGCTTCACGGCAGAAATAGGCGGGGTGGTGGTACCTACCCGTACTGACACACAAGAGGTCCTACCACCAGTAAATAGTTTATAATAAGTTATGTATTTGCCATTGGCTAGTACTCAGGTATACGAAATTTACAGAAAAATCAACATTATTGTATGGTCATCATGTACTTTAAGTGTGACAAAAAACAAACCAATCGGCAAATTTTCGTTAGTCATTAGCTCTCACGCAAAATTACTCATGTCAGTATCTAACGGACTTTAATTATCATTTCGTTGTGCCTATTATACGACAATTGAACGTGATGTGGCCAAATTAAAATCTGATCAATTGTGTTGTGCGGGATTCAATCTATTCGTGAAATTAATTTTCGCGTTCAAGGCATTGTCTTATTTCGGTATATTCGAACTCAGGTAAAGGACCATCAGAGAGATCATCGTGGTAGTACTTCTCCTTTGTCTCCACCTTACCTCACTAGGTGGAGTAGGTGAATTTTTCTATTCCGTTTACTTCTATCAGCCGTCATCTCAACACTCACTCTTCTCTCTCTCGTATCGTCATTCACACACTCCATTGTGCCATATTCGATCGACCTCTTCACCCTCTAGCTTGTACTACCATTTCCATACATATTCTAGTCACATACATCGCGATAGTAGCTCATGAGTGGCTTCTCCCACGATGGATGTTTTATTATTTTTTAATTATTGCATAGATGGGTGGACGAGCTCACAGCCCACCTGGTTTCTGTTGCGATAGCTGGTGTTAAATGGTTACTGGGGCCCAGAGACGTCTACAAAGTAAATGCGCCACCCACCTTGAGATATACGTTTTAAAGTCTCGGTATAGTTACAACGGCTGCCCCACCCTTCAAACCGAAACGCATTACTGCGTCACGGCGGAAATGGACAAGGCAGTGGCATCTACCCATGTGGACTCACAAGAGGTCCTATCACCAGTAGATTTTTTTTTAATTAAGTAGATAATTAGATATCATTAGTAGAAACAACACAAGCCCTCATCTGGCCTTGAGACATGGGGCCTAAACCTCAACTGTATAGCATAACGGTCATATCACTCTTCATACCGACAAGTATGGTCGCTTCTCGGCAGAAATAAGCAGGGTGGTGGCGGTACGTACTCGCGTGAGCTTACAAGACGTCATATTACCAGTAAATAGGCAAGTTAATATTATTATTTATTAATTTTTTTTATGATTTTTTTCGTTGGTAGTCTAAAGGGCTATTCCAACTACGCTCGGACGGTTAGGTGAGCTCAAGGGACTCTTTCTGCTTGGCCCTAACAAGAACTTTGCTGAATCGACGGTCGAATCTAAATCGCAGCCCACGGAGAAGATCCGCCGAGAAAGTCAATGGGTAAAGTCAAAGTAATTTTTATGACTCAAAAATATTTCTTTATCGTGGAATTAATTCGTGAACATAATATGTTACGTAGATACGTAATGTGCAATCTCTATATATAAAAATGAATTGCTGTTCGTTAGTCTCGCTAAAACTCGAGAATGGCTGAACCGATTTGGCTAATTTTGGGCTTGAATTATTTGTGGAAGTCCAGAGAAGGTTTAAAAGGTAGATAAATATAAAAATGCTCGGAAATAAATAAAAATAACAATTCATTCCTTTGTTGTGTCCCCCGTCGGACCGATTCCTTTTGTTTGTTTTATGTTTATTTTATACAAAAGTTTAGGTCTTTTATTTATCGATTGAGGCACTACGAAGTCTGCCGGGTCAGCTAGTCATTTAATAAAAATATCGAATTATACCTGAATAATCACTCGATTCTTAAAGGATTAAATTAAAAAGCTATTGAAGCTTAAAGATAACCAGGATAATGTTATTATGGTGAAAAGCTTTGCGTCAGTCCCCTTAATCCTGCTGGGGTTCACTGCTCGGCCTGTCTCAGCAGTAATGCGTTCCAGTTAAGATGCAATAATCATATCCTTGAGTCATCATTGCGTTTATAATTCTGACTCGGTGGTGCATTAGTAAGCGACCCTGACTGTCGAGCCGAGGGTCGTGGGTTCGATTCTCAGATCGAGCAAATATTGTATAGGGAATGAGTTTTTTTTTGTCTCGGTGTTTATTATCTATATGTGTATATATTTTAATGTATATTAGTACATTTGTCAGTCTCTGGTACCTATATCTAATTATAATTGTTATTAAAATTCTAAGGCAGGACGAAATATCCAATTTTGGATCCAGATCCATCAATCCAGTTTTGGATTCATACAATTGTCCAAAATAATGTTATGATTGGAAAAAACGATTTTCGCTATAATTATTTTACATGACAATTATGTTGACAAGAATCATTTGAATCGATTTCCATTTTTCTTGGAAAAAACCAAACTCAATCATCCGCATTATTTGAAATAAAATTTGCAACAAATTGAAATTTTGCAACATTAAGTTTTTACCATCACTAAATACTGATTATTGGGTATTATATTAATATATTAGTATGTTTCCAATGCTCTAAATGGCTCTAAAGAAAACTAATTCAATTTATGATTGAGATCAAAAGAACCGCAGGTGATGATACGCGACAATATCTTCCATTAATTATGGTTTAAAGTATTTTATTTATTTATTACTAAACTTTAATTAAATTAAGTAATGCGTAAATTACCGACGTGAATTAACTACCTTAAACTTTAAAATTTAACGTTTTTGTTCCTATATATTGGTATATTGTATTGAAATAATAATGACACACAAACGTTGTCTTTCACACAGCATCCGCTAATGAAATGTTGGCCACTTCATTAATATTCCGGATTATAATGTATGAAAGCGTACAGCGGCTCGTTAATGGCCCCGGGGTTTTCGGTTGTAACTGTCCAAGTGATAAGATAAACTATCAAATATATTTTGTAAAAAAAAAATATCTAGATAATAGCATGAGTTCAAGCTCTTATTAAATACTAGCAACCGCCCTCGCTTCGCTTCGGAAACATGAAATTTTATTATTGATTATTCACGACATCACATTAGAAACCCCAAAAATTACAGTATTTCTCCACTATGAATGTTAATAATATGTAATGTGATATGAATGCTATATGATATGGATATGAAATAATATGAATGTTAATAAATGTTACTACAAACCTTCCTCTTCAATCACTTTATCTATTAAAAAAACCGCATCGAAATCCGTTGCGTAGTTTAAAAGATTTAAGCATACATAGGGACAGAGAAAGCGACTTTGTTTTATACTATGTAGTAAAAAATCAATCATGCCGTCTTGTTCATGACGTCATAAGACTGTATTTATAATAATCTAACAATTGTATAACATATATATGAAATTTAAAATTTTAAATGCCGAACAAGATAATATGAAATTTCACATTTTATTCGTTTTTCTTAATCTTTATATTAATACGTGGAAGCAAAAACTTTGTACCCGTTTCTACGAAAATTGCGCTGACGAAGGGCTATGAAATTTTCCACGCTTATAGAGAATATAGAGAAGGAGTGTAGAATGCTAATACTTTTTTAATTATGCATAAAAATACATTATATCAATAAAAAATAACATTACACATCTACCATATATTTGACACACACACACGCATTTATATTTTTTGTTAATAGTTAAAGTCTGTGGTCAAATTGAGAATAGATCATGTAATATTGTTTGTCTGTAATATTATTTGTCTATAGGGCAGTCGTAGCGAAATCTGTGATTATATTATAAAAAAATATTAGTCTTTGACAATAGAAGCATAATAATGTTCAAACTTATAATTTCAAGTAATCATAGTTGAATTTCGACTACTAGGCGACCACTAGTTTTCATAATAATGTGAAACTGACTTTTATAAAATGATATATAAAATCGAATAATACCAAATTATTTAAATCGCTTCCGCTCGTAATATGAACCATACAATTTTCAGTACACTATAAAATGTTAGATATTAAATATGTACACACATATAAGCAGCCCCACTTAATCAGCCTTATTACATTTACTGGGCTATTTTGACTTTATTCAAAAAAGTATTTAATGATTCCCTAAACACCATGACATGACTTCTACTACCACTTTTAAGTTGCTCCACCCTTCAAATCAGAATACACGAATGCTTCGAAAGAATTAGCAGGATAGTGGTTCTAAGAAAGGAAATGTTTTAAGCACCACTTTGCTTTTTTTTTTCTTTTTTTTTATTGCTTAGATGGGTGGACGAGCTCACAGCCCACCTGTGAGTGGTTACTAGAGCCCATAGACATCTACAACGTAAATGCGCCACCCGCCTTGAGATATAAGTTCTAAGGTCTCAAGTATAGTTACGACGGCTGCCCCACCCTTCAAACCGAAACGCATTACTGCTTCACGGCAGAAATATGTAGGGTGGTGGTACCTAACCGCGCGGACTCACAAGTGGTCCTACCACCAGTTATTACGCAAATAATAATTTTGCGGGTTTCATTTTTATTACACGACGTTATTCCTTCACCATGGAAGTCAAACGTGAACATTTGTTGAGTACGTATTTCATTAGAAAAATTGGCACCCGCCTGAGATTCGAACACCGGTGAATCGCTCAACACGAATACATCGGACGTCTTATCCTTCAGGCCACAACGACTTCAGAACTTACTTCACTTGCACATAGCTCGCACGCAGCCGAAGCTCTCAAAATGTGAATATAAATACATATCTCTATACAATTATGAATTAAAGCTCTAAGTACGTAGCGGCATTTTTAAAGCAATAGATATGAGCTGAGCGGGTAACAACGTAACGCCGGTTGTACGATCACAAAACAAGGCGTACGTACTCACAATACGCCAGAAACATATGAACTGAATAAATTGAAAGCGTTTTCGATATGTTCGTAAATATTTTTAATCATCGATATCACATTAAATCGAAATGTTAATCGTTTTGGAACGGTATTATTTACAATTCTGATAATACATGTCGGCCCGCATCGTTCGTCGGGCCTTTTCATCGCTTTTTACAAGCCATGAAACCGTCGCGCTATCTTATTGGGAAATTTAGCGTGAAACGTTGTCGTCGGTCATTGCGGTTTCACGTTCAGTTTCTTGTATTCGACGCTTTTCCGAATTCAATCAGAATCTAGATACAGTTGAAGTTCACAAGTTCTTTATAGTTCAAATTAAAGTCTTTTCAATTTCACAATAGTTTATTTAAATGTTATAACAAATAAAAAAACAGAAATTTTTGGTTGCATAAAAATAAAATTTAAACATGAGATCGCGAGAAATTGAGACGTGGCGGCGCAAGCGTTTTTTTATTTTCCATACGAGTACTGAATAGGTATCGTTCCTACACAGTACCGTCTTGAGTTTTGGCGAGTCGCAGTTGTGATTTACGGCTACATCTTACATTAAAATTTATCATATTAAATTTACAACTTCGGACTTTTTTTTTATTTTTGTCCTTTTTTTTCTCCACCTATTTATTCACTGGTAGTCTAAGAGGTAATTCCAGTTCGCTATGACGAGTATGTGAGCTCAAGAGGATCCACCTGAGTGAATGTGCTAACACTAGCCCTAGTAAGAGCAGTGCTTCGCAGATTCTACCACCGAATCGCAATCGCGACCCACTGAGAAGATCCAGCGAGAAACTCGGTGGGTTATATCTATGGGTTAGTTTGCGCACCGAACTCTTCGTATTCGTCTTGTCTACAAGAGTCGAGAGTGGACCCGACAAAACATATTTTGGGCAACCGTGGTTGGATATGTAATTAGTAGTGGACACGAAAAAGGGGTTACCGTGTCGCGCCGCTTTTTTTTAATTTAGCGTTCTGACGCTTCATGTATTCCGATTGATATTATTCGATTGATATTCCTTTCGTAACACGGTGCTCCAACGTCTATACTGCAAAAACAATTTTTGTCCTACTACGCTTAAGACCCGAAAGGAATGGTCAATTTCACCGCAGACATAGACACGAAGGTCGGTTAGTTGGCAGGTATTTTTACCAACACACCTAGCGATGTTTTCAGTTAGCAAATAGCGGTATTTATGTATAAGCAATGCAATGATTTATCTGGTAGAGCGCTGACAAACAATACTGAAGGATTGAGGGCATAACAGAAATCTTATCGAGCAAATGTTCAGGAAGTTTCGACTGTGTGCCAAAGCTGTAGCGTGCGGCGTATATAATATACGCGCGGTAAACGTTTGTTCTCGACAGGGCTTATCCTATAATCTGCAAGTAGAGTGAGCTCTACCGCTTCGTGATCCGACCTTCACGATCATCGTGCTCTCGGAACATTGGTAAGTATATCAAATCGGAATCAAAACTCTACATCTCGACACTTCGACGCTACTTACAATTTTTTTGAACGCCAATACACTAGCAGTGGTCATAGCAGAGGTCACTGTACTTATCTAACTTGTTCAACGTAAGGGTTCGCCCATAGTATCAGCCTGCTAAGATTCTCGCCACATGTATCGAAGTGTCTATAGTAGTGTAGTAATACAATACAATACTGTGACTTCTAGTGAATATCAGATTTTTATTTATTCATTTATTGCTTGTCTAAGCATCTAATCTAAGAAATAAATCTCTTCGATCCATCTGGGTGGATGAATCACCGTAAATGTCCGTCACCCGCCTTGAGACAGAACCCAGTACAATGGATACCCAACCCTTCAAGCCGAAACGCATTCTGCTTCACGGCGGTAATAGGCCCGTTCACAAACCACCCTACCATTAGTAAAGTATGCTTAGCTATTCGCTTAGTCGTTTCTGATTAGGATTTTCCTTGATTCTTATTCTAAAAACCGTAAATGAACCTGTTTAAAAAAGCTACAATCTAAAAGCTAAAACCTAAAGGATATTATTTAACTTAAGCCCCCCAGCCCTAACATCTTTGGTGCAAAGCTAACGAGTATCTAAATTCAAATTTGTGGACTAAGGCTTTCGTTTCATACAATATTAGTTCTAATTAGCTCAGTGTGCCAAATCTGTACGTATTAATCTTGAACTGCTATTGCGATATGCGGTAATCTGGCTTAAGTTCATGTCTCAATTATGCCAAATATGTGCTGGCCAAAGCTACTTACACATGACAAGCGCTAGGATACCATAAGAGGTAAAGCTTACACGGGAGAACAGTTCGACTAGCTATTACGTCTAGTAAATTTGATCGCTTCGATGTTCTAGTGCTCTTGTCAGACTGTACAGCATCCTAGTCAAGTTATTATCCTTGTTGTGATATTGGCTATTCGAAGAACGATCGTGCTTGATATTATTCTCGTATATGTTTCCTGTATCCATAACACAAGGGTATTCATAGCTTGGTTTTATTAAAATAGATCATATGCATAACATATAGTAAATTCATATGGGTATGCAGATCTTAACTTGTTATATAATAATAAATAATAAATATTTACTAACAATCACGCCACGTTAACTGGTCCCGTGATAAGTTCGTAAAGAACTTGTGTTACAAGTACCAGATAACGGAAATAAATGTAAGATTTTTATTATACACATACATATATTTAATATACATCCATAACCCTGGAAAAGACATTTATATTTATCATACAAATATCTTCCCTTGGCGGGATTCGAACCCGTGACCACCTTATGTAGTGACCATGTCACTTACCACTACACCAGACGGCCGTTAATGTTAACTTCCACATGACTTCTAAAGCCCTCCTCTAGTTTCTAGCTTAAAAGCACTGGTTAGCAGTTTTGTGGATGTCGTTTATTCAATGGATTCTTCGACTTCAGGTATCAAGGGGGGACAAAGGTCTTGGTATGTAGACCAAGAATTTGTCTGCGTTTATTAACTAAATCGTAATATGTATGATACAGCATCACATGTGAATATCTGTGCCGATTTTACTGATTTAAATTACATTATTTCCGTAATCATTGTCAGCACACGGTTAGCTTCAAATATATTTTTAAATTGACTGATTTTTTTCTTCATATATTTAGTGAAAATAATAGTGTGAACGATTCCGAGAATAGTATATAATAGAAAAACATCTACTTATGATGTTAAACTACATGTATGATTCCAAGAAAGCTATACCATTAAAATCCATAATCTCTGAAGAAGTGTTATAGAAAGCAGTGTTAGTTAATTAGATAATTCCCGTTTTTATTTGTCATCATATTATTACAAATGCTTCGAATACTTTAAAGTTTTCGTGGTCACGGATGACCGAATTTTAATTAGTCTACGCTTCGTCAAACCCGAAAAAAGTAGTTAAATATATTTTTTATTTTATTTTATTTTTTGATTTTTTTTATTTCTTTAATATATTTTGTACACACAGCTGTTAGAAGGAACACGACAATAAGGATACAGAGAAAAGGGCACTACTTATTTCATGTTGAAATCTCTTCCAGTAGGCCCGCAGAAGGAAAGAAGAATTAGGAACACAAACCTAACGCATACAGTAAACATTACATATATTATAATAATATAACCATTAATTATTTATAAAAAAATATTTATTTTAAATGAATTTTATTTATATATTATAAAACATGGTGGGTGGCGCACTTACGTTGTCTATGGGCTCCAGTAACCACTTAACAACAGGTGGGCCGTGAGTTCACCCACCTACACAACCTAAGCAATAAAAAAAAATGTTACAAAAATTGTCCTGAGCCTGAGTTTTTAACGCGAGTCACCCGGTGAATTTCCCGTAAACGACACCGCCTAATGACAGCCTCCACTAATCCCGCTGATCGGCGACATAACTCATAAATTATTCATTAAACAATTAATATCGGATAGGGCAGCAGGTGCCTCGAATAGATCCCTTCAACACTAAGAATTTAATGAATAAAGTTTACAAGTGAAAATAGGCCTCTTGAAAATTTCGTTTCAGCGGATCGGCTTGTAATATTTATGTTTAATTTGGAATTTTTTTCATGTTAAGATAGATTTTTTTTTATCGATCAATTTGAACGGTAAAAATAATACCTAGATACAGATAGATTTAAAGGTCGCAAGATTTCTTTCATAATTCCAAGTGTGTGGATATAATATTATTATATAATATATATATATACCTTTTTTTTATTGCTTAGATGGGTGGACGAGCTAACCTGGTGTTAAGTGGTTACTGAAGCCCATAGACATCCACAACGTAAATGCGCCACCCGCCTTGAGATATAAGTTCTAAGGTCACAAGTATAGTTACAACGGCTGCCCCACCCTTCAAACCGAAACGCATTACTGTTTCAAGGCAGAAATAGGCAGGTTGGTGGTACCCACCCGCGCGGACTCACAAGAGGTCCTACCACCAGTATAATAATGTAATAATGTAATAAGAATATTATTTTTGTTTAAAAATCGACGCGGATGATTTAACGATAGCCTATCAGTATTGACAGTGAGGTCGTCTGCTCATCAGGTAAAATAATAAATAAATTGATAAAACTGTAACTAACATATTGCTACGTCGGTAAGAGTAACGCCATCTATCGCCGAATATTCGAACGAATATCGAAGGATCTAGTAGCACCTAGAACGCTCTAGTACAACGCCATCTATTGTCAGATAGCGTGAAGTACTACTAGAGATGTGTGGAATATTCTCGATAGTTCTAGGTATGAGTATCGGCTATAAAGCGTTGTAGAGATGGCACGCAGTCAGACAGTAATCGGAACTACTCGAAGCGAAACAGCGAACGGATCACCTGAAGCGAAGCGGAAGAAGCGAATTGAGAGTTTTAATGTGTTTGTGAAGTGTTTAAGTGTTGAATACAGTTTTTAGTTGTACTTTGGTGGAACATTTATTTATCCCGAACCCCAGAGCGTAACAATATTATCTTTAAGATAATTATAAAATACCAGGCTCATCCTGATAATTATAGAGACGACTTATTTATGCCATAATACGTAAGCGGAACTATCGACAGAATACAGGATTCGGTCTTTTGTTCTACCACTAACAACACATATGTCGACAGTGGACCATTGATGCGCGATGTTTTATAAATCGCTGTAACTTTTAGGGATTCTATGAGGTACTGTAAGAATTTGACTTCACTGGTAAAGGCGTATGAAAAATTAAAATTAGAAAAAAAAACCTCAGTGAAAATAAGTTTGTTTATACTGAAAGGCCGTAATTCATTTCGGCGTTAGACAGAAAGCGCATTTAAATTTAAATGGAAATCAAAATTCAACAATACTGAAGTTTGTGTATTTTCGGGATTAATTCCTCCATTACTGAACGTTACGATAGATTCAAATGAAATTCTCAATATAAATTATTTATTGTACACGAATTTCAAACTAAAAATGTGAAAACGATTCTCCTAAATCGAATGACAAATAATATTTATTTAATACTTTGCATCGGCACACAAAAGCATTGTAACACAATATACAAATCGTAATACAACCAATTTATTATCATGTATAATAAATAAAATCATTTAAAATTGCCTTTTAGCGGGAGTTTAGAGTCAGTTATACACGACAAGAGACAGAGAGAGCTTCAGCCCCTTTGTGAACAAGTCAAGCCTCAAACAGCAACGTTTGACTTGAACACACAACAATAAACGACGCCTTCAGCTCTAACACTAGGAGCAGTAGTGGATTCATTCGCGAAGCAGCTGCTCTTGAGCTGTTAGGTCTCCTTCGGAAGCGCTCGGGCAGCTGTTAGCCAATCCCACCCCTCTTGACTGAGCCTTTGCTCGCCCACCTGTCCTGATGAAACTAGAAAAACCTCCGGGCCACCAGTAATCGTTCAATCATAAAAAAATACAACAATAAACAACCACACTGTATCCCAAGTCCGACTGCTGTATATTTATTTCCGAAAATAATACAGTAAAAGTAATGCTTTGCAAAATACCTATTATAATAATACGCTCTAATTGGCTTTTAAATTCGATATTTTATGACGCAATGTAATACAATAAAAATCAGTCGCCGCACAGTGTCGATTTCACAAGGTAACGCATGTGGCTGTACTTGGGCCAGCCCTATTGGCCCAATAAAGGGAATGGGAATTTTTAGGCTGCTGGAATCCTCGCGAGATGCATATATATGTATATGTGACTGTCAACGCCACCCACTAAACGACTCCCCTGCACTCTCATCCGAACGTCCGATCTCACCCAAGACAGAACTCTGTAGGGGCAGCAGGGGCGACAGTGGTCACCTGCCTGTCCGGACATAGCTAGAATAGCCTCTTAGGCTACCAGTAAATAGGTAGGAAATTTATATAAAAAAAATATCTTATTCACGTTGCAGCAGTATTGCGACTGATTTTACGATTTTTCTACACCCTGTATTAGTTTCTATTCAACAGCAACAACATTGTTATGACAACAAAAAAATGGATCTCTGATATCTTCGCACCGTTTCTATACACATGAACATCTTAATCACTGCATTGTTCGTGCTCATACATTCTCCTTACATTATGTGATAGAGTATGTCTACTAATAGTCCATTAAGTTGCTACGGCACGCGATGCCGCCCGATCGGATTGTGTTCCGTATTTAATGTAAGCGACTACGCCATTTGGGGCCATTAAATTGGAACATTCATAGAAAGATTTAAGCACTGGCAACCCGCCTTCGCTTTGCTTCGGAAACAGTAATTTATTATTATTAATCTTATTACATTTTCTTATATACAAATCTGGCCCTGACAGTAAAAAACACAACAAAAAAAGATGTATAATATATAAATACATATGGTCAAAATAGCTCACACATGGCAGATTTTTCCTTCTTACTTTATACTTATCAATATATTTTGGGTAATTCATACTACACCTTTATAAATTATAGCCTATGCGTTATTCTGATGTGCGAGTTATACTATTGTAAAATTTGATCAAAATTTATTCAGTACTTTTTGCGTGAAAGTGTAACAAATATACAGCCATACATTCTTAAACTTCCGCGTTTATAATATTATAAATACAATATGTCACCATCGCCCACTGAGTTTCTCGCCGGATCTTCTCAGTGGGCCGCGTTTCCGATGCGGTGGTAGATTCTGCAAAGCACTCCTCTTGCTAGGGCCAGTGTTAGCAACACTACCGGTTTGAACCCCGTGAGCTCACCTACATATTATGGTGAAGCTGAAATAGCCTCTCAAGGCTATCAGCATAGGTAGGGGAAAAAAAATGTCACCATACCTATACTATCCCAGGGAGTCGTAAGAACCGACTAAGGGAATATGATTTTATTTTTATTTTTTATTAACCTTGTAGGGAGATGAGCATACGGCCCACCTGATGGTGAGTGGTTACCGTCGCACATGGACTTCAGCAATGCCAGGGGCAGAGCCAAGCCGCTGCCTACAAATATGAATATGAATTTACTGATGCATCAAATCGCTGGTTTAGTGAAGCTTCATCCAAGATTTACGCAGCATCGGAACTCAGCGTGTTGACCTACTAGTTCAATCCGTGTAGCTTATGTGTTTGCCGGCGATATGCACTCGCAAACACGAATACATTTCAATACACAATTCTACTTGTGTAACGCAGCGTGTTCCATTGTGTTTATTTGCTTTGGCTGCTGATATGAAAATTCAAACGCTTAGAATTGTAGTCGTACTAGCGGGTTGAAAGTTCCTTGAAACAAGTGTGTGAATGAAATTTAATGTCATAGTATGAAATTATATAGCAATGTGCTAAAAACTTTTTGTTCCATCATTGCTCAGCGTCGTAATAAACGCCCCTTTTTATACTGGTGGTAGAACCTCTTCTGAGTCCGCACGGGTAGGTACCACCATCCCGCCCATTTCTGCCGTGAAGTAGCAATGCGTTTTGGTTTGAAGGATGGGGTAGCCGTTGTAACTTTTTTTTTTTTATTGCTTAGATGGTTCGACGAGCTCACAGCCCACCTGGTGTTAAGTGGTTACTGGAGCCCATAGACATCCACAACGTAAATGCGCCACCCACCTTGAGATACAAGTTCTAAGGTCTCATGTATAGTTACAACGGCTACCCCACCCTTCAAACCGAAACGCATTACTGCTTCACGGCAGAAATAGGCAGGGTGGTGGTACCCACCCGCGCGGACTCACCAGAGGTCCTACCACCAATAATTACGCAAATTATAATTTTGCGGGTTTCATTTTTATTACACGATGTTATTCCTTCACCGTGGAAGTCAATCGTGAACATTTGCTGAGTACGTATTTCATTAGAAAAATTGGTACCCGCCTGCGCGATTCGATATACTGAGACTTTAGAACTTATATCTCAAGGTAGGTGGCACATTTACGTTGTAGATGTATATGGGCTCCAGTGACCACTTAACACCAGGTGGAGTGTGAGCTCGTCCACCCATCCATGTAATTAATAAAAAATAAAAATTTCAATTAGTTGTAGCTACTTTTGAGGGTCATTGGTTTAAACACCGATATTTATTACTACTGGGCAGCGTGGTATTTCCATGTTTACTTCCAGTTATGGCCTTACATTCATGACGCAGTTACATGGTTAAATAATTAGCAAAATCATCCCATAAAACAGTCTAAACTCTTTAACTGCACATAGTTGACCCTACATAACTCCAATATAATAAATACTTCATCAGCCATTTCGCCATGATGTCAAAATTAAACCTCTCAAAATGTAAGACTTAAGGGCGTTTCCTTGAATCGAAAGAGAAGCTATTATTTATAACTACATAGTTGAAATAAGTCTTCACCCAATAAACTTCATCCAGCGTAAATCCGGACGAGAGTGCCAACGCTAGGAACGATGCTTCGCTCATTAAATAAATTACTTCCAAGTCGACGATAAACCGGGGTACAGCTCGCTTCTGATAATATTTCACTGTGAAACGGTCGGTATTAAAAACGCTAACGCGACACGAATTTCTGTTCAATTTTTGTTCGGCTGGTGTGCAATAGAGTGTTGTGAATATTTTTGTTCGTAAAAATACCATGTTAAACTCAACCAGTTTTAGAATTGAGAACTGTTAGACAACGAGTAGAATTTTAATTTTAGTATATACCTACTCGTATGTCGATGTTGCTCTTGGCGGCTAAAAAACGTAACACTGGCTGGAAAACGTAACACGATATGGTCCTTCGAGTCGGATATGAACCAGCGATCTACGGATATATAGTTCACGCAACAGTCGCAACCGGACACGACAAACGAAGCGAAAACGTGCCACCTAGTGAGTGTGAGCCGCAACTACTCGTCAAAAATCGGCTAACTTCTGGTGGTGTGTTTCGGCAAAGCCAAGGTGTCATCGCTCCGGTGGAATCGAACCATATTCATTGCCTGACTTAAAGACGAAGAATGAAGACATCTCGGAACTGTCGTCGTAACGTGTTCCGGAATCTCTTTGCACGACTATCCACCATACGTCTACTATGTTAAGAAATAATGAAGATATCGGCCCATTCTTCAGCATATACACATATATATTTATACATACACCCTGAAGGAAATCACTTAAAAAGATTAAACTTTCTAATTATAATTTCAGTTAAGCTACTACAAACACAAGGAATTGGCAGAGCCTCTGTACTCGAATGAATTACATAGTGAAAAAAGCCAAGGTCGATTTGCGATTTGCGGGCATACCCATAAAGTATGTACTAATTTACAAGTTAGAGTTAAACATTAAAAACATTAATAAGCTTTAAAAAACTGAAATCATGGACTTTATTACTGACTGTAGGACGTCTTATAAATAGGCGGTCTTGTAGGCTACCAACACAACAATTTCATATAAATTTCTTTTTTTTATTGCTTAGTTGGGTGGATGAGCTCACGGGTTACCCGGGGTTAAGTGGTTACCGGAACCCATAGACATCTACAACGTAAATGCCACAACCCATCTTGAGACATAAGACAAGTCTCAGATCTACAGTACAACGGCTGCCCCACTATTCAAACCTGAATGAATTACCTCTTCCGGCTTCTAGACTAGCTGTTTAGGTACACTTATTTTATCTCCATAGGTTTATTTATTGATATCTATCTAATATATAAAATTCTCGTGTCACAGTTTTCGTTGCCATACTCCTCCGAAACGGCTCGACCGATTTTCGTGAATCTTAGCGTGCATATCGGTCAGGGTTGAGAATCGAACAACATCTATTTTTCATCCCCCTAAATGTTAAGGGTAGTCCACCCCTAAATTTTTTTGTTATTTTTTAGACAAAAATTTTTGTTTTTATTTTTTTATGATACAGCATACAAAAATACATACAACCCTAAATTTTCACCCTTCTACGATTAACCCTTATTTTTTATTTGCTAATTAAAAACTTTAAATTTTTTTGCGAGAATTTTGTTTTCATTTTGTCATGACGTAGAATAAAAAAATTCATATTACTCTGAAATTTTCACCCCTCTACGATCAACCCCTATTTTTATTTGTTAATTATAAACTTTAATTTTTTTGGCAAGATTTTCATTTTTATTTTTATTTGGTCATGAATTAAAATAAAAAATCTGATGTTACTCTCAATTTTTCATCCCTCTATGATCAACCCCTATTTTTTATTTGTTAATTATAAACTTTAATTTTTTTGGCAAGTTTTTTATTTTGTTTTGTCATGACTTAAAATAAAAAAAATCATATTACTCTCAATTTTCACTCTTATACGATCAACCCCTATTTTTCCATCCCAATTAATATTTTTTTTATTCTATGCACAGATCCGCAATAAGGTTGTAAGATGGCAATCAAATATTATAATTGTAGTACGATAAATTCTTATTCAGAGTTTATAATTTCAAGTTCTTTTAATTATGATTTTTTTTAAATTGAATTTGATCTCCCGCCCTCGCCGGTCGACTACTGATCAACTATCAATCGATCAGCTATCCCCGCCAGGTGTCACCACTCATCCAGCAAACATCACGTAGTAGGGANATAGCGTATTTGGTAGTAAATGTGTATTAAGGTCTTCATGTAATGTTATATATAGTTTTTCTTTGTTTTTTATATAATGAACCGCTTTTTTTATGCATGCAGTCGGTACCTGTAATTGTGTTAGCATTTAGTGTGAAATCAATGTATATGATACCTGTAATGTTCTGTGCTGATGTATAACATGTTGGTACCCAATAAATAAAATAAAAAAATAAATAAAAATAAAATAAAAATAAATAATAATATTTTGATTTACTGGCGCCGGCCGCCGTTTCTCATGTTTCCGATTGAGTTTTAAATCATGTGTTTCGTTCGGTCATATTCGTTATTTTGTTAGACAGAAGTCCAGGCATATTGGGGCCAGAATTAATTTATGTATTATACGTACACATTAATTAATCGCGATGAAAACGTTGCTAATACTATTAATACAATCCCTAGTTATTACTACAGCTATCTCGTTGGCAATCGAACTGTGGGTTGTTGTGTCCATGTTAGGCTGGGCTGAGCTAGGTATAATGATACATCGGCATAATATGAGAAATAAATTATTTTATGTCTATTTTTGTTTTATTTTGAATTGACGTAATAGTACCTTTACATAACCAATGGACGTAGTGGCCCTAGCCACACAATACTATGCTAGGTAAATAAGTTTATACTATAAACATGTTTTCATTAATAAAATACTTTATACGTATGTTGTTAAGTATGTAGGAACTCAGCATAATCAAAAAACATTCACTGCTGTCTTGTACAAAAAATAACCTAATTCTATAAACTTCATTGGCCTTTTACTAGAAACTCCGGCGAACTAGAGATATATATTTTTTTATAAATGAATTAACATATTAAACCCTACAAAATGAGGTAAGTTACATGAGAGCACAACTTGAAACCAAATTCCATACTGCAATGGGCATTCTCCTTTGAAAATTGAAGTAGATTTCTTGACCGGTCGTAGAATGTGTCGTGAGGACGCGCGGGTGGGATCCGCCATCCTGACTTCCTGTGCGGTCTCGTCTCGTAGTACTGCGGAGGAGCTTCTGGCAAACGGAATGTGAATGCGATTTGTCCAACAGACGAGGAAGGCGACGACACCCGCGAGAACCTCAGCGGAGTCGCCGAGGGGCTCGTGGACGGGCTGGAGGAGGGCACGCTCTGGATATGCCTCATCTGTGGACACGTGGGATGTGGGAGGTACGGCCTCTTAGCGCATGAGTGGACTTATTTATTTCAATTAAAACATTTGTTAGATATTAACGGTACAAGGGCGGGATGATAAGTAACTAGCCTAATAATGAAACTCTTAACTTTCCATGATAAAATTAATTTTATTTTTCGACATAGTCTCCGTGAACCTCTACGCACTTATTCCATCTTCGTTCTAAAACAGTAGTGCCTACCATAAAATGATTTATTTCGGGGCCTGCAAAATACTCCTCTACAGCGGCTATGACTTCATGATTTGTGGCAGATTTCTGTCCGCTCAAAAAAGTTTTGAGCTTAGGGAATAAGTGGAAGTCTGAGCTAGATCAGGCGAATAAGGTGGGTGGGGCAGAAAATCATACTTCAATTCGTTGATTTTTGCCATAGCTTTAACACATGTGCGAACCCTAGCGTTGTCTTGGTGGAAGATGATATTTTTTTTCGCCAAACCTTGCCGTTTTCGCTGAATACACTGAAATTATCTAGAAGATTAGCGTAGTATTCTCCATTAATCGTTTGACCTTTAGGAAGGTAATCTATCATCAAGATCCCATCTGCATCCCAAAAGACGGAAGCCATCATTTTTCCAGCCGACTTTACAGCCATGGCTTTTTTGGAGCCAGGCATCCCGATTGCATTTACTGTTTTGATTGAATTTTTGATTCTGGCGTGTAATAATGAACCCATGTTTCATTTGTTACAAATCGACGTAAAAAATCGGCTTTATTACTCTGAAACGGTCCAGACATTCTTTTGAGTTTTGCACCCGAATTCTTTTTTGATCGTGCGTAAGCAATCGCGGCACCCATCGGGCCGATGACTTTTACATATTTAATTCCTCACTTAGGATATGATGTACCCGTTCTTTTGAGATACCCGTAGTGTCAGCTGTTTCAGATAGCTTCAATCGTCGATCTGTTAAAACTATATCATGTTCTTTCACGCCCATTTCCGGAGTCGTGACGCTTTTTGGACGTCCGGGGCGGGCTTAATCTTGGACACATGTACGACCGCGTTTAAACTCATCCACCCAGATGTTTACTGTGGCATAAGAAGGAGCACATTCACCCAAAACATTCTTTAACTCGTCATAGATATCTTTCCCCTTCATGCCCTTCACATGAAGAAACTTTATCACTGCTCTTTGTTCAATTTTATCTATTTTGAAAACACTTGACGAAATATATTTTCAAATGACAAAAAATCAATAAAATTTTCACGCCACCGAATTCAAATTTAGAACACAGGTGGCCAGAGATACGAATTTAAAAATGACTTAGATATTTTTTAATTTTAACTTTTTAAATAGTAGAGGCTAGTTACTTATCATCCCGCCCTCGTAACTTAAGTAGCTTCAAGCAACAGCTACAAATCATCATGGAATATAAATCCGTTTCCGGAGCATGGCGAGTCGACGCCCGCTCACTCGGGCACGCGCGGAGCCTTCAGGCACGAGGCAGATGTCAGGTGTCAGAAAGATGCAGTTAGACATAGCGGCTTTAAAAATAGATGCCAACATCACGATGAGTTGGGCGGGTAGAAGTTTGACGACGCGGTTAGATGTACCGCCGGAACCGCGAGTCTTGCGACGTCCTTAACTTCCATCGGAGTAACACGGCACCTGTAACTTGTTGTATAAATCCAGGGCCGTCATCGAACAGTTGAAACAATTAATAAATTATTTTTTGCACGAAACTACTACATAATTATGACTTAGATTTTTTTAACATTTTTATCGTGATCTACATTGTTAATGCTATAGCCACATTTCCCCTTCATGTAGCCTTTGTGGGACACCCTGTTTATGTATATCTATAAATTATTTCATAAATTAACTATAACTAACCTTATTTTATTTTTAAAATATTGGATTATTTGTCATATTCAGTTATTTGTTTATTGATTAGTGTTTTGTTTTCATTGCATTCGTATCATTTGCAATAAGAGTTCCGTCGCGATAGTAATGCCGTAGAAACTGTTTGTAACATCACTGACGCGTGCGGAGCGAACTCTACAAACCAATACACGACTCGTGGTTGGTCCGAATGCTTCCGACATGGAAATTATGATCTAAAAACCCCGTGGTCACCGGTAAATTAAAGCCAATAGCGACGAATTAAAGTCGATAGTGAAAGCTGACGATAATCTATCTATCGCTGACTTAGTAGCAGCTTTCAACGTTAGCATCAAAACTTTATTGGTTTATTTGCGTTAAATTGGAAAGGTAAGGTAAAACTTGATTAGTGGGTGTCGCATGAACTGAACGATCGCCAGCGGGAAACGGGGAACAGAAAACGGGATCCTTTTGATAATCGTAAGCGGTCATGACGTTAGTTGGAACCTGGTCAAGTCGCTAGGCAGTGCTTCAAACGAAAACATACCTCTAAAAAATCTCATTTAGAAAGGCCGTTTGGTGTGTGTGTGTGTGTGATGTGTACTGCGAGGAACTGGAGACAATGGTGGAGAAGCGAATCTCCGGGCAGCCTTGATCAGTCGCTCGCTCGCTCGACCTCAAGCATTAAGAACAGAGGGTCTCTAAGCTAGGGTTGGGAGTTTCACATCATCCATCGCACGCACCAGACCTTGCGCCAATAGACTTCTACTTTTCCAAAGTTTGGTGAACTCCTTGGTCGGGAAAAAATTCAATACCCGAGAGGTAGTGCAAAGTGCCTTTGAAGAGTTTGTTGGCTCCCGTACACTTGACTTCCTCAAGAAGGACATTAAACAGTTACCAGTCGCTTCGGAGGAGATGCATTGATGCCATGGATGTATATTTTGATTTATAGAGATAAAAATATTATATGTTGTATGCTAAACAGCGATATCACTGGTTCTATCTAATATTTTACTGAATTCAGCTCAATGTTCAAAGATGTAACATAAGTAGAAATAGATTTTTGGATGTTAATACACACAAAAATAATTATATTTAGTAATTTTAAATAAGAGTCATTAATATTAAATAGGAATCACTACTTCGCTCACTAATGTAAGATCGTTTCATAGGAACTAAAGTGTCTCGTGTGTCACTTAAGATTGGTTTCGTAATGATATGACATCAACGACAGGTACGAAGGGGGCCACGCCGCGAAGCACTTCCTGCAGTCCAACCACACGTACGCGCTGCAGCTCGGCTCCAACAGGGTCTGGGACTACGCAGGTCAGCACTCCTCCGCACCGCCCTCAGCGGGGCGATGACAAGTTGTACTGCACTGTGCTGTATATGAATATTTGACAATTAGGAGACAACTTCGTACACCGACTGGTGCAGAACAAGTCTGACGGCAAGCTGGTGGCGTCCGAGGGCGCCTGCGGGGGCAAGCACGACCACGAGTTCACCTACATACTCACCGAGCAACTGGACACGCAACGCACTCACTACGAGGAGAAAATCGCCAAGTTAGTACTTTTACATTTTTAGTTTCTCTTGTCCTTCGGTGGCACGAGCGCGCCGCCCTCTCCGTGAGTGGTCAGTCACGTATGCGCTATAGCAATGCTGCGAGCACAAACGAGCTGCTGCAGACCGCCGAGGACAGCTGTTACTGAGGGTGGGGGTCGCCGACGCCTCCGAGTCGGGATCGTTTTACAAAATCCTCAGAGTACACCCCAACAAACACACGGCACATATGAAAGAGGTCAAACCCCTTTAGACCCAGCAGCTCGGAACGAACGGTCCCTTATTTGGACAGGGGGGCGAACCACATACGGAGTGTGGACATGTAGGGGGCGTGCGGGGTGTGCGAGACTTGACAGTCCGGGTGTCGGGTACACCCGGGCCCAAAAATATTTTTATTTATTGTATGTTATCGTAACCACAACGACCGGCATCATCAAGTCCAGTCCTATTGGCATCGCAATTACTGTAGTGGCACTCCAGCGTCCGTTCCCCCGGGCGACATGCCGCGATGTGACGTGTGACGTTGTGCGCGCAGGCTGGAGGGGGAGCGGGAGGCGGAGCGGGCGGCGCTGCAGGGGCGGGCGCGCGCCGCCGAGGCCCGGGCCGCTGACCTCGCCGCGCAGGTCGACGACCTCACGGCCCGCAACAAACAACTCGACCGGAAACTGCAGCAGCTCACCAACAAGTAACCAGTCTCCGTACTGTAGCACACTACACACCAGAGCAGCCTCCGCACCCGGGTTAGGGTCTACACAGTCACATTTTAAACTCATTGAAAGGAATATTAAATATATGTGGTTCTGTAGTTATTTATAAATCATTAGAATTGAAATATTCAAATTTAAAAAAATTGTCTCTAAAAAAGAAAATAACGGTTCGAAGGCCAATAACATAGTTCGGCATGAATGTTGACACGTTCCTTAACTCGGGTACCTATTGTTACTTACACTTTAAAACAAAAGATTTTATGAACATGACACCTAGTACAGCTGTTTCAACATAAATATTCTACTGCAAACGCTACGAATTACTTACAACTTTGTATAAATTAACAGCTCCGCATCCGACTCCAGTGGACACTCGCACAACTCTAGTACGTTTCCATGTGATATCGTAAATTAATTCCCAGATTATCGGTTCTCCAAAACGAGTTGACGGAAGAGAGGGGCTTGGCGGCGGCCATGGCCAGCAGCCAGTCGGAGTGGCAGGCCAGGGCTAAAGAAAAGGAGGAGAATTTCACTAAAGAGGTTTGCTCCACGTTTAGCGTCGATTAGTAGATGTGCCCGTGGTCCTCGGTGGGGTCGCCGCGGTGACACTCGAGACAACTGGTCCGGTAGGGCTAAGTTTGGATGATTTGATTAAATAGAAAAAAAAACATTTTTCAGTTAAGTTATCTTCGCACGTTATAAAAATGGGAACAATATTGAACAAGTCTTCGGGACGGGACGATGTAACATCAGCACAGCGCCGCGTCAGCGAGCGCACACTATAACGGCATTTGTCTTTTGGTGGGAACGGGGCATAGGAGTAATGGGACTTTTTTATTTTGATACAAAACGTTATTAAGTTAAGAATTTTATAAAACGTTCGATAGGCTAATAATTATTTAACTAATATTGGTTTATACTTTCGCTAAGCGTTTTATTATAAGACAAAATATTTATGTAACGAACTCCTAATAAATGGAAATAGATTTCCCCTAAACTCCATTCTGTACTTCCTCTTTTTTTAGAGGATTATCTCGATAAATGTAAAGGGGAGGCTCACCCGTCATAACGATGATATTAAGTTGCTACTAACTTATGCTTAGTCTGTAATTCGTTATAATATCCATAACTCCACCACGACTTTTGAAATCCGCCTCTCATGGACTGAGTGTTCGTGTGTGCAGGTAAGCGATCTGAAGGAGCAACTCCGCGACGTGATGTTCTTTGTGGAGGCGCGAGCGCAGCTGGAGCGGTCCGGCGCCGTGTCGCGCGACGAGCTTGCCGCCGCCACGCTGACCGTGCCGCCCCGCCCCGCCGCGCCGCGCCGCCGTCGCCGGTAGGGCCACGCAGCCGTCGCCGCGCCCCGCCCCGCCCCGCCCCGCCGCGAGCTCCAACACCTTCCTTTGTAATCTTGAACATTAGTATGTAAATGTGAAAAATTCTGTGATAAATGTTTAGAAGACTATGTACTTGATTTATTACATAATAATATGTGTGTTTTGCTGAGATAATTAAATTTATTTGTTCCAATGTTTTAAACTAGCTCTGAATTGAAGAACAATAAATAAATAAAAAAGAGTGTTTGTATGTTTTTTGGCCCTAATCCTTGCATTCGCTTAAGTTTTATCCCATGTAGTAAAAGCTATTGACTATTGAATACACATGTACCTATATTATGAATTCGAAGACGCAATTTTATTGCCAGGACTGAGGTTCTCAACGCAAACTATTGAACAGGTTACACCAAACTGATGATACCTAGTCACATTGACTCGATTTCACTAGGATCTAATACGCACTAGTAGTCAGTTTAGTTCACCGTACTATATGGCACTCTATCACTATTTTGAATTGCTTTTCCTTCGTAGCGAATTGTCTCGTTTCATGCTTTTCAAGTATTTTGACCTTCGACGTAGCCACGCTCGTGTCCGAGTCAAATCTTGCTATTTGGCCAAAAGACAGCTTTCAGTACCTCTGGGTGCACTTGCAATATGAACACAAACTTAAGAAAAACGTGATTGAGGTCACAATTTAATGATCAAACAAGTTAATTTAATTGTTTTTTAGGTTTATACGTGTAATGTCTCAGATTAATGGCGAATAGTTCGTGCGCACCACGACCACATATAGAACAGCTTCTATTTCTCTTTAATTAGTGAACATAGAATTTCAAATCCGTACGTCGTTTGTTTCGGGTGCCACGTAGAGGTTCTGTCCTATTATCCTGTTAAGTGTGTTATATATGATTCTATCTGTGATTTGAATATACCCATACTATTAAGGAGAGTAGAAGTAACGAGCACTATCTCAGTGTAAAAAGTGTCCGCTGAAAGAGAGCAAACAAGGTGGCGCCATAGTAGCAAGTAGAACGATTAAAAACAGCGCCTTAACCACACTTCAATTCAATTCAAGCACACTGCACTCTGTTTAAAACTGCTATACTCATATTATTTCCACTTCCTCCACTAGCGCTATTTGGGTGAGTCTTACAACAATAATTTGTTGTTTACAGGTAGACACTTTTTTGCTTGTCCTCTATACAAGATGGTACATTTCTTTTTTTCCTACCTAAGCTGAGTGCCTTGAGAGGCTATATCAGCGTAGCCTTAACTAGTAGGTGAGCTCACGGGGCTCAAACCTGATGACGTTGCTAACACGTAGTAACACGTTACTGGTGGTAGGACCTCTTGTGAGTCCGCGCAGTTAAGTACCACCGCCCTGCCTATTTCTGCCGTGAAGCAGTAATGCGTTTCGATTTGAAAGGTGGAGCAGCCGTTGTAACTATACTGAGATCTGAGAACTTATATCTCAAGGTGAGTGGCGCATTTACGTTGTAGATGTCCATGGGCTCCAGTAACCACTTAACTCCAGGTGGGCTGTGAGCTCGTCCACCAATCTAAGCAATAAAAAAAAAAAACGAACCCTAGCAAGAGCCGTGCTTCGCAGAATCTACCGCTGGATCGGAAACGCGACCCACTGAAAAGATCCGACCAGAAACTCAGTGGGCTGTGTCTGAGGGTTAATTTACTCGTCGAGCCCTTCGTCGCAAGCGACGGGTTCGACAGGACGATGACCGGTCTACCCTTCATATGCATGCGTGCACATGGTACTATTTATGCGTAAGCACCTCTTAGTAGTTTGCACAAATTAATATATTAGGTAGTCTGTAGCCTGTAGTTTTTTTTGGCGGGAACGCGAGAGTGAAGTTGTGTGATTTGTTTTATTTTGTCTATTTAGTGTTTCTTCAGGTTTAAATGTGTAATAATTGTGGTTTATTAACTGTTTAATATCTGTGAAAGTGCACAAATGTAGGAAAATGAAACAACGCTGCTGGGCTTGACTTCTCGGGATCCTCCAAAAAGCCCACTGGAAAAATTTCAGTAAATGACCACTATTTTACTGAAATTATATTTCATCCCATATCATCTCATCTCATTTCATTTCATTTCGTTTCCATTTCGTTTCATTCCATTTCATGCCATGTTTCATATTAATGAACTTCATTTCATTTCATAATATCATTTTTATATAAAAAAGTTTTCATTACAAATAAAATAAGACTTGACTTAATGGTCTTAGTTACCAGGTCGTAAAATCCCTTAAAAAATTGAGGATTTAACCTATAGGTCTTAGTTACCAGGTCATAAAGTTCCCTAAAAAAACGAGGATAGCTCTTGTCTTCTGAAAATTTATCGTTATTTCCTAAAAGTCGGTACGGTACCATATTCATTCAACACTATTTTACTAAGTGCTCAGACACGCTAGCCGTTTTCGACGGTGTGTGGTTGCAAAATAAGTTTATCAGATTTCCCTAAATACATGTTTTATTGATTATTGATTAACCTTTTCAGTCACGAGCGTAAGTATCTCGCACATAACGTACGGTACTAGTAATGAAACTGAAATTTACTGTCTCTAACAATGAATATAAGCTATCACCAAGCCACATCTGATTTACATACTTATAGGTTTTTGTCGAAATATGTATCGTGAATACATACGCTTATAACCAGGTCATAATTTGCATTTTCTTTAATGCAGTGTTTGATCGTTTTGAAGGATAGCAACAGAAATTCTACAGGAACGCGTCTGCCCGGGAGCGGTTAAGGAGGTATAGAGTCCAGTCGTCCTGTAACGTTGCGGTTTTGCTACAGACTAGACTCGGTGTTTATATCAGAGGTTCTGGTCTGTCGCAATCCTGCTGAAGTCTTCATGGCCGCTTTGCACATCTTGCTCTCGGTCCCGCTACTAACTAAGGTTTACAGCAAGTGATGGCTGAAATCCAACTGTTAGAACACATAGGATTTTAAGTGCCATCGCTATCTGTGGACTGTGTTACATCACTTTGGGTATTTAGTTAATTTCTGTACGCTGAGGTGAAAGTGCCTCTAAATGTCTATTTGATTTGAGTATTGTAATACAAAAAAATCCTGAGAAATGCACCTCAAACTAGTCCAATTTAGAAATTGAATGCAACACAAAATAATATAAGTAGCTTCTTAGCAAAAGAATATTTTCACATTTTTGATGAACTTTAAAAATGACATTTTGTAGAGCATTATTTTCTTTTACCATCATTGTTTAGTAACAAAAAATTAATAGTAAGATTTTTTTTATTTTTTTTTGAGAATGTCAATATCTAGTTACTAAGTCTGCTAAAATCAGGATATAAAACAAATTTTATAACATGGACTGTTCCAAATTTATTTTATTGAAAACCTCTCAAGAGTAAAAAGGTTTATTACATATACCTATTTTTCAGCAGTTTGAAAGTAATGTGTAAAATTCATTAGTGTCAGAATTGTAAAGTTATTGTTATCAACATGTATCTTAGTTTATGTAATTTAATGGATTATGCCCAACATGGTATGTTGAAGATAAATTAATGTGTTCCTATTTCATTAAAAACATTTTCAATGAACGCACATTTTTAAACAGAATAAAATGAATGAGGAAGATCAGCATTTGCCACCAGCGAAGAAGCCAAAGGTGGACAATTCCGTAGAAGATGTTGATTTCACTCAAGATGTGTCCATTGTAGATAATAACAAAGACTTTAAGATAAGTACTGATAAATATACTGATTATGTGACCCCTACTGAGCTGCAGCAGCTGCGGGAATTCAAAGTTCTAGATGAGGTGAAGTCCAACGAAGAAGATAGTAATGATGAGGATACAGAGTCCACTGAGGGTAGGCTCCTTATTAACTATGTTTCGGTGTTGTTCTTGAATCTATTGAATATTGAGTAAGTGCATGCATTAGAAGTGTTATGTGAAGTAAAAAATTAAAACCCACAAAAATAAAAATCAAGTGATTCCTTATAACAAATAGTAGATAGGTCAAATCAGTTCAGCGGATATACAATAAAAAAGTATTGTTGCTTTTACTATACAGAGTAATTGCTAATGGTAGAATACACAACAGAGTGGAAACATTACAATTTTGAATACTCAAGGTTTTAACACAACTTAGGAGAAAGATAATGCAGTATTTTACCTGCATTCTGTCTATATAGCAAAATTTGATGAACGAGTTCATGGCTCACCTGAAATATAGTGATTATTGGAGCACATAGACATCTCATGTGTGAATACTGTCACCCATTAAAAATATGAGGTATTATATTACATGTCTAGGTTGAGCCTCCATTGTATTGTATAACAGCTGCCCACACTTTAAATTGACACCTAACTGCTTTGTAACAAAAATGGGCTGATATGGCTACTTGCTCAGGCTGACAGCATGCCCTATTACAGTAATTATGTATATATGATATTGACAGACAACTTAGTGTTTAGATACAAAAACACTTGCAACTAATGTAGATTCAAAGGTTAAAGTTTTTTATTAGCATAAATTGATTGATGAGCTTTCATTCTTAGACCCATAGACACACCAATGTTGATGCGAAGGGCGACAGGCTCAACTATACTAATGTTGAATCCATATGCATGGTTGCTTTGCTGTAGGAATAGTTAAGAAGGAAGTGTTATAGGCATGATAATTATGCAAAATCCCAATTAAATTGTGATGATTTCGTCAATTGTTTTCTAACTTAATAGGTATATTTTAAGTAACTATTTACAATGTCGTCTACTACTTTATTAATTAATAATATATTTTAGGAAAATCAGAAGGTGTGCCCGAAGATGAAATAGAGAAAATGTTAGATGAAGATCTTCCGGAGGGCTTTAAGGGCGCTCCTAAACCTAAGGAGAAGGCATACGTTATGGGAAAGAAAATTGTTTTAGAAGGTAAGTTAATTGACTTCAACAAACACTGGCAATACAATAACTCCTTTGGTGACACTGCCCTGTCATGAGAATTGTGAGAGATGGTTTTTATTGGGCTCCTCACAAGTTATCTCTTGTAGTCTAAATCACATCACAGTATCCATGCACCCAATGGGCAATTGTATGAAACTATCGCATATGGGAGTCGTGTGATACCGGTGCAGTGTTTTGTAAAAGGCAGGCTCCTACCCATCTAATTACTATTAGTTTTACAGTTTCATTTTAAATTGGTAGGTGACCGATTCATTGATTCATAACGATATTTTTATTCCCCAAATCTCAGTCGTAACCAACTATCTAAAAAGTATATCAGATACAGGGTGTCCCTCAAGAGGGTGCGTCAAGCCGACAACTGTAGGTAGTGCTTTATTAGAATAATCGAAGTAAATAGTTTTGGAATAATGAGTACTTGTACTTAGCGAACAACCTCTTCTTCCGCCAATCCTTGAACTGTGTTTTACAGAAGGTATCATAATATGATTCGTAGTTAACATTAAGGCTGGCCACATATATTAAAAGATGCGAATAGTGATATCTGAATTATTACTGGTTATACGAATTAAATGCGCACTGAATACATTTTACTCCACCAAATAGGCACTCACTGTTATATCACTTCCATTAAGCCCTTATAACACGGTACTCTTATAACGGATTTTCATATTACGCGAATTCAGTCCTTTGTATAACACGGGTATACCCCATATAACGCGGGCATTTTGCACGTTTTACTATTACTGTATTGTGAAATTTATAATGATTTGTACAGTTTATAAGTCGGCACGAGTCTTGAGCTCTGACCTTGACTGACATGCGCAGAAGTCCATTTTTGGGTCTGTTTGGAGGAACGAGGCAAGAACGGGGGTGCGTAAGCCATATTGATTACGTGATTGGATCTACCCGCGGCACGTCACCTGCCGTCAGTTGTGATTGGTTCCCTGTGTTGTGCACGCGCATCACTGCAGCAAACTACACTTTTGTCCAATTTTAATAGCCCCACTTTTTTTTTTTCAAACTCATTCAATTTTTATATATATTTTATTGATGTACAAAACAAATCACAATAATTATAGTACATTACATATTAACTAAATCGTACAAATAGTACCTAAGTCTGATCTGGATTGCAGTCTAAATAATATATGCACTAAGCAAACCTGTATTAATGTACATAGCGAGCGAGCCTCTGCATTGGTTATTGAAAATAAAATTACGAGTTCCAGGGGAAAAAAAGCAAAAAAAAATAATACGAAGTATCCACGTATGTAGACAACTACAATACAACCAACACAAAATTTCATCCCTCTCCAGGGTATAACATGAAGATTAATTCTCACACATTCAATATCGATAACTAGCCATTGTTAAATAGGATATCCTTCCTCCTATCCTTCACACAACTGACAAATCCCTTGAGTCTTGGTTCAAAAATATCGAGGTCTCCGTTTGTCTATTGTCTTTAGTAAGTATTTATCAACTTAGTATTATTATAATGTTCTAATAATGTAATATTTTAAACTTTATTCTCAAAATGAAATCATATATACAGTGTTAGGTAGTAAAGTACCAACAATACTCATAAAGAAAATAACATCAATTATGTAAATTATTTGCAAATTTTAACTAACAGTAAACTATCTATACTTTCATGTTAGCAGCGAGAACGTTAGTTGGAGTAGTTAAAGCTGTGACCGACATGATTAAATAAAAAGTCAATTTGATGACTGTCACTGATTGGAATAAACTGTTCCAAAAAGTGAATAAAATAAAAAGACCTATATAGGAAAAGTGGTCGTTTGGTGGACTCTGTTTACTGGTGGTAGGACCTCTTGTGAGTCTGCACGGGTAAGTACCACCACCCCGCCTATTTTCTGCCGTGAAGCAGTAATGCGTTTCGGTTTAAAGGGTGGGGTAGCCGTTGTAACTATACTGAGACCTTAGAACTTAATATCTCAAGGTGGGTGGTTCATTTACATTGTAGATGTCTATGGGCTCCAGTAACCACTTAACACCAGGTGGGCTGTGAGCTCGTCCACTCATCTAAGCAGTTTTTATTTATTTATTAAAATTGTGTTTCTAGTTTTTGAATTGTAAAAATATTTTGTTATATTGTTATTTATTTGTAATTATTTGTACGTAACACGTTATATGGGGTCATACAAACGCGTTATGCGAGAATACTGCTACAGCGTGTTTTCTATAACGCGGAAGCAATCTACCGTGTTATAGGGAGGATTACTGTATTAAACGTTTCTCGCGGTTTCCGCGGTTTGGAAGGTACGGACCAGCGAACTCACCGACGTATTTATTAGACAAGAAACACTCGGTGTTGCGCGGATCATGACGTTTGCTTTTAAAATATGTTAATCCAGGCTCTAAACTATGAGCGGACAACCATAGAAATCTATTAAATTTTATATTTGATTGCTTGAGTATACTTAATGTATACTACCGTGATAATAAAAACTAAAAAAATAAATGGTATTCTATTAAAACGGCAATTTGAGGGCTACATACCCAATACTGTAGACCGAATGGTAAACAGTCGACGTCTCCCAAAGCACGTCATTACGGATCGATCCCGATCCATTAACGGTGCTTTTAGGCACCACAAGCACCGGTCACCGTCCTCGTCGAACCCATCGCCTGCGACGAAGGGCTCGACGAGCGAATTAACCCACGGACACAGCCCACTGAGTTTTCTCGCCGGATCTTCTCAGTGGCTCGCGTTTGGGATCCGGTGGTAGATTCTGCGAAGCACGGCTCATGCTAGGGCTAGTGTTAGCAACACTCCGGCTCGAGCCCCGTGAGCTTACACTATGAGCTACACACGTTAGGGTGAAGCTGAAATAGTCTCTCAAGGCTATCAGCATAGGTAGGAAAAACAAACTGAGGGTTTAACGTTAACTCCAACGTTATTACAGACAAGGGCGCCAACCACTTCGAAGTGCTTCCGCTGGATTGGATGATGGTCCGACACTACAGCGGCATGCCGGTCTACATGCACCGCTCCACCAGGGTCTGCACGCTCTCCAAGCCCTACTTCCTCGGGAAAGGGAATATCCGGGTAACTATACTCCGCACCCAGCCTGCGTCTGAGCTCGACGGTTCAATGTTGCGAATGTTTTAAATACACCAACTATTTATATTTTATTTTAGAATTGATTTAGCAAAGTTTCATGAAAATTTACAAAAATATGGAGACATTTTATAAAATTGGGATTTGTTTGTGGTAGTATGATGTTAAAATTTGTCAACCGTCCCGCCTCCTGCGAGGTGACTGCACCTCACTCTTCATATACATGTAGTAGGACCTTATCCATGAAGTTTTGCAATGCTGGCCATTTGAAACTTAATTTTTAATTGACTCGCAATACTTTCTAAATTCAAATGAATTTTATTTTTAAAACAATTATCTTTTCATATTCAGTCATTTGTTTATTGATTAATATTTTGTTTTCATTACATTTGTGTCATTTGCAATAAGAGTGATTATGGAATAAGAGTTCCGTCGCGGTAGTAATGCCGCACAAACTGACGTGTGCGGAGTGAACTCTACAAACCAATACACGACTCGTTGTTGGTCTGAATGCTTCCGACATGGAAATTATGATCTAAAAACCCCGCCGCCGGTACACTAAAGTCATCAACGACGAATTAAAGTCGATAGTGAAAGCTGATGATAATCTATCTATCGCTGACTTAGCAGTTCACTGCCCTCCTAGTGTTAAGTGGTTATCGGAGCCCATAGACATCTGCATCGTATATAGTTTACGGCAGTAAAGAGTTTCAGTTTGAAGGGCGGGGCAGCTGTTGTACTGTACTGACATCTTAGAACTCATGTCTCAAGGTGAGTGGCGGTATTTACGTTGTGGATGTCTATGGGCTTCGGTAACCATTCAATACCAGGTGGGCCGTGAGCTCTTCCACGTATGAAAGCAATAAAAAAACAAAAACGGAAATTATAATTTTGGGGTTGACCTTTAACTCACGATATTATCATCGCACCTTCCGCCATCGGAGCAGGTTCATCCATATCATCTGGAACTGCTGCGTTCATCGACAGTGCGTTTCCAGAGGTATTTTTTGTCACGTACCATCCGGCTATGAAATGAGCTCCCCCCACGGTGTTTCCCGAGCGCCATGACATGTCCTTCTTTAAAAAAGGCTTGTGGAGAGTATTAAGCGGTAGGCAGCGGCGTGGCTCTGCCCCTCGCATTGCTGAAGTCCATGGGCGACGGTAACCACTCACCATCAGGTGGGCCGTATGCTCGTCTGCCTACAAGGGCAATAAAAAAATGTTATCTCTTCACCGTGGAAGTCAATCGTAAGCATTTCGTATTTCACGGTACCCGACTGCGGACCCCCCCCACCCCCCACACCGCGCCGCGCCCCACAAGTCATGATGACTTTAAGTCGTATATTGAACTTCTGTATATCTACTGCTCGTAAACGGCAATTTCGTAGGTAATGATGTAATCTATACCAATATGCTTTGCACTTGAAATTATATAACTGTACGGCAGAGACCGGCCGAGTCTCCCTCTCTTCGTTCGAAGCGCCCGCGTCGGGCCGGCGCGTGCGTGGAGCTCTATGGACTCTGTTCTCGGACGAGGGCAACATTGTGTTCCATAGTAACCCACTGTCTGATTGATATTATTTCAGCGTCACGATATTCCCATCAGCGCCATCCCGTGTCTTGCGTACAGAAAGTACTTAGAGGAGGAAGAAAAACAAAAGGAAATTGACAACAAGATCCAAGAACAGATCCGCAATGGGACCTGGAACACGGCGCACAGCGACGCCGCCTCGGAGCCGCCCGTTCCTCGCTGCCCCTTCGCTGCCACTAGTGCCACTACTGGGGACCCCGCCGACAACGCTGCCACTGGGGACACCACCAGCAGCGCTACCACCGGTGTCACTACTGGAGACACCACCAGCAGTGCTACCAACGACGGCATTACTGGAGACACCACCAGCAGCGCTACCACCGGTGCTACTACTGGGGACACCGCCAGCAGCGTTACCACCGGCGGCGCTACTGGAGACACCATCAACAGTGGCGGCAGTGTAAGCAGGCAGGAGAACGATGATGGCATCCCCGCCAACAGGAAACCGGTGGTTCTGCCCGGCGGGATCGTGATGCCTCCCCCCAGGGTGGAGACCGTCAGCACCAGCTGGAAGACCCAGCACTTGACTCACGAGCAGGTCAACGAGTACTGCGCTAAGCTGTTCAAGTTTAAGACCGTCAATATTATGCTTTTCAAGTGAGTGCTTTTCTGTATTTATTGTATTTATGTATGTACACTCCGCGTCGGAGTGCATCCTGAGCAGTAGCGTGTCCCGTGTGCAGGCGCTGGGCTGACAAGCGCAAGTACACCAAGGCGCGGAAGGCCCTGCAGTACCCGGCGCTGCCCGAGGGCACCAAGCTCATCGCCATCCCCGCGCAGCACGGCGCGCACGACGCAGAAGGTAGCCCCCACTGCTCACAGACACACAAACGCGCACACTACACACAAACAGACCACATAAGACACATGTAAAAATAATTTCTGTAATTTATCTTGTGTTCGAGCATAATTCATTTGTCTTTAATTTCGTGGCAAAAAATATAAGTTGAAGTAGTTAGCGACGAACTAACGCTGCCACTAACGGCTGCGAGCAGGCGGCAAGTCCACCAAGCGCGACTGGGTCATGAACATGGACGGGCGCAGCTACCTCGCCGTGTTCCACGAGTACGTGGGCCGCGCCCTGCAGAAGCAGCCCGTCTACGAGTTCAAGCAGCTGGGTGAGTGCGGTGACGTCACGCGGGCGCGCCGTGACGTCACGCGGTGCTCACGCGCTGCTCGTGTCCGCAGAGAACGCCGCCACGCCCTACCAGGCCACGGTGTACATCGGCGGCATGCAGTACGGCGTGGGCCGCGGCTCCAGCAAGCGCCAGGCCAAGTCGGCGGCCGCGCGCGCCTCCATCCACATCCTCATCCCCGAGATGAAGGATGAGCTGGACGGCCGCCGCCGCGACGCCGACCCCGACTTCACCTTCTTCGACTACGTCGGCATCGAGGACCCGCGCATCGCCGAGTTCTGCGCCGCCACCTGCGAGCCCTCGCCGCACGCCATCCTGCGCACCTGCCTGCTCAGGAACTTCGGCGCCGGCGACCGGCACGTGCACACCGAGGTGCCCCCCGACACGTGCCACTTCGCTCTTCGGCAACTGATCACAGACTTACTTAACTTTTACCATTCCAGATGAAAAAATTTGAAAACCAAAAGATTGAATTGACAATGAAGGTGGGCAAGCACACCGCCACCGTGGTCTGCAAGAACAAGAAGACGGCCAAGCAGCGCGCGTCGCAGTCCATCCTGCAGGTGAGCATCGCCCCGCGCCCCGACCCCCGCCCCAACCCCCCGCTCACCCCCGCTGCTCCTTGCAGGCCCTGCACCCCCACGTGCGCTCGTGGGGCTCGCTGCTGCGGCTGTACGGCTCGCGGTCCGTGAAGAGCTGCAAGGAGAAGAAGCTAGAGGAGCAGCAGATCACGCTCCTGCAGGACAAGGCGCGCCACAACGAGCCTAACTACGCGGTGCTGGAGAAGCTGCGGAACGAGATGCGCAAGCTGCGGGAGCGCGACGCGGCCGTGGTGCCCATCGGCACGCTGCTGCTGGCCGACGACCTGCCCTCGCACTCCGCCTCCAACCTCAACAACGTCGAGCTCTGAGCGACTTCACGTGCCCCGGCACCCTCTACATAAGTAATAAGTCGAAACAATACTGTGCGCGCGGGGGCTGCCGCCGGGGGGCGCCACCTCCGGTCGCAGACGACTGCTGTCCCTATAATTACTCAATTTCCTCGTCTAATTTTGATTGATTTAATGAAAATATAATTCAACTTCATAAAAAGTTCCAAAACAACAGCAATTATTTATGTAAACAATAAACTTTTTTAATTTATCGTTAAAACAAACCCTGGTAATGCCGCTACCGGTGCGCGCCCCCACATGCGAGGGGGTGAGAAGGCCCAAGGACCGGCACAAACATATTCTGGGTGTCCGCAGCGCGCGGGGCCCGTGTCTCCGCGACGGAGCTGTCGTTAAATTAATTGTGTCGATTACTTGTGCACGGCGGTCGAGCTGCGGCCAGTCCCCTCGGAGCAGGCGTGTTGCGCTGGGGCTCGGGATGAGAAAAAACTTTCACCGAAATACTAATTAAAACTCTATTTGATTATTACGACCTTCATGGTCCACTTTCGTCCGCTGCATCTCTTCGAGTAGAAGTGAGTGCCGACAGCTGGGCGTGTGCCCCCGCGCAGCCGATACCACGGTTCTACGGTATCCAGAACATCCCCGGTAGTACTACTGGTCGCTTCGGTATCACAGATGGCGCTACTTACATCTCTATCGACATCCTTTGACACAACTTTTTAAATAATGTTAGTTAAACATCTGTTTAGGCTTCGATCAACAATAGTAACTAGATAAAGGGATACGTACAAAATTAAAGCAAAAACTGTCCGCGTGAATATATACTTATATAGTTACATTCGTTTACTAACAAACGGAGAAAAAAGTTTTGAAACACTTTTACGTTCAAACTAATTACAACTATGGCACCTAGTAATAAAGTCACAAATCTCTAAAATATTATCTAATACTTACGATTATTCGTCACATAAAACGAGCAAAGCAATAAATTACTCCTGTCACTTACCAATAAAAAGACATATTTTAAACAATTTTTAATGTTAAATCAATCTTAAACGGCAACAAATAAAGTAACTTTTCCCTTAATTGCTCTGAGAACTAACATCGTTTTGCTTTATTTATTTTTGCTTTTTGAAATGCCGATTTCTATTTACTACAGGAAGTAAGGGAGTCGCGCTGAACACTAAAATAATTTATTAATGAATTAAAGTAAAAGTTTAGTTGTTTACTTTTTATGTTTTGGAAATGTATGTTTGTTAGTATCTATACATTTCTTATTATTTTATTAGCGTTACGTTTTTGTGTAATATATATTTTTAAGTTTTCGCGACCAGTGCACATAATAAAACAACGTTTAAACGGTTTCAAGCGCGGTATTTTTATTACAATGTTTCGGCCACGTTTCAGTAGCCGTGAGCACGGAAGGCAAAGATGTCCAGTGTCAATAAGCGGAGATCTTAGCTGGCTTATAAAAGTCATCTCTTGTTTCTCTGGCGACAATCGAGATCCATTCTGCACACGTGATTGCTAGGAAAGCTAAAATAAAAATGGAAAGCTAAGTATCTAATGAGAGTCCAACAAACAGACACAAAAGCAGCATTAACCAATTTTAACCAACTAATTTTGAAGTGCTGCTAACAAATTTTAAAAAATTATTACAACACAAATCTACTCCATGCATTTACTGTTCTGTTAAGCAAAAGTTTGTCCATGTGTTGGCCGAGCCTTGGCCAACATTTGTAGCGGTGGTTAAAAATCGGTAATTTTGTTCAAAATTTAATATTATTTATAAGTTTAAAGCTTACAATATAGTTTATACTTCATGTACTTACCGAAAGTAAGATACTCCGGCCGTTAAATTGCTTTTTCGGGCCTAATTTTTGCAACTTTTAAATACATACTGCGGTATTGTGAGACGGGTTGACATTGGCTGTGTTTGAAGTGAACTAAACAAAATAAGAGCGCACATTTCAAGTGAGCTGTTATTTGACGAGACGGATTTTATACACCGACCCGAAATCTAGTTACTATTGTTGATCGAAGTGTTTAGGGCTCTATATACTTAGTTTTATTTTCATTGTTCAAGTCAAGCCACCTATTTTTAAGTCTAAATAATATTGTACAATACGTTAGAACATAATATTACAATACGCTGGCAACATATTACCACCTCAACACGGCGTGTCCGGGTGGCGCGCGCGTCGTGGTGCTGACCGCGGCCCCCTGTCCCGGGTCAGGGTGAAGGAGCGCAAGAGTAGCCACCCCTACGACAGTCTCACAAGAGCGGGGCGTTGATGTCTAGGGGAAAATCGGACCATGACCACAAAAAAATTAGTATCCAACATACTTTATTCACGACCAGCGGCACCCGGGCACGCCGTGGTCGTGTGAAAACCATCGATTTCTTGAAGCCAGCACCCAGCTTGGTCACAATCGGATCAATGGTTTGGGAACGCACTTAGGACAAATATACAAACTCCATTTTTATATAATATATAGAAGATAATGAATTCAAATCAAAAATAATCTCATTAATTATGATTAGCGCTAGTGGGGTCCGAGCTATTTATTGTAGTCTATGAACTTTTCAAATAAAATAAAGTGTTAAAATTTGAGATTCTTTTTATTAAAAAAATAATAAATACATCCACCCTTCTGTTCTCAGCCTATTTTACAAGTGACATCGAATTGTCTGGTTTAATACTTAACTATAAAATGTTATTAATTGATTTTTAATATTCAGATAAAATCATGTTCTTTGCGTTTTTAATTGAATCTCTATAGAATCCTAAAATCGTTCATTAATGTAAAATTATGTAGATGCACACATATATGTACATGTATGCATCTACATAATTTCCTTTCCTATCCTTTCCGATCCTATTTATGAAAGAACCAAAATCTTAATATCAAGATAATCCTTATTTTACTAAAATCGTGCGTCAATTCGGTGGCGCCGTTCGAGGGCGCTCGGCGGCTGTCGTCTAGGCACCAAAATGATACCAAGGGCCGTGGTCGCCGCCTCCCAATTTTGCGCCCTTTTAATTTCCTGTCGTCGCTGCCCTGCTTCTTACCACCAACGATTTAAGTTTGTCGATTTCGTTCATGACAATGAAAATGCGTTAAAGACAGGTTGTCGTTGGTAAGTTTGTCCGATGAACCATGATGTCTTCTGCAGCAGCTTATTTCAAGTGCATCTACGAGCAGCTTGTAGGTTCTACCTTCCAGTGTAACCCAGCGACGACTTGTAGTCCGTTACCACAAGTTTAGTTTTATATTTGTGGATGGAGAGTTCAAACGTGTAGTGACATGCTGTGCACTCTATTTAACACTGCCAACATGTCGGACTCGCCGGCCGCCAACATCGCGCCATTACGTACGGTTGTCTCTTCCACGCGTCGGAGGTTTGTGATTTTATGGCGTCGATGCCCACGTCCCAGTCGCAGTGACGGGTACACAGTTCGCATTAGTTGTCTGTGGACCCTTGAGAACGCATACGCAAGAGTACTGGGATCATTTTTTTGTGCTATGTTGTGACCAGTGAAAGAATGGTGTGGCCGCAAAGTGCCTATGAGAAGTTGGCTCCAGAAATATACTTGCACATGAAACCATCATATTAAAATCTGTTGCTGGAGTAACAGAATATTTTAGTTCGGCGTACACTGGGTAACGGCTTGGAGTCCGTACCAATAGCATTACAGTACTAATAGGTAGTAGTAAGTATCATATTGTTATAACAATAATATTATCAGGTGAATGGTATGATACAATAAATTTTGGTAACGCTCAAGGTCACGTACCTTGCATCTCACACTGACTGAACGCCTGCGCCAGATATAATTACAATGTGTTCTTTCCAAGAAGCCTCTGTTCACTCAGAGTAATTACACATTTACGTCGATTTGGGTAGTTTTGTTCCGTCCATTGAAATTTGTTATCGATTTGTAATTACAAGCAGTACTTAGGCAGTTCAATAAGCGGTAGTGTGAGCGCGAGACTATGATGAACTATGAGTCCCATTTCGGGCGCACGGTCGGTCGCTCTCCGTCGCTGGACGCTAACACGTTGGAGACTCCGCCGTGCTCCACCGCTGGGAATGAAGCCTGTAACGTAATAAATTCATCCAAATCCATGAAAAAACACAAAAATACATACGAATCTATTGATAGCGGCAAATCTATGACAACGCTACCTCGTACTGCTACGATTGGTTAGTTTGGCTACGAGCTTCGATTGTCTTATTATCTAGACTAGCTGTCCGCCGCAGATTCCCTGACGCACGTTAAGTCGCGTCGGCAGAGATTCATGCTCAGCTCTGGGGAGAAGGATAACGTATCCGAAGTACTACGAAGGATAGCGTTGCCGGCGGCTCGAATTAAGAAAATAAGCAACTCTTTTAGGGGGCTGGGTGTACAGCTTTTCAACAAGATCCCACTAAACGTTCAATTACTACCTGTTCATAGATTTAAGAAAACTGTTAAGGAACGTTTGTGCAACAAGGCATATTATAAAGTTAAGGATTATTTACTAGATGGCACTACGTGGGAATGAGGCGCTNAACTCTTTTAGGGGGCTGGGTGTACAGCTTTTCAACAAGATCCCACTAAACGTTCAATTACTACCTGTTCATAGATTTAAGAAAACTGTTAAGGAACGTTTGTGCAACAAGGCATATTATAAAGTTAAGGATTATTTACTAGATGGCACTACGTGGGAATGAGGCGCTCGCTCCTGGCCTTTTCATTTTTCATTATTATTATTATTATTTTTAATTGTATTTTTTTGACTTGTTTTTTCTTTTATTGTGAATATTTCTATTTATTAAAAAAAAAGAAAATATTTGAGAAAAAACAAAAAAAAAAGCCCGCTGAGTTTGTTTCGCCGGTTCTTCTCAGGACTGTGGCTTTTTTTTGGAACCGGTGGTAGAGTTAACATTGTTATTTGTATTTTGACATTCAACAAGTGTGTCATACTGACATCTAAGTTGAAATAAATGATTTTGAATTTTGAATTTGAATTTTTGTACATTGTTCCGGTTCAGAGCGATGAGCGTGAAAACGAAACAGAGTTACTTTCGTATTAATAATATTTATTATTTGCTGTACCTATAATGTTTGGCATTTAATTGCTTTTTGTTATTTAGTTTGTTGGATGAGCTCATAGCCCACCTAATATTAAATGTTAAGCGGAGCCCATAGAAATCAACAATGTAAATTGCGCCAACCAGCACGAGACAGGAGTTCTAAGTTCTCCCACTACTGCTTCATGGTGGAAACCACCACCGGCACAGCGTGTGTCTACCCGTGAGGGCTCACAATACGTCCTACAATAACTACTGAACTCCCGTTTTAATAAGCCTTATCATGCTCTAAATTAATCTCCGTCTTCCTGTAAAAATACACCAGAATCTTGAATATTGCAGTCGTCGTGGCCTAAAGGGTAAGACGTTCGGTGCATTCGTGTTGAGCAATGCACCGGTGTTCGAATCTCAGGCCGGTAACAAATTTTTCAAATGAAATACGTACTTAACAAAATATGTTCACGATTTACTTCCACGGTGAAGGAATAACATCGTGTAATAAAATCAAACCAAATTACTGGTGGTAGGACCTCTTGTGAGTCCGCGCGGGTAGGTACCACCACCCTGCCTATTTCTGCCGTGAAGCAGTAATGCGTTTCGGTTTAAAGGGTGGGGCAGCCGTTGTACCTAACTATACTTGAGACCTTAGAACTTATATCTCAAGGTGGGTGGTGCATTTACGTTGTAGATGTCTATGGGCTCCAGTAACCACTTAACACCAGGTGGGCTCGTCCACCCATCTAAGCAATAAAAAAAAAAGAATCCGAATTAGTTCCGGAGATGTGCGCGGACAAACCAACAGATTTCAGTCGGACCGCGGATGCTGTGAGCTGACCTGCGCGAGGCCGAGCCACCTCTCCTTGATGAAGTCGGCAGCGCGCTCCGCGATCATGATGACCGGCGCGTTGGTGTTGCCCGAGGTCACACTCGGCATCACGCTCGCGTCCGCCACGCGCAGCCGGTCCAGTCCTTGCACCTTCAATCGACCGTAACAATTGTAACTGTTGGGCTAGATGTAACTTGCTAGCACGTACCTACTTAAGTATGTATACTTTAAACAGGATTTATGACCGTTTTATAGGCTTGTCTATGTAAGGAACGCGGTGGTTGCATATTTGGTAAATACAAGAACAAGTGACAAGAACTAATGTTAATTACCTGGAGTAGGTTGTCGACCACTGCGCCGGGATCGCCCCGCGGCCCCATCCTGCAGGAGCCGGCTTGGTGGTTTTCAGGACCCGTCTGCATCCTGACTGCACACTCCCAGTATGCATCACATCCAAACTTTAGTTTCTCGCATCCCTTGACTGGGGTCTTGTCCAGCTTCAGTCCGTATCGCTTCAGAGCCGTCGTTTCCGACAGTTTGATGGCGAACTTAATGCCTTCCACTAGGGTTTTGACGTCGTCTGGATGGGTCAGGTAGCTAGAAGGAGTTTTATTGAAAGCGTACAGCCTATATTCCGACATTACAGAGACAGTCGCTGGATTTTTATTGTCGCCATACACTATGGTATCGATGAGAACTCCAAGTCTTAAATATGATTTATTTTGATTGCATTCAATAAACGTACGAGCTCCCAGTCCAGACATTATCACAATCATAGTTATTTCAGTACTTTATGCTTCCAAACATACTTGGTTATGAATAAAAGAATGTCACTGAAATATATTTTTTTAACTATGTAACTAACTTTTGGCTGAATCTAACAAATAATGAAACTTATAATAATACTCCTACCCACTTTGGGACATTAGGTCGGAGTCTCACATATAGAATAACGGCTCTCTCAGTTTTCAATTCTCAATTCAAATTGGACCATACCCGACCCAAGCGACGGGACAGTGCGAATCTGGAATAGCCCTTTAGGCTAGTAGCGAATAAGTAGGAAAAAAAATCGGCTCACAAGGATGCTATTTGAGGGCAGAAATAGGCAGCATGGGAGCTACCTACATTACTATGCACCCCACAACTAGTAGTGCAGATTTCAAATAGTATAATTTAATGTATTATATTTTATTATAAGTACAGTAACAGCACTCAAGGTTAACAAGTTACTTAGACTAGTGATGAGTATCAATCAGGTCAGAAGAGGAGAGTCATACTTTGCATATATTTTGGGATATTCATAAGGATCTGCGGATGATATCTCAAGTTTCCCCCTGCTCTTGGGGCGCAGGACCGTCGGTATGATCTGTATGGAGCGAGAGCCGTTGTCCAGCCTCTCTCCGACCATGCCGGTCTTGGCGCAGTCGGCTAGGAATCCGCCGAAGAACAGCTGGATGTCGGGGCGGTCTTCTGCGGGGTTCGCGTACTTCGTGTTTATGAAGGCCGTTACTTCCGAGATACCTGCAGCATGGACGTTCTTTGTGCTTAGGTGCGATACACGTACAGCCGACATTTTAATGAAAAAACGGCTGTCGAGATCGGTCTCGGGTCATAGACTACAACCATAAAGAAGACTGACCGGTGCCAGACATGAGGCCGTCTCTGAAGAGCAGATACTCCATGGCGGTGGCCCAGTTGAGTGGCGCGGTGTTGTTGTCGTTGATGCGGAAGGTGAGGAAGTGCGCGACGTGGTTGTGCAGGTTGCGGCCGACGGCGGGCAGCGCGTGCACCGGCGCCACGCCCGCGCGCCGCAGCACGCCCGGCTCGCCCACGCCGCTCAGCTGCAGCAGCTGCGGCGACCCGATGGCGCCGCCGCTGCACCACACAACTGCACTTTCTATTCTCCACTTCTAATTTACTTTCAAACTAATTTACAAACCTAAGCTTCGCTTGGAGTATAAGCCTAGCTTTGACTCTGCAAGAATACGTAACCGATTTTTTTTAAAAGATCCATATTTTCAGTAACATTGAACATTAGAACTTTCAAGATTATTTTTTTATTTATTGCTTAGGTGGGTGGACGAACTCATGGCCCACTTGATGTTAAGTGGTTACCAGAGCACATAGACATCTACAACGTAAATACCGCCACCTACCTTGAGATATAAGTTTCAACGTTTCAGTTTTTACAGTACAACGGCTGTTCCACCCTTCAAACCGAAACGCATTACTGCTTCACAGCAGAAATAGCTGCCTAATTTCTACTACTCCTATTATACCCGTGCGGACTCACAAGTCGTCTCACTACCAGTAACAAAGCCAAATGTGAGTCAAGGCCTTAGACTTAACCTTCAAGCCTATTCAACGTAATTGTACTACATATTCTACATCTTCAAGAGCTGACAATTGACGTTCTTGCCACTCTGACACAATTCCTTATTCTTTTATTTTGTAATAAATTCTCCTTGTCCGCCAATCGATGTCTAATTATAATAACTCAGTAGCTTACGATGCCTTCATATACAACAAACAAAAATTAATTAACGTTAATGCTATAACCAAATGTAGTTATGTGCGGTAGACACCACCGCTGGCTTATTTCTCATTTCGAAGCTCGCAAAAGCCGACCAATGAGAGAGCTCGGGTCACCTTAAGATGATTTCGTTATTCGCATAGACGAGCTGAGTTCCTCCGCGGGAGTCCCTGAGTTTGACGGCGTAGGCCTGCCTCGTGGTCTGGTCTATGAGCACCCTGGTGACGGTGGTGTTGAGCATGACGTGCAGGTTGCGGCGGCGGCGGGCGGGCCGCAGGAAGGCGCGCGCCGCACTCAGCCGCGACCCGTTCCTGTTGGTGGTCTGCGCGATCGCGAACCCGGCCTGCTGCTCACCGTTGAGGTCGCGCACCCGGTACCCTGCGGGAGCCGCTCTTCATTATAAAGTTATTTATTTTGGTACTTAACAGCTGTAGAAAGCTGCCTCGTAGACACTCCTTATTATACAACATCGTAAGGTCTTTATAAAAACAACAATATCAGAGTTCAATATCAGAACAACTAGTTGCTGATTTATGCAGTTCCTATCATCTCCTGAACATGAGAACTACAAGTCTTAAATATAATTTATTTGTTATATTTGAATGAACATGAAAAACATGAAAAATAAAACTATATCATTGGAACCTGAAATTTTTTTTTTTTTTTTTTGAAGTGAAACTTCTTTATCGGCGTTGGAAAAAAATTTACCGTCACATTTTTCGGTTACGCGTCACATTTTTCCGTTACGCGCCATCTGTTTTGTATTCATGTCTATGATAATAAAATCCTTTTGTTTAAACTTTATCTAATTTAACTTTTTTGTATTCATGTCTATGATAATAAAATCCTTTTGTTTAAACTTTATCTAATTTAACTTTTTTGTATTCATGTCTATGATAATAAAATCCTTTTGTTTAAACTTTATCTAATTTAACTTTATTTAACCAATTTCTAGAAAGTTGCATGTAGATCATTTTTCGAAAAATAAGGCCATAAACAAGTTTCACTTCTTACGTGTGTACACTAGTACACGCACACATTTTTTTTTATTGCTTAGATGGGTGGACGAGCTCACAGCCCACCTGGTGTTAAATGGTTACTGGAGCTCATAGACATCTACAACGTAAATGCGCCACCCACCTTGAGATATAAGTTCTAAGATCTCAGTATAGTTACAACGACTACCCCACCCTTCGAACCGAAACGCATTACTGCTTCACGGCGGAAATAGGCGGGGTGGTTGTACCTACCCGTGCGGCCTCCCAAGAGGTCCTACCACCAGTAATTACGCAAATTATAATTTTGCGGGTTTAATTTTTATTACACGATGTTATTCCTTCACCGTGGAAGTCAATCGTGAACATTTGTTGAGTACGTATTTCATTGGAAAAATTGGTACCCGCCTGCGGGATTCGAACACCGGTGCATCGCTACACACGAGTGCATCGGACGTCTTATCCTTTAGCCCACGACGATCTTCGAAGCGATAGCATGGTTTGACACTCAATATGTGTCTTTTGATGACGCTTAGGTTAAGGTCAATGATTTGAATTTCAATGATTTCTGATAGAATAAGATCTAAAGTCAGTGAGGAATACCGTGGCAATATCCACGTGCAGTGATGAATTTTTGAGAAACGTTATCAGAATGTCGGTTCGTGTGGATTCTAATACAGTTCTCGAGATGTTTTGTTAAGAACAAAATGTCAATAACCAAGTTAAAATGAACAAGACTTTGCCCCGACGACAGCACCGGCTCACGATTTCAACCACGGGTCCCTCACACCCGGGACACGCAGAGAGCACCTACGGTTAGGCAGAGTATTCTAATTAGATGGGTCATGATCATACCTAATTCTTCTCCAGCGTTGACCAAACTGTAGCTGAGTGGGGGGTGGTAAGGGAACTGCGAGACAGTGAGCGGTCCACCGACTCCGTGATACCCAGTGTCCATCTCTTCGACCTGCTTGTTGTCCTCCGACTTGAGGAAGTACGGGAGCACGTCCTCGTACGACCAGCCTTCGTTGCCGAGTGCAGCCCAGTCGTCGTAGTCTTTATGGGATCCTCGAATATACATCATTCCATTCATTACTGACGTTCCTCCTAAGACCTGTAGTATTGATCAGTTGAGGTGAGTGAGCGTCGAGAAGTCCATTGCAGACCGTTAAGAAGTTATTGCAGTAATACTACTACAATAACCACCACCGCCACCACTACCACTACCAAAACCACCATCACCACTACGAATACTACTTTCATGTTGTAATGTTCATGGGCTCCGGTAAGTATTTATCGGATGGGCCGCGAGGTTGTTCACCCGTGCAAAAAAAAAGCCATGACATGTCTACTTTAGTGTGAGTAGCCAATGCGGCGAGGGCTTCAGTGACATGTCTGCATTTGCTTAATTCTAAGTTCACTGACCTTTCCTCTGGGCCAATAGCACTTCCTGTCTTTTTCCGCGAGACAGGCGGCGGGCTCCGGCTCAGTGTGGTAGCCCCAGTCGATGCTGGAGCCGATGAAGTTCAGGAACATTGATGGGACCTGGGCACCGGTCGGCTCGTCGAAACCTGTAGTCCAACGTTCACGTATTGATAACGGAGCCGCTCTCACGTGCTCACCGGGGACCACGAAGCTGCTTCATGCGTACCGTGCATAGAGGAGACATGGCCTATTGATGAATCATTTCAATTCTGAGGAATTGTTTGAGATGATACTATTATCTCGTTTTTACCATCGTACCGCCCGCCAGCGCAAATCATCCATACGACCTGGAGCCACTGCGCTCATCCACAGTGCGTTTCCAAAGATTTATTTTCCGGCTTTGAAATGAGCTCCCCTCCACGGTGCTTTTCGAGCGCTATGACATGTCCGTCTTCAAACGAGGTTTGTGGAGAGTACTTTACTGTATGTAGCGGCTTGGCTCTGCCCTTGACATTGCTGAAGTCTATGGGTGACGGTAACCACTCATCATCAGGTGGGCCGTATGCTCGTCTTCTTACAAGAGCAATAAAAAAACCTGTTCATACGCTGAGAGGTCACAAGAACCAAAGATGATCACACGCCACTAATTAATTAAGCAAGCAACTGGTTCCACCTTTCTTCAACTGGCGTCCACAGGTCACTTCACCTCATTTCAATTACTAGTGCACTAGATATAGTAGGGACTATATGATTAGTAGAGACTAATCATTCCGCTTTCTGTTCATAATAAAATATAGAATGAAGTCGTGAGTAGAGTCGTTGAGTCGTGGCACCTGCTTCGAGCAGCAGCACCCTCCAGTGCGGCACCTCGGCGAGGCGCGCCGCCACCACGGACCCCGCGGACCCGCCCCCCACCACTATGAAGTCGTACACGGACTCCATGTCACTACGGTACTGGAACATAGTATAACACGACCCATATATCTAATAAAATAAAAATGAATTGCTGTTCGTTAGTCTCGCTAAAACTCGAGAACGGCTGGACCGATTTGGCTAATTTTCGTCTTGAATTATTTGTGGAAGTCCAGAGAAGGTTTAAAAGGTAGATAAATATGAAAATACTCGGAATTAAATAAAAATAACAATTTTGTTTTTCTTTTTATGTTTTGTCCGCCGTCGGACGGATTCCTTTTGTTTGTTTTAAGTTTATTTTATACAAAAGTTTGGGTCTTTTATTTATCGATTGAGGCACTACGAAGTGTGCCGGGTCAGTTAGTTTCTAATAAAATGCACCTCTGATCACAATACACAATGTTATACTGTGATTCTATGAAGACTGTCAGCCATACTAAAAGTATAGTTCTATGGGATTTAACCTACGAGAAAATGAGATAGAATACTTTCACTTCTACCGTGTGTGACTGACAGTCTTCAGTCGACAACACTACATACATCATTGAGGCGGAAGAAGCTTTCACTAAGAAAGTACTTTAAATTTTTTTATTTAGTAACGAGATGCTTTCATGGATAACACACCCATACACACACGCCTGTATGCACGCGATCGTCACATACTCGTAGACGCGAATTGAGTACAGTCTAGTTGTTCGTCGACAGGGAGACTGAACAAGACGACGCGACGGCCTCACCCACGTATACGTCACTGATCTCAGTACCTGTGTCCGTCCACAAGGGTCCTCTAGGTCGCACTGGCTGCGCAAGAACACCTCCAGCAGTCCCATGAACAGCATGAAGGCCCCTCCGCCGCACGTCGCCGCCAGGGTCGGACCCGGCTGCGACATCGGGCAGTCGCACGATGCCATCCTAGCTGGGAAAGTCTGACAACAACAACACAATGTTGTTCAATGTAACACTATAGACCTGCTGTATGAAGTTGTATGTACCTGATACAAATATGTAATACAGTGTTTATAGACACCGCATACCCACATACTTGGGATGTCAACAGATTTTGTCTATTTCTGCCGTGAAGCAGTAAAGCGTTTCGGTTTGAAAGGTGGAGCAGCCGTTGTAACTATACTGAGACCTTACAACTTATATCTCAAGGTGGGTGGCGCATTTACGTTGTAGATGTGTATGGGCTCCAGTAACCACTTAACACCAGGTGGGCTGTGAGCTCGTCCACCCATCTAAGCAATAAATTTCTGAGAGTGTCTGACTCAACAGCTTTGTGTGTCCTCGACGTCGCGTCGGCACACAGCGAGATACTGCCGCCGCGCAGACTCGGCCTACAGAGTACTGCACTCAATCCGCTCTTGTAAACCAAAATTACAAAATAATCCATTGATTTACTTATGCGTTAATTAATAAACATTTTATAATCATCTTTTATTCATATTTTATCTATTGTGAAAATGTGTATTAAGTCGAATTTAACAAATTAAATGAATTTAATTTGAACATTAGCTATATTTATTTGTAGAATCTTTGTAAACAATAGTAGCCGGCGCGACTGACTTGTGGCGGCTCCAGTGGACCTGCGGTTATTGTGTGCAAGGCACTCAGCTTAGATATAGAGATAGCCTCGCACTCAATCTGCACTGCAGTAATTGTAATCTTTTATGTGCACCTCACACTGTGGACTCCATACTGGACGGCTGCGTCCGTGGGTACTCGGAACAAGCTCCGACCGTGGACACGAAAAGTCGTGAGAAACATCGGAGTGCTTGTAAAATTAGCATTTAATAACAACTTTATTGTAGAAATGAATCATGGCATAAGTCGGAAAGAAAGTGCATTAATTAAATAATTAAATACATTTCTCGAACGCTGAGATAGTGACGCAGTTTACAGTAACAAACATCCATCACGGATATGTCGAAAGCGCATGTAGCTTTCTATACTTCCCTGCACATAACATTATATTAATTTGTTACAATTTCGACTTATTTTTATTAAGTTTACACAACTTCAGGTACAGCGCACACGACCTCAATCAAATGTTTGGAGAAGCGTCCGATGGAAATGTACTAAAGAAGTAAGTGACATAAGATCGTTACTATCTCAATATTCAACACTGTAACATTGTTAATATAAAATCAAGTTTTTTTTTCAACTGTAATCTCAACTAATTAATTGACGCGAACGTCCCTTTGGCCGACCTTAGCGAAAGACGCAACTTAACTAGCTCTAGAGATGTCGCACCTTTTAGCCGTAGTGGTAGTGGGTCATCTTGTGAGCCCGCACCGGCTACCACCACTACCCTGTCTGTTTCTGCCGTGAAGCAGTTGTGCGGTTTAAATGATGGGACAGCTGCTGTACCGTAAAAATAGATTCTATTATTATTATTCTATTTATGTTGTTGTTGTCTATGAACTCCGGTAACCACTTAACACCCAGAGGGCCGTGAGCTCGTTCGCACAAATTATAAAACCTTGGAGCACATCCGTGCGCAGGCGACACTTCCCACAAGATATGTCACGCGCGGTCTCCACCGGTTGGTCCTGATGCTTATGACGTTGTCGAGGAGTAACGCAGTAAATGAGCACGGACATAAAGTGCGAGTGAACGTAGCGAGGAGAAACCGCGTCCATCTACGTACTAATCGTATGGTGTGTTGCGTGATGAGAGTGCTGGATATTCGGGAGGAAATTAACTCTTCAACATGGGTATATTCGTAAGTAACACAGCCTCGGCCACGCATCAGCCATTCACCGCAGCCACTAGACTCGTGACGGAGCGCAGCCTCCCGGGCTTGCGGAGTGAGCGGACGGCACTCATCTCCGTGTAATGTCAAGGATGGCGCGAATGTCACGCCGCCGCTCTCTGTCTGCGTACGTAAGTTGTTGTTTGAACACGTGTAGAAGCGACAGGGGCGCCGCGCACACGCGGTCTGTCTGTGCGTGGTGCTCGCAGGCCGCTGTCGAACCCACGGAATAGATAAATAAGGTTGGAATGGTAATGTAGGCGGGGCAAGCGTGCCACAGTTATGATAGAACAAACATAACTCGACCGATTCTTTCATTCACCGCGTTTAGTGCGCTTCGGACTACTTGGCGAACAGATCTCCGCTTTATAGTGCCGTGTTGTGCAATTATAACTTGTAAAACATAAAATCAGACCTCAAGTATAGAGCGAGGAGGTATATCTTTCGATCGGTAAGTCGAAATTACCATTTAATTACAATATTATTTGTCTAAAACATAAAAATATACTGAGCATTATGAAATTCCAAACATTAACAATATTATTGCAGCAAGTTATAAATAGCATACATTGCGCGATGTGTACTCGCCCAATGAACGCAATGACCAAGTCAGCTTCCAATGTACTACATGCATTGCGTTCTCTACACTTCAATCTTTGAAATTTCGGCCTTTGCCCTGATTGGCCGTGCAGTTTGTCGATAGTGAGGTGACCATGTGGTAAAATCATCGACAGAATTCTCGACTATATTTACATTTGACATGGATAATTTTTGCATTATTTTATATTTAATTAATGATACCTAGTATATTCTTAGTGAGACGTATTTTGAGTAAAATAAATATGTATTATTATTATTGAATTATTATCATTGAATTAAAGTGAAGGTATAATATAAAGGGACATGTAGACCTCTAATTTACGGGTATTTACTATATTGTCTAAGACGTATTAAAATCTAAGTAAAATGCTATTTGACTTATGCAGTAAATTAAAAATTTTAGGTTTCCTAAAGAACCTAACGCCAGGGAACAATGGATTGACGTGACAGGTAGAGGAAACTGGAGACAAAGACGAGTACTATTTGCTCTAAACATTTTACTGAAAATGATTTTATCATAAAAAAAATCAGAATACACTTAGTTTTGAAAAATTCATTCGCAATTAATAGCAAGCGCCAACTGCTTAACAAATACGTTTTATTCCAGCGACAGTGACTATTTGTAATTAATAAAAGTAAAATAGTTTTTTTTTTCAATATTTATTTCATGTTTCATTTTCTCCATTCATTCATCAGATAATTTATCGATAAAGAATATCGATTTTATCAAGCACTAGCGTGTATGAACATTTTTATTGCCTTTTTGCGTGTGTGAGTGTGTATGCCTACGGGTGTTTTGTGCTAGTTTGCGAACGAATATCTGTCCTGAGATTTATGTGTGGGTGTTTTTGTTGTGTGCGAAATACTTGTAATCACAGTGTGTGTATGTGTAGAAATTAAAATAGTGGGGATGAAGCGGCGACACTGGTTCTAATACAAAATTAGAGCAAAGGCCTTTCCAACCTTATTTATCTATTCCGTGGTCGAACCCAACCTAGCAGTGGGAGTAGTGCCGATCGTACTCGCGCGCACTCTTCACGCGACTTGCACTATCTGATGTGTATAAATCGATACAGAATAGTTGAGGCAATTGAAGTAGACAGTGTTATAAATGTAAACGATCTACGGTAACTGCACAAGGTGACCCCCCGCTCACCGTCGAGCTACTGGGAGCTTCTTTGCTGTACTTTTACAACACTACCGACACCAGACAACTGTTCCTCCTCGTTCCTTGTCACGCGTCACTTGGGTCTCGGGATGGTTGTCGACATTAACTGGCTTCTGTGTGCACGCAGACCACGAGCTGCTGTGTTACAATCCGTTTGTACGTATTCAGTAATGTGTTCGAAATCAAATGAAAATGTGTTGCCAATAATTATAGAGGCTGTGTCCCTGTCCTTGTAAAACTGGTAAAGGCTCGGGGACACCAGTAAATCCTCATTAATAAAAACAAAAGTTGTGTAGGTATACTTCGAGCTGCCGTTCCCCGGGGCGGAGTCACACACACAAGCAGCCCCAGGTTAGACGCACTCCTCAATTCATGTGCAATTTGCATTCTTTTCCACGTATCTTGACCTTCAATTAGACCTTCAATTCAATACGTTCATATTTTTTATACATTTAGTTTGGTTTTATTTTATACAAACTATAAGTACATTTTCTTTGTTACAGATAATTGAAAAGCGAACTAACAATATCATGAGGATATTACTTTAACGAAACTATTTTCTCTATAAGCTTGCAGTTTACGTCACGCGTCTCGGACTCCTCCTAATGTCCAATATAATAATGCGTTTAGGATGATGTTGTCACTGCCGCGCTTTTGTAGTGCATCCACAATGTTTGCGACATCTCACACCGATGACTTCTTTGCAATAATGTGGAAGAGAAGTGCATCGTTATTGCGTCGAGTTCGTGACAGTGAAAACAGTCTTTTGAGAATCATATCGAGCAAGATCGAGGGACTGCTGATCAATAGCCTTTGCAGTAGGCACTTGGAAGGAGAAAAATAATAATATATAATGGTATAAAATGTATAATATAATGATAGTTATGTGTTAGATTTTTAAGTTACTAACATAGATTATAAGTAATTATTACTAACAAAATCTTATGGTTTTAAAAAAAAAAATAACTGAAATAAAGCATTAATAATAATAATAATAATAATGTCCCGTAACATCACCGGTTATATATAACATATAGATAGACAATACAGAGACGTGACGTCATTAGACGCGTTAAGAAGTCTTTCGGAATAAGATGATGTTAAAGTGTATCCTTCAGTTCCACTCGCGTTACATTCGAAAGATTGCATCTGGTTGTGAAATAAACGTGCACTAGGTGTGCACTTGTCTCCGGCGCACCGGCTAACTACAAACGTACCAGCTTTCCCTGGGCTGGATTTTGGAAGAAGGAATAAGCTTTCACTTCGTGGCGTCGACGTCGTTCTCATCTGAGATTGGACATCAGCATTTTCTGAGTGTACCAGTGTACTGAGGAGGCCAACCGGTAATTAGCGCTAGTAGGACGTATGTATTTCCTGCCCGCACGGGTACGGACCACCGTCCTGCCCACTGCTGCCGCGGAAAAGTGGTGTGTACGTTTGAAGAGTAGGATTCCAATCGTATCCCTTGCCGCTGTTGAGGTGGACAGCCTTCCTTGCGTCATGATGTTTGTTATAGGTACCTACACGCTTCAATGACCGCTTAATATAAGGAAAGCCGTAAGTATGTCTGCCGATCGCAGTTAATAAAATACTCACGCATGTAAATACGAACACAGTACGCAGTCAAAGTGATTTTAATAAGTTCACACCGTTTTGAACCGTCAAGAACGTGCGCACGTTGACGTGCTCTGGTTCCTTTGGTTCCTCATTTATCTCAAGCCTCACGGTCCCAGATCTAACTGGGTCTGACTAGTTGCGCGGGTCTGGGCGCCGACTGTTTGCCACCAGCTGCCGCGGGCGGAGTGAGTCTCTATGGAAGTGAGGTCGTGTTCTTGTTACTCCACCAGTCTCACCCACCCAGCGCGACGTGCAGACGCTCGTCAATAGGACGCGACGTTATCCACGACGCTACACAGGGCCCGTGTGGCGTGCAGTCGAGCGCCGACCCGACGCTGCTACTTGGCGGACATTTGATATTCAAGTTAAAGGACAAATAGAGTTGAACACTTGTTGAGTAGGTGCTGTTGGCGTTAGTTGTCTAGTCTACGTGGACGAGGGCCTAGGGCGCTGCAAGTTGTTGATTAAAGGAAATTAACCTTCGTAATAATACAATTTCACGAGCTAGCTATCGGTACTGTTGCCCGTGAACAGGCTAATAAAGATATGGGGACGCTCCCACTGCTACACTCGACTGCCTGCAGTACCTAGCCGATTAAATACTACAGTTAGTACAGTCAGAAAACATATTTAAGGCGCGAAATTTGAATTAGTGTACCTACATAATGTGAATATAGAACTACCGTAGATTGGGGGGAATCGAAACCCTTTCCAAATCCAACACAAATTTTCGATGGTTTTTTTAGGGAAATACCAATAAAATTGAGATTAAAATGGTTCCGGAGGCTTAAATTTTTTTATACGATGCGTTATTATACATAATTCAATACAAAATATACACAAAAACTGAAAAAAAATAGTTTGACCCCATTCACCTTGGTTTTGGGGTGAATCGGTTACGTATGGGAACAATAGTTTTTCGATAGGGCTGGCACTATTTAGTTGTTAGATAGATACCTAGCTTTAGGTAATTAACTTTTTAATATTTTTAATGAGTTACAAAACTTTGATGCCTAAATTAAACTATTTAATATTCTTAAACATTAAATAAAAGTCATTTTCAGTTCGACAAAGTTAAATCTAACAACTTATCAAAAGTATAGTGACATCCCAGATTTGTCCCTATTCTAACTCTAGTTTCTATTCCCCCCAAACTACTGTACTGATTTGTGTCGGAGGTAGTATTGTTGTCGGGCGAAGAGCACGCTAGAAGAGCAGCTACTCCACAAACAATTCCAACTACAACCGAGGCTACGCGGTAGACGCGGCCGGGTGTGGCGGGCGGGCGGTGCGGTGCGGCGCGGCGGTGGCAAGAAGAACGAATGTACTGCTTCATTTGTTAAGTTTTCTGCACCAATTTGTTGAGTGACCTGGTTCGTGCTGGCCTGTGTTCGCGGTAACTGGTAACGCAACGACACCCCCGCCCCGCGCCCCGCCGCCCCGGCATGGGAATATCTCGGGCTCTTGCAAAACTTTATCTCTGTCGCAACACCGCCGGCAGATTAGCGGAATAATTACATTCAATTATAATATATTATTATGTATTTTTTGGAAAATATTATACAGAGAGTTATATAATAGGTACTTTTATATATATATATTAGTAATCGTGGGCTTGATATTTACACACTCAATAGTGATAACGAGGTGTTCTTCGTAGACACATAGAAAAGCAGTAACTGTGCAGGTGACAATACGACGCGGTGTGAACAAAGATACAAGCCGTAACTAGCCGAACCCGCTGTGAACCAAGACGATCAGATAACGCGCGCGAATCATTCAAATATTTTTGAAGGTATCGTAATGAGCGTGTTGCGTAACGTCGAGGTTGCGGAGGCTCGGCGGCGACGTACCCATGCAGATAACTCCGCAGACAATACTAACGCAACAATGGAGAGCGCTCTCACGCCGATACCGCGATATCATATACGATATACGACTCCATCTTGTCTCGAGCTGTCTCCACACACGCACCTCCGTCCGCCCGAGGTGTCGCGGCCGGCAGTCACACATGACGGGCATCAACTCGTGCGACATATCGTTACATGTTGAATGTTGTGTAGCGCGTGACCGCGGCAGCCCGACCCTTGTTCAGATTCGAAAGGCGTGATCAGCCGAGGATGATATTGTTGTGAGTCCGAGGTCGAACGCGTCTTCATAATGACGCGGAACGAATACTGTCACACGCTCGAGGGCTGCTCGAGGCGAGTCGAGTGTGGCTCGAGGGCGGGCGGTCCCCGGTAGTACGCTGTCGTGGCGCCGGCGAGTTCCTCAGTCCAGCTCGCGTTCCGCATCACGTAACACTCGCCCTGCTACTCCACGCACACATGCGACACACATACACACATACGGGTTCTACGACAACATCAACACACATTATAAAACCTAGCCTAGTCTGTTTCTAGAGCGTAGTGTACACGCGTGCCTTACACAACTTGTCATGTCTTACTTAACGCTCGAAGTTCATTCGCGTACAGCCTAGTGTCGCCGCACTGATAATTCCGTTTATCGCTTGTCGTTCGTTCGTAAGAAACCTTCCATAAGCCTTCCATAAGACTGTTCAGTCTCGTCGTTGGAGTAGTGGAGTAGTGGGACAGCCGCGGGAGAGCGCCCAACACTGAGGGAGCTCGGTCCGGTCCGGTGCGGTCCACTTCACACTCGTATTTTTGCGAAAAAACCATGAATCGATAAAAAATTTCACCATTTCTGGAGTTTGTGTTGTTGGTGTTCACGTGATTTTTTTAATCCTTTACTTTGCATAAACTTTGTAATTTCTGTTTCGTCTTCAAAATTTATTTATTTATTTATTTTCTTTTTCATTTTAACTTTATTTTTCGTCGTTTATTTTCTTCTAAACAGTAGATTATTGTCAGTTCTATAGACGGAAGAGCTTACAGCACACTTAATAATGTGCGAGAATGAAGTACTAATTATTGTTAATAATAATTGTTATTTTAGGCATGTAGTACGTAAGTCCGGACGTTTACAAAATAAGTTAGTTCTTTAAATAATAATATATGAACTATAATAATATGGCGTGCAATCGCGTTATTAAAATGAAATTAGATCAATATACAATATAAAATACAACATACTCACAGTAAAGTTAGTGAGCAGCAGCGATGTACACACACGACTGTTGTATAACGGAGTCTAGTATTAGCGAAATGCGTTCCGAGAGTTGCGCGTGCGCAGTGCAGGCCTCCGCTGATGCTACTGGCTGCACCGCGCGAGCACCACGCACCGGCTGGGGTCACCCACCACTCTTAGGGCAAGCTCCCTCGTGTCGTACAACGGTGCCCTGCTGTGACACGGAGAGGGTCGCGTCACGGTGCGTCACGGTGCGTCACGGCACGTCATGGCGTTCCATGCTCCGCAACAGAGTTAGCCAGTTATGTAATATCGTGGACTCATCTTTGTTCGTGCAAATGACTATTGAACAACCGTCGATGATTATAATAATGTACAATATTTGTATTGTTCATGGTTAGTTTTATGTTGTTGTTCAGTGATCGAAGGGGTTTGTTATACTGGCGTCTAATGCAGGCGAACCGATGGCCCAACAGACGGTAAGTAATTGCCGTAGCAGGCACACACTGGCACACAGACAAACCGTTCGGATAGGTCCTGTGCCGTCCCGTCTCACCTGTTGTGGTCGCTAGCGATAAGCGGTGTGAGGGGTGGAACGGCTGCTATACCACATAACTGAGACCTCGAACTAACGCACAGGATAGGTGACCGCATTTTTGTTCGGATATTCATCGATCTGATAGGCGCTTCCCACCAGTTGGACCGTGTGCACGAGTACCTTTAACAGTTAATTACTGACTAATAAAGTTTCTAACAACAGACAGTTCATAAAGCCTGGAGTGCAAGTAGGTCAATATTAAGAAGACAGTTAACTTTAACAACTTTAACTAATCTTAGTTAACTAAATACTAATGTTGTGTCGATATACGTATATTAAAGAAAGATAGGAAAAAATGTAAAGATTGTACTAATTGAGGAGTTTAGTAAGAAGATTATAAAAAACATAAATCACTACTACTGTCACATAGGAAGACAACAAATGGAAAATAGGGGGTATTAGTGCGAATGCGAGGAGTGAAGTTGTGTGATTTGTTTTAATAGGTTGGGAAAAAAGTTTCTTTGCATTTTTTAAGAAAATTTACAACATTTTTTAATATAATTTATTTACATTTAACTAAAGTATGTACTAAACGATACTGGTCCCTTAAAGAGGTATTTAAAAGCAAACACCTTCCTATGACAGCCAAGAAAAAAGTGTTTAATTCTTGCATCTTACCATGCCTTACGTATGGGTGCCAAACATGGGCATTGACTCAAAAAATCTTTTAAAACTAAGATCGTGTCAAAGGGGAATGGAAAGGAGTATGTTAAGCGTGACGCTAAAAGACCGCAAAAGAGCAGCAGACATTAGATGTACAACAAAGGTGGAAGATGTACTAAAGAAGATAAGACAGTTAAAATGGCGATGGACAGGACATATGACAAGGGAAAGCAGAATGAATTGGACTAAAATTATAACAGAATGGCAGCTACGTGATGGCAAAAGAAAAAGAGGTAGGCAAGCTAGAAGAGGGACAGATGATATAAAGATGATTGGAGGGACAATCTGGTCCAGAAAAGCTAGCAATAGAGAAGAATGGAAGCAGCTGGAAGAGGCCTATGTGTCACAGGACACGCTGATCACTGAACCGGGAAACCCGATATATTAGATTAGATTTAAGTTAAAACAATTTGCTACTATGTGTAAATATCTTTATTTAGTAACAGCAATAAAGGCTTACAAAAAAAAAAGTATGTAGGTATCATTTTGTTCGATAGCTTTTTGCCATCTTGTAGGGACATGGTCCCATTGCTATATAAATTTAGGGGCTTCTGATCGAAATACCGCGTTTTGGCAGTCCTCTCGTGATGTTAACCTGAATGTGGGAATCTGAAGGTGCAAGGTCAGGACTATACGGTGGATGCATTAACACCTCCCAGCCATGCTCTCTTAATTTTTGCTGAGTGGCTAAAGATGTGTGAGGTCTAGCGTTATCATGATGAAAAACCACGTCCCTTCTGTTGATTAATTCCGGCCGCTTTCTCTCAACTTCTTGCTTTAATCTCATCAGTTGTTCGCAGTAGAGTTCAGAATCGATGGTCCTGCCTGGTGGTAATAGCTCATAACGAATAATGCCCTTCCAACGCCAATACACACACAGCATCACCTTGTTGCGAGTTAACCCGGCTATCGCCACAGTCTGTGATGCCTGACCGGCCTTTGACCACGACCTTTTTCGCACGTTCTTGTCGAACGTGATCCACTTTTCATCACCAGTTATCAGCTTCTTAAAAAATGGCTCGGTTTCATTACGTCGTAATAAAGAATCACAAATGAGTACACGGTTCATTAGATTTCTTTCAGTGAGCTCGTGAGGTACCCAAATATCGAGCTTTTATGTGTACCCTGTTTTTTTCAAATGCGCCAAAACTATTTTGTAGTCATTTTCTTCAGCTACGTCTTAACTACTGATATGCCGATCTTGCTCCACTTTTTCAAAAATGACATCCCTTTTATCCGTAATAGGGCGACCAGAGCGACGTGCATCTTTGACATCAAAATTTCCGGATTGAAAACGCTTAAACTAAAATCGTGCTACTCTCACAGACACTGCATTAGGTCCATTAACATCGCAAATTTTTTTCGCGGCTAGCGTTGCATTTTTACCTTTTTTGTAGTATTAAAATGTATCGAATTTCTTGATTAAGTTCACTCATCTTGACAGTACGAAAAATAATTAAAAATCACACATTTTCCTAATTTGAATTTGGAATTATCTTCTTCAAAATTTAAACTTTTAATGATACCAAAACCAGCTAGATACAAATAGTATAGCCAAAGAGATTTTATGACAAGTTCATACATACTATAATGCGAAAAGACTTTTTCCCCAACCTATTATTTTGTCTATTTACTTAGTGTTTCTTGAAGTTTAAATTATTAACTGTTTAGTATCTGTGAAAGTGCACAAATGTGAGAGAATGAAACAAAGCCGCTGGACGTAACTTTTCGGGATCCTCCAAAAAGTCCACTGAGAAAGTCTCAGTAAATGACCACCATTTTACTGAGATTATATTTCATTCCATATCATCTCATCACATTTCATTTCATTTCATGCCATGTTTCATAATAAAATTATTATTATTAATCAACTTCATTTCATTTCTCTTCATATTGTCATTTACAGAGTTAATTACTACATTTATCAAATTACTTTCTCAACCTAATTTATCTATACCGTCCCACGCTGCTAATTTAATTCATACTTACAGTGATATTAATAATGGCCAACATGGACAGTTTCTTTCGTCTTTTATTATTCATGAACTGCAAATGATTAAAACCGGGAAAAAACTTATTACTTGACATTGGCTAATGCAACAGAGCTCTTTACAGAGCAACTCAGTTTGTGTTATAGTTTTACTGGGCTAAACTTTCCTTTATGGTCCATACATTTGGAAGAAATAATAAAATAATCCATTATAAATATAATTTTCAATACATTAATATTTACGTTCATATAAAATTATGTTAAAATTATGTTACGTTCATATAATATGGAAGCAAGATTTAAGAACAAACTACCCCAGGATTTTATTTTATTAAGTATTTATTAATCTATACCAGTGATTCCCAAAGTGGTCTATATCGACCCCTAGGGGTCTATGACAACCTGCAAGGGGTCTACTATCAGCGAAAAAAAACTAGGGGGTCCACGATAGTGGATCTCAACACATACACTGATAGTACCTATTTACTTACATCATACTATCTTATAATATCAAGACATCATTAGCCGAGGAGATTTAAGATTAACCCTTACAAAATTTACGCCAAATGTTGATAATTTATTATTAAAGCATCAGGTTCATCCTGCTCACTAAAAAGATTGACTTATTGCTTATGTTATTTTATTTATAGTTTATTTTATGTTACGTATATTTTACTTAACAGATACAAAATTTTATTTTGAGTAGTTTTAATTTAAATTTAATTAATAAATGTATAAATTACCATGTGTTTTTACTTTAAGTTTTTAACACTAAACTTTACTACAGTTAGAAATTTACAGGAAATCAATATCAGGTAAATAAGGGGTTTACCCAACACGGAAAAACATGGCAAGGGGTCTACGACACAAAAAAGTTTGGGGAACTCTGATCTATAGTAATAATATCTCTGCTCTGCCCCTGGCATTGCTGAAGTCCATGGGCGACGGTAACCACTCACCATCAGGTGGGCCGTATGCCCGTCTGCCTACAAAGGCAATAAAAAAATAAAAAAAAATATATAAAGAGAAAAGATTGATTTTTGTTTTTTGAATCGATTAGGCTCTGAAACTACTGAACCGATTCGAAAATTTCTTTCGCTGTTCGGAAGCTACATCATCGGGTGTAGAGAGGCCTTCCGAGGCTTTCAAAAAAATTAGGGATCCTTACTAAGACTCCAATAATGTAACCTAAGGTGTAAAAAAATACCTAAAATATTATTTAGATCGCGTGGGCTATGAAAACTATTGATGGTAGAATATTACATACGTACTACATAGGCGGCACTGAAAATTTCGGGAATTAACGAAATGACACAACATTACTATTTAAAAATGTATTTATTGCTTTTCGAAGTATTCTCCGCGAAATTTGACACATTTTTCCATACGATGGAACCAATCATTGAAACAACCATTCCATTCGGAAGTTGGGGTCTCCAAAATGGCCGTTTTGTAGGCGTCCAGAGCTTCTTCAGGTGATGAAAATCTCTGTCCACGCAATTTATTCTTTATTTTAGGGAAAGTATAGAAATCATTAGGGCTTAGGTCGGGGCTGTACGGCGGATGGTCTAATAATTCTATGTTTTCTTGCTCTAAAAACTCTTTTGTTCTGTGCGCGGTGTGAGAACTCGCATTGTCGTGATGGAGGATGATGCGGCGGTTGNAATTGTAGTACGATAAATTCTTATTCAGAGTTTATAATTTCAAGTTCTTTTAATTATGATTTTTTTTAAATTGAATTTGATCTCCCGCCCTCGCCGGTCGACTACTGATCAACTATCAATCGATCAGCTATCCCCGCCAGGTGTCACCACTCATCCAGCAAACATCACGTAGTAGGGATGAGGACGAAGCCGGTCTCCTGTCTTACGTACTCACTATACATCATAGATTATACTTAATATATTTGAGAGCTATACAATACTATACATTTTTCAGCCATGTTTTATTGGTTTTATTTGTGTATCAATAGTATGTTCAGTAGGTCTGAGAATCGGCTACTATCTATTTTTCATACCCCTAAGTGAAAAGGGTGGTCTACCCCAAACATTTATTTTTTTATTTTAATTTTTTGGATATTTTTTTTGTTTATAATGAGGTATTATGTGGTTAAGTGAGGTTTTTTTTTTCTCAGTAGAATTTCCCTAGAAATCTTATTTAAGGCAACACAACGTTTGCCGGGTCAGCTAGTACTAATATATAAATCTACAGTGGTCTTTACGGATGTTCCGTTATAACTACTGAACCATGCATCCGATTGACTTGAAACTTGGTATCCATGTAGAAAATACATGTACTTAATGGATAGGCTAATACTTATATGAGTGTTGGACCCCCTACACCAGTTGCGGGGGCGTTAATGATGAAAATATTTCTGGGGGTGAAAAATAATAACGTTAATTTTAAATGCCCAGCGAAGCGGACGGGTACAGCTAGTTATTTTATATAACAAAAACTTATAAGACATCAGGTTAATTTTAATTTATTGAAAACGTTCTCAAATTTTACATTTAGAATCTTAGCGCAAAACTTTCACGCATAGATCGCTCGGTACCGTGTATTGAAACATTCATCAACTACTCACTATCAAACTTGCTACAAATACGTCATTTCGCAAGGCCATAGTTACACAGTCGACTCTCCGAGGAGCCAACCTAAATCTCCTGTTATTAATGAGACAAGTTTTAATTGTGCCGGCGCAGTGTGTTCCCGCCCATTGTCAGGTTACGCAAGGAAAAGCGGGAATTCACTATCAGACTTGTTGGCGAGCTTGTTACGGCATGTTCACAATCGCAAATACCCCCTAATAATAGGTTGATTTTGAAGTTCTGTTCAAATAATGGGCATCACGTTGTCAGTTTGGCGATAATTGTTTTACAACTACCCTCGGAACTAAGAGAAAGGGTTGAAGTTTGACGTCACATTGTTTTCTCAGCAAATGGTTCTTGGATGTCAATCTATGTATTGTCTGTATACGAATAAAATTGAATTTATCATTTCTTACTAACAAGCACTTTATTGTGTCGTTCCTGATTTATATAAGTACACTAAAATGAACTGGTGGTAGGACCTCTTGTGTGTCCGGACGGGTAGGTACCACCGCCTTGCCTATTTCTGCCGTGAAACAGTGATGCGTTTCGGTTTGAAGGGTGGGGCAGCCGTTGTAACTGTACTGAGACCTTGGAACTTATATCTCAAGGTGGGTGGCGCATTTGCGTTGTAGATGTCTATGGGCTCTGGAAACCACTTAACTGGTGGGCTGTGAGCTCGTCCACCCACCTAAGCAATAAAAAAAAAGAATGCTTTAATAATCACACCCAGTAAGATGAAATTTTTACATCATCCAATCCTAGCAGTTTCTTTAAATGCAATTTGGTATTTTAACGCTCCTATGTCACACACTTCGACGACACTACGTTGCTGATGTCAATGGGCCCCCGTAACAATTTACATTAATGTAAATGCATAAACACAATGGAAGTTCTAATAGAAGATCAACTACAATGAATTTTATAAAAGAAACAAACATTAAGTTATAAGCTTAGAATCAGAATCGTCAGGCCGTGAATATCCAGCATCATGCGGTAGAGTTTTTGCGAATTCAGACTGTGATTCTTTTTGTTTTTTACGCACCTGTCATACTTTTTAGGCGCTGGCGATACGAAAGTATTCCCAAGCCCTGGAACGCAAACAGGGGAATAAAAAAGACGCTTTACATCGCGAACAAAACTTTTTGCGTGTTCGGATCGAAGGGAGAAAGATACAAAAAAAAACTTTGAAAACAGGAGTGCACTTTTTGGCACATATTTTATCGCGTGCGTTGCATACGATCCTTGCAGTTTCAATCGATGTAATTTAGTATTTTCACGCTTCTATGTTACACACTTCGACGACACAACGTTGTTGATGTCCATGGGCTCCGGTAACCACTTAACATCAGGTGGACGGTGAGCTTGTCTATCCACTTAAGAAATAAAAAAAAGATATATCCACATGAATAATAAAACAGTTTATTCAGCCCTCCTTTTAAATTTACAATATTTAAATGCAAAAAGCACACCGCTTTTTACTGCCAAGTTTCTCTTGCAGTCAAACCTAATCGGGTTAGCGAAATGTAGTTCTTTTTTACTCAAGTTTAACGGATGGCCGGCTCGCGTTTCTCGGTCCGATTTTTACAACGATTCCAATATTACTACTGACGGTTTTAAAATTAAATGATTTGAAACGCTTTTACGTTAACGGAGCAAGCATTGCAGTACAATAAGCTTCGTATGAAGGAAAGAAATTTAATGATTTTTACCGACTCTAGTGCTCCAAAGGGCCTTTAACATAAAAAGGAGAGAGAATTAGGATTATCTAAAATTGGAGGAGAAGAGGCCTTAAATGATAAGTGCTAACAAGGGTTCAAATATAATTGAAATGCCGCATGTCTTAAATAAATGTCTGCATTCGTGCTGCGATGTCCATGGTCTACAGTGAACGAGGTTAGACCAAAGGCCCTTTAAATCAACTATGTTCTTAAAACACCATCCAAATTACTAGATCTCATTTCAAGAATGTGTTTCTGTTTTGCTTACCTACTAGTAGCCTCAAAATACAAATACAAAATACAAAAATACTGTATTTTTAAAAGCGAGACAAAACAATACAACGATTGGAGTCTCCTTTTAAGCGTGCAAGCCTGTACTAGGAGACTCCGCTCTTCCATAAAAGCACTTTATATACCACGATACTACCAATAATATATAACAAATGTGTGTGTGTGTGTGCGCGCGAGTTTATTTGAATCCTCAAAGCCTCAAAAGGCTAATCTTCGTCATGACTCACGGAGCTTAGCCTAAAAGGATTTGCTAACATCTACCCTAGCAAGAACAGTACTTGGCGGAGTCTACGACCGGATCGAAATCGCGATCTACTAAAATGATCACGCGAGAAACTCAGTGGGTTCAAGAATATATATCAGACATTCCAGTATTACAATCTATATTATAAGCGACTTTTTGAAACCTAGTATACGATATACTAGAAATACTAATACTGTAACTTCATCTAAACTGCTACGTAAGTAATATAGTTTTAAGAGACAATCCATAAATCTTATTTTTATTGTCTCTAACAATATTCGCAAAGATATATGACTTCTGTATCCTTTAAAATTGTTAATTTAAGCACACAGCACAGTAAAAACCTAAAACACCTGAAAAGGCTTAATCTCATGCATATGATAAAGAAAAGATTAGAACATGAATATTTAAATTGTGGGTACCTTAGTTCGTAAGCACACAGCTAAGCTGCAAACGCTTATAAATTTTCTGGACATAGCATTCGTCTCTGCCAAGCGCCTTGTCCGACATTTCAACTAATAAAGTTTTCGTCCCTCGAGGACTAAGATATCAGTTACGCCGAAAACCTGCGAGATAAAACTCCACGCAAGTTTCTGTTATGCTAAACACGACCCTTTGTCTTGGACCTTAAGTCGTTACTTAGTGTCTGTAGTTGAATTCTAAATGTAATTTACTTTCATTTCAAATAGTTGTAATGCAACTAAGTTGTGATCATTGAAGATGGCCGCCGTAAAATGGGAGGTACGCAATACTTATACAACGCTTATTATTTATTTAAAACTAGCAGACCCGGTAGACTTCGTAGTGCCTCAATCGATAAATAAAAGACCTAAACTTTTATATAAAATAAACATAAAACAAACAAAAGGAATCCGTCCGACGGGGGACACATAAACGGAAAAACATTTTTTTTTTTAATTTATTTAATTCCGAGCATTTTCATATTTAACTACCTTTTAAAACTTTTCTGGATTTTCATAAGTAATTCAAGACCAAAATTAGCCAAATCGGTCCAGCCGTTCTCGAGTTTTAGCGAGACTAACGAACAGCAATTAATTTAGATATCTGCATAGATATCAGCAATTAATCAATATAGATATCTGATCAATAGTGAAGTAATTGAATGACAAATAAACTTTAGAGAGACACTTACGCATTTATTAATTATATTCGATAAATTGCGTGGCTCAAATGTGCTTGTCCAAAACCATGGAATGTGTCGTCACGAAACTCCAATTCAAACGAACTAATCAAGGCAATTTATAACATCAGTGGTCTGTGTCACGAAAACCGTCAAGTAAACACAAAGTAAAAGTAATTTTAATATTGCCTATAATTGGCGAAAACAAAAAAATATATAAGATTCTAAAAAAAAACGTTTTTCAAAATAATATGATCATTATATTCCAATTTCCATATAGCAAAAAGGCCATTATCACGTATATACTGCCGCCCAACTTCAAACAAAAAATCTCTCAAGGAATCTGACTTTCATTACCTACTATCCATATGATCCATTTAGAATCACACAGCTACTTCGCGATTGATAAATAGACAGAAAAATCCTTATTTTATGTAGTCACAATTGAAAAATATAGAAAGATTTTGATAGTGAACAAAACAAAGAATGTATCTACTACGGAAACATATGGAGAACATTAGATATTATGCTACATAAAAAAGCGGACGGTTAGCGCGGTATGGACATGTGATGCGTAGAGAGTAGATGCATGTGACTAGGAGATGTATCGAAATGGTAGTGCAAGGTAGAGGGGGAAGAGGTCGACCGAAGAAGACATGGATGGAGTGTGTTAATGACGATACGAGAGAGAGAGAGGAGTGAGTGTTGAGATGACGGCTGATAGAAGAGAATGGAAGAGAAAAATTAGTTGTGCCGACCCTACCTAGTGGGATAAGGTGGAAAAAAGAAGAAACTACATGATTAAAGAAAAAAAGAGTTTATTTTTATTTCATCATTTTACGGTGTGATATAGTTTATGAAATAGTTCAGCAGCCGGAGTTTTTTAATTTTTTTTTATTGCCTTTGTAGGCAGACGGGCATTCGGCCCACCTAATGGTGAGTGGTTACCGTCGCCCATGGACTTCAGCAATGCCAGGGGCAGAGCCAAGCCGCTGCCTACCGCTTAATACTCTCCACAAGTCTCGTTTGAAGAAGGACATGTCATAGCGCTCGGGAAACACCGTGGAGGGGAGCTCATTCCATAGCCGGATGGTACGTGGCAAAAAAGATCTCTGAAAACGCACTGTGGATGACTGCAGTGGCTCCAGGTAGTATGGATGAACTCTACTCCGGTGGCGAGCGGTGCGATGGTAAAAACGAGATGCCAGTATCATCTCGAACAATTCCTCAGAGCACTCCCCATGGAACATACAGTACAAAATACAGAGGGAACCGAAGTCCCTCCGCAGACCCAGGGGTTCCAAACGATCGGAGTCTATGAACGTAGCGAGAACACCGCTTGAGTTGAAGGCAAGAAGTAAGGTGTTTTTGTTATATAATAGCTACCATCCCTCCATCCATCCATCCATCCATCCATCCATTCAAACCATCAAATCATAACACAGCGCTTGCTTGGTGACAAGATAAGGACTACTCATATACTACCAGTAATAAATTCAGAAATTTGAACCTAGCACAACAGTAAACAATATGTCTGAATTTAATTGTATTATTATGCCCTTGTAGGCAAATGAGCATACGGCCCACCTGATGTTGAGTGGTTACCGTCGCCCATGGACTTCAGCAATGCCAGAGACAGAGCCAAGCCGTTGCCTACCAGTTTTAGTCTAAATTATCTTATTAAGTCGTATTCACAAGCATTATCGTACGATATCGGTTCTTTTTCGAAATTATTAAGCCTCATTTTATCGTCTTTAGACATTTAACCTTCGCCTCGCTCAGTCGAGGACACGAAGCGAAAATGTGAACGAATAAATGACATCACAAACACATAAGTCTATATAAAGGAGCAATCATTTCAGTTGAATCGCGCTGGAATAACGCAGAGGTACGCACATTGGGAGACGTGTACTTACAAGATTGAAGAACTGCGAACTAAGCGCTTTGATTGCTTCTACATAATATAACATTTTTAATGTGACTATCCAAAAACAAATATTAATTTGATTTGACACATTATAAAAAAACTTTTTTCTTCAATGTACGTAGCATGAGTAAAAACTAGTTTACAGTGAGTTCGATGACCTCACGTGACGCGGGGGAGCGTACGCCCATTCTTAACTTCAGGGGCCAATTCACAATACCCTTTCCAAAACAACAAGTACTGTTACGCCAGTAAGAGTAACGCCATCCATCGCCGAATATTCGAACGAATATCGAAGGATCTAGTAGCACCTAAAACGCTCGATAAGTACAACGCCATCTATTGTCAGATAGCGGGAACTACTACTAGAGAAATGTGGAATATTCTCGATAATTCTAGGGATCAGGTATCGGCTATAAAAGCGTTGTAGGGATGGCACACAGTCAGTCAGTAATCGGAACTACTCGAAGCGAAACAGCGAACGGATCACCTGAAGCGAAGCGGAACAAGCAAATTGAGAGTTTTAAAGTGTTTGTTGAGTGTTTTAAGGTGTTTGTGAAGTATTTAAGTGTTGAATACAGTTTTTAGCTATTCTTTGGTGAAATTTTATTTATCCCGAACCCTCAGCGCGTAACAGCACTTATCCTCGGCGAAACAAATAAATATAAATAGCTAGGGACAGTTGTCTCAACCGCGATGGTACAATTTTTAATACAATTTGACGGTAGGCAGCAGCTATGGTTGCCAATCAAAAAGAAAGTCGGCCATCCAGGCCATGAGTATCGCACGACAAACGTCACAGTGCGTCTCACTTTACGGATGTTAATGGCTGCTATTTGACGCAAGACATTGACAAACGCCGAGTCCTTAACACGAACGCTAACTGGTTAACCCTTGCTATCTCTGAGCTGAGATATCAGTTACTTGCACTTGTTACGCGAGGCCGATACAAAGATGATACGGTTGTGTAGTTGCTTATCATTGTTCACGAAATGAGGATTTTATTTTTTTGTATAGAATTTATAGATGAAACTAGTCGTAGGATGCGTTGTGACAAAAAAATACCATTATCGTGCTTATTTCTAGTGGAAACGAAATGAAAGCAGCTTTTCTATTCAGCAGCAGCTTTCCTGAATAAGTAAAAAGTTCTACCTCATGTTTTTTTTATTGCTTATATGAGTGGACGAGTTCACAGCCCACCTGATGTTAAGTGGTTACTGGAGTCCATAGACATATACAATGTAAATGCGCCACCCACCTTGAGATATAAGTTCTAAAGTCTCAGTATAGTTACAACGGCTGCGCCACCCTTCAGTCCGAAACGCATTACTACTTCATGGCAGAAATAGGCGGGGTGGTGGTACCTACTCATGCGGACTCACAAGAGGTCCTACCACCAGTAAAAGATAAGAAAGATAAGATAGAATAAGCAGTCATACATGTTTTAGTATTCATAGGTTCCAGTATTTACTCGAAACAAAGCTACGCGTGCTACTAGGCTACATGAATAAAAATCTCGGGTACTACGACGTAGGCACTCTACGGCGTAGCGAGCTCTACAAAATACAAACACGTTATTAAAAATGAAAACTTGGAAGGAACATCTGCAGAATGTAACGTTTCGAGATCAAAGCGACGCTAATCAGTAGATGGGATCAAAGAAGGGATTAAAGTAAACGTTTATAAAGAGACTAATGACTGTATAAGGCGGAGTTAGCATTTTCAAATACGCTGTTATAAGCTTTGCCTTAAATACTCCAATTAAGGTGATTCATACGGGTATTTGCTGGAGAAATTATTGAGTTGGGCGACGAAAAGCTACTGGTTTATTGAAGTGATTTTGCTGATATAATTTAGTCACTAGTCGTGGTCGTGTTCGATGGAAGGTGCGTAAGACGGTGCATTATTCCTACTTCGTTTCGGAAGCACAGTTGCTTACTAATCTTCTTTTTTTTTAGATAGGTGGACGAGCTCACAGACCACCTGGTGTTAAGTGGTTACTGGAGCCCATAGATATCTACGACGTAAATGCACCACCTACCTTGAGATATCAGTTCTAAGGTCTCAGTATAGTTACAACGGCTGCCCCACCCTTCAAACCGAAACGCATTAATGCTTCACGGCAGAAATAGGCAGGGTGGTGGTACCTACCCGTGCGGACTCACAAGAGGTCCTATCACCAGTAAAAATAATCTATTTTCTAAACCAGTAATCTATTTTCCCTATGTCGTAATAAGTTGTTCTTATCAAAATGACGAGCTTGAAGTTTTGTCTAGCCTTGTTCTACCCTCCTAATAGGAACGAGGGGTCACTTTGTGGTAACAATAGGCTCAACAGTCAAACCTACCACAGTTTATTTCATGTTGTAATCAACTCACCAATCCTGTCATAAATATACCAAATCATCAATGCTTCTACTACAAGAAAAGTAGAGATTATTTATGTAAAGTTAATTGAAGGTGAGTGAATGAAAGGGATATAATAAATATGTAACAGAATAGAGATAAGAAGTATTAGTATCAAAAATACTATGTCATACTGTACTTTATTATTAGTTTCGGGGCCGTGTTCTGGACCTTATGCACTACGATCTTACCGGTTACTGCGAAGCACAGATTTTCAATTTGAAGGGGGGTATTTTATGTCTGTGGAAGGTAGAGGCATTCAGTTGCAATGCCTTTGAGAATCAGACATGACATAAAAAAGATCCATCGTTTGCTTATCAAATTTTCACATATTTCTACTGATTGCTTAATTTTTATTTTAGCTGAGCATGTACATTAAGAATAATTCTGCACTAGTAAAAATAATTCTACCCACTTTTGCCCAAAAATTAGTAATAACGAATTAATAGTACAGACAACCTCCGTACATCAATAAAATCCTCCGTATATAAATAAAAAATCCGTATCTAAATCCTGTGTATATACTTTTACTGGTGGTAGGACCTCTTGTGAGTCCGCGCGGGTAGGTACCACCGCCCTGCCTATTTCTGCCGTGAAGCAGTTATGCGTTTCGGTTTAAAGGGTGGGGCAGCCGTTGTAACTATATTGAGATCTTAGAACTTATATCTCAAGGTGGGTGGCGCATTTACGTTGTAGATGCCCATGGGCTCCAGTAACCACTTAACACCAGGTGGGCTGTGCGCTCGTCCACCCATCTAAGCAATAAAATATATATTTATAAAAAAAACTTCGGGTTTCGATCGGGGCTTTCATATCGAAGCGTCTATGAGAATCGGTAACAGCTGAACATCTTTTTAAATGTATTCATTTGATACACGCGCGCACTGTCGTGCTCTAATACCTGCACGGATAGACAGACACGTTCCATTCAGTAGCACAATAAGCGATTCACGAGCGACCCACTTCCCGCGTTACTGTCTGCTCAGTGTAACAAGTTTTTCTTATTATTATTATTAGCTTACGCTGGGATATGACGTACGTGATAGAGAAAATGAAACTACCTTCATTTCTAAAACTATTAGACATTTAAAGGGTATTCAATTTATTTCGAATTATGTACAAATTAATGTTTATAGATTATCATTATCTATATTATCTACATAAATAAAAAGGAATTGCTGTTCGTTAGTCTCGCTAAAAGTCGAGAACGGCTGAACCGATTTGGCCGAACCGATTATTTGTGGAAGTCCAGAAAAGGTTTAAAAGGTAGATAAATATAAAAATGCTCGGAAAATAAATAAAAATAACAATTTTGTTTTCCATTTCATGTGTTCCCCGTCGACGGATTACTTTTGTTTATTATAAGTTTATTTTATACAAAAGTTTAGGTCTTTTACTTATCGATTGAGGCACTACAAAGTCTGCCGGGTCAGCTAGTTCTTAATAAAATTTATATTTCGTACATCTGTATGAATTATGTTTTAGTATCATTCAAAAATAGAAAAAAGCTACACCTTTTAACCCGTAATCATGAGGCAATGCAATTTATTCCAAAATTGAGACAAAACTCGTCCAACATGTACATACGAAGGCTTAAAACAATTCATTAAATTAACTCTATTGGTTCTCATTGCACTGAACAAAGGGGCTCGGACACAATAGCACCCAAAATCTTCGTTAAATATGCTTCATAAGAGAATTATACGCTCTACAAAGTATAAGCTCTACCAGCATACCACAAAATTACTTTATAGTGCCATCAAATAATTGATTTGTGACTCTTAATCAGAACAGCTTAATACGATTCATTTCCCGTCTGCATTAATGCATTGCTTAAATATTTAAACGATATATTCCCATAGACTTATGATTATTGCTCAATCAACGTTAATGATTGATTGATAGTAATAAATAAAATGACTGAATGCGCTTTAATGATTATACACGATGATACAATGGGTGGACGAGCCCACCTGTTATTAAGTGGTAACTGGAGCCCATACACATATACAGCGTAAATGCGCCACCCACCTTGAGATATAAGTTCTAAGGACTCAAGTATAGTTAAAACGGCAGCCCCACCCTTCAAACCGAAATACATTCTTCTTCACGGTAGAAATAGGCAGGGCGGTGGTACCTAGCCGCGCGGACTCACAAGAAGTCCTACCACCAGTAATTACGCAAATTATAATTTTGTGGGTTTGATTTTTATTACACGATGCTATTCCTTCACCGTGAAAGTCAATCGTGAACATTTGTTAATTACGTATTTAATTAGAAAAATTGGTACCCACCTGCGGGATTTGAACACCGTTGCATCGCTCGATACGAATGCACTGGACGTCTTATCCTTTAGGCCACGACTAACTGTTTTTTTTTCGAAATACAGCGAATAGATCAAAAGGAATTTAATTCAGAAGGTATGTACGCGCGTATCAATTATTAGGTCTCCCGTGACGAACATCAAACACCGCCCGAGCACAAAGCAAACATAGTACAATCACCGTTTCAGTAGAACTTTAATAAATAATAAACTATTCAAGTACATTCGAGCACCTTTTGAAGATCAAACCTTTCATTTATTAAGCAGCACGGAGGTCAAATAAGGGTGTGGTCTCGGTTTATTTATCGAAAAATTACTTTTCCCACTGAATGAATAAATTTATGAACCCTTTCATATTTATTTGTTGATAACATAAAAGAGGCATATAAAAATGAAGACGTTATGTTTCGTTACGTTGAAACGATTACAATATAGATATTCGAGAGGAAATGAGATTCTTCTACAGCGCACAGCGTTTATTTTATACTAAACCAAAAAGCTAACTAAAATAAAATTAATTAAAACTAATTTCACGATTTAACCCCGAGTTTGTTAATGTCATTCAGATGTTTCAAATGTTTTACTTTTTTTTCTGGCCCTTGTAGGCAGACAAGCATACGACCCACCTGATGGTGAGTGGTTACCGTCGCCCATGGACTTCAGCAATGCCGGGGGCAGAGCCAAGCCACTGCCTACTGTTAACTAACCTACTGCCTTTTCATGGTCATGAATGTCTGATCATGGCCACGTCAACTGAAAACTCGAGATTAAACTGTAAAAACTCTCCACCATCAACTATAGTCATTACAAGTTCGTGCAGCCTAAAGGATAAGACAACCCGTGCACTCGTATGGAGCGATGCAATTTTACCGGTGTTCACATCCCATTAGTTCATTAGAAAAATAGGTATCTGCGGCGAAACGTAATGTGGATAGGCGACCCACAAGGTGGACCGATGACTATTGAGGTTCAAGGATCCGCTAGATGCAGTCAACGCAAGGCCGGTGTGTCGAGGCTTGAGGGGTTGAAAGATAGATAGGTAGATAGATAGAGAAGAAGATATAATACTTAACTAGCACATCATGACGATAATTTCCACGCTGAAGGAATAGTATTGTGTTATTAAATCAAACCAGTAACAAGTATAGTTTGCCCAATCAGAGATGGTAGGACATCTTGTGAGCCTGCACGGGTAGGTACTATTACTTAAGTCATAGTCATAGTCCTCCCCAATAACAACAGTTAAAGGGATAAAATTTACATTTTTTCCCAAATACGTAGAAATTAAGTAAATATTGTCGTAAGAAAACTAAAATTTGACTCCAAATCCGAACCGCAGCACCGAACCAGCAACTCGATACGAGCTAACGGAATTAGGCCACTTCTGAGTGAACTTTATAGTGTCCCAGTTTAGTTAGTAATATAGGTAGTACGCTCCTGATTAATTTAGTGTAAAAACGACTTTTCATTTATTATTACCGATAAATTACACGTAAAATGACACATTTTTAGTGACAGGATCAATTATGAGTGACAGTAAACAAATTAATTAGTGCGGGATATGTTCATGTGTGTATTAACTCTTAGATCATCTCAGAGTACTCAGTTGTTTTGTCCAATACCTACTTATGATTATGACTTTTGCGTAAGTACATATAAGTATGCATACGATCATGTTTTCACTTAACATTCATTTAACATGGGCTGTCACTCAACACAAAACTCAACTAATTCACTAAACAGATACAAAACTTAAGGAAGTTATTCAACAATATAGAAGAATTAATACATAAATTTTATAATAAGTTGTAGTAAGTAAAAGCTGTGGTACCCTTGTATAATATTTGAATATAAAAAAAATATAATATCTTATTCATCTTTGTAGTCTCGTGGAAAGAAATAATTGGGACAGTTGCTATAATTAATGAAAAGGACAACTGGATGAAATGTAAATCGCACTCGCTATGGAGAAATGAAATTAATGTATGATTACGAAGATTCTGATCTTTGCTCATAAACATTATTACCCGAGATTAGATCTCAATTAATTTGTAAATTAAGACTTTTAAGAGAAACAGCCAAGTCACCAAATCTCGATGGAAGAAAGATGAGGTAAGTTGAGATAATCCATCATCATCATTTTACCATGGTACCGGCCATCACCGAAGCAGATTTCATCTTTACTACCTAGAACTACAGCGTTCATCCAGAGTGCATTCTTTACTGTTTTGCATCCGGCTATGGAATGAACTTTATCCACGGTATTTCCTGACCGCTACGACTTGTCTTTCTTCAAACGAGGATTGGGGAGAGTAGTCAATGAAAGGTTGGCTTGGTGAATTGGCTATGCCTCTTACTGTCTATAAGCGACTGTAACCATTGGTGGTCCATAGGCTCGTCGGCCTACTAAGGAAAAAAAACAAAAGATCAGATAAAACTACCTATACATTAACGGCCGTCTGGTGTAGTGGTAAGTGACATGGTCACTACACAAGGGTGTCGCGGGTTCGAATCCCGCCTAAGCAAGATATTTGTATGATAAATATAAAATGTCTTTTCCAGGGCTATGGATGTATATTAAATATATTAAATAACGGAAATAAATGTGAGATTTTTATTATTGTGTATATCTGGTACCTGTAACACAAGTTTTTTACGAACTTAGCACGGGACCAGTTAACGTGGCGTGATTTTTAGTAAATATTTAATTTATTATTATTATTATGGTAACGACGAAAAATATAACCCCTGCTACATCTGATCTCATTTTATTTATATTGAAGCCATCTAATGAACAGTATTTGCATTTACAACCACAACCATAAATTTATGACTAAAAACCCAAATTCGTATGCCGTAATCGAGTGAGAAGATACATTTATTTATATACTGTTTATTACGTATTTTAAGCATAGACTTCCTTCACCATTACGGTATTAGTAAGACGGACGCTCCATTAAAAATACACTCTCCAGAAAGCAGCCTTTGATCTCAGATTAAATTACTTCTCGTGTAGGCGACCGAAAAAACTTTACGAATATTTCAATAGATTTAATGTCAGAATAATACGAGCCATTATTTTTTTTTTGTTAATACATTATTATACATTTCTGTGTTCTATTTTTTAATATCTTTCAGGAGACGGATTTGTAACGATATTACTTTTTATTGTCTTATTCTTGTAAAGGGAAATTTTATTATATTGTCCTTAATGCGATTAGAGAAAGGTATTGTTCTAAAGGAAATGTCTCGTGAATTTCGCATTTCTTCGGCTATTATTTTGATTTAATGTTTGAAATGCGCAAAAATTATTACGTCTCGTAGAACGCGACAGCGTGGCTATTTGTTTGAGAACGACAATGAAATATAGAAGAGATCCTTTGATATATTTTAAAAGGAATTCCGATCATGATGTTTTTTTTTTTTTATTGCTTAGATGGGTGGTCGAGCTTACAGCTCACCTGGTGTTAAGTAGTTACTGGAGCCCATAGACATCTACAACGTAAATGCGCCATCTACCTTGAGATATAAATTCTAAGGTCTCAAGTATAGTTACAACTGCTGCCTCACCCTTCAAACCGAAACGCGTTACTGCTCCACGGCAGAAATAGGCGGAGTGGTGGTACCTACCCGCGCGGACTCACAGATGGTCCTACCACCAGTACACAGAAATACACAGTAGACCACAGGGTGTAATGTAAGCATGGACAAAGCCTTTTGTTCAATAAATATAACGTGGTTATTTCTATAGTGTAAACACAAACTAATAATAATTTGCCAATCGAACTAATTGTAATTTTAATTATCGCACACATCGGCAGCTGCCAATCTAAATTGTAGACAGTTGATATATTGTCATAAAAACAATAATTATTCATACCAATATTAAAAATGCAAAGTGTGTTAGTTTGCCTCTCTTGTCCAAACGAAGCCAACGGATTGACATATTTTTTTATAGTGATAGTCTTAGGTCGGGAGAGTGACATAGGCTACCTTTTGTCTCGAAAAAAAAAAAAATTATTCCCACGAGAAATCACACTGACACTTTTCCTTGATCACGGACGAATCCGCGGGTAACGGCTGGCTTATGAATAAATCTGCAATAATGAAAATAGATTTAAAGGCTGCATTATCACGGCTCAGGCTAGACACCTCTCCATTTATTCACATGGCAGTCCTTGACATCATGGTTCTCACCACCAACAGACGTCAACTTTTTGTAAGACGTTCTATTATCCTGTACCTGTAGGTATTACATTCCTGCCAATACTAGCAAGCAATCACGCGTTCCGTCTTGAAAGATACAATGAAGATTTCGTTTCACGTCTCAAGGTGAGTGTCGGTCGTAATCTCTATGAACTCTGAAAAACATATGTAGCCAGTTTGGCTATGAGCTCTTCTGTACATCTTTGGCATTAAAAAATTTGGTATTGAACATCGAAGTATTCTAAAGAAGAAGAAGCCCATTGTACTCATACCGCGAGATGCGACTACCGGTGTTCGAATCCCGCAATCGAAGCCAGTCTTTCAACAATCCACGAAAAAAAAAACACGCAACGTTACCTTGCCCCCCCCCCCCTTGCCTCGGGGGAATTCCCTCATTAGTGACTCTGACGCGGATTGTTGAGCACCAATTGGATACAGCCGGATCAACTCGGACAGAAAAATACCAGCTTAGTATAAATTACAACTCTAAAACAATTCAAGTTACATTCGAACAAAATTATTTCACAACCAGAAACTATATGAAATTCAAACTGATATTGTTTTGTTAGCTGGCAGGTCCTTGACCCTTTGAAACTGGGTTGGTTTGTAAAGGCACCGATGTAAATTAAGGAGGCCGCTGTTTGTGTACACGCACCGATGATCAATGACCGCGGGACTTCCTCAAAAGCTGGAAATGAAAAGCCGTGAATAGGTCCCAAACATTGATTGATGAAAAATTTCGGATGTGGCATTCATACGTTAAATTTTTCGTTTGAGCTTCAGTGGTTACCTAATAAATATTGCGATTTGAGTTGAGCGGAGTTGATTTTTTTTTAAGAAGGAAGGATTACTGGTGACCCGTAGGCCTTTCCAGATTCATCAGGACAGGTGGGCGAGCGTGGGCTTAGCGAGGAGGGGTGGGATTTTCTAACAGCTGGTCAAGCGCCTCCGAAGGAGACCTAACGGCTCAAGGGCAACTACTTCACGAATGCAACTACCGCTACTATCGGACCGAAATCGAGACCCGGCGAGAAACTTAGCGGGCTGAGCGCCATGTTGTTTCGTCGCCATTTGACGTTCAAAGAACAATAAAAACTTTGTTCACATTAGCTTATATTGCCAGAAAAATATATATTTGCTATGCAACGACACTGATTTTATTAATAAGAAACGAATAAATATTAATATGAAACTTTACTCATTCATAGTAGTATTCCTCTTCGCCAGTACTTATCATTAGAAATACCTTATTCGACTCAACATTAAATCGAATTTAGTAGAATATAATATTGTGTTCTAGAAAATTCTTCAAATTCAAAAATAATAATAACTAAAATACCACATCGCCTTTTCGTACAAAATCAATGGAACTTGATTGTTGAATGCAAATGCGATTATCGATTGAGCGTGATTTGTGAACGACGTTGTCTCGGGAATTACCTATTTTGTAAAATTATTAGATTAAAACGTTGTAGCAAGCATTCGTGCCGTAAACAATTAATATTGAACGTAAGTCTTAATAACTGTACTACTAAAACAAAATTTGTAATGTTGCACGCTAAAATGTAAGGAAGTACAACTGTGATGAATAATAACGCTATTAAATAAATTCGTAGAATTAGATTCGAGTCGATAAAACTATTCGTAGACTGGTTCTTATATACAGGCAGGACATTAGAATTGGAAATAATCGTATCTCATTAAGCTGGCAAAGTGGAACATCCGACGGAAGATATTAAGGTCGTTTAGGAAGCAACTTTTGTCCCACTTTTGAATCCAATGTGATTGAGGTGATTAAAGTCTCTCAATTACGCTACTTCGATATCTAGAATGGATGGAAGACCATGTCATGAAGAGAGTAACATGTTGTTGTACGAATCAAAACCATCAGACAGTTGAAATACCAGTAGCTCGCAGTTATCGGAGTACAAGAGTACTAATGCAGTTAGTAAATAATGAAAATAAAATTACCACAAATAACGAATTTTTTTTAGTTTTTTTTTATGGCTTAGATGGTTGGACGAGCTCACAGCCCACCTTGTGTGAAGTTGTTACTGGAGCCCATGGACATCTACAACGTAAATGCGCCACCCACCTTGAGATATAAGTTCTAAGATCTCAGTATAGTTACAACGGCTGCCCCACCCTTCAAACCGAAATGCGTTACTGCTTCACGGCAGAAATAGGCAGGACGGTAGTCACTCACCGCGCGGACTCACAAGAGGTCCTACCACCAGTAAAGTATCTTTTCCCAAGTTTTCCTTTTAATGTGTCCTTACTTTAAACAATACTAATCACATTAAAACTGTGCGAAAGTAATCCACGTTTACCGGCTGGTTGCAGTCGACTATTAGCGGTCAAGTAATCAGAGCTCACTCCTGTAAACACTCAAACCGACTTCCTGTTACACCGTATTGCAACATTGTTTCGGGTCGTTCGTTATTAATACTATATTTCGCTCAACAATCGAAATTGGACCATAATCACTATATCTCAAGCGCTAAATTAATTTTCTCGATTCGATCTTTCCTAATACGTTGTTGATATTAATAACATTTTGGAAATAAAAATATATATGTCAGAGAAACCACATTATTAACACCACCATCAGACTTCATAGGAAAGGGTGATCGAGCTAAGAGAAATATTGAGTACACCAATCACGTTTGCTGTCTTAGAACAATTTAGAAATCTTCTCTTGACGCTAGTAAACGAAAACGAATGACAGTTCTTAGGACGGAGGCACCGCTCTTCAAGAAGGCCGGTTGGTAAGTGTGATGGCGTCTACGCGCCTCCATCGGTTAGGCTCTGTCGTAGCACGAAGTTACGCCACTTCGATAAAGCGGCACGACACCAGAACCCTCTCATCGTGGCCGCCGGTAACTACATTCCCGATCCTGCGGACAGAATGGAAAGCAGTCGACGTCGCCCAAAACACGTCATCTCGGATCCTCCCGATCCACTAACGGTGCTTTTAGGTACTTCAAGCACCGGTCACCGTTCTCGTTGAACCCGTCGCTTGCGACGAAGGGCTCGACGAGTAAATTAACTCTCAGNCGACACGAGAACCCTCTCATCGTGGCCGCCGGTAACTACATTCCCGATCCTGCGGACAGAATGGAAAGCAGTCGACGTCGCCCAAAACACGTCATCTCGGATCCTCCCGATCCACTAACGGTGCTTTTAGGTACTTCAAGCACCGGTCACCGTTCTCGTTGAACCCGTCGCTTGCGACGAAGGGCTCGACGAGTAAATTAACTCTCAGACACAGCCCACTGAGTTTCTCGCCGGATCTTCTCAGTGGGTCGCGTTTCCGATCCGGTGGTAGATTCTGCGAAGCACGGCTCTTGCTAAGGTTCGTGTTAGCAACGTCATCAGGTTTGAGCCCCGTGAGCTCACCTACAAACGTTAGGGTTACGCTGAAATAGCCCCTAAGGCTATCAGTTTAGGTAGGAACAAAAAAAAAAAAAACAAGTTAGCCGAGTTCCGACGATACCGCAAACGTGCTGCCATCTCTCGGAAATCGTGCTGCGTTTCGTTTAGCTACCAAACTAATGACCATCCTCGACATATACTATATTTAAAAAGAAGGGTATTTTAACGCGTTTTAAACAATATTCATTATAAATATTCATAGTTATTTGAAAATTTGTTAGGATATTTTCGTAGATGCAGACTTCTTCCTGGCCTTGACGCCAATAAGGGCAAAGGGGACAGAATCGGGACAAATGGTTATAGTTTCGTTGGGCAAGATTCAGTTAGGATTGCCTAGCCAATAGATTAAGTCAGTCAGTATAATAATAGCAGTTACTGGCAATACGGTGTGTTGGGTGGATATCCACATTACATGTACGCCTCGGGCCGGTTGCAAATGTTACGACTTGTGACCACTCATCCGCGGATTTGGAATTATTTGTTTCACTTTAACTATATATACATTTAATACTATATTATATACTAAAGCTACGTATAAATAAAAAATAACCTTAAATGAAAAATATAAAAAGGATAGATAATTTAAAGTACTTTTACGGTTTGATCTCATGATTTTTTTAAATCATTATAATAATATTTTTTATTCCTAAATTTCAAATCATTTCCATTTTTTTTTTTTTTATAATCACACAAATGAAAATCGACTGTAAAGCTGTAAAGTATTCGATACATCGCAAATAACATAATGATAATTAAAAACGTTAGATTAAACCGTAAAAGTAATAATTATGTTTACGACTCGCTAAAACCGACGAAAGTACATAATATATATGTTCACATTGTAGCGTGGTTATATTTCTTTGTTGTATGTGTTGGTTGTATGTGTACGTGAGGCAAGTGATTAGATATTTTCGTTTGATTAATTTTTAATTAATCTAATCCCTTTGCGAACCCGTCAATCCTCTATCTGCTCGTTGACCCAGATTTTAATGGAAAACAGGTAAATACCAAGAAAGCGAATAAGACGTCGTGTCTGTAATTCATATTCAATGAAGCAAATTCATATGTGACTTGAATCGGATTGTATTCTTGGAAGGATATCTCGTGATTGTGTAATATGTAGGTTTCATCAACATTAAGAATGAAAATAGGTAGAAATCTTAACTAAACTTACATAACATACAAACGTCTGGTGTAGTGGTAAGTGACATGGTCACTACACAAGGCGGTCGCGGGTTCGAATCCCGCCAAGGGAAGATATTTGTATGATAAATATAAATGTCTTTGCCAGAGTTATGGATGTATGTTAAATATATGTATGTGTATAATAAAAATCTTACATTTATTTCCGTTATCTGGTACCTCTGACACAAGTTCTTTACGAACTTATCACGGGACCAGTTAACGTGGCGTGATTGTTAGAAAAAAAAAAAAAAAAAACTAGTTTATTACTTTACTGTAATATACCAGCGCTGTGTAGCTAGATTATAAATATCGATCGACAAATTTATTTCTTTTATTATAATTTTACTTAAAAGGCTGCCAACTGAGTTTCTCACCGGATCTTCTCAGTGGGTCGCGATTCCGATCCAGAGGTAGATTCTGCAAAGCACTGCTCTTGCTAGGGCTAGTGTTAGCAAATTCTCTCAGATTGAGCCCGTGAACTCACTCAACCGTCTGGGCAAAGCTGGAATAGCCTCTTTGGCTACCAACGAACAGATAGGGAAAAAAATAATAATTAAAAAGCAATTTCCGATTTTTCAATACGAGTATTCATGATCGGTCGGTAGGAATATTTGTTTTTTTATTGCTTAGATGGGTGGGCGAGCTCACAGCCCACCTAGTATTAAGTGGTTACTGGAGCCCATAGACATCTACGATGTAAATGCGCCACCCACCTTGAAATTTAAGTTCTAAGCTCTTAGTAGTCGAAATCACATTTACATATTCTTTGATCAAATCTTTTTTTTTTTTTTTTCTCAAATCTATTTACTTTTTACCAAAGAGAGTGTTATTAACTATCAAATGAAAGCAATAAAACTAATATTTGTTCTATAAGAAATAAATAAAAACAGCCAATACATTTCAATTCGAATTTCAATACTAACAAAATATCATTTCAATGCAAACAAATACTTGGGAATTTGCGTACGTATGTTTCATCCGAAACTTTGTTTTCCTTTGATAAATGTAATATTTTATTAGGTACAAGTTGTAATATCACACTGGTAGAAAGATAATGTCCTGTCATTTCCATTGTACTCATCCTAGACGCCGGTTGGGTTTCAGCCGCGAATAAATTTGCGACGATGGCGAATAAAATTCTGCGTCACGCGTAAAACGTTTTGGACAATCAATGAACTGATAGAAACTACCTAGAATAAGTATTAACTAGATGATGACCGAGACGAGCGTAAGCTCACCTGTGGTTAGTGGTAACTGTCGCTGATGGTCCTACAGTGCTAGCCACCTATAGCTGGGTACCCTAAACAAAATATGTTAAAGTTTGAAAGAGTTTGTCATTGCGCTTGAGAAACACCATAGAGGGGAGTTTATTCCAGAGAATGATATAATGGTATATCTCTTTGTCTTTGATTAAATATTACTTGTCTTTATTAACACTAGATGATGACCGAGCTTTTTTTCTGTTTTTTTTTTATAACGCCGTCTTGTTTTGTCTTTAAAGCGGTTAGCTGCCCTCAATTAAGAAAAATAGTATTATTATTCGCCAATAGATGTCGGGAAGAGTTGATTATTGAAAACACGAATAAAACAACATTTTCTGAAAATAAATCGTAGCTAGATCGATTTATCGCCCCCGAAATCCCCTGTATACTAAATTTTATGAAAATCGTTGGAGCCGTTTCCGAGATTCAGATTATATATATATTAATNTTGTCGGCAGATGTACCACGAACACAGAAACAACAAAAGGAAACAAAACAAATAAAAACTTCCAGAAAGAGCACTTAGTCGGCAGATGTACCACAAACACAGGCCGCGCGAACAATGGCCGGGCTAACAAAAGCCGGGCGAACAAAGACCGGGCGATCGAGTGGTCGATGAGCACGTCCGCACGTGACGGGTGCCTCTATCGGAATGGGTACTCAATTCACGACCACTCTGTGTGTTAAGTAGCGATCCTACGGACCCTTTACCCTTAACACCTTCTCATTTTTTAATTGGAGGTCCTTTAACGGCTCTGCCAGATGTCTCATTGACGGAGTCTACTTCAAATAAACTGACCAGATGGCGTTGGGTACAACAGTGTCTTCAACACTTTTGGAAACGTTGGAGTCGCGAGTATTTACATGAAATCCAACAACGCAATAAATGGTTTCACAATCGCGGACTACTCATACGTGAAGGCACCATTGTCGTGGTACGCGACGATAATCTTCCTCCATTACACTGGAGACTGGCTCGAGTACACGCTCTTCATCCCGGGTCCGACAATGTTACTCGCGTAGTAACTGTTCAAATCGGTAATACCTTCGTTAAACGTGCAGTAGTCAAACTTTGTCCACTTCCAATAAACTAACTTTTTTTATTACTATGTTACTCTTTTTTTTTAATTTTTTTTTTTATTATTACTTTTAATTTTCACACATTCGTAGTTGAGTTACTGAGTTTTCAAATTCCTTCATAAGTAGTGTTAAAACAATTGCATTATTTTAAGGTGAGCGGCATGTTTCGTACTGAAACAGATTTTTCGTGTTTCTGTATTTTTATTAATATCGAGTATTAGGCAATACATCTTCAAGACAACACAAATCTTAACCTAGGTACAGTAAGGTTCGATCTCGCCTGTAGACGGCCGGCTAGCCAACCAGAAGCTTGCTGAGCAACCCCTCCCAGCCTACGGGCTGAGATCGCCGTCATATAGTAACTTAACACACGCGTTCCGCGACAGACATTCTTTATTACAAACAACAAAGATTATCCAACGCAAGTCACGCGTAACCATTAGAACCAGCGACAATTGTTCATCGTGTACCAGTCAAGGGACAGACGGTCCCACCTCCGGAAACGACGCTGAGCCCAGGGAGCGCGAGGCAGTGGAAGGAAGGTGAACCGGTAAGTCTTCAGACNTTTCAGCCGCGAATAAATTTGCGACGATGGCGAATAAAATTCTGCGTCACGCGTAAAACGTTTTGGACAATCAATGAACTGATAGAAACTACCTAGAATAAGTATTAACTAGATGATGACCGAGACGAGCGTAAGCTCACCTGTGGTTAGTGGTAACTGTCGCTGATGGTCCTACAGTGCTAGCCACCTATAGCTGGGTACCCTAAACAAAATATGTTAAAGTTTGAAAGAGTTTGTCATTGCGCTTGAGAAACACCATAGAGGGGAGTTTATTCCAGAGAATGATATAATGGTATATCTCTTTGTCTTTGATTAAATATTACTTGTCTTTATTAACACTAGATGATGACCGAGCTTTTTTTCTGTTTTTTTTTTATAACGCCGTCTTGTTTTGTCTTTAAAGCGGTTAGCTGCCCTCAATTAAGAAAAATAGTATTATTATTCGCCAATAGATGTCGGGAAGAGTTGATTATTGAAAACACGAATAAAACAACATTTTCTGAAAATAAATCGTAGCTAGATCGATTTATCGCCCCCGAAATCCCCTGTATACTAAATTTTATGAAAATCGTTGGAGCCGTTTCCGAGATTCAGATTATATATATATTAATATACAAGAATTGCTCGTTTAAAGGTATAAGATTTTAAACAATGCCTGTCATTGAGGGGAGTTAAACTTTTAAAATCAATTGTTTCAAGATAGCCTTTGTATTTTCTGATTCAAATTTATCCTTCATTTAAAACATAATGTGTCTTATCTTTAATTGAGGAAATTATTTCAAACGTGTCAGCAGATATAATTATCAATATCAGTGGTAAAATTCTTTTGAAACGAAGTTCCTTATGGAACGATGCGGAGGGATACCCTAACCGGGAAAAAGGGACCACTTAGAGCTATCTTCATTTGGTCGGTCCATCGTGACGGTAATCTGCCAAGCGAATTTGTGCCCTGAAACCTAGCTCCTAGTTGCAACATTTGACTAACGCTGGAGGGCACATCATATTTGTATATTGAAAATTAACTTCTAGCATTAATTAAAATGGTTCCGAAAATGGATCCTATCTAAACTCATTTAAAATATTTTACTATTTTTTCAACTGTAGGTTGATGATAACCAGATGCTCTGACGTTTTCCTCGAGAAAATTCCTTCATAAATAATAATATTCTTAAATACAACTTAAATTTAGTATTATGATTTATTGAAATCACGCACTAGTAAATTTAATTAACGTTTAAGCAAAATTAATTATGAAGAAAAATGGTAGGCATCTATCCAGTCGTTTGTATACGTCACGCCTTATTTTATTATCAAGAATCATGTTACCAAAGTTACCCCTCTGGGCTTCTCACATTTGACTGACAGATACATTAGATTATTAAATTATCTATTTCTCTCATAAAGAAATAGGGGACGTAATGAAAAAAGTTACCCACCACGCCTTTGTGGAAAATTTTGTGAATTCAACACTTTGTTAAATGTATTTGTGAATAAATAAATTTTGTGGTATAAATCGAGAGTATAATTTATTTTTTATCTATGTTTAACAAAATAGTTTAATTAACAGACGAACGAGATGAATAAAAACAGTTTTACAATTTGATTTTAAGCATTTTTACATTTTACAATTTCCGTAGATTCCCAAGTTTTACAGTTTGGGTCGTAATCGTTTCGCTCTTAAATTAATTAAACTATTTTCAAAAACATTTCTAGTACTCCATAAAATTTAAAAACATAGCACTACCAAATTACTTCTAACAAAACAATTCGTATGCTAAATGAAGATTAATCCTAAATGTTCGTAATGATAACTAAACGGGTTATTCCCAGGGCGAGACCCATCTGTGACTCAGCGAAGGTCGGACTAATTTAGTTTATCTTAATAAGAATTTTCTCGTCCTAAAGGATCTACTTGTGATTGATAATATTTTTAAATTATCTACACTGCAAATTAGATATTCAGTTTGAGATGCAAGAACAACAGTCAAAGTGAACAATGTTAAAAAAGGATAAAAAAGATGTATGGTATCGTGAAACACCGGATAGGAACAAAATACCATATTTTAAAAATATTAATTTTAAGTTCTATTAGATGATAAAGAAAATAATTATTCAGGAATACATTATTTATTGTGATTTTTTTTTAATATAAATAATTGCAAGGGTCAACCACTCCGCAGTTCAATGGAGCAGCCTCGCCCTGGGGGAACCGCCTGCATGATCACGGTATCCCTCTACGACAGGTAAGTATGATTTAGCAAGAGAAATACGAGAACGTCTATCAACTCTGTAACATCTCGACACCGCGGTTCAGGAATTGTTGAATTTACGTGCAGCGACATTTGTTGATAACAAACTAAATAAAAAAATCTTACGTTACGGACGTTTTTTCCCGATTAGGGTACCCCTCCGCATCGTCCCATAGGGAACTTCGTTCCAATAATAATAAAAACAAGAACATCAAATTGAAGTTTACAAAAAAAATGTCTAAATACTAATATAAGACCAAAGCGCTAGTTACGTCGATTTTAAATAGGCACCAACTAATTATAGATCTAAATAAAAACTTGTTCGAGTAAGCTCTGTAAATGTAATCGGTAAAATCGATATCTAATCGACGGCCGTCTGGTGTAGTGGTAAGTGACACGGTCACTACACAAGGGGGCCGCGGGTTCGAATCCCGCCAAGGGAAGATATTTGTATGATAAACATAAAATGTCTTTTTCAGGGTTATGGATGTATATTAAATATATGTATGTGTATAATAAAAATCTTACATTTATTTCCGTTATCTGGTACTTGTAACACAAGTTCTTTACGAACTTACCACGGGACCAGTTAACGTGGCGTGATTGCTAGTAAATATTTAATATTTATATTTAATTTATATTAATGTGTTTGTGGGAACCATCCCCAGATTTAAAGTAAAATTTAGAAAACTAATGTACAAAATAAATATTTATAAACAATTATAAACAGTTACATACGATCTCACTTCGCTAAAAAAGTACTTCAATAACTGTACAAAAATATCTCTCCATATAAATTCAATTCGAATAAAAACATACACTATAGAAACATAAGTTGGTGTATTTCCACAATGACCCTTCAAACCTTTCTGTGTCTTTTTATGAGAAGTGCATAAGCTATTTGGTTTAAATTGTAAGCTATTGGCGAAATCCAAAAAATAAATTTGTTTATGTTTATTGTTTTAAACAGGAACACGTTTATGATATGTCCAGTGGTTTTCGTTACCCATAGACATCTGAATACCATAATTATACATATAGGCCATAGATTGATATTAACACGAAGGTACCTCCCATTAGAAGCTGTTTGCATGATTTGTAAAGTGAAATGAACGAATTTATTACGGAAATAGGAAAGTAGAAATGTGTAAGATATCATAACGAAATCCATTGGCGGACACAAGCTGCCAATTTTGAAAATTGAGCTCTTAATTCAATAGACTCGGTGGCTAGAAGAGTCTGTTTCTAGGAAGAAGCTGACATGCTTAACTTTTTGAAGGATGGAATATTTATTATACTTCACAATTGAGACTTCAACCACAACTGTCATAGTGAGTGTCATTCACATTGTGATTTCTATGAGCTCTGGTCACAATTTAACACCAGAAGAACACAGCTCACTGGTCTATACAGTAAGAAAATATAAATTTTAAGTAGAAGAGAAATATAGCAGAATGCCCAGCCGTTCAATGTAGAAGCTTTTTATTTTAGTCTTTATTGCGACATAAATAAGATTCATTGTCCACCTAGTTGTTCTGAATAAAAAATGGCGTTTACGCTTCGTTATCTTACCTCTGGATATCCCGGCTACAGTCTGGCAAATAATACCGAATTCCAATAGTTTGAACCAAACCGAAAGTCAGACACTAACACGATATTGCTTTTTCGTTGCTACGACATGTCCGTTCCTTTTTCATGTAAAACACGTCGGCCATCCCAGCTCGAGCAGGATACGGGACTCGGGAAACCACGTATGTAGATCTAGAGTATTCGAAACCTCGATACGGCCGCAACAAGTAAATTTGATACGTATTTTACTCAGAGCAGAGCTCAAAATTAAACTTGATAATGAATCTTGAGAACGATGTTCGTGAGAAATATTTTTTGTTGGAAAATTTTATAGTTTATTCTATTAATAGATTTAGATTTTTATTAAGGTTATCAACGTAGTGTGAATTGGGTTTTCAGAGCGAAAAACCTTGGAATGTTTAATTATATTATTAAAAAAAATTATATTTACTATATTCTTCGATTCTGCTAATTAGAAAGTATTTGTGGTCGCTTTGAAGAATTACAGTTTCTAAATGTTAAGTTTGTCGATTCATTGTACCGATAAAATTGTACAAAATACAAAAAATCGGATTGAATATATCCCATCCTTCCTTATTCTTATTCCAATTAATGCGATTAGGGGATCCAGTTAGGAATTTCCTTGATATCGAAAAATTTTATTGAATTTTCAATTCATTTATTAACATTCAATGTACGTGTAACATTTAAACTAACAATCTAAATAAACATTTTGGAGTGGTATTCAGAAATTATACATCCTTCATTGCACACTTTTCGTATGTAACAGAAAGAGATAGAGATATACCCTCAGACACAGCCCACTGAATTTCTAGTCGATTCTTCTCAGTGGATCGCGTTTCCAGGTCCGGTTGTAGATTTTGGGAAGCACTGTTCTTACTAGGGCTAGTGTTAGCAAGCCCTTCAGGTTAGAATCCCGTGTGCTCACCTACGTGCTCGATAAAGCTAGCATAACCCCTCGTGGCTACCAGCATAGGTAAGAAAAGAAGAAAAAATAATTTCCATCAATTTTTTTATCTTTTTTTATTGCTTTGATGGGTGGACGAGCTCACAGCCCACCTGGTGTTAAGTGGTTACTGGAGCCCATAGACATCCACAACGTAAATGCGCCACCCACCTTGAGATATAAGTTCTAAGGTCTCAAGTATAGTTACAACGGTTGCCCCACTCTTCAAACTGAAACGCATTACTGCTTCACGGTAGAAATAGCCAGGGTGGTGGCACCCACCCGCGCGAACTCATAAGAGGTCCTACCACCAGTAAATATTTACCACCAGTAAATTAACGGCGTTTTAAAGTGGCTGGTTTCCGAAAATTGCACATGCTTGTATGATACCTAATTTGAAAAATAGCAACCTAACTGCAATCAACAAGAATATTTAATCCATCAACAGTAAGAATATTTAAGGTTCTAATTATCTCGGATAACATTTTAAACTGCAACCCCGAAGAAAAAAATCCACAACTTCATTACTTTTAAGCGAGTTCCACAGATACTGCGCCTTGAGTAATTTTTAAACGAAATCACATTTATAAAGTTTCCCTTTTGAACCTCTCAGGGCATTCCCTTTTATGCTCCAATCAAGTTATTTTGTACTTCTAATTAAATTAATTAAGATCTTCTTGACACAAATTTTTAAGGGGCTAATTGTTTAGCATAAATACCAGAGTTTTCAACCCAGCTTTTAATGTTAGCACATTATTCTTTTTGAATGTTTCTTTACTTACTCTTTTGTTTCGTGTTATTTAGAGATAACATCACAAACAATGAATTTTTTTTTATTAGATTTCAAATAAAATAATGAAAATAAAACTTCATCACTTAAGGTTTAAATTTTGTTAATAATATGATAATTTGTCTCCGTTGTATTATTATAGTAATGAGTTCCGAGATTCTCTTAAGATTAGGTAGGCCGTGACTTAATTGTCAATCTTTTTAAAAGAACATTTGGCGGACAATATCTTGTTTTGCAAAACATGCCCATTTAAATATGTATTAGAGAACTACTTTTTCGATTTAATAAATTTATTTATTTATTTATTTATAACTTCTTATACTAGAAAGTATAAAGGCGGACTTAATGCCATAGGCATTCTCCAACAGTCTACCTTAGGGGAGTGCAGAGATGAAGCTTGGTAGGTGTAGTGTGAAGGTGATATTACTTAAACATATCTGTATATATCTGTAAATCTCTCTTTTCATTTTATTATTTCAGATGTTTCCATTACGATACGGTTTTCGCGGTCACGAAGTGATAGCAACGTCGTCAGGTTTGACCCCGTGAGCTCACTTACTAGTTAAGGTTAGCTGAAGTGGTGTCTCAACACCATAAACTTAGGTAGGAACAAAAAAGGTCAGGAAACAAAACCATTACTTATTAATGTATAACCGCTATTTAAATAGATACATAGAATTATCATTGATACCTTTGTTTTAAAACGATGAAGCAGTTTTCGACGTATAGGTAATTTTAATCTAAAATCACAATAGATACCTAGTCAAGTTCAATAAAACTAATTTATATTATCAATTATTGTCCTCCTAAGGCTCAGAAATATACGAGTATATAGGCTTTAAAATAAAAAGAGCCATGTTACGTGATAATTTTGAAATTGTGCTTAGCTTTCGTGAAAGCTTACAAAAATTGGTATTAAAATTTACGTATATTTATAAAAAGAAAAAAAAACTAACAGTATCTCGAAGACTGGCAGTTTGTTAGAATTGGGTTGTCTTCACTATTTTCTATCTAGTTGTGTATCTAATAGTTAGATGTACCTTATGTCCCTTATGTACCTTATATCTCTCCCAAGCCTCACCACGACGACCAATCCTGTGCTGCTTGCACCCAACAGGTTCCCGTGACCTTCAACAGGTCGTCGGTCTACATTGTGGGAAGGCATCTTCCAGTATTCGGTTGCCACTTCTTTTTTCAAATTGACATTTGTTCTACGCGCAATGTATTCTGTCCAGTGCCACTTTAACTTTGCAATCCCTTGGGATATGTCCTGAGAATCTCTCCATTCCTAATTAAATTCAGAGCGTAGCCCTTTCTATTACTCTTTGGGTATCTTTGAGCCTTCTGATGAGACCCTTTATGAGCGACCACATTTCAGTGTCATATGTCATCACTAACAATATACATTGGTCTGGAGCCATTGCGGTATTGGTGATGAGAAGACTCTACGCAGTTTTCCGATCAAACAAATACTGCAAAAGTACTTTTACATGAATAAAAATCAATTGAAAGATTGTGATTTAAAAACAAAATCTGAACAGAATATAGCACTGGAAACATGGTGTTTTAAAAACGAAAGGCGTTACAACGTTATCAATAGGTGGATCTTAGGCAGTTGAACGGTGACCGATTTGTATCAAAATGGGCATTTTTTTCACTACAATTGACTGAAAAAAAACTATTTTATATTATCAAACTATCTCACATGCTCACCACCTCATAGTCCACGTGGTGTTGTTGGAAAGCTTTCCTTCAAACCGAAAGGCGGGTGTGTATTGCAACAGAAAAATGCTGTGAAATATAAATTTTACGAGTTTGATTTTTATTTCAAGACTAGCTGTATCCGTCTGCTTCGCTGGGCACTTAAAATTAACATTATTATTTCTCACCCCCACAAAGATTCTCATCATAAACGTTCAACACTCATATAAATATTAGCCTATCCATTAAGTACATGTATTTTCTACATGGATACCAAGTTTCAAGTCAATCGGATGCACGGTTCAGTAGTTATAACGGAACATCTGTAAAAATCACTGTAGATTTATATATTAGTATAGATAATATAGATATTGTTACTTTGATGTGGAAATTGTTCGAGACAAAAGGGTTAATCACTCAAAACACAATACCGAATAAACTAGAACTTTTTCAACACCGTATCAACATCAGCATCACAACTTCATATCTCATAAAACAGAACGGTAATTCAGAACATCTCCGACCTGATACATATTTCAATCAAATAAGATCCATGTAATAAATTCACAGCGAGCACACATTATGATATATATTTTTAATGAAAGCCTCCGATGTACGCCACACATTACGCAGTTTAGCGGCAATGTACTGCATAAATTAAACAAGAAGACGAATGAAAAGAATTTATCATGCGACGTGCGCAACGAGAATATTCGAAAAACGTGGGTCGCTCCTTATTTCATTACGCGGAGGAGGAAATATCTTTATTTCTTCGGTCAGAGGTAACGTGCTATTGGAATCGTGAGGCATGCAAATTAAGACAGCGTAGCGTGTAATTGAATGTTATTTGTAAAGCTTTAAGCGTCTATGGCTTAATAGGTAAAGCGTTCTGTGTAAGTCATGCTACTAATGTGGTTCCTCCCCCTCCGTGCGTCGTATTCCTCAGTTCTGAGGGTCGTAACCTTTACTGAGCACTTTTGTTAGGATGTTCCTCCATTCACTTCTGTCCTCCGCGCAGTGGATAGCGACATTGATGCTGGAAATGTGTTTCCATACTGGAGAAATGTGGTTCCATACTGCGGTAAATTCTAATTCTATGTCTTACTATTCGCGCATATTTTTAATATTCATTTTAGTATAAGTGACGTTTCAAATACTGTACAATTTCCGCGGTCCGTCTATATTAAGTAAGAAGTCAAATTGAATAACAAAAAAAAATGGTCCAAATTTAACAAGAGTAATTCCTTGTGCTACACATCTAGGTACCATATTCAGGATATTATTACCAGCAAACAGTGATTCGAAGGTTCGAAGGAACAGAATTGAGAGTTCAGCCTCGGGTCACGGCAGTGAGGATTTATGAGCCCTCGTCAGCTGTGAGCTCGTCTTTGTTTCATCACACTCAATCTACTTGACCTTATCGCCTGATTTTATTTTCATTCCATCGTGTCTATATGAACCCGATCCAATACATGAACGGAGAACATATAATATTTTTTATTTCGATTCCTGAAAACGTGACGTCACGTTCACAAATTTAACGAGGGATCTGATGAATACTTTCGAAGGATATAAGAATCGAGCCATGAAAAATCAAGACGAGGTAATTTTGTAAAGATATTGCGACGTGTCTGGAGCGTTTGAAGTCAAATGAGATCTTGCGATGTACACAATATACGTATATATGTACACGTATTTATATTTTTGAACGAGGAAATTAGTTTCCAGCTTAGATATAAGACGCATTTTCGGAAGTCGATAAACTGTGTTGTGGTATATATTTTTAATGAACCAAGTAGTGCTTTGAAGATATTAAGTAGCTAAAGCCTAATGACATTACAACGGTCATCACAGTAGGCAGCGGCTTGGCTCTGCTCCTGGCATTGCTGAAGTCCATGGGCGACGATAACCACTTACCATCAGGTGGGCCGAACGCTCGTCTGCCTACAAAGGCATAAAAAAAAAACAACGTGAATTCCGCTATCGAGTTTGAACATAAAATCAATGGATTAATTTTACTGTTTCGCAAAAGTACTATCTAACAGATAAAAGTTGACATTATTTTCAGGTTTATTTGTATAGCCTAGATGGGTCGACGAACTGATGACCCACGTGCTGTTAAGTGGTAACCGGAGCCCATAGACATCTAGGTACAACGTAAATGCCCCCAGCTACCTCGAGACATGAGTTGTAAGGTCTCAGTTTTAGCAGTACAATAGCTGTCCCATCCTGCAAACTGAAATGTATTACTGCTTCATGGCAGAAATAGGCGGGGTGATGGTACCTACCCGTATTGTGTCTTATGCCTTGTAAGTCCATACGGTCCTAAAAGTACTGAGTAGGTTCTAAGCTTTTTATTAGCAGATGATTCAAAAGTTCACAACCTGAACCTAGTACACTGAAATCTTGGTGCCAAACAAAGCACAGAGTACCTCACCAAAAACTCACTAAAACCAATGCTACAACAGTTTAAAAACATCTAAAACAGTGAATCACTTATGCTCGAAAATATGAAGATATAATTTCGGAACGAGCTATCGCTCATATTGAATTGTGACGTAAAGTACAATTTACATACTCCTTTGTCGAGCCAGTATCGGTGCACGAGAGTAATTTGAGAAGGCTTTGAGAATAATGGGTCTCGATGGCGCGATAAAAACCAACGGAAATAGAATTTCGTTTTGTGCCCGTGTTTATAAATAAATTGACAATTTATTTTATCGGCGATGTTATTTCATACGTGATAAATATAATAGGGTAAGCGACTAGAACAGATCCGACTGCAATACTATATTTATAGTAAGGGTAAGTGTTTTATTTCAGACCATGATGGATCTTAAATGAACTTGTTTTTTTTAAAAGTAGGTTTGACTCTAGTGATGTACGACAATTACTGAAACCAGTAGAGTATAAAAGAACTGCTGATACCCAGTTTGAGACAAACGATTGAGATCTTAATACCATTGGTACAGTAGTTGATGTACATACAAGAATATAGTCTGCTGAATTTTACTACAAATAAATACAAAAAATATTAATTTAATGTCCATCACAAATGTACAATGGATGGCTTTGTCACAATAAGCGATTTCTTTAAACATTCACACAATAGACAGGAATCACCGAAAGAAATATGTTTACAGCGGTACTTAAACAGGAGGTACTTAAACAATGATCTAGAATCTAGATTCTGGATGATTCAATAGTTAGACATGCTAAGGTTTCATTCATTATAAAAAATGAGGCACAATTGTGCCCTTCTCAGATGATCCTCTGGTAAATAGCTGGAGTCCAGACTTTGTTGATAGGTAAATAGGCAGTAACTGTATTGGTATCCTCAATTTATTTTCCCGCTGAACCTTCCTTCTAGTTAACCCTCTATGGCTGTAAGCAGCGGATATAGTAAGTCAATTCTAAATTAAAGGCAGAATACCCGTTATTTCAATACAATTGAAACTCCCACAAGTCTCAAGATGAATCGCGTCGAGTTTTCTATGATTTTCAGTAACTACCTAGCGTCGAGGATAATTATCTCATTGGAAATAATTCATTAATTTTTAACCGAAAAATTCTTCTCCGTCCAAGGCTGGCTGAAAGAGACTGTCCTAATTTACACAACAGTAAAGTTACACATCAAATTTAAATAATTTACACATTCGTGCTATTTTACAATTTGCGTTACTATATTCTAATACACTTTAGACAATCAAAAAATGACAATGAAATGTATATTAAATGCATACGTAACAGCCCTTCTATAGAACGAGACATCAGACAGCCGTCGCGACAAGCGGAAGTTAATATTCTCGGCGGCCCCATTTTTCAATTTCCCCCCAGTGCGGCATCGGTTTCAATGAATAAACAAGAGCACAGCTCGAGCCGCGGGCAATAATGAAGAGAAGAGCCATTAATGCTCCGCCTTACTACTATTACAGTACAATCTTCAAGAGAATTGAGTATCTTTTCTTAAATGATGTCGTGCGGACTTCGCCTTTAATTCTATGAAATAATTGTTTCTCGTTTTCAAGTGTTTGTTTCTTTCTAAAGAATTTTGTTGTTGTTAAAGTCAGATGTTAGTTGATTTATTTGACGGTACGCGTCTATCATGAACTCTAGCAATTTCATTGACACAGTTAGACAGTTGTCTTTAGTACTTAATTGAAATGACCAAAACGCTAATTCTGTGACTTAATAATATGGCTTCTATTACTAGATCAGCCTTTTGCTATCTAGTTCAATCAATAAACGAACCCACCCAGATAAAGTAAAGGCGGAACGTCAAAATTTGTGCCAATCAAAATTAAAATATCATTTGAGTAATGAATTTTAATTTTCAATTATTTTGTCTGATGCTTTATGCGAATCTGTTACACTTGAAGACATGTTACAGTTGCGTTTAATTAAATTAATTTAGTAAGATATAGTAAGTAAATTGTTAATTGAAATGATGAATGGGGCTTCTTATTTGACCCCATATCAGCGGATTATGGTGTATATATCCAACATGAAGACTTTCGATGTCACAAATGAATTTGAATTTTTTAAAAGACGAGTATTCGTATTATAGAGCTGACTAATATATCCATAGTTAAAATACTGATAAAGCCATATTTCATTGCAGTTTAATGTCACAAAATCATTACCCAATTCATAAAAAAAAACAATAAACAAAAACAAAACAAAAAAAAATCCCCTTAAAAAATTGCAGATTCAAAAAAAAACATAACAATTAATTACCCGATAAGAACCCACAGGGGGCATTAACAACAGAAGATCACGTAAACAGGATGTTAATATTCTCAGCGGTGCCATTTTTCAATTTCCCCTGCAGCGGCATCGGTTTCAATGAATAAACATCGGCACTGCTCGAACCACAAACAATAATAAAGAGGAGCTGTTAATCTTGCTTCGATCCTGAACAGTTTATTAGACTCGAGGACAAACGTGTTTAGACAATGGAGATGTATAAGCCGTTTGGGAAAAGTTCCGCACACTGATCTAGCAATTTCGGAAGGGGCATTTTGTTCTTTTGTGAATGACTTAAAATAACAATTAGCTCTATAAATACCTTACTTTCCTTGTTATATATATACAAAATGTTACACCGGTAAGAGTAACGCCATCTGTCGTCGAATAGCAGAAACGAATATCAAAAGAACCCAGAACGCTCTAACAGTTTAACGCCATCTATTATCAAATAGCTGAAACACATATCGAAACGACTGGACTTTCCCGGAATGCTCTCGATAGTTGTAGAGATGTCGTATCGACTATAAAAGCGTTGCAGAGATGACTCGAAAGCAATTAGTAAACGGGTCTACTTGAAGCGAAACAGCGAACAGATGACTTGAAACGAAGCGGAAGAAGTGAATTGCGAATCGAAGTGTTCTTTCTGTGAGTGTTCTAAGTTTTTTTTTTTTTATATTGCTTGGATGGGTGGACGGTTATTAAGGCTAAGGACGGTGGTTAAGTGGTTACTGGAGCCTATAGACATCTACGACCTAAATGCGCCACCCACCTTGAGATATAAGTTCTAAGGTCTCAAGTAGAGTTACAACGGCTACCCCGCCCTTCAAATCGAAACGCATGACTGCTTCACGGCAGAAATAGGCAGGATGGTGGTACCTACCCGCGCGTATACATAAGAGGTCATACCACCAGTCTAAAGTTCCCGTTCCGTAAGTGTTCCCGTTTATCCCGAACCCCAGCGCGTAACAATATTATAGTTGATTATCATTGTCATTACAAGTACACAGTACAAGTGTGTGTGTCTGCCTTAAGCAGCACTATCTCTGCGTGGCTCTGTTAAAAGACGACTAAGAAAATCAGCAGCGTTTCCCAGTACCATACCAGCATACTACGATCGCCAACTGGCATTTACTAGTGATAGGGTGTCTTGCGTATCCAGACGACTAGACATGTCCTTCTTCAAACGAGGCTTGTGGAAGGTATTAAGCGGTAGGCAGCGGCTTGGTTCTGCTCCTGGCATTGCTAAAGTCCATGGGCGACGGTAACCACTCAACATCAGGTGGGCCATGTGCTCGCCTACCTACACGGGCAATAAAAAATAATAAAAATTTACACCAATACTCTTTCTATTTCTGTCGCGAAGAAGTCATACGTGATTTAGTTTTCATCTCTCAAAGTAAATTTCCTTCTTTGTTTCTGATCTTAGAGCATTTTTCCTGGTCGAATATGTTCCAGGTAGAATTATTGTGTTTCGTTTTAATTTTTATAGACCTTTTAATATTCATTTAGTATTTATAGATGGTGAGCTCGTCTATTGACAGCAAATAAATTTATTCTTCTTCTTATCAGCCCACAGACGTCCACTGCTGGACATAGAATAATATTATAATAGAATAATAATATTATAATAATAATAACCATGGAAACCGTCTACAACAACAGACGTGTCAAAAATTGCAAAATTCAAATTTATTTAATTTTACCTAAATTTTTACAAATATTTATAGAAAAAATACAAATAATTAAATTTTAAAAATGATAAAAACAAAAAGAGAAAGTGTAAAGTTGGATGCAAAAACGAAAATAAAGAATTTAAAGAAAACNTTTATTTTACATTGACAGCAAATAAATATCTTCTTCTTATCAGCCCATAGACGTCCACTGGTGGACATAGAATATTAATAGAATAATAATAATATAATAATAGACAATAAATATCACACAAAGTATATTCACATCCTTTTATTTTACATTGACAGCATATAAATATCTTCTTCTTCTTATCAGCCCACAGACGTCCACTGCTGGACATAAAATAATAATAATATGATAATAGACAATCACACAAAGTATATTCACATCCATTTATTTTACATTGGCAGCAAATAAATATCTTCTTCTTATCAGCCCACAGACGTCCACTGGTGGATATAGAATATTAATAGAATAATAATAATATAATAATAGACAATAAATATCACACAAAGTATATTCACATCCTTTTATTTTACATTGACAGCATATAAATATCTTCTTCTTCTTATCAGCCCACAGACGTCCACTGCTGGACATAGAATAATAATAATATAATAATAGACAATAAATATCACACAAAGTATATTCACATCCTTTTATTTTACATCCACGACGTTCATTTAAACTTACACTAGCAAAATTTATGAGGTCCACTTTAGTTCTCGTTGCATAGGTGTGAGAGAGCTCCAACTTCTGCCAGAAGTCTAAGCTTTGTGTATGCTAATCCGGCTTTTGAGTTCTCGATTTTTAAGCTTTTTGAACTTTACGTGTGTGATTTTTTTTTCACTAAATATTTCATTTCTTTCTTTTTTGGCTCCTTTATATAAATTGCTCTTTGTGTTTTAAAATTTAGAAGCAAAACGTTATTCAACAATATTTCTCCGGAGTGCTACGTTTAATTATACCTTTTTCTATATTTCAACGTCAAATTGCTAATGAGATTTTATGTATTATGCTAACTATTACAATCAAAATAATAATACTAAAAAAACTAGACCGCTGAGTTTGTTCGTCAATTGTTCTCAGATCTGTTGTTTTTCTTTGGCAGGAATAACTCTACTACATGTTTTCAAATTTAACAAGTAAATTTTGACGACATCGAATTACTAATTAAAATTTGGATTTTCCGTAAAACAGTAAATCCTTGTTTGGATGTCGATTCGTCTCCTAGTTTCGTTTCCCATTGTCCTGTTTTTTTGTCCAGAAGAAATGACTAGATCCAAACCGCATGCGATGTAATAACAGACTACGAAACGGAATATAATCATTTAAATAAATAAATAATTCTGGGCATAAACAATAAATCATTTGAAATTCCCGATCGATTTTGATGTCCTCACAAAGATAACCGTTACATTTCTGATACAGAATCATATAGAATCATATCGATTGTCTATATATGCTTCGAATTACGACTTTACGTAATTGTAATTTAATCAAAGCATTAATTTGTGTTTTTGAGATACCATAAACCATTAAGTTCGTATTCAAAGAATAACTAACTTGTCCCTCGAATTAGAAGCATCACTCGTTAATTCCACTTAATTAATATCGAAGGCAGATAGATGCTGGTACATAATAAGACAAATTAATTTGTGAATGCTCGACGCTCCGTCGGTTACGTTCAAAATATAACGAACCAAAACGGTTTAACTGAACTAAAATGTACGGAGGTCCCTTGGGCCCCGTTGTTTTTGGTTTGATTTACAAGTGAAAGCGTTTTCCAAATTTAAACCAGGTTTTTCATCGATCGTTTCAAAATCGAAATGTGTTGGCGAATGTTATCCACTTTCACTTATGACGTATTATTTAGTCAATAATAATAAATGAATCGCACGGTCATCCGGTTCAAATAGGGTACCCTGTGTTATGAGTACTAGCGACTGACATACGTACTTAAGCAGATTGAAATATATACTTATATAGATAATACACATCCAGGAAACTCCTTGGCGCAATATTCAAGGGCGCTAATTACTGTACCACCGAGTCAGTCAGTAATATAATATTGATTTTGTGAAAATAGATCTTTTATCTATTTCCGAGTATTTTGGGCATCATTCTAGATCGTGTTTTTCGATTTGAATACTATCCGTAGTTAGATATCTGAACGCGTTTATTGAGAACTTCACTCATATAACGAGCGTTCGCCCCAGTTCGACACCTGAGACGGTTCTCATACAATACAGTAGAGACCTAATGGGCCCGAACTGGAGCGAATTAGTCGGGCTAGTTACATTACTTAAATTTTATTTTAATATGCCGCGAATAATAGGTTGGGTGATTTACATTACTTAAGCTTGGTTTTAATATGCCGCGAATTGGTTGGGAGAGCTTCATTACTTAAACTTGATTTTAATATGCCGCGATTTGGTCGGGCTAGTTACATTACTTAAAATTAATGTTAATATGCCACGAATTGGTCGATTTAGTAACATTACTTAAACTTGATTTTAATATGCCGCGATTTGGTCGGGCTAGTTACATTACTTAAAATTAATGTTAATATGCCGCGAATTGGTCGATTTAGTAACATTACTTAAACTTGATTTTAATATGCCACGATTTGGTCGGGCTAGTTACATTACTTAAAATTAATGTTAATATGCCGCGAAATTGGTCGATTTAGTAACATTACTTAAACTTGATTTCAATATGCCGCGATTTGGTCGGGCTAGTTACATTACTTAAAGTTGATTTTAATATGCCGCGAATTGGTCGTGTGAGTTACTTTACATAAAATTAATGTTAATATGCCGCGACTTAGTCGATTTAGTTACACAAGTTAAAGTTGAAATTAAATTTACAAATGGCCGTTTCCTTACGTTCGTCAGCTTGTACCACGCACGGGATCTACCTCAAAACTTTTGGACTTACGCACACGTTTCGGGAAACGTCAATAAATCTCATTCCAACTGGTCCGGGATGATGGTTATTGAGTAATGTGTTACGGTACGTGATTTAGGTAACGCGGGAAATATAAATTCCCTATGATTTTATTTTGTTTAGGCGTGTCAAGGTTTTCAAATAGCTTCTCTTTGTACTTACGCTCTTTTGTTCTGAGACGTGAAGCACATTCGAATTTTGGGTTTTCGTGTGAATTCTGATTGATTCATTGCGATTTATAATTTATGGGCATGTTAAATATGTCGTTACAAAGCGTATTCAGTAAGACGCATTAGAAATGAAAATGGTAGTTGAGGTGCTTTTTGCAAATGTTTATTAAATACCGTAACTTATATATAAAGTAAGGGCATTATTCTTTTTTAAAGAAAAATAAGTCGCTACTGCTTTTGTATATTAATCTGTTATTTAATTCCTAGACCGTACGTCGGGGGGCTGTTACACGGCCTTTCTTACCCTTCTTTTTAAAAAAAAAAAAAACATTTTTTCACAACTAAACTGTCTTTTATTAGACTTCACAATTTACAATACTATTGTTGACTTCTAAAACTTTAGTATGTTTTAAATGTATGCTCGCGACGACTTCCAGATCCTAACTGGTTTTCTATACGATTTGATTTAACAAGAAAACTACAAATGATGACTCTAATGGAAAAACACAGTGAACTCGTAAACGAGCTGATTAGGGCAAAGCTGCTTTATAGAACAGGTCCTTGAAGAAAAAATCCTATGTACCTAACCGCTTGGAGATCGGCTGGTTCTCCAAGCCCAATGTGTGCAACAACAACTTTACCGGCAATCTTAAATAGCTTTACGGTAGCCGATCGACTGAGGCACATTCCGATCTTCTAGATTGTTCTCGAAATTCACAACGTTGAATGCAATATAAAATTCACAACGAAACTTTATGATACTGCTATTAGTACTATCGTAACACCAAATAAAATCATACTAAAGTTTGATGGAGGAATCTCGAAAATCTACCGCACCATATTCAAGCATCAAGAGCCGATTACCGTATTTATTAAGCTATGACGTATTATCTGACGTCATAATTTCTAAACTACATACTCGTGTGCTTCATAATAGGTTATTCGTACACTTATCACTCCGTAACATCCTCTACCATACACTTAAATATTCGGATCTTAGTATGTGTTTAGGTAGTCAAGTTCCTCAATAAACAGCAGGCCAACTACTCAAACAGTCATAACCGCCGTAACGGGAGCGGGGATGTATCAGTCATTATTCCGACAGCGGCATTCGAGTCTGCTTAAATTATTATTTGAGTACGTATTTCGGTTGACGCACACAGCGTTCGATGCTAACCATTTAAATAAAACATATATTACTGCGAGTATCAGTAAAACCCCGACGGCTTATGTCAGCATGAACAGTGTGTTTTAAAAATACATAAATATAATTATCTAAACCCAAATCACATTTGTGACTAGCTGTGAACTTATCTGTCAATGAAATAATACCACTATCCACTTGGGGGCATAAGATTCATTTACAGTAGTTCTCCTATTTTCAAACCGGAACACACTAGAGTTTCGCGATAGAAATTCTAAGCGAGCGTCTGGTGGTATAGGGCAAAGTAGAAGATGTCGCAGCAGACCATATTTACTATCGCACCGCCCGCCACCGGAGTAGAGTTCATCCATACTACCTGGAGCCACTGCGTTCATCTACAGTGCGTTTCCAGAGATCTTTTTTGCCACGTACCTTCCGGATTTGGAATGAACTCCCCTCCACGTTGTTTCCCGAGCGCTATGATATGTCCTTCTCCAAACGAGGCTTGTGGAAAAAAGAAAAAAGCTCTCCCGTAAGATCAGGTCAAAGCTGGAACGGATTGCTATCTACACGTAAGAACCAGACGCTCAGCTAGAAGAGAGAGATGGCGCCGCATAATAAAACACTTTATTGATATCATCGCAGCCACAATCGCTCCGCCAAGAGCGTAGCGATGGCTCCGCCAAGAGCGTAGCGATGAGAAACAATAAATAGACAAAAGTTGCAATAAACACTACAGCTCGTCCAACATTTTCAATAAAATAACTCTTTCCTTTACATTAATGCTCAAATAATTTAATTTGATAAGTGATATTATTGACAAATAGAAAATCTACCCTTTTCTTTTTGAATAATAATAATAATCAAAGGTTTTATTCGGACAAAGATATATGTACATTTTACACAATTCAAATTATTCGCGTATTTGGGGCTTTTTTCCTTACTGTAAGTCCGTTTTCCAGTTGGCAAAGACCTCCTTCAACCTACTCCATTGTCATCTCTCTCTCATTTCTCACAAATCATTCAAATCATTCCTACTTCATGTCACGCCTGCAACATGCTTTTTCTTTGTTATTTACACTTAAAAAATCTGAAGAAATTCTTCCTATTTCCAGTCCTGGTCGAAGAGTAAGGACTAACCAAAAGGTTAACAGGATTTAAAAAAAAAACAGAAAATCAAAACATGATTTTTTTTAAAATAGTTTCGTGTAAATAATAGATATACTAGCATCAAATGCAATGAATTCAACACAAGATTTAACTAACAAGTAAATTTCGGTTTCCTGGCTAGTTATAAATTCTGTACAGGTTTAAGATCTATGGGAATAAGGTTCACTAACATTCACTAATAAAAAACTATTTCTTCTTTTGAGTCGGTCTCTTCATTGCTGAAGGTCGTGTCTAGTTTGAAATGTTGACCACTCGATGCACAATGCTTCCCCACGTCTTCCTGTCCTCGGCAGTATTTATAGCCTCGGCTATTGGCAGGCCCGTGGGCGTCTTTACTAGATCAGACCAGCGGGTAGGTGAGCGTCCCCGCGATCTTCTACCATCAACCTGACCAACTACCATCAGCTTCTCTAAGTTATGGGGTCCTCTACGAGCGATGTCTTTTTTATAGCTTATATTGGTGGACGAGCTCACAGCCCTCCTGATATTAAGTGGTTACTGGAGCCCATAGACATCTACGACGTAAATGCGCCACCCACCTTGAGATATGGTGGTAGGACCTCTTGTGATTCCGCACGGGTAGGTACCACCACCCCGCCTATTTCTGCCGTGAAGCAGTAATGCGTTTCGGCTTGAAGGGTGGGGTAACCGTTGTAACTATACTGAGACCTTAGAACCTATATCTCATGGTGGGTGGCGCATTTACGTTGTAGATGTCTATGGGCTCCAGTAACCACTTAACACCAGGTGCACTAGGAGCTCGTCCTTCACATCTAAGTAATAAAAAATAAAAGATCTAAGTATGAAGATGTTACCGAAGTACGTGAGAATGCGTCGGAAACAGATAACGGACAGCCTACTTACTACACTTTAATATCTATCATTACAATGACCGTACAATCTAATAGCATTACCGTGACTAAAACGTCTATTTAATGTAGGGACTCTATGTGGCTCCGAGCAATTTAACTTACGCTTGTGTGCGCCCGCCAACCGTGACGTCAGTGGCCCTCAGACTCCACTGGAAATTGACCGTAAATTCGATAATTACGCTTTTAGAGGCCAATTAACTTAGCATTCGTATATACAAGATGAGCTTTTTTACGGGTAAGCATATCTATTTCTTAGCATTAACTTAGCATTCTTATAGGTAAGATGAGATTTTTGGAACGAAATTCTTTATGGGACGATGCGGAGGGGTACCCTAAACGGGAAAAAACGTCCGTAACGTAAGATTTTTATAAGTAATGCACACGACTTATCTTTGTAATAACGTACAAAAAATTACATGTTTTGATTATATATTTTTTATAAATCATTGTGAATAAAATAAAGTTGATAACTTTGTAAAGTAGTTTTTATTTCATTTTTATCAATAAAAAAATCATAATAAAAAATGTATACCCGAATAATTATTTTCTTTATACCTCGAATAGAACTTTAAATTAATATTTTTATAATAAGGAACTTCGTTCCTATCCGGTGTCCCACGACACCACACATTTTTTATTTTAATGGCTAATATATTCATTCCCTAGTCTCATATTACCGATTCAGACTTATTAAATAAAGCCCTGCATCCAAAGTGTACCTTCACAGAGCTTTTTGCAATAAAAAGCCCTGCTCTAGAATGAAATATCGTCATCGGTGTCATGCAAGTCCTTGATGTCCTTCTTCAATGCTTGGATAGGGTCCTTCGTTTCCACGATGGGTATTTCCTGGCATCGAATAACGATGAACACAAACTGTTATATGGGATCATGTGGACATGTATATAGCTGCGAAAAACGAAGCTTTTACTGACGTGCTGTGAGTAGGTTCGAGGCTCTGAGTTTTTTTTTATTGTTTAGATGGATGGACGAGCTCACAGCACACCTGGTGTTAAGTGGTTACTGGAGCCCATAGACATCTACAACGTAAATGCGCCACCCACCTTGAGATATAAGTTCTAAGGTCTCAAGTATAGTTACACCGGCTGCCCCACCCTTCAAACCGAAACGCATTACTGCTTCACGGCAGAAATAGGCAGGGTGATAGTGCCCACCCGCGTGGACTCACAAGTGGTCCTACCACCAGTAATTACGTAAATTATAATTTTGCGGGTTTCATTTTTATTACACGATGTGATTCCTTCACCGTGGAAGTCAATCGTGAACATTTGTTGGGTACGTATTTCATTAGAAAAATTGGTACCCGCCTGAGATTCGAACACCGGTTCATCGCTCAACACGAATGCGCCGGACGTCTTATCCGTTAGGCCACGACGACTTCATAAGTAGATAAACTACTTCATAATAGATTCATTGAACTAAAATTCATAAAACATGTATGTAGAAACTAACAGAAATTTTTACGAAGTGCACATCAATAAATTCTTAGCAATTCAATCGACAGAAAACAATAAAACAGTAATTGTATTTTTTTTTAACGAGAAGAAAACGTGATCTCAATCTTATCATCAAATCTAGTTTTAACTTGTCTAGAGTAAACTTATTCCTAGACGTAAAAGCTGGTCTTAGTTTCAAAGCTTTTGTCGACGCCCAACTTGTTTGAGAGCTTTATGAGGCATTATTGGTTCGATCTTTGAAATCCAAATACCATTAACTAGTTAGATATTTTAGTAGTTGCCTAGGCATCTCGGGCTTACCGAAAGCTGGCTAATGATTTTCTCGTTGATTAAGCGCAAAAAGCTTTTATTTAAGCATAGTTCAGTTAAAATATTTGTATAAATAGGTTTACTTGGCAAAGTTTATAAATTGTAGGAGAGTTCGGTTACTTACTAAAAGTAGAACTTAATTTGGTAGCCAAAGCGGGTAATTTCAATATCTATTTATTTATTTATTTATTTATTTAAGGATTACCGACAGGGTTTACAGTAAGACATAAAATAACATTGACATGTATAGAGCAATTGATAACTGCAACTCTAATTATAGGCAATCACAGCATGCATTACATTAATATATTAATAGAGATTTAATAATACTATTAATAATAATAAAAAATTAAAAACAAAAGAAAGACAACAAGGGCAGTAATACCCGAGTACTCAGACCGAGGCTGAGGCTGAGGTTCAACAACAACTTTTTATAATTTTGTTCTTAAATATTGGAAGGGAATCGCCAAATATGTCAAGGTTTTCAACTTTTCTAACAAGATTATTATAAAGGTTAGTTAGACGAGGAGTAGGTGAGTGCTTGCCTAGATTGGTTCTGCTAAAGCGGGTGCTGAAAAGAGCAACGGGGCGACGAGGTAACCTAGATGGCACCTTCAAAGAGAATTTATTGAGGATGAATTGGGAGTCGACAGTACCAAAAGACAAAAGAAAGATAGCGACTTGGCTGTATTGCTGATGTCCAAGAGCGATGGTGACTACATACTATTAGTTGAGCCGCGTGCTAGTTCTACAAAGGCAATTAAACAACATAAATTATACAGAATTGCGTTCGTAGGTATCAGAGTTAAATAGAACTAACCCGACAGATTTTATTCTTCCTAATTCCATTTTTTTTACCATAAAGATCTCTTTTCGACATGCTTATAGTTCACCTAATGGTAAGCAGTCATCATCACAAATGAATATCACCAATGCCAAGGGCACACTCAAGGTGCTGTGTACTGCCCACTTGTAGCCTTTTGTATTCTCGAGACAAAGAGCTTCTTGTATCACTTCTTGGATAAAAAACTACCAACTGATTTATAGGCATATTTGCGCGTGTTATGTATGAGACGTGCATATGATGAATCAGCAATTTCTCACAGGAGACTACGCCTTGAAAAAGGCGCGCGAAGCACTTGCCCCGCAGAACGACTACCGACTAAACCCCATCGAGCTCCACCACACCGACCACATGAAACTTACGGTACCGCGATGCGCGCCGAAAGTCTCGCCTTAGGCGGTACCCGTACTGATGTTAAGACGGGATTTCATCCCCGGGAAAATCCCGTAGAACCTCGTCTCGGGAGACACACGTGAGCGGCGCACAGGAGCCACCTTGCACCGCTTCAACACCGGACCAACAGTCGAGTGCCGGGCGCCCCCGCACCCGGCACTCGATAGTCCCTACGAGGGCTGAGCGGCGGCCTCTCGCACGCGCCGTCCACCCCGCCTTCTGCGCTGAGGAGCCGAAGAGGGATCCCATTCCCTTTCGCGCTCCTCAGCCTCACGAAGCGCCATGACCAAGTCACAGAACCCAGCCATGGCCTCCCACGAACTCCGGTCCTCTACCATACGGGCGACGATAGCCCTCAAAGAGAGGTCCTGCCCCAACACCGCGACGAGGTTTCGCCGCGGGTGCTCCCACCGTGGGCACGCTTCTAGCGCGTGCTGAGCGTCATCGTTCGGGTGCCCGCACTGGTGGCAGCCCGGATGTGGCTCCCTTCTGCAGACTCTCCACAGATACCTCCCGAAGCATCCATGCCCCGAAAGGACCTGGGTGAGGCGAAAGGAGAGCTCACCATGTCGCCGGTCCGACCATGCCTCCAGCACAGGCACCAGTGCCTCGAGCGTGCGCTGACGAGTGGCCGAAGTTCGGCCGAGCTCCTCCAACAAGCGCTCTCTCCATTTGGCATACGCCAGACCACGCGCAGCATGCCTCCATCGATCGACAACCGACGGGCCGGGTGTCTGTTCCCGAGTCGAGGACTGTCTTCTCCGTCGGTATGTCGCGGCCAAGATTTCGGCCTCGAGGTCCCACGGTAAGGATCCGGCGAGGGCACAGGCCACATCCTGAGAGATGGTACGGTACCCCCTGATGACCCTCACCGCGAGCGCCCGCTGAGCTCTGAGCAGCAGAGCCGCGTTTCGCGCGGTAAGTGTGGGCGACCACACGGGAGCACCGTACAGGGCCATACTGCGCACCACCCCCAGGTACAGTCGCCGGATACCGGCGCTGCATCCACCGGTGTTGGGAAGAAGACGGGTCAGCGCACCCGCCGTCCCCATCAGCCTTGGAACCAGCATTTTGAAATGGTGGTCGAATCTCCATTTGCTGTCGAACACAAGGCCCAAATACTTGAGCTTCGGCTGGACAGCAATGGTGACACCCCCGACTACGAGATTCGCGCCTTGAGGCGGCCCCTCCCGAGCCGAGTGGAAGCACACTGCTTCGGATTTATGAAGGGCCACCTCGAGACCAAGTCTCTTTATTCGACTCACCACAGTCGCTACACCTGCTACAGCCAGGATGGCTGCTGACCGGTAGTCGACGTACCACCGCCCTGCCTATTTCTGCCGTGAAGCAGTAATGCGGTTCGGTTTGAAGGGTAGGGCAGCCGTTGTGTATACTGAGACATTAAAACTCATATCTCAAGGTGGGTGGCAGCATTTACGTTATAGATGTCTATGGGGTCCTGTAACCACTTAACACCAGGTAGGCTGTGAGCTCGTCCACCAATTTATGCAAAAAAATATATTTATTTATTATGTATTAAATCTACTATTCATTATAGTAGGTTTGTACATATTATGTATGTATGGTTTTGCCGAGTTAGGTTAGTTACCATGATAAAAAGTATATTATGCATTTAAGCAAGTTACAAGATTTCTTTTTGCGAAATTTCATATAATCTAATACAATTTCATAAAACCATTTTGCATGATTGAGTAACAATAGCTTAGCTTACGCACATTCAGATTTATAATATTATTATTATGAGTACTGAGATAGATATGATCGCATGTCTGACGGTGGCTAGCGTCTTTCGCGGGTAAATCCTGTCAAAAATGAGTCAAGAATGAAATACTGTTAAAATTAATTGCTTATCCTTAAATTTACATAAAAGCATTGGATTTATTTATTTTCAGATTAATATCGTAATTCCGTCGTAAAGCAAATTTCATAAAAAAATATCCTTTTCATTCGGTCAAGCAGTCGAATAAAAAAGCAACAAACTTTGCTTCAATGAAAGGGATTCCCCTTTTAATATATGTCTTGTATGTACTCATTTCTTGCATTAGTATGCTATTTAGTATAATAATAAATAAATAAAAACGGCTAGTCAATGCACCCGAAGCAAGCAACTTCCTATAATTCTCTCTATATTTGTTTATACTGCTAACTATGTGAACTTATTTTTTTAAGAACCCAATCATGATCATTGCATAATAAGCCTTTTATCTGTGAACCAGAGGTCGAAAATTCATAATTTTCACTTTTTACTTAATATAAGAATTCACAACGAGCAATGTACAAATGATAATGCAGTACAGGCGTTATTCTCGAGTGGAGTGTAAAAATGTTAGAAGGTCACAAAGGTGGGACAAGTAATGGAGTTGTGTTGTACGCGGCCCTACAGAGAGAGTTCCTGACAGTTAACCCCTTGATACAGAACATAAAACACACATAGTATAAGAGCTCGGGATTTTGTAAGTAACGATATGACAATGTGACAATTTCGACGTCGATCATAAGTGATTTGTTCTTATTCACGTAAATATGCAAAGGGCTCGCAGCTGACTGTTACTAAGCGATTACTGGAACCTATAGAACAGACCATGGGTATAGAAGTAGATGATATTGTTACGCCGGTAAGAGTGACGCCATCTATTACCGAATAGTTGAACGAATATCGAAGGAGCTAGTAGCACCTAGAACGCTCTAGAAGTACAGCGCCATCTATTGTCAGATAGCGGAAAAACAATACTAGAGATGTATGGAATATTCTCGATAATTCTAGAGATGTGGTATCGGCTATAAAAGCATTGGCGAGATGGTACGCAGTCAGTTAGTAATCGGAACTACTCGAAGCGAAACAGCGAACGGATCACCTAAGGCGAAGCGGATGAAGCGAATTGAGGGTTTTATAGTGATTGTGGACTTTTTAAAGTGTTTAATACGGTTTTAGTTGTACTTTGGTGGAAATTTTATTTGTCCCGAACCTCAGTGCATAACAATAATGACTGGGGATCCTAAAAAGAATTGGATGGATTGTGCGAAAGAGCGTATGGATTGTCTGAATACGCACGTGAACTCAAAAAACATGAGATTCAATGGAATTATTAAAATTCAATCATAATCACACTATTCCTCAAATTTATAATACATTTTTGTATGTTCTTTGAATGTTCTGGATGGATTTTCTCCAAACGACTGTACGTAATGTATCGTCGTTCGTGAGTTGTCGTCGATATAATTAAAATCAAATTTACGTTTTAACATCGCGTTCATTACCTACATACTCTTATTACATTATTAACTCTGCTTCCAATACTTTGCAGCTACATTTTACAGATTAAATATTAAGAAGATTAAACCGTAAAAGCAGTTTTAATTAAATGTATCACAGAATTAATTCTAATAATTAATTATTAAAATAATTAATTCTATGTTTTTTTTTTTTATTGTCCTTGTAGGCAGACGAGCATACGGCCCACCTGATGGTGAGTGGTTACCGTCGCCCATGGACTTCAGCAACGCCAGGGGCAGAGCCAAGTCGCTGCCTACCGCTTAATACTCTCCACAAGCCTCGTTTGAAGAAGGACATGTCATAGCGCTCGGGAAACACCGTGGAGGGGAAGCTCATTCCATAGCCGGATGGTACGTGGCAAAAAAGATCTCTGGAAACGCACTGTGGATGACCGCAGTGGCTCCAGTGGCTCCAGGCACGTCAATGTAAGGTAGGTTTCTTGCGATGTTTCCTATTAAACATATTTTGACATTATTGTGATTTCTCCAACTTTAAGAACAAAGGGTACATACAGAATTCTTAATGTTTTAAGCGGTTTTAAACAAAGCCGGTGTAGAGAGAACTGTGTTAGGCGCATCGCTTCATTGTTATAATCATTAATAAAGATGAATCTTTCTTAGAGTAGCGTAGAAAAAAGATACATGTGACTAGGATATGTATGGAAATGGTAGTGCAAGCTAGAGGGGGAAGAAGTCGACAGAAGAAGACATGGATGGAGTGTGTGAACGACGATACGAGAGAGAGGAGTGAGTGTTGAGATGATGGCTGATAGAAGATGAATGAAATAGAAAAATTCGCTGTGCCGACCTCACTTAGTAGGATAAGGTGGAGAAAAAGAAGAAGAAGAAACTTTCTTTATGTTAGATTGTTAGATAGAATATCATATTTGTTTGTAAGGTTTTAATAATAGAATATAAAAATCAAAAGTATTTAGAAGGCCGGAGATAGTGAAATGGACTTAAATCTGACGATCTGCCAGTAACATTACAAAAATTAACGATAGCGGCATGGCTCTGCCCCTGGCATTGATGACGTCTGTGAGTAGCAGTAACTACTCATCATCAGGTGGACCGTACGCTCGTCGGCCTACAAGGGCAATAAAAAATCTGATCAGGTAATAAACGCTGTAACATAAGACAAAATTCATAAGCTCTGGTTTTTCTGGACAATGGACGGACCAATCAGCACCCTCTTCTCTCTCTGAAAACTTAAATTAGGAGCTCCTTGACTAAAATCACTAAAAACTCCCCAACTACATGGGAGCGCAAACAAACGCGCGGCAAAAGTATTAAAAGCACGTACATTGTGATGCTAGCCGAAAAATTCTGTTTGACATACCTTTCTAATTTACTGTTTCAGGAAGGGAATCTTTTGTGAGCCTCGTTTGCTTCTATTAGACATGACCTTTACCTTTTTTTTATTGCTTAGGTGGGTGGACGAGCTCACAGCCCATCTGGCGTTAAGTGGCTACTGGAGCCCATAGACATCTATAACGTAAATGCGCCACCCACCTCGAGATATAAGTTCTAAGATCACATATTACACATATTATGACTGGATGGTTCGGTTTTTTTTAGAAACCAATTGCTTAGACTGTACGTGATGGTAGTTAACAAAATGATTATTGAAAAAGTCTTAGTGTGTAATCAAGATCTCAGAAGCGGATCAGTCATAACGGATACATACAAAAATGCCACAAAAAGTTTGCTATTATCATCCGACCTCGGCCACCATTTCCAGTGGGCACGGCTCCTTGCGCAACTTCAAAGATTTTCATAATAAATTTTAACAATTTCTACGCCTTGTTGAAGCATGTAGCTTTCCATGATGAATAATAACTACTAAATATCCAAGCCAAATTTGACAGCTATCCCTTTACCAAAATGGCTGCTCTGAGTTGTCGCGCGTCCCAATTGAAAAACCCTATACATATAACTAATCGAACATGCCAACGTCCTACTGTGAGTAGCGTAAATTTTATGAACGAAAAAAAAACATTTTCTAAAATAGCTTGCAAGCCCTGTGCTTGCTGCGTTGACAGTGATCCGGCGTTTTCTAAATTTCCAAAAACTATTGACAAAACTTCAAATCAATTACAGTCAAACCTGGGTAAGTGAGAACTGGATAAGTGAGAAAACTCTATAAGTGAGAGTAATAGCCAGGACCCGTCATTTTAAGCTCCCAAAACCTCTATTAGAGAGAAACAGAAACCTCTGTAAGAGAGAGTCGTTTTTCCCTCATGGACCTCCGTAAGTGAGACTGCTACTTATTTATACCTCTATAAGCGACAGTCNCTGTAAGAGAGAGTCGTTTTTCCCTCATGGACCTCCGTAAGTGAGACTGCTACTTATTTATACCTCTATAAGCGACAGTCGAGCTTTATTTATTTATATTATTTAGGAGGAACAAATGAAAAATCAAATTATAAATTTAACATCTGCTATTTTATGACTCATTCTTAACTTTTGTGGAACTTCCTTCTATTGTTTTTGAATTGTTTTCTGGTCAATATTGAACCTATTCTATTTCGTGGAACTAAATAACGTTATTATTTTATCGCATTCTTTTCGAATAGACACGTGTGCCTCTGTACCGTCCTGTTTGTCGGACTTACTCAGTTTATCGTCAATCAATTGCGAAGGAACGTTCGGCTCTGCATGTCATAAGTGAATAGTGAATGCGTTTGAATCCGGAAAATCGCGAAATGAAATTAAGAGGGAGCATTAGCGAAAAACTCGGGTTAGTGAGAAACCTCTATAAGCGAGAATAAGATTGTGCTCCCTTGAACTCTCGCTTATCCAGGTTTGACTGTAAATGAAAAACTAAATAGCGAATACACCACGAGCAAACAAATACACCAACATTTTCCCAAAAAATATTACCGGCTTACATTTGTAAAATTTATTCTCATTTATTCATTAAATTCCGTAGCAAACCTTCTTGTAATTTCAATTAAATCGTTGACCTTTCAAGTAAAAACGAAAACATTTCAAGATACATTTCAAAAGCTATTTTTTGGAAGTCTAATTCCAAAGACAGTTTCGGTCTTGGATTTTTATTTATGAATCGAATTTTCTGACCGTTATCGTGTTCGTGAATGCTTATGAACTCATTTAGCTTTCTAAAGTAAACACTGTAGACTGGTGATAAATTTAAAAGTCATTTTAAGATTAATGAGTATCATAAACCATGAGGTTGACCGATGACCGATGTTCAAAATAGCTGGTACGGACTGGAAGGGAAAGGCAAGAGGTTGAAGGGAATGTAGTACATGTGCTCTACACTATCCATGCTCTAAACTCAAAATTGGATTGACACGGGTTGAGAAATGGAAGATCAGGAGCCGTTAAGGTGGAATTTGACGGGTGAGGCGACATTGTCCGTCCGAAACACCCTAACTTTTTCTTTCGCAATGGATTCGATTCAGGGTTGGCACAGTTCACTTAGTTATACCTATAAATTCTTTAACCACTCGACCTTTGCTCAACTATGAGTTTGGTGAGCTCGACTATTCCACAAAGTGAAATCTGTTTTACCTTTTACGAGCTACCAGCAACTCTATAAGAATCCGCCTTCTTGGTGTAACACATCAACCCTACAGGACCGTAATACTCTCACCTGAGTTGCATATTTCCTGTTGGTAGGGCATCTTGTGTGTCTGAACGGGTGGGCACCACCACCCTGCCTATTTCTGCCGTGATGCTGTAATGCGTTTCAGTTTGAAGGAAGGGACAGTTAAATTAAAAACAAAAAGTTATAACTCATGTCTCAAGCTAGTTGGTGACAATTATATTGTTGATGTCAATGAGCTCTGGTAGCTTCTGAAAGCCTTCTGGGATGTAAACTCGTCTACTTAATGTAAAAATTTAAGTTACAAGGTACTATTAATGAATCTCTAATAGTTACAAAGAATCCATCGTCAAACAATAAATAAAACGACTATATTAAAATTAAATAACAATTGTAAATTTTCGTTTTATGATAAATTTGTGAAAAATAAATCGTATCTTCCAGACCTGAGGATCAAATTGTAGGGATACTTACGAAATGTTTGCGGTGAATCTTGCTCTATTCGCGAGATTAAATTCAAGACAAGAGACCTGGGAATAAATTTACGCACTGGACTCTGTAAACGTTGTAATGAAAACGTTTTCCCTTTAGTTTTTTTTTGGTGACAATAAAGAAGAAAAAGTGTTTGATTTTTTTATTTGGTTCAAAAATATATTTATGAATTGTGAGTTTTACGGTTTAGGCTCGCATTTGATTGATGATTTTTTACTATTCCCGACTTTCCGTATATTTTGTAGACTTTGTAATCAGGTATGGTTTTACTTAGTAGCGTGTAATCATATAGAAGCTAAGGCCAGAAGATAGGTAAGAGTTTTTTTTTGTTGCCCTTGTAGGCAGACGAGCACACGGCCATCTGATGGTGAGTGGTTACCTTCGCTCATAGACGTCAGCAATGCCACGGGTAGAGCCAAGCCGATGTCTACTGTTAAAGAGCTGGTGTTCCGGTTACTACTGTGTTACTTAAATCATTAACTTTCATAAGTAATGATACGTCTCGATATCTTAAAAGGAAGATATCTTTATTCTAATGTGATCCAGACTTCGATATAATATCTCAAGACAGCATTTACGCAGCAAAATCAGTAGATCCGTAAATGCTTGAAATTTTACTGGTGGTAGGATCTCTTGTGAGTTCGCGCGGGTAGGTACCACCACCCTGCCTGTTTCTGCCGTGAAGCAGTAATGCGTTTTGGTTTGAAGGGTGGGACAGCCGTTGTAACTATACTTGAGACCTCAGAACTTATATCTCAAGGTGGGTGGCGCATTTACGCTGTAGATGTATATGAGGTCTAATAACCACTTAACACTAGGTGGACTGGGAGGCCGTCCATCTAAGCATTAAAAAAGAAAAAATCGTTTCGCTTACAAAAAAAACCACTTAAACAAAAACGCCGCATCTACCAAACCTAGTGCGTACGAAAGCGAAATCTTCAAGTGGCAAGCGTCAACATTTATCAGTGTCTGGCGACAAACGACAGCAATTAACATTCCCGAGGCATTGTTAGCGACGGTACTGTCGCTCGGTGCAACTATTGTGTAGCTTTGTCGCTGAGATATGTCGTCGGAATGTCATTAAATGCAGACTACGACGTTCAAGACAAACAGATTAGCTAACGCTTCGTTCTGGATTCGGTTATGTTTGACTGTTTTTGGTGTTTTGAAAACTGTCGGCGATGCATAACGAATATTTTTGGAACGGAGTTCCTTATGGGCCGATGCGGAGGGGTACCTTAACCGGGAAAAAACGTCCGTAACGTAATATTTTTATTATTTATGTATAGTCTTAGTATGATGGCTATACAGTGTCTAATGTATAGTCTGCGTGATGATAGTTATTATTATTCATATAAATAGCTGTTTATTTGTATATTATCATTATATATTTTTTATAAATCATTGTGAATAAAATAAAGTTGATAACTTTGTAAAGTAGTTTTTTTTGTCATTAAAAAAATCATAATTAAAAATGTTACCCGAATAATTATTTGCTTTAAACCTTCAATAGAACTTGAAATTAATATTTTAATAATAAGGAACTTCATTCATCTCTGGTGTCCCACGACACCACACATCTTTTATTTATTTATTCTTTAACAGAGATATTTTTGCCAAAAGTAATTAAATGCATATGGATAGAATTACTCAAATAAGCTATTTCTAGTTTTAGTTTTTAGATTATACAATTATATTTTCGAATAGTTCCCCTTCAATATATTACAGCTACTAGCCTAGATGAGCCATGGGGGTCCGCGTATCTTACTTATTCAATAGAAAACTTGCGGTCAGGGGTACTCTAGGCAGGTGAGTTGCGGCGGTCCCAAGGGACTGCTAATTTTGTTTTGGCAATCCACCACAGGGACCGCACCTGTCCTTAACCTGTTAAATCTCGATTATATTGTATAACGATTTTAATATATGTCGCACGTTTTAAGCGCGTTCCAGGCTTCTTCCACATTTCGTGTGCCTCCATAATACGGGTCCTCGGGCAATTTGGGAAACACAACGCCATGATTGTTAGGTGTTAAGTTTAGACGTAGCTTGGCTTGTTATTTCTAATTACCATGGGTGACGATAATCGTTCACCATCAGATAGCCTTTGGTTCCTTTGTTATCTATGTACCATTGCACACACCCGCGTTGCCTTAACGAATAACATTGTGTGAACTCTTCTGACCCTTTTTAAAAGATACATTCGCCAATTTTACACGTCACGTCAGTGTTCTTCATTTTACTCACAAATATACATAAATAAATATATTTTAAATTATATCGAGGATATTTAAGTAAGGATACTTTACGAAAAGCGGAATGTACTGACCGGTTTTTGCTGCCGATTCCTGCCGATTTCTGTTCCATTCGCGTTTTTTTTTTTCATAGACTCTAGTGGAATCAGACTGCACATGACTTCATCTGCCCAATGGTAGCTAGCAAAAAAATCTATTGTGCTAATTCTGAAACCTATTAGTTCCTTATTTGAAGACATCGTTAACATTTTTGAACGAAGTAATTCGTTTTTTTTTTGGACGTTTTTACGACACCCACGGGAAGAGATGGATAGTTGCTGGTCAAGGATGGACTATAATTTTTATTATTCAGCTTAATATTCGGTTCCCCAAAATATGTATTATATATATTTTAGTACGATTCAAGCTATGTTTTTAGATTTAATCTATTTTAATCATAAACAAAAATTATACGAAAACAGCGGTTAAAAAAATAGGTGAATTAAATTTAAAAAAACTGTGAGTATTCTTCTTTAAGTACCTAATATAGTCAAATAGGAAATAAAATATGAAGGGGAAAAGTAGTGCAGTGTAAAAATTAACAAAATGCCCAACGATTAGAAACAAATTAAGGCAATAAGCTTGCATAGATGAAGTCCTACCATCAGTAATTACGCAAATTATAGTTATGCGCAAATTATTATTTACATATAATATGAGTTACATTACAAAAATCTCCATACTGTAACGAACGAACAACAATAGAAAACTGAAATATACCAAAATCTTTTACCCAACAAACGTCAGCATTAGAATCGCGGACTTCCTTCTTGGTTTTATGCCGACGAACTAAAAGCCGACAAAGTAAGAAAGAAAAGTTCAAAGCGAGGCAGCTTCCCAGGACTGTAGTTAATGACAGTTCTTAAGCTAGACATTGACAAAGTCGCGCTACAGATTAATATATCACCTGGATTCTCGTCTTAGCTTCGAGATAAATGCACTCTTCGGTATCAACGATCTTTGTTTTAAGAATTATACGCTTTCTTTTCAAGTTTTGTATCCACGCCTGTTGTAGCTTATTACTCGTAACTTTTATTGGCCTAGATGAGAGATACGGGTAAGTTAATACTACGTGGTAACTTTATTTGCTATTTTGTGTAGACAAGGATACATCTTAATGGTGAGTAGTAACTTTGGTAAGTTCATTCCAAAGCCGGATGGTATGTGGCAAAAAAGATCTAGGGTAATAAAACTCCGGTCGTGGTATGAACGGGATTGAGCAGATATTCTCCAAGGACTTGTAGTATCCAGGATTATATAGAAGTAATTTCACAAAGAGGCCAATTTTCAAAAGGACCCAAGCTAGAAAGCGAAAACACTTGGAGCCTGAATTCCAATTGGCCAAAAACGCTAGCTGCGACCAAGAATTGGACCGCACTGATATTACAGTCAGGGTCTATAAAGTGATCATCACGTACCTGTCTGAGGGTATTCGCTTGATCAAGAAACGAATTTTTCAGGTAGGTCAGACGGTAAAAACACCTCATAGTTATTTCATATTATAAGTAAACAGTATATATATATATTTATTGTATATATTTTCTATAATAATCTATTGACAATAGTACACCGCAACATACCTGCTATAACTTTATCTTTCCAGAATTTCTGCAAATTATAGGGTTGTCTGGAATATCCCCCTTCGGTATAGGACCGCCTATTGTACAAATCTATCTACTTGTTGACTGTTTTTGAATGTGTTTTGGTGTGCAATAAAATGTATTCTCTCTCTCTCTCTCTGTGTGTATGTAATATCCTAGTTTAGCTCCTAATTTAAATGTTAGTGGTTCGAGGTTCTGCGAACAGCCCTGTGTCCTATATGTGTCCCTGTTGGTTAATAGTTAGATTAGAACCATGATCCCCCGTGAACATATTTCACGCTACATGTGTATTGACCACGAATCTCTAATACATTGAAGGATAAGAGCTCCATGTTAAAAAGAGAAGGGATGTTTAACTTCTAAAAATATTCTGTACGATGTAAGTTTTAAAACAAATTAAAGTCGTGGCTGCTGTTAAACTTTGAACGAACTTAAAAAGACAGCTGCCTTAGCAGACGTATGTCACGCAAAGTTTCTTTGAACTTAAGTTATAATTAAGTTAGAAGGACGTTTGAGCTTTTTTTTTCTGTAGCCGATCTCTCGGTCCTTCTCGTATTAAGCAGTCATTGAAGCTTCTAGATAATGATAATGGTGAAGTTCATGGTTTTCTATTTTTTAATGCACTAAAGTCATCCTTCTGGACCTTACTGACACCACAACTAGAAGCCGCCACCTATCCTCAGACGACGACTCCACTCATGAGGTTGCAATCGTCAGAAAGAAGAACAAACAGAACAGTCATCTTCATGCATATTAATTAAACACAAAATAACGCTACAGATAAGTAATTAATGTCTTCTGTGATTGAAATTATATTATATGATAACAAATTGAGATGTACTGGTGATGACTGTCACTGGTGGTAGGACTGGTCACTGGTGGTAGGACCTCTTGGGAGTCCGCACGGGTAGGTACCACCACTCCGCCTATTTCCGCCGTGAAGCAGTAATGCGTTTCGGTTCGAAGGGTGGGGCAGCCGTTGTAACTATACTGAGATCTTAGAACTTATACCTCGAGGTGGGTGGCGCATTTACGTTGTAGATGTCTATGAGCTCCAGTAACCACTTAACACCAGGTGGGCTGTGAGCTCGTCCATCCATCTAAGCAATAAAAAAAAATAAAAAAAAAATGTAGACCTCAAGGTTCAAGATTGGTGCAGTATTAATGTGGTGATGTGTATGGTCTCCGGTAACTAGTTATCAGCAGATAGAAAGTGAGGTCATTCACCCGTCTCCGCAATAAAAAGTACACTTACAAACAAAACGTTGGAAAGCGTCAGAGAAACTTTAATGTTGAATTATAACCAAACGCGTATCACTCGCAAATAAATAGCCACTATTTATTTCTAAAGTCTCCTTTGTTCAGGTAAACAAAAAGTCCTGAAAATTCTGCAACATTCTTTTGAAATACGACACTGTTGCATAACTTTATCACAGCTTAGTCACAGAGGTGTGAACAAATATGAAACCTTTGTTGTCGAGCTTTCATGACTCTGTGCTTTAAAGGTGAAAACACACTATAGGAGCTTTTCTAGTTTGCTTATTATTAAAAAAATATTTTTCCGTGAAGCATTTTTAATAGATTTTCTGCATAGTGCACCTTTTAGGAGAAACACAATACCGCTTTATTTTCTTAAAAAAATACGATCAATTTATCATTTTTCTTTTCGAATTGGCTATCAATATCATTACTCTGGTTGTGTAGACAAGTTCGCAACCCACTTGGATATGTCATTAACAGAGCCCATAGACATCAAAACGTAAAAGCCGTTACCCGATTTACTCTTGGTCAGTCTCGATTGATTGGATAGCGGCAGGTCCACCATTTAAACCACAACTCCTCTCTCAAGGTGCACCGGTCTGGTGGTAGATTCGAAGCACTGTTCTTGCTAGGGCTACTGTTAGCAAATTCTTTCAGGCTGAGCCCGTGGGTTCGCCTACCAATCCGCGCGTAACTGGAAAGCTTCTTAGGCTTCAAGTTTTTGGCCTTTTTTCCCCTACTTATTTGCTAATTGATAGGGAAAAAAAGACTCTTGACTTGGCAACGCAGAATACGTCCTGTCACTGGTAAGACATACTCATTATAATCACTATCCGCCATTAATCAAACTGTTATTTTCAATGCCTCAGTTACATACTCGCAAAGTATAAATGATTAAACAACTAATTCGGCACGTTGATTTTATTTGATACGAAAAGTGTGTACACAGGTGATTGCTCATGTGACTCTTTGTTTAACTTGTGTCAACTTTGTTGTGAGTGATTTCATCATTATCATAATCTCAGCCTGTCCACTATACATTGCTGAACATAGGCCTCGCCAATTGATGTCCAGTGCGGCCGGTCCGTTGACACCTGCATCCAACGTGACCTAGCGATTTTCACTAGGTCACGTTGGATACAGGTGTCAACGGTTCACCTGATAGGTGGCCGTCTTATACTGCGCTTACCAGTACGTGGTCTCAACTCGAGGATCTTTCATCATGGCTGGTGGGGCAGAAAGATGTGAGTGACATGAGCGGATTATTATTCGCGATTGATTGGAAGATTTTATTTATTATTAAGACCCCTAATTACGAAGTTTCAACAAAAGAGATAAAACAGTATTCTTCTTCTGAGTTGGTCTTTTCATTGCTGTAGGTCGTGTCTAATTTGAAATGTTGATCACTCGATGCACAATGCTTCCCCACGTCTTCCTGTCCTTGGCGGTCTTTACAGCCTCGGTTATTGGCAGGCCGGTGACGGTTTTTACTAGATTAGACCAGCGGGTAGGTGAGCGTCCACGTGATCTTCTCCCGTCAACCTGACCAAAACAGTCTGAATATGTTAAATAGTTTTAAAGCTGCGAGCTACACGTCGTTAGTTCTTAGTCAAATCAATGCTCACTGAATCTAGATGAATATAGGCGACAAAGATAGCGCTTTACGAATAGACCAGCCTTTCTCAAAGTGGGCGATAATGCCCCCTTATAGTGTTGCAGGCCTAAAAGGGGGCGGTAGGAGACCCAGAAAAAAATAGGAGCATTGTGTAGAGGCTTGGGAGGTGATTTGTAATTTCATCTAGGAGGACTCTTAGACAGCGACTGAGCTTTTGCTATAGTGGTTTTTAAGTAGGTGAAAAAATGGGGGCGCTAAATATTAATTTATTCTCAAAATGGGCAGTGGACAAAATGAGTTTGGGAACACCAGAGCTAGACAATAGCCGATAGTCTCTTTCCAAAAGTGCAATATTTATTGTCGGGTGGTTACTGTATTCACTTTCACTTACCTAAATTTAATCGTAAAGTTTTTACTGTAATACGTCCACAGTAATTTCATATGAAAAAGAATCCCGAGAAATCTGTAGTCTGTGCGCTTCGTGCCTATGCCCGAGGGCTCATTACAGCGTTTTTATTTTCAAAAGTTTTTAATGTCGCTTTTCTTTCAGCTGCACTCCGGTAAACTTCTTAGACTGTTTTTGTTTTCATAATACATTTGTAACTTAAATATTGCACCTGGGACCGAAATTTCGTAGTTTTAATAATTCATGAAAATTCCCTGAAATGTGAGCTGTGTTTGTTTGCGTTTTTTTTAACATAAAATACACAAGAATAGTTCAGGATAGTTAGTATCTTTTGAGTTTGAATCGTTTATGCTATCATTGGATTTTTTTTGTCTCCCTAACTATTCGCTTTAGCCTAAAGGGCTATTCCAGCTACACGCGTATGGGTAGATTAACGGGCTTAACCCGATAATATTTTCTAACGCTAGACCGAGCAAAAGAGCAATGCTTTATATAATCTACAACCAGATCGGAATCTTGACCCACTGAAAAGATCCGACGGGAAACTCAGTGAATTGTGTTATGGGTTAGTTTGCTCGTCAAAATCACGGCGATAACAGTTTCGGGTGTTTGAAGAGCTTAATAACACCAAGTGTAGATTCAACAAGAGATGGTTTGGGTGACGGCGGCTTCGCGTTGCCACGTCGCCTGAATAGGATGTTTAATTAGCGGCGGCCATGATGCGTGGGTTGTCGTTTCGCACCGCTTTATCAAAGTAGCGTTCTGACGCCACCTTAAGATACTTAGTATCGGTTCTTAATTTAGATCGTCGGAATTGACGGAACGTCGGATAGAGTTTATGTGCATTCGGGAACATCGAACGTTCCCACTTTCCACTGTCACGCGCTCGACGCAATAACGATGCACTTCGCTTCCAAATTATTGCAAAGAAGTCATCTGTGTGAGATGTCGCAAGCACTTCGGATAATGTATTTCTAATAACAAATAAGTTAGTCTCATTTGCGCTGCAAACTGACTAACTTATTTACTATTTGAACTCCTTAACTTTGAATACAGCGAAGTAGGTAAGTAAACATTGTATCTCTCGCACCTTGCTCTGTTTGTTCAAAGCGAATTGCACAATAGAAACCATTCTTCAGCTGCACGTAGCTCGGTTCAATCATCGCAACGGTCCTCGCGGTGGGTAGCGTTTGAATTACTGCACTTATCCTGTGGGATTATAGAGTGAAACTACTATTTGAACTCGAAAGAGCGTTGTCCTGCTATTTAGTTTGTTGAAGTAGTTGATTGGACGAACGTATGGTGTTCGGTAGATCTTGGACGCCAAAAAGTAAAGCTTGGTGACGCTGGAATAAATATAATGGAGATTCCTATTTTTATTGATTAGATGAGTGAAAGAGTTCATGGCTCACTTAATGTAAAGTGGTTATTGAAGAAAATAGACATCAAAATGTGAACCCCAGCAAACTTCAGCCATGAACTGGAAGTCTCAACTGGATTGTACAAAAGCAGTTGTGTTGAGGTCTACTCTTCGATTCGCTGCGGAAATAGGTGGGACGGTAGCACACGCCCGCGCGGACTTACAATACGTCCTTCGCATTCTGATGGTACTCCTCGACAACACAGGCTTTTTTATTTTTATTGCTTAGATGGGTGGACGAGCTCACAGCCCACCTGGTGTTAAGTGGCTACTAGAGCCCATAGACATCTACAACGCACATGCGCCACCCACCTTGAGATATAAGTTCTAAGATCTCAGTATAGTTACAACGGCTGCCCCACCCCTCAAACCGAAACGTATTACTGCTTCACGGCTTAGTGAGAAGACTCAAGAGGACTAAGCCTTTTGAGTTAGTATGTCGTTAATTCGAAATAGTGTTACGGTGAAAGTGACGTATTTAAATAATACATGAACAAAGCCTTAAGAGACACTAAGGTCAGTGGACTTTATTCTTAGAGAAATTGGTAAAATAGTAGTTTGCATTAAATTTAAATAACTTATTAGCCTTATTGAGCCAGATTGTAATCCTTGCATTGTGTCGCAACTAGGTTTTGGAACATTACATTAAAAAAAAAAGTAAACTTAAACTCACAAAAACAAAACTCACCAAACACACCTCCTATCGAGTTAAAATGGTAAATGTTTTTTCAGTCTCTTGGTAAAGACGAGAATCCGAGTGCGATCATAAATGTTCACTGTAGCGATGATCGTAAAACAGTCGCGCGGCGCTCGCTGCAATTCTCATCGATCCGGATCGAACCGGTCGTGTATGAAAAAGAGTCAATTACATTTAAAGAGGAAAAAATTTCGATTCCTATGGGCTAGTTTCAAGTTTTTTTAAAATCTATATTAGTATATAAATCCACAGTGGTTTTTACGGATGTTCCGTTGTAACTACTGAACCATGCATCCGATTGACTTGAAACTTGGTATCCATGTAGAAAATACATGTACTTAATGGATAGGTTAATATTTATATGAGTGTTGGACCCCCTATACCAGTTGCGGGGGCGTTAATGATGAGAATCTTTGTGGGGGTGAGAAATAATACTGTTCATTTTAAATGCCCAGCGAAGCGGACGGGTACAGCTAATTGCTTATATGGGTGGATGAGCTTACGGCTCCCCTGTTGTTAAGTGGTTACCGGAGCCCACAGACATCTATAACATAAGTGCCATCACCTACCTTAAGATATGAGTTCTAAGATCACAGTTTTTACAGTACAACATCTGCCACCCCTTCTTCAAACCGCAACGTATTACTGCTTCACAACAGAAATAGGCAGGGTGGTGGGACCTACTCATGTGGACTCACACGACGTCCTACCACCAGTAATTTTGCGGGTTTGATTTTTATTACATGCTATTATTCCTTCACCGTGGAAGTCAATCGTGAACATTCGTTAAGTACGTATCTCATTAGAAAAATTAGTACCCGCCTGCGGGATTCGAACACCGTTACATCGTAACGTACGAATGCACCGGACGTCTTATCCTTTAGGCCACCACGACTTAAATACGCGGTCATCAGATCCTAAATTAGGGTTATCTGTAACACGGGAAACAGAGACGGATGTACATAATTATAAACGTTTAAATAAATATGTGGATATCAAAAACACGGACGAAGTGTAATTATCCCGTTCATGATACGAATGTTTATTATATCGTGGGTTGAAAGGAAATTTGCTTTAAGCGATATTTTTGCAACTTTACAGAAGAGCCATTTGAAGTTTAATATTTAGAAAAAATATCATAAAAAAGGACTTCTTCAGCCATTTAAATAGGGTAAACTTAATTGAAGTTCAATTTAAAACATCGTATTACTGACGCTTATACCAAGTAAAACGGACCTTTAATTACAAAGATAAATGTGGCGTATTTTTTATTGCTTAATTGGGTGGACGAGCTCACAGCCCACTTGGTGTTTAGTGGTTACTGGAGCCTAGAGATATAATTAAGTTCTAAGGTTTAAAGTTACAACGGCTGCCCCACCCTTCAAACCGAAACGCATTACTGCTTCACGGCAGAAATAGGCAGGGTGGTGGTACCCACCCGCGCGGACTCACAAGAGGTCCTGCCACCAGTAAAAATTATACCAAATTGCCTTTCAGCCTACGATATGACTTTCTTCAAGCTGGAGGAGAGTACTTAGCGGTTTTCCTGTACCCCTAGAATTATTAATGAGCGATAGTGACTGACCAACATCAGTGTGCTTAGTGCGAGTTTTTTAACGTTCTCGATAGCGTAAAAGTTAACTCAAATTTGTATGCAGTTGGAACAGCGCCCCTAGCGGCAAACGTACTGTTATATATCCCTACCGAATCCTAAACTGCTGACACCCTCGAACCGCTGACTAGACGGTCCGAGGTAGAGACTTGATAGGAGACCGGAGAACGGGCAGTAGTCAGTGAACTGTGTTAGAGTACGGGTGCGGCTGCCGGGATTACTCTGAGAATCATTATCCATATTGTTCAAAATCCAATAAATAGTTGTATCCTGAGAGTTTTCCTTTTTTAAAACGACCTCAGAGAGAATTCCCATAACAGTACGTAAGAAGTCCCATTCCATACAAACATGAGTTAACTTTTACGCTATCGAGGACGTTAAAAAACTCGCACTAAGCACACTGGTGCGCCGTACACTACCTTACAAAGACAATATTTAAACAAAATGTTTCTATCCATTCTCCGATGAATCTCTCACTACTCTTCATCTACGACGCTACAGAAATAGTGCTGCTATTCCCCACTACCAAATACCCTACTTGGAACAAATATTTCAAGCTCAGATTACGTTGGTATGTTAGTAAAAATTAAACCCGCAAAATTATAATTTTCGTAATTACTGGTGGTAGGACGTCTTTTGTGAGTCCGCACGCGTATCAAGGTTTGTTTATTTCTGCCGTAAAGCAGTAATGGGTTTTCGGTTTGAAGGGCAGGGCAGCCGTATTGTTAAAACTGTGATCTTAGAATTCATATCTCTAGGTAGGAGGCGGCATTACATTGTAGATGTCTATGGGCTCCGGTAACCACTTAACAACAGATGGGCCGAGAGCTCGTCCGCCCACTTAGCGATATAAGCAAATCTCAAAGAATAGACACATACAGAATCAAATTTCATTAATGTAAAGCCTAGAATGCATTCCGCATTGATCCGGAACGAACCGCACTGAACCGGTTAGAGTCATATTCAGTGGAACCAATTCAACTAACGGCATCATTCAAATCAAACGAAAATGTTTTTATACGATTGAGTTTTCATTGCGTCGGGTAATCGAGTTTTGAGCGAGTTAGGAACCGAATTTCACTGCTGGATCACTTATTATCGGTTAAGTCACGATTCCGGAATCACCGGCTAAGATGAGCGGGGATTTACGTGGATTTTTTTGTTCGCGGAAGATTTTTTTGATGTTTTGTAATTAAAGTTGCTCAATAAACACGAAAAACAACAAAACTCTGCGAAATGATATTTTCTGTTCGTTGTGAGAAGATCTGTTTTGTATGCATAGCATGCATTAAGAATGCGTAATACAAGGAATTAGTATATCAGAGGAAGTGTGAAAGTAGTAGTAGTGATTGATCAACTAACGAGCAGACGGTTAAGGTGGTATAGACATATGATGCGTAAAGAGGAGATGCATGTAACTAGGAGATGTATGGAAATGGTAGGGCAAGGTAAAGGGATGGCGGCTTCCCCCCGGTGAAGGTCAAGGGGCAACCTGAGGGGGTAGAGGCCGCGCGGCGCGCTACCAGCACTCTAGCGCGCTGCCAAGGAGATACGAACCGGCAGGCTGGTTCTGGTCCAGCGGGGTATTCCGGGACACCAGCGGCACCATCTGGGCGGACTGACGGGCTACCGTACCGAGACGGCCGAAATTTCAGAGCCTTCGATTGGCCTCGAAGGCTCCGTCGGCTGGGCGTCGTTGGGGTGAGCCGCGTTGTCTGCTTGTAGTGTTGACCACGGTAACCCTCTTACCTCATCCGGATTCTGGTCTCGAAGGGGATCGGACGTCGGATGTAAAAGTCCAGAGGAGTCGTTTAGTAGGTGGGCCCTAAAATTCCTTGGGCCCGCGGTCTGCTTCCAACACCTTGCAGATCGTTGAGTCCCACATACCCTGCGCGCCCTTTAGGCGCGGGGAACTCGTAGGAGGTTCGGCTCCCGGCCGGAAAAAAACCAAAAAAAAAAAAAGGGCAAGGTAAAGGGGGAAGAGGTCGACCAAATCAATGATCAAAGAAGACATTGATGGAGTGTTTGAATGACGTTATGAGAGAAAAAAGACTGAGTGTTGAGATGACGGCTGATAGAGAAGAATGGAATAGAAAAATTCGCTGTGCCCACCCCACCTAGTGAGATAGGGCGGAGAAAAAGAAGAAGAAGAAGAGCAATCATTATAGACATCAAGAATGCGACCGTCTACGTTAAGATATTTTATGTATAGAGTTGAGGCTAAATTTCAATAGAATCACGACTATCCAAGCATAATTACTTCCTATCAGAAATAGGAAATGTGATACATTAAAAGTAAATTTAGCAAATTCTAATTATAGACGGATATTAGTTATAACCATATCATTATATACGGTAGTCTTATGTCTCTCGGGTAGATTTGTAACATATTGTAATGTCGAAAATGCCACCTCTTGAATTAGAATCAGACTAATATCGTTTAGGTCAAGAGCGTTACGTTTTCGTTTTCGCCCTCAGACTTTCTTGCTGGATCTTCTCAGTGGAACTCCAATCCGATGATAGTAATTTTTGGGTTAAGTCCGTGACCTCACCTACTCGTCCGGATGTAGCTGGAATAATAGTCCTTTAGGCTTCCAGCGAATAGCTAGAGAGAATTTTTTGTTTTATGTTTGGCAGATTACTGTGGCCTGCTGTTTCGCCTTCACTAGAACGAGAGCGTGATTTGTATCTTTTTTTTTAAGTACCTAGCCATGATAAAAATCATCATAAAAGTTGTAAGCCTAAAGCGTACCTTATTGATATCCTAACAGTTTTGTGATATCAAACCGTTATTTGTAATCGCGACTCGAGCATTCACCAAATCCATTCGTTGGACCTAAAAATTAAAATATCAACGCTAACAAAGCTTACATTGCCCCTTATTACAATATTTACTTAATATATACTACTTATAATATGCATTATTAAAAACACAACAGACCGATAGCAGCCAAAACAAATTAAAAAAAAAACATTTCAAACACCCTAAAATTGATACCTCGAATACTAACAGATCCCACAATGATAACTTCGCAAAACGCTACCCAAAAATAAAAGTATTTACATATCAGAGTGCGGCCCGTTCGACGTCCCGCGACACTATCTGAAAATCTTTCCGAGAAAAAAACCTGACATAATTCGTTCGAATTTGTTCACTTTGTACCAGGAAGATGTATCTTTACCTATTTCAATGTCCAATAGTGACGGGGACCATTTACGATTTATTGGTTGGTCGATAAAAATAGAATTTAGATTCTCGACTATGACTATTGACGTATAACAATGGAATAGGGATTGCGAATGGAATTGTCGATGTTTTTTTTTTTTGTGAAATTATAATATTATTATTAGCTCAGATTACAGTCCTGTTGCAATACTAGTGTAGTTTATATCGCACGTTTCTAAGTTGCTTGGACCCTGGTATCATGTTTACTGGAGGTAGACTGTAGGCTCGCCAGCTCATCACTAATAGTAAAAGATAAAGGCCACTGAAACTTGTAAAATAAAAGATTTGTTTTCGGATTTTTCAATTTATTATTATGAATATAAGCTTAACATTATTATGTTGAATATAAGTTTATGTTTTTTTTTTAATAAAAACAATCTGATCTGATTAAGCATACTAGATGCAATATAATTTCGTTGACAGTTAATAACGGTTAATTCCCACGCTTGAAGGGGACCTCAATTGGTTATTCAGATCTGGGAGAAATACAGGCCATGCGACGTGCAGTTCAACACGCCGCATATTATATTGTTATTAAAGACTGACAATTTGCGGCATAACGCTATCCGATCCGACAGATTGGTTCTATTCCAGCTGGATATCCCACAATAGTAGCAAAACTGCCATTGATGGTAAATGTATCTTTAGCCAAAGATTTCATTGACCGTAGTGGCTTTATCTACCTCACCTGGCTCTTTTTGTTTTTTTCTATTGCTTAGATGGATGGACGAGCTCACAGCCCACCTGGTGTTAAGTGGTTACTGGAGCCCATAGACATCTACAACGTAAATGCGCCACCCACCTCGAGATATAAGTTCTAAGGTCTAAGTATAGTTACAACGGCTACCCCACCCTTCGAACCGAAACGCATTACTGCTTCTAATAATAGGCTCTGTCACCAGTTGTCTCGAGATAAAACTAGAAAGCTTTTAAAACGTATATGCGTGTGTTCAATTACCGATAAGTACATGTCCAAAGATTGAGAATAGGCCGCGTTAAAATAAATTATAAAAATGAATCGATAAAAAAAAACAACTTCACATCACTATTTCCGTATCACAATGTCCGTTTTGAGTAATAAACTTCTCTTTCTTTTCAATCGGACTGTGCAAACGCTATCTGATGGCCGCTGAAAGCGCTCGGGGAAATGAAAATGTACAATATAATATATTCTTTTTTTTTACCATTTTTATATTTATTTTTCTCTTGTATCGAAAAGAGGGGCATTACGGGTTAGTGGTTTAGAAATAAAATGTTGCTTATGCATCCGTATCGCGTGTAGAGTTCAGTGTTTGTTTGTTTTAATACCTTGGATAATGCGGCTGGCGTTTGACAATATCAAGGGCATTTTCATGTATGCCTTAACGTAATATTCTCGCTAAATCAATAGTCGTGCTCAAAAACGCGCTATCTCTGTGTTCAGCGTATCATAATTCTACACCGTAGTTGAATACTAATAAACAAAATACTTCAATGTAAAGCATAATTCATACACAAAAGATATTTTAAAGTAGATTCGTAGTAATAGCATGTATAAAGTGATAGCTCTAGGTTCAAGAGTTGTAGAACTTTAGCATTGTTTAGAAGATTAAGGTTATGACGTAAATAAAAAAATCCGTTTGAACGTGTGCTGTTTTTTTTAATCCGACATTTCGAATTATTTTGGTGTTATTTTTGGTGACAGTAATTTCTATATTGTTTCCTCACTATTGAGGATTGCGACTATATGTGACGTTTTTCTACTATGTTCGATTATGGGTGGCATGGACCACATGGTACAGACTACCACCAAGTGCTTCTCTGACTAGATTTGACTATCTGGCTGGTGTTCTGCCCACGGCGCGCTTGCCCTCCATGCGATCCGCAATTATGAGCTTCTCTAATTCACATCTGGGAGACCGCATGAGGTGTCCGAAGAAGCTCATAGCACGTTCCCGGCGGATGGAAGAGAGCCTTTTTCGGATGTGTAGCTCCCTTAGAATGGACTCGTTAGTTCTCATAGCAGTCCACGGTATTCGTAGCATCCTCCGCCACACCCACGCTTCAAAGGCATCGATCTTTTGGATATCGCGGCTATTCATGTACCATGTCTCCGTGAGGTGACAGTATACTGTATATTAAATTGTACCAGCGTGCATATAAACGATTTCCTATTTCACTATCGTGTTTAACTGCATCTGTAGTTCTAAAAGTACATAAAACACGCGCGAATATTCCCTCGAATATTTCGGTTAACCAATATATGCACAAAAAAAAAAACTAATTCAATTATACAGGGCGCGACCGGCTTTTGCGTTCAGATTAATTTTGCATCGATTTCATGACCGCGAACGCTTGATAGCTGGCTTTGAATACCTGAAAAAAGTTTAGGAAATAGTAATTGTTTACATCTTAAAATACTTAAATGTCACTATAGCCTAATGAACATGCATCGCAAGACCAGACGTGAATAATATTTCTCTACTTTTTTTTTTGCTGTCAATAACAAGCGAACTTACGACTGTGGTGAAGTTTGGTGGCGAATTGCAACCGTGGATATTAGTAAAGCCAATGGTATAGCCAAGTCGCCGCTTACTACTGGACTGCGTTTGAAAGTACTGTGAAGACTACAGGACTACGAGGCTTGCGGAGAGTACTTAGTGGTAAGCAGCAGCTTGGCTCTGTCTCTGGCATTGCTGACGTCCATGAGCGATGGTAACCACTAACCATCCGGTGGACCGTATACTCGTCTGCCTACGAAGGCTACAAAAAAATAACATATTCGAGTAGTTCAGTCTAGAGTTAGATGTTACCTAACTTCACTTACGTATTAAAAAAGCTATTGACGGAGGCCTTTAGTACTAGATAGAGTATGGATAAGTTGTATTATTGGACGGTCCAGTTTTAACCGGTAGTAACAGAATTCAGCTCAAGCAAACCTAAGAGTTAGTGAAGTCGTCGTGGTCTAAGGGATAAGACGTCCGGTGCATTCGTGTTGAGCGATGCGCCGGTGTTCGAATCTCAGGCGGGTACCAATTTTTCTAATGAAATATGTACTCAACAAATGTTCACGATTGACTTCCACGGTGAAGGAATAACATCGTGTAATAAAATTGAAGCCCGCAAAATTATAATTTGCGTAATTACTGGTGGTAGGACCTCTTGTGAGTCCGCACGGGTAGGTACCACCGCCCTGCCTATTTCTGGCGTGAAGCAGTAATGCGTTTCGGTTTGAAGGATGGGGCAGCCGTTGTAACTATACTGAGACCTTACAACTTATATCTCAAGGTGGGTGGCGCATTTACGTTGTAGATGTCTATGGGCTCCAGTAACCACTTAACACCAGGTGGGCTGTGAGCTCGTCCACCCATCTAAGAAATAAAAAAAAAAAAAAAAAAGTTGTAAAAAAACTTACAGCGCTCATAGTAGACATAGACAGATCGTTTCCGAATGCGGTCCTAATTCCAAAAGCCTTGTTGGTGTAGCATATTATAATTTGGTAGTTCTTCTTGTCTTTATAACGCAAACCGGTCCAGTGGAATTCCAATAATGCTAATGTGACGTTCTCAGCCTGAGAAGTAAGCGGATCTTTCATCAAAACAATGGTGCACAGCATGATGATATAATATATTTCACCTTTGAAAAGAGTCAGGCTAATTTCGGCTTCATAATAATATAGCGTTATCTCTGTCGCACGAAACACTGGTCCGGTGTCTAGGACCACTACTACATTTGAGCAGCGCCTGATAAACGTCATAATATAGGCGGTGTGTGACAAAGACAACGCTATACGAAGCCAAATTTAGCCGATTGTCTCTTTCTAAAGGTCGATCGATGTGCAATATTTATGATCAGATACTGTAAATGTTTTTGCTTTGTTTGGGGTCATTTTTCACTACCTACATTAAGAGAAACAGCATTGTTTAACAGTTTTTGACGTGATAACGTCTTATAAATCATGTCACGTTCCGCCTGAGCCCGAAAATGCAAGGGAGAACGCGGAACAAGCGACAGATAGCCACGATCGGCCTAGGCGTTGGCTTGTGACACATTTATCTCTCTTCACGCGTGACGTCAGAGCTAGCAGTTCGAATAGTTCTGCTACGGACGTTATCACGTAAACCGACTTTTCAGACAACCAATGTTTTTTTCTGTTTGTTAGGTATAATCTTAAAATACTAGGTGTATATACGAAAACCGGTACGCATTAACTTCGTCTACCCCTTTTCATTGACTTCTTACAAATACCAGTAATACTTTCGAAGTCGTCGTGGCCTAAAGGATAAGATATCCGGTGCATTCGTATTGAACGATGCACCGGTGTTCGAATCCCAGGCGGCTAACAATTTTTCTAATGAAACACATACTCAACAAATGTTCACAACTGAATTCCACGGTGAAGGAATAACATCGTGTAGTAAAAATCAAACCCGCAAAATTATAATTTGCGTAATTACTGGTGGTAGGACCTCTTGTGAGTCCGCGCAGGTAGGTACCACCATCCTGCCTATTTCTAACGTGAAGCAGTAATGCGTTGCGGTTTGAAGGGTAAGGCAGCCGTCGTAACTATACTGAGACCTTAGAACTTATATCTTAACGTGGGTGGCACATTTACATTGTAGATGTCTATGGGCTCCAGTAACCATTTTAACACCAGGTGGGCTGTGAGCTCGTCCACTCATCTGAACAATAAAAAACAGATCTGCGACGTTAGACATTCACATAATATAGTACACGGGTTTTAGTAGGTAGGCCCTGTTTGAAATCCTCGCCTTATTTATGATCTTATTATAGTTAGTCATTGGGCCTGAAGTTGAGTGGCCCATCCGTTTTGCACAAAGGATTGTGCGCCAAAGATTGATAAAATGACCTAATAAATATACCTTTGTCTTGACCATTTCCCCAAACCAATTGTAGGCGAAGATCTCGGCTAGAGTCGGTACCGTGTTAGTAGCGAAGATCCAGTTGATTTTCTGAAACAATTCACGAATTAGATTATTTGAAATTTACATGTTTTCTGAAACAACGCTAACTGCATTTTAAATTGTGAAGCCCACTAAGTTTCTCGTCGGATTTTCTCAGTGGGTCGCGTTTTAGATCCGGTGGTAGATTCTGCGGAGCCCGGCTCTAGCTAAGGTTCGTGTTAGCAACAACGTCAGGTTTGAGCCCCGTGAGCTCACCTACTAGTTCGGTGAATCTAGAATAGCCCCTCGAGCTGCTAGAATAGGTTGGGAAAAAAAGTAAATTGTTAAAGTTCAGCTATAATCATTTACAATTTAAATTTCATACGTAAATTCATGCGTCACCGCGGTAATGGTAAATGATTCAAACATCGCAAATATACTGGTGGTAGGGACATTTTGTGAGTCCGCACGGATGGTTACCACCGCCCTGCCTATTTCTGCCGTGAAGCAGTAATACGTGTTGGTTTGAAGAGTGGGGCAGCCGTTGTAACTATACTGAGACCTTAGAACTCATATCTCAAGGTGTGTGGCGGCATTTACGTTGAAGATGTCTATGGGCTCCGGTAACCAATTAACACCAGATGGGCCGTGGACTCGTCCTCCCAACTAACCAATAAAATAATAATAAAAATACATAATATTAACACAGTGAAATGTTTTTTTTTGTAGTTTCGGTCAATCAAATAATTTTACAAAAAATCTCAATCATAGTTTTCGCTAAAGGGATTTTACGATAGATCACAAAGGGCTTTGGGTCATTTGAAAGACTTGCTGATTTAGAAAAATATATGTCAGAATAATGTATTGTATTTTTGTACGCCACAAATGAATTGACGGAATCCACCAGGTGCTAGGGGTTACCCGAACCCAAAAATTCTTCCATTCAGGCTCACAAAACGACGACTGTCATTACGCAAAGTACTTAATAAGTTTTACTGTTTCATAGATAGAGCAGGTTCGAGTGGAAAGCCAACCGTGTCATGCCACTCTCCAACATATTTTTTATCACTTGAGACGAATATACCGTGTGTCTTCACTCTATACACGGGAACTTCAATTTCACAACCTACCTCTGTCATTTGAAGCATGATTATACATATGCTCGCTAATACTGTACATAAAGGTATCAATGTCGACCATTTGTAAATCGCACTTATAATGTTCAAATATCTGAAAACAAATCGAATACAAAATTGAATAAAAATACTTTAAAAAATCTGATAGGTAAGAGAGAGACCTATTACGCTTATTCATAATAACGCCATATTACGCTATACGCTATGACACTATTTTCAAAGTTGTTTTAAAGTAAATTTCTGTAGGAAAACTAGTGCTTAAATTAATATTTTTTTTTAAGAAAACATTTAAAATTAATTTTAAGTTAATTTGCAGCATAAACAGGTGATGATGTTTATAGGTGTAGTACATGATCTAGTGTAGTCATTTGATTACGTAATTAAAAAACCTAAGATTCAAGCCATACACAGTGTAAGGATATTTAAAGAACTGATATCTTGGTTTATTATTAAAGCAAAAATCGAAACCTTTACTAAGTGGTAGGGTGTTATATAAGCCGGCGTGAGGACCATCATTGTGTCTATTTATATCACACACTATTCATGCGTTCTGGTTTGGAACAGTTTGGGCAAAGTGGGATAACCTTTGAACGACACAACTGACACTTTGGTCCCAAGTCTGAAGATGGGTAGCAACATTCATGTTGCGATAATGTTTATGGTCTTTTTTACATCAGGTGCTTCGTGAACTATATCACTAATCTACGTAATAAATAAACAATTTAATCAACTACCTCTATCCATACGTCAAAATAATTACTGAATCCTCCACACTGTTGTTCCACCATTCCAATCCTGACCAGTAGATCAAAAACCGGATAACTGATTTTCAGTTCCCGAAGGTTCGTCGTTCCGTGTTTCAAAATTATTTTATCCATTCATTATTGGAATAAAATAATTAAATTTACCCACAAATAAATTAGCTAGGTAAGCTGTGACAAGAAATGCAAATAACTATGAAACGGCAAGAAAGCGTATTCTATGAGCTGCTGATACAGACTCTACTATCGCAGTAAGCTGTCAAAACAATAAGGATGTTCCGTGCAGGAAAAGAATTAAAAAATATTCAATCGAGTGCACAAGAGGCTTCTGGTGATCATAAATGTATGAGCTTCTGACATTATTTGTTTAAGAGACATGCATTTCTAAAGATTTTGTGTTGAAAAAATAAAACACTTACTTCATCTGATTATCATGAGCAATGTAAAACTTTTTCAATGCTCTATTCAGTTCAATCTCATAAACTCCTCCATCTCTCTTGACCTCCAAGATTTCCGCGAGCCTATCGCAAGCTATGCAGTAAAAGAACATAAAGAAAACGAACCACATATCAACCACCAGCAGCAAAAACGATATTTCGAACATGAATATTGCGTGAAGCAAGAATCCGATTTCGTAAAACGGTGACGTCATAGGAACCAGTATTGAAGTCGTTTTGGATAATGTCACCCTTGAACGAATCGCGTAGTAGTACATGGCCGTCAATATATAAGACATAAATGGAAGCAAGATCATTATGAACAGCAGTAAGATGAGATTTCTGCAGTATTTCAATAAAGTTTGGGCTTTTTCTCCATTTTCCCTGATCAAATCAAATAGTGTGGTTTTGGCTATGAGATACGACTTCTGTATCGGTTTTCTGTTCACAAAGAAAAGGGGGTACTTGACTATGAATGATGAAATTATGATTAACGTGTAATATCCTTCCACAATTTGACCCTGGTCGGTCGTGGTGTTAAGGAAATCCAAAGTGCCACAGATCACGTAGATTACTAGGAAAATTGTGAATAGCTGATGACTTGCGTGCTTCTTCAAACTCCAATCTGGGTCCAATATTTGTTGGCCAAATAATCTTTGGACGAGAAGAGCAGGTGCCATTATTTCGTCGATCTCATTCCATTGCCCAGGGGTCCGTATATATTTTTTCAAGACTTTATCTGTTAATATTGCCATTGCAAGCGTAGCGTCTCTGTCAATAGGTAAAGTTTTCTGATTATTCTAATTCGTAATGTACCATCGTTACGAATTGTGGTTTGGAGGATTACTTAATTAAAAAAAAAATCTAGTTTAATTTTGTTACATTTTTTAATGAAAATATTGTAATATTAAGTTAAGGTAAGGAAACGAATTGATGCGTTCCCTAACCATCCATCTATCTTTGCCTTGGAGTGAATTTTATCGGATTATTCAATTGGACTGCGAATTCTTGATTTTCGTAAAAAAAAAAAATTTTTTATTGCTTAGATGTGTGGACGAGCTCACAGCCCATCGGGTGTTAAGTGGTTACTGGAGCCCATAGACATCTACAATGTAAATGCGCCATCCACCTTGAGATATAAGTTCTAAGGTCTCAAGTATAGTTACAGCGATTGCTCCGCCCTTCAAACCGAAGCGCATTACTGCTTCACGGCAGAAATAGGCAGGGTGGTGGTACCTACGCGCGCGGACTCACTTGAGGTCCTACCACCAGTAATTATGTAAATTATAATCTTGCGGGTTTGATTTTTATTACACGATGTTATTCCTTCACCGTGGAAGTCAATCGTGAACATTTGTTGAGTACGTATTTCATTAGAGAAATTGGTACCCGTCTGGGATTCGGACACCGGTACATCGCTCAACACGAATGCACCGGACGTCTTATCCCTTAGGGCACGACGACAAAAATGTGTTTTATTATTTTATTTTCACTAAATGAAATACTTTAATTTTAATCAATTACTTATATAGTATTCTTATTGCACAAATTTCCGCCTCTAAGCTAGTTCACTCTAATTTTGTTTTTCTTCAAGAAATCGTGTAGGTGTGAAATCTCTTTTTTTCCCTTTCCATCCCTTTTTTATCGTCCAAATTGTCCCTTTTATGTTATGTATCCTATTTTTTCTTAATGTGTTCAATAAATAAATAAACGATACGAAATTTATATTATAGTTTTTTTTTTGTTCTCGACTGTACCGACAGCACAGCTGTTATTATCCAATCGTAGTAATTAATCTTTCGACGCCTAACTCCGTAATAACCTGTACAATTTCATATCGCTCCATACAATTACGACTATCAATTCAAATGCATTACACGAACGATTTTCAAACAATTTTCAAACTTGTTTCAATCGGCATAGATTCGACTTCCGATAAAAAGTTATTCAATTAAAATCCAATTTTGAATGACTCGAAACCATTAAAATAATTAGAGTGCTAACTTCAAAATAGCAATAATAATTTTCAGTGCCAATAAAACGGCTATTGAAAAAGATTTATGGTTCAAAGGCGGGGCGGCTTTTAAGGCGCTTTTTTTATGTAATTAAAAATGTCTCTCTCGAGCTTTCGTTAAAATAAGCCAGCATGCTAACTTTATTACGAAACATTAAGCTTTTATTTAGAACGTTTGTGTAATTTTTTAAAATTTCACGATAACAATAGTTACTTTCATTCAACTGGAAAAATAATTAGCATTTTCTTCGATTTTCGATTTTTTCTGCCTGCCTGTCAAAGATATAGTCAGTCATATATGCCTATCTTTAAAAATTCACAGCCTGACATGTCATTAGCACTCTTTACTACTCACTTACAAATGATCAGTAGTTTTAAAAACACATTATTTGAATTAATATGATTTACGCACTTGTCCTAGTAAATTTATATAAGTAATTTGTTATCTTAATTAACTAACGGGAATTGACATATTATCATTGACATTGATATATTTATTGAGGAAGGCTATATATAGGCTATCTAACATCACGGTAAGGTCACCAATAAAGAATGTTTCAAAATAGGGGTTTAAATAGCTCGTTAACATTCTATAATTCAAAAATATTTTCACTTTCTACGTAAATGAAGTGGGGGGGTAAAATTTAGCGTTATGCCAAAGTAATTATTCCGCGCGGACGGAGTCGCGGGCAAAAGCTGGTATTATAATATATTAGTACCTACCAACAATATAAACTTGATACTTTAATGGACTAAGGAAATATACCTAAATAAGCATATTGCGCTACATTCGTTGATCTTTTGATTAAAACCGGGTGACCCGGTTATTACTGTTATAAAACTGTAAACATTTAACCGTATATCCGGTTATACGGGCGCAGTTAAGCTTTTAGTAATTAAAACTGCGAGCTAACGTAAAACTGTAAAGGCTCCGCACAAGATAAAATTAAAGAGAATAATGACTCATAATAGATTTACGACGTAAACTCCCAACTGCGTGTCTGATATTAGAGTTTTAATGAAATATTTTTAAGGCAGTCTGTCGAAGTGACGAAATTCTTACCATGCTGTTTTCGCTTTGTATGTTTTCTGATCTTCAGCACAGATCCTGCTCATTATCGCCGTCATCATTACGGCCGTCTGGTGTGGTGGTAAGTGACATGGTCACTACACAAGGGGGTCGCGGGTTCGAATCCTGCCAAGGGAAGATATTTGTATGATAAATATAAATGTCTTTTCCAGGGTTATGGATGTATATTAAATATATGTATGTGTATAATAAAAATCTTACATTTATATCCGTTATTTGGTACCTGTAACACAAGTTCTTTACGAACTTATCACGGGACCAGTTAACGTGGCGTGATTGTTAGTAAAAATATTTATTTATTTATTATTCCAAGTAGGACGCCTTACTACTAAACACTAGTGGTAGGACTTATCATTCACTTTCCCCCTCTGCGTCTTCATGAGTTCTGTCTGATGCGAGGTTTGGACGTTGGTTGTTGAGCGATAGGAGGTTTTAGTCAGTTCGACTCTGACATGCCCTGCCCCTCATCCCCAGTGGAGGGCGGAAGTCCGGCGATTTCTTCCTGACCAAAAAAAAAACAGGCTTATCATAAGCCCGCAAGGGTAGGTACCACCACCCATATTTCTACCGTAAAGCAGTAATGCGTTTCGCTTTGAATAGCGTGACAGCCGTTGTACGGGAAAAACTGAGATCTTAGTACTCATGTCTCAAGATCGGTGGCGGCATTTACGTTGTAGATGTGTATGGGCTCTGGAAACCAATTCACACCAGGTGGGTCGTGAGCTCATCCACCTATCTAAGCAATAAATAAATTTAATAAAACTGACCAAACGGTTCACCGGAGAATGTTCAGCAGCGTTCTCTGGTGGTAGGACCTCTAGTGAGTCCGCACGGGTAGGTACCACCACCCTGCCTATTTCTGCCGTGAAGCAGTAATGCGTTTCGATTTGAAGGGTGGGGCAGCCGTTGTAACTATACTTGAGACCTTAGAACTTATATCTCAAGGTGAGCGGCGCATTTATGTCGTAGATATCTATGGGTTCCAGTAACCACTTAACACCAGGTGGGCTGTGAGCTCGTCCACCCATCTAAGCAATAACAAAAAAAATATCTTATCTCGTTTACTCCCATCTACGCAATAAATAACTAAATATGCTTTTTTAACCTGCGATAATTTAGCACTTGCAATGCATTTATAATTAGTAACAAAAATGCTTAATTGATCAACTCTAAAATAGGCTTCTCTCCTCCTAAGTTTCCAAGCCTATCGGCGTTTTTGTTTTGACGACCAATTCCTATCAGGGTTTTCACGAAGATCCTCAAGAACAAAAATCCTTTGAAATACTACGGAATGCTCTTAAATACACCGGCCTAAAAGTTTTAATGTTAATAAAACGAACTTTAACATTTAGATTAGTTAACTACTATCTCAAAAATAATTAAGAAAACTTACCAAAGAAAGATTCTTCCTAGCATCTTCGCGGTTTTGTTCCGGGCTTTCGTCATAAACAGGAAAAAAGTTTCATTATAAAGTGTTTAAAAATTGTGGAGACGAGAAAACCGACTGACGAACGCAGTAAATTAGCTTCTCTTTATGCAGAATACCTAGGCTTTGGGGTATTCGTTGAGTAAACTGGGATACCGTAATGAGAGATCCGTGACGAATGAAGTGAACATGAATATGGCATCTTTCACAAACTTGGTATTTTAGACACAAATTTGTGGCTAAAATCCCCTCTGTTTTTTACACATTAGTCGTTCGTGACCACGAAACCGTGAAAATCGATTTAATAACACTCCAGATAACATGGACATGACCACAATTTATCGATTGGTTATTTTCAATATAATACATCTGTTGATAAATTTATCTATAAATCAACATATCTATAAATAAAGTACTTTAGCGCTTCAATTTTAATTAAATACTCCATTATAAATTCAGAGGTTTTTTACTTTTAGCACATCCAGATTTTTATCACTCATGGGCTTGCTAAGACTATAGTCCGACAGCTTATGATGGTGGTGAAAATTTATTACTTTTTCATTTTAAAGTAACACTGGCTCCATGTTTTCTGGTGTAGGTAATCTTTAAATGCTGGACCGCTTACTTAATGGTTTTTAATAACGCAGGCTATAAACGTCTCTTACTTAATCATTACATCCCCGGATAGAAGAAATAATCGCACGGGACTTTTTGGAGGAAGTGCGGTGAGCGAATTTATATGAATTGTTTTATTTTGTTATTTTTTCCAGGTTCAAACCTACAATAATGGTGGTTTATTAAGTGTACGGTAATAGTAAAAGTGCATAGTTGTGGGAAAATAAAAACAAATTCACTGGACGCGGCTTCTCGGGTTCTTCTGAAAAGTCCATTGAGGTCTAAAAAAATTTTCAATATTTTACCGCGCCATATTTTTATTTCATCTCGTCTCAGCTGGCTTAATTCCGTCTCATTTAATTTCATCCCAATCGATTGCGATTACAGATAAATCAACTTTATCTCATTGCGATCTATTTTTATTAATAATTGAAGGTTTTTATGAGCCGGACATTGACAACAAAGGCAATGAAAGAATCCGATAGCTATACTTAAAAAAAGAAGAAGTTTTAGAAGAGTATTCGTATACAATCGGTATAGAAACTTTGCATGTTATGCCACTGAAGTCGGATCTAAGATATCAATATATCCAGTGAGCAGAAGCGCATCTACTACTCCGACTATAAAATTATATCTCCAAACCATACACATCCCAACGAGATTGACGCTACTTACCTTGAACATGAGATTGTGGTTGCAACTGCTTTGAATAACGATTGTCGTACTAACTCCAAGTAAAAATAGGCAAGGTAGTTTGTGTGGGCTTTAAATACGCTTTTCTTCTAGTGATAGCTAGTGATAGCATAAAATTCGCTGACGTTTATGAAATAAAAACACTGGAGTGTGTCGGTTTAAAAAAAAAAATTAATAAATTTCAACTAATGAAATATGCATCTTATCTTTCAGGCAATGATCTGAATTCAAATGTCAAAACTAAATTTGTTCCACCATACTGTAGTTGTAGAATATATAGTATGTTCTAATACTTAGACGGACAGGGGCTCCTCCTACGAGGAGCCTGCGTCTAAACGTTCCAAGGGATATGTAGGACTTGACGGTCTGCAGATGTTGGGTGTAGACCGCGGGCCCAAGGTGTTTTAGTGCCCTACTTACTAAACGACACCCCTTGCGCTCAAACCATAAAACCACGGTAAAGCAATGTTATCCTGGAGTACCCCACTAGACCAGAACCTGCCGAGTTGAAACGCGATATACCGCCAACCGATTGCTGCTCCACGCCAGATCCGTAGAACTACAGTCCAACCGGGTTTTGATCGGTTATTCGAATCCATTGACATCAAAACATAAATGCCGCCACCCACCTTGAGATGCGAGATTTTTTTCACATGCGAAATTTGTATATCATTCAGGGCAGCGACTGATGAACTATGCCAATATCATTAACCTACATAAAGGTTCAACTAAATGCCGCAACTATTCAAATTGACTTTTTTTCGATACAGCTATAGGAACTTTCCTGTATCTTATCAGAGGGTGGAGGGACTAAATGTTTTGGATGTATTTTAAAAATGCACGTATCTTCATTATTTTTTACTGACTTTGCTGGTAGGCGAGTTACGCCCCAACTTATGGTAAGTAGTCGCAGGTGCTCTTGGGCGTTAGCAATGCTAAGGACACAGCCGCCACTGCTTTTGCTGAGAACTCTTCGCAAGCCTCGTTTGAAGGAGGACATTTCATAGCGCTCTGCATACTCAGTGGAGCAGTTCATTCCGAAATGATGGTAATGAAAAGAAAATGTCTGGAAAGGCACTATGAATAATCCCAATTATTCCATATAATATGGATGAAATCTGCTTCGATGGCAAGAGGAAAATTTCACATAACATTGCATTAAAACTTTTAAAAGTTTTCTAAACAGTATAACTAAGACTTTTCTTTCTTTAATGTAAAAGTATATTATTACTCAGATACGTCCATCAAGGCGGGCTCCCGGCCCGTCGACCGAGGAAACCGGTCGTCGTATTGCGTCTGGGGACAGCGGGATGGATGTAGTATGCTCTGCGTCGACCCTACCCCGCCGTCTCAATAGCCCCGACTGGGTTCCGGCCCGGTCCGGGGCAGGGCGCTGGCTGTGAGCGGCAGGAGTTTTAGTGAGGTTCAACTCATCGATTCATACGACATTCATACCTCAGCCTCCGCGCGGGTAGGGATCCAGCGATTTTGTCTCGTTGAAAAAAAATATTGCTCGTATACATAAATATTTGACTATACTCCGATTCTAAACTAAATAACCCAGTCATTGTAACCTAAGAGATAATGCGCCAGGTATACCGGTATTGAGAGATATGCCGCGGTTCAAATTCCGGAAGCAGGTACAGATTTATCTTACGAGATACATGCTTATCGAGTTCTCACAAACGACCTACACGATGAAGAACTAATATCATTTATGGAAAATCGAAGTCGCAAAATGGCGGTAGGACCTCTTGTGAGTCCGCACGGGTAGGTACTACCACCCCGCCTATTTTTGCCGTGAAGCAGTAATGCGTTTCGGTTAGAAGGGTGGGGTAGCCATTCTAACTATACTGAGGCCTTAGAACTTATATCTCAAGGTGGGTGGCACATTTATGTTGTAGATGTCTATGGGCTCCAGTAACCGCTTAATACCAGGTGGGCTGTGATCTCGTCTACCCATTTAAGCAATAAATAAATAAAAAATGTAAAAATTAGCGCAATTACTAATGTCTAATGGAGGCTTAATACGTTTCCGAACGGGTGCGTACCTCAATCCTACAGATATCTGACACGCAGCAGTTTTGCGTTCCCATCCGAAGAATAGAGCAGCCGTCATTCAATGCGATTGAGACTTCGAATGTCAGCTCCATTAATAGTCTTATTATAACCACTTAACATCGGGTGGGCCGTGAGCTCGATTTCCCATTAACGGTATTACCTTTTTTATTTTTTTTACGGCAGAAATAGGCAGAGTGGTGGTACCTACCCGCGCGGCCTCACCAGAGGTCCTACCACTAGAAAAAGTGACATGAAAACTTTATTCCACTCTAAAACCCAAATAATGTTATAACGTGAACATATTTTGTATAAGTCGAGCGCACTCCATCATTCGATTTCCCATATAACGGCGTGATGGATGACACAAAGTCAAATGTCTGCGCACATGAACGGAAAACTTTATTTGAAATAGATTTATTTTGGCTTCGAATCATTTCGCATTCGCCAAATGTGTGGTGCTTTTAGAATACGATGATGCAGACTAGTCAATGAAAATTTTAGTTTTTTTTCTCTACCTAGCTGAGAGCCTTGAGAGGCTATTTCAGCGTAACCTTAACTAATAGGTAAGCTCACGGGCCTCAAACCTGACGACGTTGCTAACATGAACCCTAGCAAGAGCAGTGCTTCGCAGAATCTACCACCGGATCGGAAACGCGACCCACTGAGAAGATCCGGCGAGAAACTCAGTGGGCTGTGTCTGAGGGTTAATTTACTCGTCGAGCCCTTCGTCGCAAGCGACGGGTTCGACGAGAACGATGACCAGTGCTTGAGGTACCTAAAAGCACCGTTAATGGATCGGGAGGATCCGAAATGATGTGTTCGGGGTGACGTCGACTGCTTTTTCATTCTGTCCGCAGGATCGGCAATGAAATTTAAGGCGATAATGTTCTACTGTAGAGCAAAAACATAAGTTTGTAGTAATGTAAGTAATGTTTTAAATTTTAATAATGTGTCTGGAGTTTAAGTCACAAAATGAGACCTATCCTGTTACCACGTACTATTGTGCAATATTTTTAAAAATCAATTAATTTTAGCATAAAAATATGATGGAAATATAGAAGTAATTTTTTTTCTTATTTTACTCCTGTCTCATTGGGCTATTGGGAAATATTTATTTGAATGTTAAATGGTGCATTTGCCCAATCATAATTGTATATCTTAGTGCCTTTCTAAATATAATAATATATTAATATTATCCGTATATGTACTCAAGGGTTTTTTAGATACCTATAAAGCTTTGGTACCAATATCCTTTTCTCGTTTATTTAAAGCCAATTACATTTCGATAGACAGCCCCAAGGGATAAGCAAAATTTTGTATTAGCCACTTCTCGGGCTCAGCTCCAACAATTATTAGCTGCAACTATTTTCCATTCTTCATTCAGTAACCAACTAACACTTCTGCTTGGTAGGCAACGTGGCATCTGTGACCTTTGATAGGAAACCAAAGTCATCGAAATTAGCCATTTTTTGTTTTTTTTTGTTTTTCCATTAGTCTAAAAAGGAAAACATTTTAGTCTCTTCTCAGATTTTTGATTCTATGAGCGGCTTGTCCACAGGTAATGCATCGAGGTACAGCGATCTATCATTTATCTTAACGTCAGAAATCCATTACTGTTTCGTCCCGTAGACAGCGCTACGAATGTATTTGAACATGCGCGGTAATGGAAGCTGCTCCAAACGAAACAAACGTCACCAACTGATGAATAGGGGGTTTGTTAATTGCATTTAAATTTATATTTAAAAAAAAAACTTATAATTTTCCTAAAAGTAATGTATCACTAAAGGAAACTTTTAATTATCTCTCTTTGGAAAGACTCCTATTAAAATTAACCTAAAATGAAGCTTTTTCTTTCATCACCCAAATTCAGCACAAAAGCTCTAAGCCCCCGATCATTGAGTGGGTAATCCACGAATCGTGCTTAAAGTTCTGTTTACATAATTGATGAAACTGTTAACTCAAACACGAGCTTGAGTTAAGGTAAATTTTGACATAGTAACTTATTTACGAATGTCTCGCGAAAGTTGGCCCGTGTCGGAATTTTGTTTACCCATTATGGATTTGCGAAGTTTGTTTGAATATTCAATGTCTGAATATTTTACGTTGATAAGTGACATTTTGTATTGAAATATTCAAATCGTAAATTGCTTAGACATTTAGCATTAGCATTAGCGATATGAGTGTGTACACATAAATGCTTTAGACATTTTCTGATTCATTTATAATACGCTTTTATTCGCTTCAGATGTATGTATGTTTGTAACGGAATCTTTGAACATGATTTTGACCCCCTTCAAAACGTCGGATTAACTCAAAATTTTGGTATACTTATTATGGACCAATGACAATTCAATATTTAAAAAAGAAATTAAAAAAATTGAAATTCAACTAAATAATTAAAAATAAATAATAGTTTAAACAAAATACGCTTTTATAGAAAATCCAACTAAAAAATAGAAAATAAATTTGATTTCAAATAGTGTAAGAAAAAAATATTTTATTGTACAAAAGCGTGGGGTGCTTTTCAGGATATTATCAAAATAACCCTTCTACTCATATCTGTTCATAAAATATTTATAACTACTTATACCATGCACCACACGCTTTTTTACAATAAAATATTTTTTTCTTACACTATTTTTAAATCAAATTAAAATCTCTTATTCACTCTGACATAAAATATGAATATCCTGATACTTTGCCAGCGAGTTATGTAGCTATTGTAAGTAAATGGAAAGCGTTATCTTACTAAGAACTATTATCTATCCGAATTAACAAAATAAACGCAACATAATCAAAATAATTTTTTTTTTTTATTGCTTAGATGGGTGGATGAGCTCACAGCCCACCTGGTGTTAAGTGGTTACTGGAGCCCATAGACATACACACATGCCCACAACGTAAATGCGCCAACCACCTTGAGATACAAGTTCTAAGGTCTCAAGTATAGTTACAACGGCTGCCCCACCCTTCAAACCGAAACGCATTACGGCTTCACGGCAGAAATAGGCAGGGTGGTGGTACCCACCCGCGCGGACTCACAAGAGGTCCTACCACCAGTAAATTAACCACGCACCATTGCTGCGTCATGTCGAGAATGTTAATAAATATAGAATTCTAAAATTTCCATTTGACTCGTGTTTCGTTCAGCAAATCAAAAACTATTAACATTTATTGGTTGGCAATCTGAAAGGTCAGAGGTAGCCGAAACGATGATCTCAAAATATCAGTTTCAGAAGCTGTCCACACGGTTGAATATCGAGTTTGGTAAAACAGCGTTAAAAATGTTTTTTGTGTTATATGGAGCTCACGAGACTCTGAAAGATTAAAGATATGCGTTAGTTTAGAATAAAACGTACAATCATTGGTAGATCCTCTATCGAACAGATGTTATTGCTTAAAGTATGAGATTGCCGTTTTATTGTAATAGGTACTTCGAATTGACATAGAACCTTCATGGTTTGAGATTTTTGAATAAAACTTCTTTTAAAAGGTACCTATGAGGTTCTTATTTAAAAAAAAAGTGCAACATTCGATTATCGACATTCACCATGATTGCTCCATGATAACGCGAGACCTCATACATCACGAGAAACCGTTTTAACTCTACAGGAACTGCAATTAGAAACCATTCGTCACCCTCCGTTTTCGACAGACCTTGCTCCAACGGACTACGATTTGGACAATTTTCTACGTCATAAAAACTTTTTTTCCCAGGAGCCAGTACAAAATGCTTTCACATAGTTTGTAGAATCTAGATCACCAGAGTTCTACCGCAAAGGCATAAATGACCTTCCTATTAGATGGCAGCAATGTATAGATAATAAGGGTAGATATTTTGATTAAATAAATATATTAATTGAAAAAATCAATTCAATTTCAGAAGTCGTCGTGGCCTAACGCATAAGACGTCCGATGTATTCGTGTTGAGCGATGGACCGGTGTTCGAATCTCAGGCGGGTACCAATTTTTCTAATGAAATACGTACTCAACAATTGTTTACGATTGATTTCCACGGTGAAGGAATAACTTCGTGTAATAAAAATGAAACCCGCAAAATTATAAATTGCGTAATTACTGGTGGTAGGACCTCTTGTGAGTCCGCGCGGATGGGTACCACCACCTTGCCTATTTTTGCCGTGAAGCAGTAATGCGTTTCGGTTTGAAGGGTGGGGCAGCCGTTGTAACTATACTTGAGACCTTAGAACTTATATCTCAAGGTGGGTGGCGCATTTACGTTGTAGATGTCTATGGGCTCCAGTAACCACTTAACACCAGGTGGGCTGTGAGCTCGTCCACCCATCTAAGCAACAAAAAAAAATAAAAAAAATCAATTTTTCAGTACAAATCAGCAATTTCATATTTTAATCCCTAATATTTGGCGGATCACATTATTAACTCGTAAATATGCAAAATACTCTGTATATGCCATATGCGCGATCCGAATTTTGTTGAGTTGTTTCGATTTAGTGATATCAGACACTACACAGTACTAGGAAACTTTAAATAGTAACAATAAAATAAAATTAATGACCATTCTGTTTTTCGTTCCGATCCCACTAAATCTTTAGTTCGATATAACGAAACAAAATATGGTTTGAGTTTAGAACAACATCTGAATAATAAGAACGAACAAATGTTTTTAAAAAAAGAAAAGAAGTTAAAGATTCACCTGCGAGTATAGTAGCAAGCGTATACAAGCAAAACTAAGCAGATAAAACAGTAACAAGTTAGCGAAAACTAGATTGTGAATTAGAGGGAGCTCTGTACAGCGGTTGTAAATCGGCGTTGGATACAAGGGGCAAATCCTTTTTACGAGATTTACAGACGGGATTCGGAAGGTCGTTCCATTCCTACGCCTGCTTGGTTCCCGGATTTTGGTGCAAGTTTGAGAGAACAGCGAATTTTGATGTCAGGTAATTAAGACATTTTTACCTTTGTGTTCTAATAGAGAAGCTTATATTGCGATCTCTAGGAAATGTAGCCTAGTTCTATCTTGAGCATTTCAACGGCGGATCCAGGGGGGGGGGTCATGGGGGTCATGACCCTCCCCCCCCTGAGCTAGTTCCAGGACTTGAAATAACTTGGACTAATTGAAGAACATCATGATTTATTTATTATCTATCGACTATGTGACCCCCTCCTGGCGCCAAAGCTGGATCCGCCCTTGGAGCATTTACAAATCTATCAAGTATCTGCTGAGTATATATACCGTGTACTTTGTGATTTTTTAGTGTTTGGAAAAAACTATTGATGTACTATTGATACTCCACTATGTCCGACTGGCCTTTGAACAGAAAAGTATGCTTAGGGACAGGTGTAAGCCAAGTATTGGCAATTATCCGTGAAGCTTTACAAAACGTTCTATTAATAGGACAGTTAGGAAGATGAAGCCGTGATTGAAAAACTTGGAAAGAGAAAGTAATTGGGACTGTTACCGCTGTTAGAGAATATTTTATGGCCAGAGTCGCGTACTTGTTTCCTTTCATTATTATGTCTTACCTCCAAAGGGGTCATTTTGCTTCAGGCCAGGTTGAGCCCCGTGACCTCCCTCACATGCCCAACGAAGCTAGCATTACCCCTTTAAGGCTACTAGCAATAGGTAGGCAAATAAAATAAAAAAGCTAAAACTTTCTGCACTTATTAGTAGGGCATATTAATCGCAATGAAACTACATATAGTTTTGTTGATTAACAAGCTTTTCTGAACGCAAAGGCTCTATTCGTTAAACTGGATGAAAATAAAAACAAATTGTGTCGCGGTTTTATTTCAGAATTCAGTCATTTACAGCATTTCAACACTTTGGCAAGCTAAGGTGAATTGTAGTTTAAAACAAAATATCCCATGATATGAGTATTGCTTTCAACTTGTCTCAATTTCTGAGCATTTTTGTCGATCATGAAGCGGTTTTTGTGATTGTGATATGATTTTTGTGATGTGATAATGTAATTTTGAATAGCCTGTGAACGGTTAAAAAAAATGGTGATATAAAATAGGTACTAAAAATCATTAAAGTTTAATTCTTTGCTTCGTATAAAGCCTATCGATAAAACATATAGCGGTATCCAAAACAATGTTGTCCTAAACTTTTTTTTATTAAGCATATTTAAATTTTTTAGGCTAATTAATATCTCTAGACTTTTATTAAGTTGGAAGATATTTGCCACTTACATAATGATGTGGCGTGCTCAAAACGAATTTTAAGAGACCGCATTAAAACTAATCTGTGTAAAAATAAATAAATCAAAGTCGTCTTGGTCTGCGGGATAAGATGGCCGGTGTAATCAAATCAATCGATGCGACTGCCCCGTTGTTCAAATCCCGCAGTCAGGTAGCATTTTTTCTGCTTAAAAAAGGAATTAGCAAATATTCACGATTGACTTCCACGGTGAAGGAATAATATCGCGTAATACAAATCAAAACCGCAAACATAGATTATACACTTAATATCTCAAATATTACCGCATTAATTAGTATTTGACCGCAAAAAATATAATTTACGTAATTACTCGTGGTAGGGCGTCGTGTGAGCCCACGCGTACCACCACCGAGCAGCCGTTTTCCACTTCAGTTTCATAGCTACGTTATATCTTTGGGCTCTCATTTGTATCTAAGGCCGGAAGATAAAAACACATATTCTGTATGAATGAAACTGTTTTTTTTATCTTAGATAAAATAGAAAAGGATTAACCTAACATTAAAATAAAAACATTTTGTTTTTCATAATAAATAATAAACGAATCGTGCACAGGATTCGATAAAATTCCATTTAAATTTAAAGCGCATATTGAACACAGTCGAAATAAAAAACAAACACTCAACCAGAAGTCACACTACATTTGAATTCTATTTTTTTTATACACAACGAACTAAAATCTACGAGCACATTTGAATATCAATTGAATGAAATTATTCATGCAAACTCAATGGGTCGCTGTTTTGATAACTGCATAGTTCTTATCCTATGGATACATGCTGCACATTTTGGTCGTGAAGCATTTCGAATTGAAGATTGGGGCAGTCGTTTCACGATAAAAACTAAGACTTAAAACACATATTCTCTCAAGTTGAGGGGTGGTTCATATTTTTGGCGGTTCATTGTCAATGTCTCCGGTCATCGTTCTCGTCGAACCCGTTGCTTGCGACGAAGGGCTCGGCGAGTAAAGTAACTCACAGACACAGCCCACTGTGTTTCTCGCCGGATCTTCTCAGTGGGTCGCGTTTCCGATCCGGTGGTAGACTCTGCGAAGCACGGCTTTTGCTAGGGTGCGTGTTAGCAACGTCAACAGGTCTGAGCCCCGTGAGCTCACCTACTAGCCCGGTGAGTCTAGAATAACCCTTCGAGGTTACTAGAATAGGTATGAAAAAAAAAATTAATGGTTCGGTAACATTTAACACCGTTTGGGCCGTGAGTTCATCAGTGATACTTGTGCTTATCAGAGAGTTTGAAGAAAAAAGATACTTTCCATTTTTCAGGGTATTTAGCCGGTATTAAAATACAATTGAACAATCGACTCTGGGCGCCGATAATCTACGCCATTGTATTCAAATTTCGTGTATCTCGAAGAGCAATTAATCGAGATAAAATCGAGCGATGTCCCTGCTAGGGGGGCCAATATCGCGATGATTATAATTAATCATAAATCATATCTCGTGATCGCAATTGGATGACCAGCAATTTTAAAATACTATGCGTACATATTTCGAAAGAACGTCAGTTAAAAACCCTCAAATACAAATGCTAGCCTCTACATTGATGATCCTTGAAACGAAAACATCCAAATAAACGAGAAAGTCTATATATTTGAGATTTTTTCGTTTATTTCATAATATTTTTTTCTAATTTATTAATTAAATCAGTTCATTTCTGTGTAAACCAAACTATTTCATAATTATAAGATTAAACGTTACTAAGAAATATTGAGAGGCAGACAGAAGTAATTATCTTGAAGAAGCAACCGGTTTTCCATTGAATTTCATAAATAAAAATTAAAACTTGACTTCTACGTAGTCTCCCACGCTAGACTTTGCATCCATATTTAAAACTATACTTTTTTAGGGAGATTGGTATAATCTAACCAGCATTAATGCTTGTACCACACTACAAGTCAAAGGTCGCAAAGAGTAAAGGCTGGGTCGGGTTGAAACAAAGGTACACATTATCTCATTTCTTGCCGCGACTTCCTTGATTTTTACGTTCCGAAGACTTACGTACCTCATAAACGTAATCCTGTTTAGTTTTCCACGGAACAGTATTCATTGGCTCGTAAAAGATTTTACAGTGGCTTGTTGAGAGTCTTTACACGTAATTTACCCGTGATTGTCAATGTAAGAGCGACGTTCAAGAACATTCCTGTTTTGTTTCAAATGATTCGAATGTTTTGACGATCGCATAACTAGTTTTGAAAGAAGCATTTTGTTATTATGTGCGCATTTAGTTCAATGCCCAAATCTGCGGTGCGGTATTATTATTTAAATACGAAATATATTTTTCTTACTTTTTAAGGTCGGGGCAGCATGTCCTCTTTTTCCATTCAGATATATCATACGTCCTGGAAAAACTATGATCACAGGGAAAGTTGAAGGCAAAAGATCTATAGGCCGCAGCCCGACTCGTTGTTCCGATCAGATCCGCACCGCTTTGGACAGTACAGTGTACGGCGCGCTGCATGACGCCGTGGACAGGGGCAAGTGGAAAAAACATCTTAAGATTGAAGCTCATGGGTGATGGTGGTCACGACCCTCAGACATGAGGAACACGATTCGAGGAGGAGGATATCATACGTCATTTATGCAGTCACACTTTTCTCTCGAATATCCTCTCTCATAAAGTTTCATCTAAGTCTATTGAAGACGAATATCTGACTAACTCAGTGATAATTTACTTAACACACCGATAGAGGTACGGACATCTGATGTGTTTGAAAGTGGGTTTGATTACCACATCATGCAAACATTCGTGTGACGAACAGATCTGTTTGCTTTTTATTTAAAAGTTTCATAGACATGTGTATGTAAAGAAAAACCTTTAGTATTTAAAGCCTTTAAAACTCTTTAGTTTTAAAAAAGAATTTTCTTAGACGGATTAACTCACCTGTGTGTCATTCAGTGAAGAGTGTAGTTCAGCTGCAATTGCTCGGTTTATTATATTATTATATCATTTAGCCTGATAAAAAGTATCCTATATAGTAACTCCGGATGTCAACCCTAATTATTGTAAGCTACCATATCTAAATCCATTCATCCAATTCTGTTTGATAGCGTAAGAAAAATAAAACTTTCACATTAGTATGAATAACATTTATTTTGGTTACCACCTTCCGATAACAGCTTTTAATTATTTGACTTATGATCTTTTTTGTTATATCTATATATTAATACGTGAAGCAAAAACTTTGTATCCCTTTTTACGAAAATTGCGCGGACGGAGGAGTATGAAATTTTGCACACTTATAGAGAATATAGAGAAGAAGTGCACAATGCTAATATTTTTTTAAAATAATGCATAAAAGATACATTAAATCAATAAAGAAAACCTTACGCACACTACATACCATGTATTTGACGCACACACGCATGCATACTATTATTTATTATCAAACTTTTGTTCTTGACGTCTGTGGTCAAATTGAGAATAGATTAAATATTGTTTGCCTTTATTAATATTTTTTTTATAGTTTGGTTTTGTGAAATTTGTGATTATAGAAGTGTAACAGTCTTTGAAAATAGAATCATAATAGTGTACAAACTTATAATTTCATTTAATTATAGTCGAATTTCGATTACCGGGCGACCATTAGTTATTATTATTACGTCACAGTTCAGACTATTATAAAAAGTATGGAATCTATTCAATTCACGAGTATGTTGGACAGTATATTTTCCATAAATTTGAAATGTAAACGGGAAGCATGCGTAAAGTTAAATTAAAATATGATAAAAATTCCTAAGCGATTTTTCTCATTTTATTAAATTTTATGAACACGACTTACGAAGCTCATCGCATACTTAACTGTAAGATCATAAACTTCGAATCTCCGTACACACATGCTTTTAATTAAACCAAGAAGTTCACTCAATTTTATGTTTCCGATTAATTATTTATTGTTTTAATAAACTCTGACAGTAAGTAATTAACGTTTTAAGCGTGGCGTTAAATGAAAATTCCGTCAAAATAATTTAATATCAAATGATTTATAGGATGGGCATAATCAAAATATTAATGTGTAACAAAAGATTTGACTGGCATGTTTATAAATAACAATGGAGAAAAATACCAACGCTTTGCCTATTTCTGCCGCGAAGGTGTCGTGAGTTGCGGTTTGAATGTTGGAAAAACCATTTAGAAGTCGTCGTGGCTTAGAGGATAAGTGGCCCCGGTGTGCTCGTATCCAAGGATGCGATTAAGCCGTTATTTCTATTCGTGTGCGAATTTTTCCAAGAAAATACGTACTTAGCACGTATTCAGTAACTTCTTTATATAAGGTGGGCCGTGAGAATACTTCTGATAGACCGTACAACCTATTTCTGCCATGAATGAGTCATTCGTTCTAGTTTGAAGAATGTGATATGAGTTAAAGTTTAAACGGTTATATTAAAAATTTGTATAAATCAATGTATATAATTTTTAAGCTATTGCATAGCTTTTATCGCGGGCATTAATCGCGGTGACCGAATCAAGAAATTCCGTAACGAAAATAAAACCTAACACCCCACTCCGCCTACGATGTAGCTCGCGTTCAACACATTCACACGTTGCGCTTGTGTAGTGTTTGTGAATACGCACGCGGCGTGACGTCGCACTGCATGCGCATCATGAAAAGTCCACCTATCTCTCGCTCGCGCGGTTTAGCTTATGAGTATGAAGGGGACAGTTAATGTTTTGCTTTTGTTAATGTTTATAAACATAGCGTGGTCTTATTTTATTATTGTTTTAATATTAAATTATTATTTTCTAATTATAATTGCATAAGTTAATAAAAAATGCTATGCGGTAGCTTTACCGCGACAGTTCCCGAGTGCCACAGATTTTTATTTACTTTATTGAATTACCTATTCTTGTAAAATGTTGTATACTGATATACTTCGAATTTACTGTGTTAATTGAGTCCAGTGGCTCAGTAACAATACTTGCCTCTTCTCAGTGGTTCGCGTTGTTAGGTTTCCTTTGGAAGCGCTCCTGCAGCTGTTAGCAAATCCCACTCCTCTTCGCTGAGCCTTTTCTCGCCCACCTGTCTTGTTGAAACTGGAAAGGCCTCCGCGCAACCAGTAATCCATAATTCATAAATAAATAAAAACAGTAACAATGTTCATTATACTCGAACGTGTATTTAACATAAGCATTTACTTGAATGTAATTAACGATAGGTTGTGATGGTAAGACCTCTTGTGAGTCCGCATGGATAGGTACCACCACCCTGCCTATTTCTGCCGTGAAGCAGCAATGCGTTTCGGTTTGAAGGCTGGGGTAGCCGTTGTAACAATACTGAGACCTTAGAAGTTATATCTCAAGATGGGTGGCCCATTTACGTTGTAATTTGATTTTAGATTTCAGACTTTTCGAAAAATCTTTCGAAAAAAATATTTTTATTTTATTTTAAATTTAAATCCTTTTTCATTATACATAGCTTATTTCAATCGATGCCTTAGTTTATTTTTATATTGTATTTAATATTGTAATAATTTTATGTAATCCATTTTAGTTGTTAAATATTTATTCCTTTACTGCAACCAATCGAAATAAATTGATTTTATTTTATTTATTTTTATTTAATACTGATTTTCTTCTTAGTCACGATGACAATAATGCTTTTAACACAGATTAATATTGTAATTATAAGCGATATTTAAAAAAATCTCAATCTCAGAATACACGTTCCCTGCAACAAACTTACATCTTTGCTTTATTAAAAGCTCTTATAAATCCATGAAGCCTTACGAGAGAAGAGGACTGTCTCTACAGAGTGTTGATTAAAACGAGAAGCTTTCCCGTCATTATTTTTCTCATTAGGGCGTCTGTCGGCTGCGATTAAAGGTAACGAGTCATTTTAAGTGCTTCGTGAGCATTATTATTAACAGATATAAAGTTTATTATAACTTATAGTAGAATTGTTTGAAATCAAATCAAATCAAATCTTATGTAATCAAACCTTATGGAATCAAATGTAATCAAATTTTAGATATATATTTTTTTATATATTTTATTTTTTATTTTTGTTGTTAATACACTGTCGATTGGACCTATAATTGAGGTGACATCTGCCATGAACTTTTGTCAATTGTCCAATGTTTTGTATTGATGATCACATTTGTTGGTGCAACTTAATAAATAAATAAATAAATATGTCATGTAGCCTAGCTATGTATCGAAGAAATAGCTTTAAAGTGTTGCATAGTAAATTGTTATTTACAATATCTTTATATACGTGTGTAGTTAAGTGGTTACATAGACATCTACAACTTAAATGCCGCCACCCACCTTGAGATATGAGTTCTAAGGTTTCAGTATAGTTACAACGGCTGCCCCGCCCTTCAAACCGAAACGCATTACTGCTTCACGGCAGAAATAGATACGGTGGTGGTACCTACCTGTGCGCACTCACAAGAGGTCCTATCACCAGTAATTACGCTAATTATAATTGTGCATGTTTAATTTTTATTACACGATGTCATTCCTTCATCATGGAAGTCAATCGAGAAAATTTGTTGAGTACGTATTTCATTAGAAAAATTGGTACCCGCCTTAGATTCGAACACCGGTGCATCGCTCAATACGAATGTACCGGATGTCTTATCCTTTAGGCCATGACGACGAAGTCGAATCCCGCAGGCGGGTACCAATTTTTCTAATGAAATACGTACACAAAAAATGTTCACGATTGACTTCCACGGTGAAGGAATAACATCGTGTAATAAAAATCAAACCCGCAAAATTATAATTTGCGTAATCACTGGTGGTAGGACCTCTTGGGAGTCCGCACGGGTAGGTACCACCACCCCGCCTATTTCCGCCGTGAAGCAGTAATGCGTTTCGGTTCGAAGGGTGGGGTAGCCGTTGTCACTATACTGAGACCTTAGAACTTATATCTCAAGGTGGGTGGCGCATTTACGTTGTGGATGTCTATGGGCTCCAGTAACCACTTAACACCAGGTGGGCTGTGAGCTCGTCCACCTATCTAAGCAATAAAAAAAAAAAAAATATTTCAGTATTCAATATAAAAGATTCGAAACAGAAAAATACCCAATCAACACTCCTCACGTAAATCTATTTTTCATCCCCCACATTATCCGACTATCATATAGGGATTCCGGCGTCCATCACTTATCTTATAATCTTTCCCAATGAAGGGAAAGATTAGTGAAGCAATCAACACCTACACAGTGGAGTAATAGGGCGATATCGCGGGCACGTCGACTAATGGGAAAAATAATGGGGGTCTTTATCTAAGGTAAAGGCAGGAACGAACTTAAGAACAATTTAGGTGGTCTATTTTGAGCACAGCTAAATTTGAATGGGAATTTCGAAGATTGACATAATTTTTTTTATTGTCTAGACTCTAAATGAATGGACGAACTCACAGACCACCTAGTGTTAAGTGGTTACCGGAGACCATAGACATCTACAACGTAAATGCGCCACCCACCTCGAGATATAAGTCTAAGGTCTCAAGTATAGTTACAACGGCTGCCCCACACTTCAAACCGAAACGCATTACTGCTTTACGACCTAAATAGGCAGGGTGGTGGTACCTACCTGTGCGGACTCACAAAAGGTCCTACCACCAGTAATTACCACAATGCAAATTATAATTTTGCGGGTTTCATTTTTATTACACGATGCTATTCCTTCACCGTGGAAGTCAATTGTGAACATGTTTTGTTAAGTACGTATTTCATTAGAAAAATTGGTAGTGGTACCTACCCTTGCGGACTCAAAAGACGTCCTACCACCAGTAACATTGTTGAATACTGTATCATTATCGAGAGTTATATGTATGAAGACGATTTTAAGAAACTTGACAAGGCTTGTACTACGTAGACAATTTCAAAACTCAATGTATTCTACATCGTAAGTGTTAAGCCGAGTATAAAGATTATCATCGATAAAATATTTACGTATTGCAGCCGAATAAACAACAACATTACCTAAAACATCATTCGTATTTGTCAAAATGTACATAGCCATTTCACACAGCACAGTAGAGCGCTAGTTTGATTTCGAAAGAAAATTAACGAAGCAGCTTACTGGTTCGAATTCAAAATTACATTACAATGCAATTAATAATTAACCATGCTATAGATACATTTTTCTTTTTCTTTTTTCAGCCCATGGCCGTCCTCTGCTGGACAAAAACCCCCCAAGGTTCGCTACAATAACCGGTCCGACACCCCCATGCATCGAGAAGATTCCCGTGACTTTTAGAAGGTCTAATTTCAAAAATATTGTTCAATGCCTATGTTAAGTACGAGGGGCCAGTGAAGATCAACAAAACAAACTCTTAATATAGACATATTATTGGATTATTATTTTGTTCATATTTTTCTGCCTATCTGAAGCCGCTTGTTGCGGCCGGACGTGTTGAGACACGTGAAATACAACAACGTGTATAGGACTTTTAGTCGAATCGAGGGGTCAGTCCCCTACTCTAGCACCCCGAGTACGGCCTAATACAGATGCTTAAGCGTCCGGTGTTATCTGAGAGACCGAGTCTCCGGACTCGGAGGCTAGTATTAATGAGTATTTTATTTTGTTCCAGCAGCTTCGATATTGGAAGAAAAATTGACTGAAGATAAATGAGCGGAGTGTTGTTATTAATATCCGCTGTTTCCATAAACAGTTATGTGTTACGTTTTTATTAACTGGAAGTTATGAGGCAAGTCGTCGTGGCTAAGTTACGCCATCTTTCCGAATTCGGTCACGAAGCAGTAATAGATTCCAGTTTAATCTGTGAAACAGTTATTTTAGCGAAGTCGTCGTGGCCTAAGGTTCGCACGGCATTGCCCGGCACGTTTTCTTTGTATTCGTTATTTTAACGTACAATCACCCGGGTGTTCATACGGTAGATTTCCATTCGTGTAAAAGCGAACGTTTTTTCTTCTTTTTTTATGATTGAAGGATTACTGGTGGCCCGGAGGCCTTTCCAGTTTCACCAGGACAGGTGGGCAAAAGCAAACGTGTGAAAGAGACAGAGCTATGCTATGCGCCACTGCAACGTTAAAGCTCATTCGATTTGCTTGACCAGTCCGTTGAGTATTCATTTAAACGCATAAGCTGTGTACGATTTTTTGCAGAATAAGCGACATGTGAATGGTTCTATGTACAATTTATGTGCCACTATAGCATTCGTTAAAACATATACTGCAAATAAACGTGCAGAGCAATTACGTACGAACAAAACCCAACCTAAGGATAAGACGCACGTTTTTTTCAATTTCCTACCTATTCTAGTAACCTCGAGGGGTGATACTAAGTTCTCCAAGTGACGATGTACTTGTGATAAAGCACTGCGACCTTGCTCGTTGTTACTTGTTTAAATCCTATAGGCAAGTTTTTCTAATCAAACATACACATCTGTACATAACTCATATTCACGAATGTCATCCACTGTGAAGGAATAATAATCTATACTTATAAGTAAGTATATATAAAAATGAATTGCTCTTCGTTAGTCTCGCTAAAACTCGAGAACGGCTGGACCGATTTGGCTAATTTTGGTCTTGAATTGACACACAATTGAGATATGGACCTCAAGTCTCAAGGCGAGCAGTGGCATTCGCGTGGTTAAAATCTATGAGCTTCGATACTGGCTTAGCACCAGGGCTGAGTTTGTGCATACAATTGAGATTCGACCTCATGATCGCGATCTGACAACTCAGAGCTCTTAAGCTAATAGTGGGTGACGACATTCATGCATATAGACTACTCAACACTGGGTGGATATTGAAGACAACCACCTACCCGAAGCCACGAAAAAGTTCAGTATTCAAAAGATGTAAGAACAAACCATTACTGTAACTTTAAAATTCAAAGGAACAATTTAATCTTATGAATGCAAAAAGCACTCAGTGTAAGTCGTTCCGTCTTCAAGAGAAACATTTGAATGGAAAGCTTTGTTGTATACATTTTTTGGTAAGCAGTTTTAAGACTTAAAAAGACATGTAGGGGACTAGAACTTATACTGTATGGCGACGCTCTCTGCGTTCTCTTTTGTCAAATCCAACGAAGGATTCAACGTTATTGCAAATAGTAAAGCCATTTTGATGTTCACGCTTGCTATCTGCAGTGTTTGAATTCAAAAGAACTTTTCTTAAGCACGACTATCAGGCGATATTATTTAGAGTATTGTGTGTTCATATGTTACAATTGTTGTTTATATTTAAATCATAAGTAACTGCATCTTCGTTTTTGAATAAATGAAGTCATCGTGGCCTAAAGAATAAGACGTCCGGTGCATTCGTGTTGAGCGATGCACCGGTGTTCGAATCCCGCAGGCGGGTACCAATTTTTCTAATGAAATACGTACTCAACAAATGTTCACGATTGACTTCCAAGGTGAAGGAATAATATCGTGTAATATAAATCAAACTCGCAAAATTATAATTTGCGTAATTACTGGTGGTAGGACCTCTTGTGAGTCCGCACGAGTATGCCTATTTCTGCCGTGAAGCAGTAATGCGTTTCGGTTTAAAGGTAGGGGCAGCCGTTGTAACTTTACTGAGACCTTAGAACTGATATCTCAAGGTGAGTGGCGGCATTTACGTCCTAGATGTCTATAGGCTACCTACGGTGACCACTTAACATCAGGTGAGCCGTTAACTCATCCATCCGTATATGCAATAACAATAAATAAAAAATAAATAAAAGCATTTATTATGTAGTTTAAAATTTAAACAAAACGCGCTTAAGTAGCAAACCGTACTAATAATTAACAATAACTAATAACTATAATAACAGGGAACAAACCACGCACGGTCATTAGGCCCCAATTTAGAATTCCACGCGACCCTAGATAGAATTGTAACTTCTATATTATCACCGTTTAACAAAAACAATTTCACTAAAGTCAAATCTGGTTTTTTTTTTGTTGCTAAGATGTGTGAACGAGCTCACAGCCCACCTGGTATTAAGTGGTTACTGGAGCCCATAGACATCAACATCGTAAATGCGCCACACACCTTGAGACATAAGTTCTAAGGTCTCAGTATAGTTACAACGGCTGCCCCACCCTTCATACCGAAACGCATTACTGCTTCACGGCAGAAATAGACGGGGCGGTGGTACCTACCCGTGCGGACTCACAAGAGGTCCTACCACCAGTAGTTTCGTAAGTATATAAGTACAGACCGTTAAGTTAATGTGTGTACATCAGTTTTACTTAAAAAGTTTTCACTTGACGTCTTTATTTGATTGAAGTTTTTATTGCGAGTCAACAAAATTTAATTTGATATAAATTAGGTTGTTTGAAAAAAAAAACAATTACATTATTCGCCGTACCCGAAAATGGATACGTTTGCAAAAAAAAAAATTAAATTTCTTTGAATTTGCAACTCAATAACATTCAAAGGTACATCTCTCCGTAATTGCCGAAAGCAGTTATTTTGAAGTCGAAGAGAACTATTTAACGTGTAACGCTGGGACTCTCGAGCACGATTGATATTCATTAAAACAGGTCCAATTAGCAGCTGCCAGGGACGGTCGATTGAATAGTAAAGTGTTCTCAGGCGAGACGTAGAGGGGTATTCGGTGTGACGATATTATTCACTGACCGATAATAAAACGAAATGGGGTGTTGATAATGTTCATGGTTGGCCTGCCCTGCCTATTTCTGCCGTGAAGCAGTAATGCGTTTCGGTTTGAAGGGTGGGGGCAGCCGTTGTAACTATACTTGAGATCTTAGAACTTATATCTCGAGGTGGGTGGCGCATTTATTTTGTAGATGTCTATGGGCTCCAGTGACCACTTAACACCAGGTGGGCTGTCAGCTGGTCCACCCATCTATGCTATAAAAAAAAAGAGAAAAAAGTTCATATGAATCAACTATGTAAAATAACATAGCCTTTACAAATTGAGAGTTACACATTGACGGTCTCAATTAAAATTCATAATTGCATGTGATTTGTATTTAATTAACTTTAACGATTAATTTTGAATAATCACAATATGATCTCGAGGCATACTATTGATTCTCGATCCAATCTCACCATATACCGGTATGAAGATTAATAAACAAAATTCAATTAAAGTAAAATAATATCGTTCCTCAGCACAACTACGATAGTTACTATTTGTTTTGTTTTCACGTTGTCGCGCACAATTAGTAATGCATGAATTATCATTCGTATCGCTCAGTAGGTACGGCCATTTCATTTTGTCTACATTGGAACTGCGAGAGCTGAACAAATTTATTTAAATTCTCAACAGAATGAATCGTAGACTAGTTTCGTGCTCGGGTTAAGTATTCACGAAATTGTCTCTTGACTTTAGAGTGTTGCGTTGAGTTCTCAACTGTGAATTTCAGTTTTATAGAAACTCTAGTTTCAGGAGCAATTGCAGCGTTAATTAGTCAACTTCGTATTATATCTAGATGCTATCTATATTAAAGATTCAAAATGATATTATTTTCCTACCTATTCTAGTTACCTCGAGGGATGATTCTAAATTCACCGAGCTAGTAGGTGAGCTCACGAGGCTCAAACCGGGAGTGTTGCTAACACTGGCCCTAGCAAGAGCAGTGCTTCGCAGAATCTACCACCGGATCGGAAACGCGACCCACCGAGAAGATCCGGCGAGAAACTCAGTGGGCTGTGTCTATGGTTTAATTTACTCGTCGAGCCCTTCGTCCCAAGCGATGGGTTCGGCGAGGACGGTGACTGGAGCACTGATAGTGATAAAGTTAGATTGTGTGTGCTAGTGCATTCACACATACGGATAGGTACCACAATCCTCACTTTTTTGTCACAAAGCAATAATGGCATTGAGTTGAAGGGCCAAACAGCTGATCTATCAACGTAAGTGTGAGTAGGATTGCATGTATGATACCACCATCATTCCTAATTCTGTTGTGAAGTATGAGTTAGGCTTGACGGGTAGAATAGTCGTATTTATAGTACCATAGAATTTGCCTTGTAACTTTGTCAGCAGCGGGTTGGCCTTTCTGAGCTTTGCTCCACTAATCACTAGTAGATTAGTCAGCTCCAGGTAGATTCGTCGGAAAATCTTAATTTTACATCATCTATAAAATTACTTGGATCTTAAAATGGACAATAGGGTTCATTACGTGGTATCTCAGGCCTTTGGCAACCATTTCACATCGGGTAGGTAGGTTATAAGTCTGCTTTCTTATGATGTTCAGATTTTTTTAAGGATTCCTAATATTGTGGGTAGTTTCCGATTATCATATCAACGAAATTAAATTTTGTTTGGTAATAAAAATATTCAAGCTTTTATTTTTTTACTGGTTGTGAGTCCTGTTGTGAGTCCGCGCGAGTAGGTACCACCAAGCTGCCTATTTCTGCCGTGAAGCAGTAATGCGTTTCGGTTTGAAGGGTGGGGCAGCCGTTGTAACTATACTTGAGACCTTAGAACTTATATCTCAAGGTGGGTGGCACATTTACTTTGTAGATGTCTATGGGCTTCAGTAACCACTTAACACCAGGTAGGCTGTGAGCTCATCCACCCATCGCAACAATAAAAAAAAATTGCTCAGATGGGTGGACGAGCTCACGGCCCACCTGGTATTAAGTGGTTATCGAAGCCCATAGACATAGACAACGCATAAACTAAAACGCATAGTTGATACTATTTTGATTGATTTATATTGATAGTAATCACTGATGTGATAACTATCAATATAAAGAGTGTTTGCAGTATTTGTAATTAGAAAGAAAACCGATTTCATTAGTATTCATTAGGATCCTATCAAATAAAGGAGAAAGATGCTTAGAATACACCGTCTTCAAACCTGTTTATTTCAAAGCCAGAAATAGACTTTAGTTATACCTTTCACCAAATTTAGATAAATCGAGAAAGCAAGAATACCATTGTAGAGGTTAAACCAATTTTCATGTTTCGTCGGGTAAATCTTAAATTAATTCGGATCTTACCTTTGAGATTTTACTCGTAATTCGTCATGAAACGCATAACTTTGTTTTCTATCAAAATTGAATTTATTTCGAGATGAGTCTAATTTTGTTTAACAATAACGAATAAGGTTATTAATATTCATATACAATATAGGGTCACAGAATTCTAGCTTTTTTTTTTTAAAACAAATGCTCTATATATTGTTCTGTGATTCGGTATTTCTTCTCTTTACCATCCAACTGATCATCCAAGTCTAAAAACTGGAGGTGAGTATTCAGAATTGACAACAGCTATTCTTAATATTCTGCAATGAGAACTAATGAGTCCATTTTAAGGGAGCTAAACATCCGAAAAAGACACTGTTCCGATTGCCGGGAACGTGTTATGAGCTTCTTCAGATGCATCATGCGGTCTCCCAGACATGAATTAGAGAAGCTCATAATTGCGGGGCGCATAGAGGGCAAGCGCGTCGTGGGCAGAACACCAGCCAGATGGTCAGATCTAGTAAGAGAAGCACTTGGTGGTAGTCTGTACCATGCGGTCCGTGCCACCCATGATCGAACACAGTGGAAGAACGTCACATGTGGTCACGATCCTCAGCAGTGAGGGAACGATATAGAGAAATTCTTATTAGCTGAAGTTTATTTAGGGAGATTATTGCATTTATTTATTTTGAACGATATATATATAATATATTTGTTGTTGAGGTAAATAAAAAATTGGGTGGATGAAACATAATTATGTCTTATTAATTTTTATAGTAAACCCTCTTATTTTGAACTAATGGCCAACAACCATGGTCATTCTTATAGTTTTTACTTAGGAAATGATGTTCAATGGAAGCATCGGTAAAAATACATAAAATATATTGATCATTTGGAATAAAGGTCGTTATTGTAAGACCCATCCCTATTTGAGTGAGTTCAGTATAAACTACAAACTACTACAAAGTCAACAGTTGCACGCAACTTTGTGGAAAATCTCCTTCTATGTAGTCTGCTGCAATGATGGGAACCGACCATGTGGCAAGTACGTGACTGATCCATGCATGCTGATGAATTTCATTAATTTGCAACGAATCCAACTGGGATATGGAAAGGTTAATCATTCGGCTGCTACTTTATGTTGAATATCGAGTAAGAAGTTAGGAAATGTTGGTAAAAACCAATCTACTTTTCGAAGTGACAGAATTTTTTTACAGATACAAAATCATCTATAAAAAAAAGGTTTTTAAACCTTAACTTATTGCACTTGCTTTGATCGACAACTCCATCCTCATTCATTTAGTTCACAAATACCCTAAAGAAGATTTGTTCATGCAATAATTTACAACAAATTATACAAAAAAAGGCACATAATTCAAAACAGATTCAAGAACTCCTGTAAAACAATCAGAACTAGATTACGCGATTAAACAGTGGCCATTCGACTCGGAAGGTGAAGTTCCCAACTTTCCGGTGCAAGACTCATGAATAAATCAAAGCAGGTAGTCGTTTGAAAGGAATCAAATCGTGTTTACTTTCAAAGCTTAGACATGGTAATTCAACTTAATGTTTTTGTTCGCTTGCTATTTCTGTTGCTAATCTTACTAAAATAAAACAAGATTTTGATTGATATGCTAAATAGGAGAATGTTACAGTAGACTATTGGAAATTCGACAAAAAAGGATACATAGACAGTATGAAAACTGTACATAAATTCAAAGCATATTTTGTAAAAAGGTGATCCTAAAATATCGAGGAAGATAAGAATGATGGCCTAAAAGAAGAACATAGGTACGACCATGTCTGGTGACGGAGATCTGTTGTCAATAGCTTTTGTATACTTTTGTTATATCTGTGTCATCTTCTCTGTATCTTTACAAAGTGAATGGTGATTAATACAGTCGCTGAGATACCTGTTATAACTATCGCTTCCACACATAATCTAGAGTTAGCGAGAGCCTATGAGAACAATTTGGTATTTAGCATAAATATCATAGAATTAGATCATGGACAACCTGTTTTATTTTAAATCTGAACTATTGACAATTGAGCAGCTTTGAAACTTTTAAAGGAAGCTACCTACTTTTATTTTATTAGTGCTGCTACGCTGCTTTTTCAAAAATTTAAGGCATTAGTAATTTCTTATTCAAAATTGTAGTCAATTCAACTTAAAGCTACCATACATCTGAAGACAGGCGACGATTGACGCGCCATTATGTATGCTTATAATACTAAAACTCGAAAAATAAATAATAATTTTATTAAATAGATTTAAAAGTTTGAAAATAATAATATTGTTTAGTAAATTAACGTTAAAATCAATTACGCAAAATCGAAGCCAAGCTGTGCATTAAAAATAAAAGCCCAAACTGGTTTTTGGCCATTTCGCTGAATACCCGATACCGAGCGTCGACCGCAACCCCAACCTATCCGATGAAAAACAGAATATTTCACACGCGCACAATTTACATTCCGCTGTGTACAATGTTAATATTTATTTGTTTTATTCGCTTGAATAAAACCGCTTCATAAAACTCGATTACGTTCCATTCGATTTAAATAAATTTAAGTCATTTGAAATAATTGATGTAAGCAACATGAGGTTTACATTATCAATCATACAGTATAGCTTTATGAGTTTTATATATTATATTACACATATAATATGTAAGGCATTGCTATTTTTCCGCGCACAAATGTCCTGATTTCTCGGAATATTTCGGCATACGAATGTATTTCAGTGAACTTTTTTTACTGGTGGTAGGACCTCTTGTGAGTCCGCGCGGGTGGGTACCACCACCCTGCCTATTTCTGCCGTGAAGCAGTAATGCGTTTCGGTTTGAAGGGTGGGGCAGCCGTTGTAACTATACTTGAGACCTTAGAACTTGTATCTCAAGGTGGGTGGCGCATTTACGTTGTGGATGTCTACGGGTTCCAGTAACCACTTAACACCAGGTGGGCTGTGAGCTCGTCCACACATCTAGGCAATAAAAAAAATAAAAAAATGTGGTCCGATTTTAACTATGGAACTTTATCTAATACAATGGATACGGTGACCCCGTCTCGACCTGGGTAGCGTCTTTAGCATAGGGCTGCTCTAATTAAAAAAAAACACGTGTGGCACTTACTTGGGGGCTGCCGCGGTAAAGTTAATGCATAGCATTTTATATCAACTTATGCAATTATAATTAGAAAATAATAATTTAATATTAAAACAATAATAAAATAAGACCACATTAACAAAAGTAAAACATTAACTGTCCCTTTCACACTCATAAGCTAGACCGCGCGAGAGAGAGATGGGCAGACTTTTCATGATGCGCATGCAGTGTGACGTCACGCCGCGCGCTTATTCACAAACACTACACAAGCGCAACGTGTGAATGTGTTGAACGCAGCTACATGGTAGGCAGAGTGGGGGTGTTAGGTTTTATTTTCGTTACAGAATTTCTTGATTCGATCGACGCGCTCAAAGCCCGCGATAAAAGCTATGCAATTGCTTAAAATGTTCGTATAAAAATCTAGATTATTACCAATAAAAAGAGCACCGCGGAAAAACGAAAGTAAATTTCGCGTGTTCATAATTAACGTGGCGACGTCGACAATGTGAACAATTGATTTGTTTGGCTCGTCGACTGTCATTCGGGACCCGGCCCGTCGTGCGTTAATTAATTTTTATTATTCTCTTTTCGTCCGTTCGTATGAAAATATACGATTTCGACTAGCAAACGAGTTTTAGGTATTGGCTTAATTGCGAGTGCTGTCTGTGATGAAGTGTGGGCTTGCTGCAATAGGAGGCGTCACGTTCCAGAATAAATCTGCCGCGAACCAAGTATTTAAGCTTGGACGGTAAACCTACTAATAACTAAAGTTAGGTTACTGCATAAACATCAGACAGACCATATCACAATTTTTTTTAAGCTATTGCATAGATTTTATCGCGGGTTTTGAGCGCGGCGATCGAATCAAAAATTCCGTAACGAAAACAACCTAACACCTCTCCGCCTATCATGTAGCTCGCGTTCATCACATTCACACGTTGCGCTTGTGTAGTGTTTGTGAATAAGCGCGCGGCGTGACGTCGCACTGCATGCGCATCATGAATAGTCTGCCCATCTCTCTCTCGCGCGGTCTAGCTTATGAATGTGATGGGGACAGTTAATGTTTTGCTTTAGTAAATGTTTATAAATATAGCGTGGTCTTATTTTATTATTGTTTTAATATTAAATTATTATTGTCTAATTATAATTGTATAAGTTGATAAAAAATGCTATGCAATAGCTTTACCGTGACAGTCCCCAAGTGCCACACGTGTATTTTTATTTATTGCTTATATGGGTGGACGAGCTCACAGCCCACCTAGTGTTAAGTGGTTACTGGAGCCCATAGACATCTACAACGTAAATGCGCCATCCACCTTGAGATATAAGTTCTAAGGTCTCAGTATAGTCACAACTGCTACCCCACCCTTCAAACCGAAGCGCATTACTGCTTCACGGCAGAAATAGGCAAGGTGATGGTACCTACCCGTGCGGACTCACAAGAGGTCCTACCACCAGTATAACTTTAGACATATAAATGGTACTTAGTGTTTATTTAACAATATTTTTATAGTCATAATCATATAGCTATCGGTGCTATTTAAGTAAGCAGCGCTTAACAATAATAATAAAAAAAAATCATAAATGAATGAATTGAATAATTCTCAATGACACAGATCAAACAGCAAATTGGATCAACACAGAATATGGAATACTACTCTACCGATTTCAAACGGCTTTAATTAAATAACATTAATGTCTGACCGATAACAAACGTACAAACATATAGGAATTTTATGTACGTATGGCTCTCCTCCATTTTACGTTCAGTATCAGACATAGAGCAAAAACTTCATCAATATAAAAATCAAAGACCTACATTTTCTCATATGTACCTATCTAGACTGTGACGTTTCAAAAGCGCAGCGCAAAATTCGAACCACAGTCAGGGCATTAGACTGACGGTTTTAGAAAGCTATTGTTTCGCTGCGTGGACGTGCAGGCGACGTTTCACCCGAAACGGTCGGTTTATTGGTCGTATGAATGCATTGTGTTTTGGCGGTTAATTGTTATTTTAAACTCGGAATACTGCGGACTTCGATTTCGATGATAATCAAATAGAATTTTATAGGAATTTAAGGCAATGGGATTTAAATATAAACGGCATTGCGAGCTCTAAAATTAAACCTTAAATTTAAAGCGTGTTCAGGTTTTTAATTTAACCTCTATCTCTTGGTCTTTTTTAGCTATTCTTCCACATCATCATCATCATCATCATCATCAACAGCCCACAGTCATCCACTGCTGGACATAGGCCTCTCCCAACCTACACCACTGAGCCCGGTCTGCGGCTCTCCTCATCCACTTCTTGCCGGCCACCGGGCAGAGGTCATCGCACCATCTAGCCAGGGGGCGTACCACGTTACGTTTAATTCTTCCACATAATTAACCTAAGCTCGCTTAAAGAATTAGTCGCCTGGTGTACTTGCATGTACCGATCTGACTATGCCTCTGCTCAAAAAAAAGGAGACAGAAAAAGGAATCTAAGAAAATAAGTAATTGACATCTGATCACGAACATAATTATAGGAAACAGCATAAAAATCGAACCAGAAAAAAATATAAATTGCGTAATTACTATATCGCACGAGTACGTAGATAAGGGTGGGACATCCGATAGACTATTCAATTGAGGCTTCGACCTCATGCCTAAAAATGGACAGCTACCATTTAACACCAGACAGGCCGTGTGCTCATGTACCCGTCTACAATAAATAAAATTAAAATATTACAATCATCAGGAACTGGACAAATAATTGGTCCAAATTTTGATCCTTGAGACCCCCTTGCCCTTTCCCTTTCCTATTCATCTTCAAACTACGGTTGGACATTATCCATGATTTACATTATTTTAGTTGCTAAGCCGTCCCAGTCAAAACTGCAATGCAACAAAACATATTACATAATAAAATATAACAAAAACACGACTATTTGGCTAGACGCGCTAACTCTGTGCGAACTTATGACAAGGTAGACCGGACCACATTTTGTTTCATTAAAATTCCGTGATTCGTGAGGAACGTTGACCTACACGACGACCTGGGCCTCGAATCAATCCGGAAATACATGAAGTCAGCGTCGGAACGGTACTTCGATAAGGCTATGCGTCATTATAATCGTATTATCGTTACCGCCGCTGACTACTCCCCAAATCCTGATCACGCAGGAGCCAGTCACCGTCGACGCCCTAGACACGTCCTTACAGACCCGTCAGATCCAACAACCTTTGCCTTAGACGCCTTCAGCTCTAACACTAGGAACAGGCTTAGGGACCCCGGTAACCGTACTCGTCGAACTCGACAAAGAGGTCGACGTGCAACCTAACACATGCATCAGCCCGCTGAGTTTCTCGGCAGATCTTCTCAGCGAGTCGCGATTCCGATCCGGTAGTAGATTCATTCGTGAAGCAGTTGCTCTTGAGTTGTTAGGTCTCCTTCAGAGGCGTTCGGGCTGTTGTTAATAAATCACACCCCTCCTGGCTGAGCCTTTGCTCGCCCACCTGTCCTGGTGAAACTGGAAAGGCCTCAGGGGCAACAGTAATCCTTCAATCATAAAATATATTTATATATTATATGTATTGAAATTTTAAAAAATCAATACCTTTTTAAAAGTATTCCCTGGAAAGACCAAGGAAACTCAGACACAATATTTTTAATGAAACTGCGATTAAAGATTTTTTTTGTAAAATAAAATGCTGCATAGTAATGAGCGCTGGGAATAGGAGCCATGTTTGATACGGCATTGCATTCGAGATATAGAACGTAAATTATTGCGTTCGGTTTTTTTTAATCGAACGCTATTATTTTCTATGAAACGAATCACATAAAAGACCATGTTTAGGCGACAATCGCTTTATGTTCTGCATCCATGTATGATATTAATAACGTAATAAGTGGCTTAAAAATACAACTTGACTATTATCTCGGTATAATAAGAAAAATATCAGTAAAACGGTAATATAAAGAAACAAGAAGTCGTCGTGGCCTAAAGGATAAGACGTCCGGTGTATTCGTATCTAGCGATGCAACGGTGTTCAAATCCCGCAGGCGGGTACCAATTTTCCTGTTGGAATACGTACTTAACAATAAATGTTCACGATTGACTTCTACAGTGAATGAATAACATCGTGTATTAAAAATCAAACCTGCAAAATTATAATTTGCGTAATTACTGGTGGTAAGACGTCTTGTAAGTCCGGAAGGGTAGGTACCACTACCCTGCCTATTTCTGTCGTGAAGCAGTAATGCGTTTCGGTTTGAGGGTCAAGATAAGTGGCGGCATTTACGCTGCGGATGTCTATGGGCTCCGATAACCACTTAACACCAGATGGCTGTGAGCTCGTCCACTAATCTATGCAACAAAAAATTCCATTAAATCAAAGCATTTCAATTTTTTAAAGCTCCAATAATATAAAGTTATATTAATCATTCGAAATAATTAATTATCGTTGAACCTATGTAATTAACGTTCTACATCAGAAATATTACAAGAGGTAGCCTCAGAGGCGTGAACTTTGAATTTGAATGCAGTATTCCGAACGGGTCCTGTTCGATCGGGAGCCCAGCCCGGAACATTTCCAACTCGTAATAACTTCCTAACTGTATTACTTGTTATTGGAAAATGTTCGGGTTTCAAAACATCTTCTCTGATTCTGTCGCCGCCTGCATTGTAAATAGGTACGGAGTGGAACATTAAATATAATATTTATGCAATATTTAATGAAACATCAATTCTTTAGGAAGATCGACAGGAAATAAAAACACCGGAAAATGAATGGAATTTGAAATTTTGAATGTGGAATGTGTGGAACAACATCGCATAAAATTGTACAGGCCGTAAATAATTACGGCCTGTACAATTTTATGCGATATTATTATATATAATTTTATGCGATATTTATGCGATATTAATATTTAAAACTTATGTTTTACCTTCTTGTCTCAAAGTGGTCGAAACCGCTCATCGAAGACTTTGAGACGTACCGTTTCTGCCGTTGAATGAGCTCACAGGAAATCTAGTAACAAGTGGTTACCGGAGCCATAGATATCCACCACTCACCTTGAGACATGAGGTCTATATCTCAATTGTACTCCAGGGTAGCTTGTGCAATCTTTAACCCACAGACAAAGTCCACTGAGTTTCTCGCCGGATCTTCTCAGTGGGTCGCGTTTCCGACCCGGTGGTAGATTCTGCGAAGCACTGCTCTTGCTAGGGTCAGTGTTAGCAATTCTCCGGTTTGAGCCCCGTGAGCTCACCTACACAAGCTAGGGTAAGCTGAAATAGCCTCTCAAGGCAATCAGCATAGGTAGGGGAAAAAAATTTAAAAAAAAAGTGCGATCTTACAGTGTATCGGGGATTATTAAGGCCTATTTAATTCCTTTTCATTCACACTGCGGGAAAGACGAGTCAATACTCACATCTCAATGAGGTATGTAATAAACGTATCAGACATAGTCGCAAATAAATTAAAAATGATTGGACAAAAACTTTGGGATTTTCAACGCGTTTTTATTAGCTAACTATCTATCTACTTACTGATCTATTGTGTGTCTTTATCTTTCAACGTAATCTTCGCCAACTCCAAGATTCCCTGGAATGTTTTAATTTGTAATACACCGTCTAGGGGTGGTTTATTACTGGTGTTAGGACGTCTTGTGAGTCTGCACGAGTAGGTACCACCACCCTGTCTATTTCAGCCGTGAAGCAGTAATGCGTTTCGGTTTGAAGGGCGGGGCAGCCGTTGTACTGTGAAAACTAAGACTTAGAACTTATGTTTTAAGGTTGGTGCCACCACGTTTTTTTGGTTTGGTCACCACTACGTTGGTCGCCAATTTACGTTGTAGATGTCTATGGGCTCCGGTAACCACTTAACACTAGGTAAGCCGTGAGCTCGTCCACCCATAGAAGCAATAAATGAATAAAACTAGGATATCCCAGAACTTAGAGACACGATGATAAATTTAAATTTTATTTCGATTTTCTTATGAAGCTTATTTTTCTACTTTGGTCCAAAATTAACGATTACAATTTTGTATGAAACCTTTTATGAAAATCGACCCAAACTGTGTGGGTGGGTACACGCGAAATTAATCACATAACACTTACAAGTTAATTCGTTAGCTAAATATGTTGAAATTGCCCCGGGCGCTAGAACTTCCGCCATTGTTCCGTACAAAGGGAATAAAAAGCAAGTTCTCGTGCAAACAAAAGATCCTTTCTTAGGTTATACTTATTAGTTAGGAGAAGTCCGCGTTTACGTTACGTATTAAAACGTGTACTTAGAATCATTTGTGTGTTTTCCGAGAGCTATTATAATAAGTTTGATTATAGTTCATTCAATTATATAACTAAATTCATATTTTAGTTCGAAAGAAATGGGATTTTCAAATAGCTGTTTTTTTTTTTAAGTGGTTTTATGACCTGATAACTAAGACCTTTAAGTCATATCTTATTTTAATGTATATTCTTATTTTTATGAAAAATGATAATATGGAGTGAAATGAAATGAAAATGATTAATTTGAGACATTAATCAACTGGGATGAAATTAAATGAAATGAGATGATTAGTAAAATGGTGGTCATTTACTAAGATTTTTTCAGTGGACTTTTTGGAAGATCCCGAGAAATTGCGTCCAGCGGCTTTGTTTCATTTTCCCACATTTGTGCACTTTCACAGATATTAAACAGTTAATAAACCACCGTTATTACACATTTAAACCTGAAGAAACACTAAATAGACAAAATAAAACAAATCACACAACTTCACTCCTCGCGTTCCCGCCAAAAAGTCCTCAAATAGCTGTCGTTAATGACATGCACAGCGTATCTAATGATACACTGACATCCCGTTTTGTTGCTTGCGCGACTTTCTTTATATTTGTACAATATTTTATTTAGAGTTGCATGTATTTCACTTTTTTTGCATTTATTTATTTCCATCTAAATGGGTGGACGAGCTCACGCCCCACCTGGTATTAAGTGGTTACCGGAGCCCATAGACATCTACAACGTCAACGGCACGCACCTTGAGATATCTCAAGTCTCCGTTTTTAAAGTACAACAGCTGATCCACCCTTCAAACCGAAACGCATTACTGCTTCACGGAAGAATTAGGCAGGGCGATGGTAGGTACCTACCCGTGCGGACTCACAAGACGTCTACCAGTCATTACGCTAATTATAATTTTGTGGTTTTCATTTTTATTATAGGATTTTATTCCAACACCTTTCACCTTCCTTTAGGCCTTAGAGGAAGAGCTAGACCTAAGAAGAAATGGACGGATTGCGTGAAAGACGATGTGTGTCAGAGAGGAGTGAGCGAAGAAACAGTATATGATAGAAGAGTATAGAAGGAGAAAACATGTTGCACCGATCCCAGGTGACTGGGAGAAGGGTAGGAGAATAATGACGTTATTCGTTCACCGTGCTTAGTTCAATAATGAACTAGATAAGCGGGTATGTTTCCCTCGTAAAATTTGTCAGTGACAGAGAGTAGTTATATACAGATTATATTAAAATTACAGAGTAATTAGCTTAAATTGAATTACAGATTAATTAGCTTAGTATAGATTACACGCGACATAGATACGGCAAAAGCGTTAACTACTAGTTTTCCGCGGGAAAATTCACCTAACGTTCGTGCATAAATGATTTCAAAATGAAGTAATTATTATCCTCATCTTTTTAATTGGTCGATATTTTATAGTGAGTTGAGCGGGATGCTTTTACCTTGGATGGATTGATGAGCTTAAACAACACTTACTTGATTTTATGTTGTTACTGAAACACAAAAACATATTTAAATATAATATTTAATAATCAGCATTCATTAATACAATTTTACAATAATAATTTCGGACGCATTCTTTGTTATCGTCAGAGAAAAAGCAACAAAACTAACTAGAAACGAAATTCGATACCGCAAATTTCTACGTCAGACTTTATCCTGGAAGGTACGACACAAAATGTCATCAAATCGAGTGATTAATCGTCCAAGTTCTGATTTTACATTACCTGGCGCGACACGCCAAACGAACCTTTGTCGGCAACTTTCAGGAAACATTGCCATTCGCTAATTGAGGCAGAAATGAGAAATTGCGGCCTTTACTTAGCTTATTGGTGATTCTTTTTGGGAAGCACCGTTGTTTTTTTTTCTCCTAACTTTGGAAGACATTTCAAAAACGATATTTCAGATGAGCTGAATTTGACGTCAAAGAGAAGACCTAAGATAGCATGATGGTATTTTGCCAGGCTGTGCCTAGTTGGAATAGCCCCTCAAGATACCAACGGAAAAAAGGTATCTAGTATAAATGTAGAACTATACTCAATACCGTATCCGTGTGCATCCGTGCAGTACAGACGTGTTAGCGATCTTTCCAAAAACATTCATTTCACCGACAAACCATTTTAAACTCAAGCAGCATATGCTCTTGATTACAATTTACCGTGAAGTGCAGTGCGAGAAAAATAAAATTTATTTAACTTATTTTAAAACCACTACTATTACAATTTCGACCATAACAGTTCAAGCAGTGANGAAACTAACAACCTGCAAACATTTAACCAATGCCACATCCATGCGAACTAGCTCCTTGTGGCGCCAATATCTACCCGCCACCGAGCGGCCGGCCGGCTGGTCGAGGCGATCTGCTGTGGTAATCTACCTTGTTTATACATTTTAAGAAAATAATAATCTTTATAGTTTTTGTTAAATGAATTGTTTATAGCATAGCGTCGCATGTTGGTGCTGTAAATTATTGTCATGTACTGCACGATCTGAAGTAATTGTAACTATTTTAATGTTCTCATTTAAGTGAATCTATGTAATTCTTTTGAGAATAAAGAATATCTTTAACCCGAATACCAAACTAGAACCAGATAATAGGAACTAATTAGAACAGCATAGTTAAAGCTACATTTACGGTTTAATATGCCGTTGATTTTTGTACAATGTTGTATTATTTTAGACGTTCCTTACTGTCGTCCGTGACCACGGAAATGTAAAGTATTCAAAACGTCGGAAACAATAATATAATGAGAGTAAAAACGTGAGATTAAACCGTAAGACTAATTTCATTTTTTTTTCTTACCTATGCTGATAGCCTTGAGAGGCTATATCAGCTTCTCCTTGACGTGTAGGTGAGCTCACGGGGCTCAAACCGGGTGTGTTGCTAACACTGGCTCTAGCAAGAGCAGTGCTTCGCAGTATCTACCACCGGATCGGAAACGCGACCCAATGAGAAGATCCGGCGAGAAACTCAGTGGGGCAGTTATGTCTACGACTCGCAACCAATGCAGAATAGCGATGAAGATATATAATTAAAAAAGATCTTAAGTAAAGTTCAGTAGACGACCTCAGTACCGGCTCTTACGTGATTAACGTGATCTACAGATCAATACCGTCATACAACCGGTTATAACATATGAATTAGAAATCATAGATGAAGGCATGACTGCTTCGCGCCATTAGCACATAACTGAGTTTCTCGTCGGATCTTCTCAGTGGGTCGCGTTTTCGATCCGGTGGTAGATTCTGCGAAGCACTGCTCTTGCTAGGGTCAGTTTTAGCACCACTCCGGTTTGAGCCCCGTGAGCTCACCTACATGTTAGGGTGAAGCTGAAATAGCCTTTCAAGGCTATCAGCATAGGTAGGAAAAAAAGAAAGAAAAAAATTCGCACCACTCTAAAGACGATGGACTTACAATTCATAGTAAAGTAAGTATAGTTGCATCTAATGTTCTGAAGTTTCAAGATTAACTAAATCTACCACTGAGCTGGATCATAGCGTGCTCGGGAATCTTGCCGCCTAACACGAAAGTATTAAGGCTGGCCCTAGGTAACTACGTCATTACTCTATTATACTGTAAATATATATTTTTTTATTGCTTAGTAGGGTGGACGAGCTCACAGCTCACCTGGTGTTAAGTAGTTATTGGAGCCCATAGATATCTACAACGCAAATGCGCCACCCACCTTGAGATCTAAGTTCTAAGGTCTCAATATAGTTACAACGGCTGCTCCATCCTTCAGGCCGAAACGCATTACTACTTGACGGCCGAAAAAGGCGGGGTGGTGGTACCTACCCGTGTGAACTCACATGACGTCCTACCACCAGTAATAATTAAACTAAATATCATTAAACCACTCCACAATATTGCCCTTAAAAAAAAATACGTCAACAAAGATACTATTACCAAAATAAATCTATGTAACGTATTCGTCCGTGCCAAACGCCCAATTATATTACGCGAAGGTTCCAGAAGCCAATCTCAGTCACAAATCGCCCGTTGATATACGTTCGGCGTGCACAATGGGCTCGTCGAACTAGCACAATAAATTCGTACAGTTACCGCATCCGTGGCCTGGCCATTGTTCACTCCACTCCGGGTATCGTCTATTGATATCGCATGTGACCTTTCGGGATAAAATCTCCACATCGGAGCTCAGGAACAATAACTTAACGTTCAATTAAAACAAACTGATTTGTTGGAAGTAACGTTTTTTTATTATTATTTTTTTATTGCTTTGGTGTTTTAAAGAGCTCACTTAGTAAAGTAAGCAAAGTTGCATCTAATGTTCTGAAGTTCACAGTTTAACTAAATCTACCACTAAGCTGGATCATAGCGTGCTCGGGAATTTTGCCGCCTAACACGAAAGTATTAAGGCTGGCCCTAGGTAATTACGTCTTTACTCTATTATACTGTAAATATATATTTTTTATTTCTTAGTAGGATGGACGAGCTCACAGCTCACCTAGTGTTAAGTGGTTACTGGAGCCCATAGACATCTGCAACGTAAATGCGCCACCCACCTTGAGATATAAGCTCTAAGGTCTCAAATAAAGTTACAACGGCTGCCCCACCCTTCAAACCAAAACGCATTCGTGCTTCACGGCTGAAATAGGCAGGGTGGTGGTACCTACCCGTGTGAACTCACAAGAGGTCCTACAACCAGTGACTTGATTTGCTATAAGTTATTGTCATTTGTTTCTTTCAGAAAGAATCAAACTATTAATCAAAAGCCTACTTCTTGGTATAATAATAACTAGATGAATTAGTCCAGTGATGCAATGTCCAAGTGATGGTATCAGTTTGTGTAGATTCACAAAATATTCTAGCGTTAGTTCAAATTTTTTTGTATTGCTTACATGGGTGGACGAGCTCATAGCCCACTTGGTGTTAAGTGGTTACTCTACAACGTAAATGCGCCACCCACAGTTACAACGGCTACCCCACCCTTCAAACCGAAACGCATTACTGCTTCACAGCAGGAATAGGGCGGTGGTACCTACCCGTGCGGACTCATAAAAGGTGCTACCACCAGTAAATAAGTATAGTAAGTATAGTTTTTATCCTATATACGTTACTATTGTTTTCTATACAGCATATGCCTCACTGTGACAAATTAATAGTCTTATACCTATAATACTTGGTATATTAAATATATATTTTAATAAATATACCAAGAAATGCCAATGACTGAACTCTAACTTGGTTTAATTATTCACAAAAGCGTACTCATTAACGTTAGTGCAAGTGAAACTTGAAACTTTTGGCTATCTCCATTGCTACGAGACTCGGGTTATACGAACTGTAGCTTCTAATACCTAGTATCGAAACTACCTAGTACGAACAAATATTATTCATTACACGTAATAATATCATCAGTTGATAAATAGAGTAGGTATATATAGTTATAAACGAGCGTACGGGACTTATTTCAAACGAAAACAGGTACTTGGTATTTTCTTCGGTTTCCCTAAAACATAGAACATAATTGAAACTGCTTTTACGGCTTAATCTTCAGTTTCTTTTTTTTCCAAAAATGTGTATACTTTAATGTTTTCGTGGTCAAGGTACCGTCATTAGTCATTCGAGTCGCAAGATTACGCCATAATAGTATCTTTAATTATATTCTATTAATACTTTCGCACCACTACCGATGCAAGACAATAATAATTAAAGATCAACTGACATGCCACATTTAGCGTCTTGACAGGCCGTGGAAGCTTTTTTTCCTGTCTGATCTTTGCTAGCTAGCTAGCAGCTATATAATAGCTAAGGGGCTATTCTAACTACTCCTGAACGGGCAGATGATCTCACAGGCTCAATAGAGCTCATAAGAGAATTGCTAGCACTGACCCTAGCAAGAGCTTCGCTAATCTACCGCCGCGGGAGGTACATGCCAACTGTCTTTGTATTAAGCTAAGCGTTACGAAAATCTCATACCTTTAAACGACAAATTCTTGTATATTAATATATATATATATATCTCTGAATCTCGGAAACGGCTCCAACGATTTTCATAAAATTTAGTATACAGGAGATTTCGGGGGCGATAAATCGATCTAGTTACGATTTATTTTCAGACAATGTTGTTTTATTCGTGTTTTCAATAATCAACTCTTCCCGACATCTATTGGCGAATAATAATACTATTTTTCTTAATTGAGGGCAACTAACCGCTTTAAAGACACAACAAGATGGCGTTATCAAAAAAAATCATCTAGTATTTACGAAAAGGACGTAATACTGAACCAAGACGGGGAGTTCGATTTTCCCTGCCTATTCGCTGGTAGCCTTAGGGGCCATTTAAGCTACGCGCGGACGGAGGTCGATTATTTCACGGCTGTTTCACTGTTCAAATCAGATTGATTCAGACGACTGATTCGTGACAAAAATACTCAGGATGATGGTGCCTACAGTTAAAGTCTGCACGGGTAGAGTCATAGTTCAAAATCGGAAAATTAGTATTGACAAGCAGATTTCACAAAAAAATATTGTATGATGTTGCCAGAGGAATTAAAATGACTGATGTCTGATTAAACAGGAGTTTTATTCGTTCATGTAACAAATTAACAAAAACATACGGATACGTAGATATTAGGGTAATCATACAAATTCCTAAGGGTGGTCCTTGGAACGGGCTTCGGGGCTACCGCTTTCCTTAGCCTCCAAGCTGATGCTTTTCCTGAAGGCTGTGGGGTTACCGCTCAGATCAAGCTTAGATAAACAAGTGGACTGGGAGGCTATCGCACTCGTTGCCGTCTAGCTATCGAATGCCATAACTGGCGCGGTGCGGCCTCTTACGTAGTAATCGTTGACGTCGTAGTGGGCTGGCGATGCGTAGATTACTCATGGTTATCGTTGTGTGAGTGAAAGCATCACAGTGCAGTGTTGTAGGTAAAATGTAGCATTGCTATAATTGGTATTTATTTTGAGCATAAAGAAAAATAAAGGATACTGTTAATGGACCAATAGGAATAGGAATATCACTACTAGGATACTAGGTGTTACACTCTTTGACATTAGTCACGTAAGTTGCACAGCACTGCATACTCCACACGAACTTACTAACCTGCCGTAAATACTTTGCGAAACTTACGCATACGTGCTTATTAACGGTACATTAGAAGTGAAATTCTTATTAATTATTTATAATTAGGAAATATTAACTTTATCGTCTCATTATACAACGGATTGATTTTTCGTCTTTTTTCGTTTTGACACATTAATACTAGTGGTCCCGTAGTAGTCGAAATTCGACTATAATTAATTGAAATTATAAGTTTGAACTTTATTATATTTCTATTGTCAAAGACTATTATTATACTTCTATAATCACAGTTTCGCCAAGATTACATTATAGATAAATAATATTAGAGATAAACAATACTAACCTATTCGCAATTTGACAACTGATGTCAAGAACAAAAGTTTGACAATAAATAGTATGCATGCGTGTGTGCGTCAAATACATGGTATGTAGTGTGTGTAATGTTTTCTTTATTGATTTAGTGTATCTTTTATGCATTATTTTAAAAAAATATTAGCATTGTACACTTCTTCTCTATATTCTCTATAAGTGTGGAAAATTTCATACTCCTCCGTACGCGCAATTTTAACCTTAAGCAATAACAAAAATTTGACAATAAACAAAGAGTATTTAATAATATATGGGTGTGTGTCAAATACGCGGTAGTGTGTCTAATGGTTTTTTTATTGATTTAAAGTATTGTTAATGCACAATATAAAAAAAAATATAGAATTCTGCACTCCTTCTCTATATTCTCTATATGTGTGGGAAATTTCATAATTCTCCGTCCGCGCAATTTTCGTAAAAAGGGGTACAAAGTTTTTGCTTCGCGTATTAATATATAGATAAACACAATGAGCTAACTAGTCTGAATGTGATGTTTTGCCACTTTTTGCATTCAAGCGCGTTCACCTGAAACTGGCTTAGTATATAATATAGCTTACCTTTAGGCGCTGATGAAAAACCCAACAACTTGTTTAACATTCAGTAAACATTATTCACACTGGCCGCTGTTAAAACATAAACAAACAAAGGAAACATTTCATTATGAATAGTGAGCATAATAAGGCCGAATTCGGCCGAAAACTGTCAAACAATTTCATCGCAAACTCGACCGAACTGCGACCGTCCGGGAACTTATCGAATAGTGATGAGGTAGACGCGGAAACGTTTAGGTTCCGTCTCTGTTATTAATTGTAGAATTTTAGAAATACGAAAGAGTTATTTTAACAATTACTGAGTATATAATAATATGAGATACTAGGGAAACCAGATCTAAATTGGATCTGGTTCGTGCTTTGAGGAATTGTTTGAGATGTTACCACGATCTCGTTTTTACCATCGCACCGCTGGCCATCGGAGTTGGAGTCCATCCATACTACCTGGAGCCACTGCGTTCTTCCACAGTGCGCTTCCAGAGATCTTTTTTACCACGTACCATCCGGCTTTGGAATGAGCTCCCCTCCACAGTGTTTCCTGAGCGCTATAACATGCCCTTCTTCAAACGAGGCTTGTGGAGAATACTTAACAGTAAGCAGCGGCTTGACTCTGCTCCTGGTACTGCTGAAGTCCATGGGCGACGGTAACCACCTACCATCAGGTGGGACGTATGTTCGTCTGCCTACAAGGGCTTTAAAAAAATAATGGGATAGCATAAAACAATGACTGCACAACAATATTTATAGCAGGATAAACAAACAATATTTTCGATATGTTTCGATGAACAAGCGCTATAGATTTCGCTTGAAAACTGCAGACTATTATTTAACTATGGAAGTTTTAAAAAGATCGATTTTTTTTTTCAAACGATTCCTCGAAATCGATACCAAACAACGGTATTCGCAATCGCACCACGACACTAAACGCAACTTAATACACAACTAATAAACCTAGTCCTATCCGTTAAATGAAGACAAATGTGATCACTTCATTATTCGGAGAGTTTAATTTTGCCGGTAATGTTTGGACCATTCGTTAACATTAAGGGACCGTTGACAAATTAATAGATTTATGGCCACTCTTACAAGATAAGTTCGAAACCTTTTCTAATATATGTTAATGTAGAATGTCACGGACGTTGGAAGTGATTTGAGATTCCTTTCAATAATTTGGTAAATTCGGTCAGGGGAGGGGCGGTCTTGCATCACCCAGTCGAAGTCGTCGTAGCCTAAAGGATAAGACGTCCGGTGCATTCGTATCTAGCGATGCACCGGTGTTCGAATCCCGCAGGCGGGTACCAATTTTTCTAATGAAATACGTACTTAACAAATGTTCACGATTGACTTCCTCGGTGAAGGAATAACATCGTGTAATAAAAATCAAACCCGTAAAAATTATTATTTGCGTAATTACTGGTGGTAGGACCTTTTGTGAGTTTGCACCGCGTAGGTACCACTATCCTGCCTATTTCTGCCGTGAAGCAGTAAAGCGTTTCGGTTTAAAGGGTGAGGCAGCCCTTGTAACTATACTTGAAACCTTTATAGATGTCTATGGGCTCCAGTAACAACTTAACACCAGGTGGGCTGTGAGCTCGTCCACCCTTCTGAACAATAAAAAAAAATCCCATGGTGGGAAGTGGCATTCACGCTGTTTCTGAGCTCGTTCGTCTTACTACAAAATAAACAATAGATACAAGATATATCATGCCGTATCCAAATTGCAGTGATGCTCCACTAAGCTAACAAACAATGTCATGAAATTTAAGTCCATAAATGGAGTTGAGGATATATTATTTTTTTTATTGCCCCAATAGGTAGATGAGCATGCGGCCCACCTGATGGCGAGTGATTACCTAGGGACTTCAGCAATGCCAGGGGCGGAGCCAAGCCACTGCCTACCTTTAAGTACTCCACAAGCCTCATTTGATATTTTTTTAATAATCCTGTTCGGAAGATCATCTGGGTGTTTAAATAAAATAACTTCTTTAATTGAAATAGTAAAGTTTATTATAAAAATATACCCGTAATTTATATAAAACCCTTTTCCAGATCGTATTGATCTCTGAACGGAAATTAAATCTACATTCGTAACATTTGTTATAATTTATAATTGAAACATGTAAATCGCACTTTTAAGTCTATTAAGGCACACCGTAAAAAAGAAACTTATATAAAATCACAAAACCAGTCGTGAATATGTTGGTCCTTTTCTATTCATTGTTTCCTAATTTTAAAGTTTAAATGTCTTTTATACATTGTTTCTTATTTTTTTAATTTAAAATATGTTTTTTTTTTTAGAAATACTATTATGCAATATAAATCCGTAATATTTCCGAAATCTGAAAACTAATCGTATTATCCTAATTTATGATAAGAACCTAGAACGAATTCATTCTCCGTGAGTGAAAAAATGTGGAATAAGTATTCAGAATTATTTGTAGGTTTTTTTAATTTTTTTCCTTTAAAACACTGGCCGGTCAACTAGCGGCTTGAACGACAAACAGTGCATTTGTATCGAGAAACGAACTCATAGTAATTGTAAACACAAATCAAGTTAGATTCATAAAAAAAAACACCATTAGTCGAAGACGAGATTCAAAATGAACAGTGGTTCTCTACATAGACCTTTATTTTATGTAATTTACATTCCACAACTGCGGTCTGATTGAAAATCATATTAAAAATTGGTTACATTTGATTTAGCGGGCAAATGTCGTCATTTGACACTCTTATCTTTCCAATAAATGTGAGTTATGGCCATCCATTGCTCTACGGGAGGCCGGCATATAAAAAAAGCAGTCTGATTTTTATGCGTTATTCATATAAACGTTTTGCAAATCAATCAAACGTTTGTATTTTATGTGTAATTATTGAACGTTTTTTGTTGAAAATGGATTTGGAATATTAAATTATGTCATCATTTATATTTCATATTTTTATTGCTTAGATGTGTGTACGAGCTCACCGCCCACCTGATGGTTACCGGAACCCATAGACATCTACAATGTAAATGCCGCCACCCACCTTGAGACATGAGTTGTAAGGTCTCATTTTTATCAGTACAACGGCTGCCCCGCCCTTCAAACCGAAACGCATTACTACTTCACGGCAGAAATAGGCAGGGTGGTGGTACCTACCCGTGCGGACTCACAAGACGCTCTACGGCCAGTAAAAAATACCATACCAATACCCTACTATTATAAAAATGAGTTATTTGATTAACACGATGTCGTTCATGAATTGAAACATCTATAGCCGCACGTAAAATGGATTGCTGACGTGGCGACGCGTCGCCGTAATCTATTATAGTATATTTTTATATTTACACTTTACTATAATAAGTAATAATGTGTACGGCGTGGAAGCTGTTTCTTAATATTAATATTTTATTTTTCATTACGCCACATGAATGTCCTGTCCTAAGCTATCCTTTTTCACATCTGTATAGTAACCGGCAAACTTCTTGAGCAAATGACCTTGACTGCACAGAACCGAATTTTAGATCACTTTGGTGGTGAGGGTGAGGCGCGACGGCAGGGGAAATCGTATCGAGCGCGTTATTGGTAGATCAGTCGAACCTTTCGTCCCGCACCGCACCCTCGTTCCGCTTGCTCCCAAAAGTACGCTTGCGTACAGTGAAAAGTCTATCGTTATTAATCGTTAAGTTATTTGTTATAATTGTTTGTTGACTTTGTTGCCATTGCTATTTGTTGAGTGTTTGTTGATTTTTTTATAAAAAAATACACTATGCCGCGACAAACTGGTGTAGTATTCAAAAGAAAGGGTAGAAAAATTGTGTACGACGTATATTGCTTCATTATAAAACAGGGGAAGAATGATATGGAAAAAGTAAAACAGACTTCGGAAGCAACAAAAACATCCGTGAGTACTGTTAGGTGCATTATTAACGAAGCTAAAGGCTCTGGCTTGCTCGCCGTGTTTCGGACTCCGGGTAAGAAAAGATCAGGGAAGAAGAAAGTTACCGGAATGGATAGTTTCGTTCAATCTGTAATAAAAAGATGTAATCATAATAACTACATAACAAGCAGCGAAACTCCGTACCGTAGAAAGGCTTCGAAAAATTTAAAGAAGATATAAATTTTAATGGCTCGGAATGAAGCTTACGACGAATTATGAAAGAGCTAGGCTTCAGATGGAAAAAAAGAACAGAAAATAATCGGAAGCTGGTAAATGAAAAAAGTAACATTCGATTACTACGAATCGAATATCTTCAAAAAATAATTAATTATAGACAAAAAAGAAGACCGAATCGACCGAGTTGTAAACTACGCCGATGAGCCCTATGTCGACTCATCACGATGATAGCGACTCGGGTGATGAAAACAGTGATGATGATGATGGTCAAGATTATGATAACGAAAAAAAAATTACAAATACCAGCTTCGCTTCAACTGAACCAAGACCTGGCAACAGCTCTAGTTTTGACTTAATAGAAGGAATATCTATTTTACCCCAAGATTAAATTATTACAATTATTAACCTATATTTTTTGTTGATGTTCTCATAAATATATAAATAAATACATATGTTGATTTTAATAATTTAATTGCATTATGACGCAGAGTAAATAATGTTTTTGCACGTGAGTGTACCATGCGCAAACTTACCCCCACTACATCGACAAATGCTCAAGAAGTTTGCCGGCTATTATACCTGTACATAATAATATCAATGTTTCACATCAGCCAGATTTCCCGCGATGGCTGATTTTTTAAAATAAATATTCAAAGTTCTCGTTGCTGTTTCATTATATAAATATTTATTTTATGCCCAAATGTTCTAGTGCCTATACTCTTCTCCACAAATCAACCGAGGGCTGAGTTGAAAGTTCTGTTTCACATTACTTTATTGTCAACTATTATGGATGAATACAGAAACTCAAATAATATATAAGTACTTACACACAGTATATATAGTAATACATACATGATAACTACAACATATAACGCTAAATAAATCCAATAAATATACTATATACATATAAAACATTTATATAATAGGTTTGGGAAAAGTCTTCGCATTATAGTATGCATGAACTTGTAATAAAATCTCTTTGGCTATACTATTTGTATCTGGCTGGTTTTGGTATCATTAAATAAAAGTTTAAAATTTGAAGAAGATAATTCCAAATTCAAATTAGGAAAATGTGTAATTTTTATTTATTTTTCGTACTGTCAAGATGAGTGAATCTAATGAAGAAATTCGATACATTTTAAATTTTTACTACAAAAATGGTAAAATAGTAACACAAGCCGCGAAAAAAATTTGCCATGTTAATGGACCTAGTGCAGTGTCTGTGAGAGTAGCACAAATTTGGTTCAAGCTTTTTTAATCCGGAAATTTTTATGTCAAAGATGAACGTCGCTCTGGTCACCCTATTACGAACAAAATGGATGCCATTTTTGAAAAAGTGGAGCAAGATAGACATGTCAGTAATTATGACGTAGCTGAGCAACTAGGAATTGACCACAAAACAGTTTTGGCCCATTTGAAAAAAACTGGGTACACAAAAAAGCTCGATATTTGGGTACCTCACGAGCTCACTGAAAGAAATCTAATGAGCCGTGTACTCATTTGTGATTTTTTATTACGACGTAGTGAAACCGAACAATTTTTGAAAAAGCTGATAGCTGGTGATGAAAAGTGGATCACGTACGACAAGAACGTGCGAAAAATGTCATGGTCAAAGGCCGGTCAGGCTTCACAGACTGTGGCGAAACCCGGGTTAACTCGCAACAAAGTGAAGCCCCAAAATTTCTATAGCAATGGGATCATGTCCCTACCTACAAGATGGCAAAAAGATATCGAACATACTTTAGTTAAATGTAAATAAGCTATAATAAAAAATGCTGTGAATTTTCTTAAAAAATGCGAAGAAACTTTTCCCCAACCCATTACATTGTAGATTACTTTAGATTCTTTGCCGTGTTTACTATAAGGTGGTTTTTTTTATTGCTTAGATGAGTGGACGAGCTCATAGCCCACCTGGTGTTAAGTAGTTACTGGAGCCCATAGACATCTACAACGTAAATGCGCCACGCACCTTGAGATTTTATTCGTAGGTTTAATACTTGTGTAGAAATTTAACAGCATAACTAGAGTTAGAACAAGGCCTACCAGTGAATTCTGTGCACCGTATGCACACCGGTCGCGGTAGGGAGCCATATAATATGGTTCTAGTCGCTCTCCAGCCTACCCCCGAGGGTAAGAAAATCTTTAACACACAGACCGTCTGTAGGCTCTCTGGNGGTACCACCGCCCTGCTTATTTCTGCCGTGAAGCAGTAATGCGTTTCGGTTTGAAGGGTGGGGTAGCCGTTGTAACTATACTGAGACTTTAGAACTTGTATCTCAAGGTGGGTGGCGCGTCCACGTTGTAGATGTCTATGGGCTCCAGTAACCACTTAACATCAGGTGGGCTGTGAGCTCGTCCACCCATCTAAGCAATAAAAAAAAAATAAAAAAAAAAACGCGCGTACATAAGTATACGCACCCTTTTTTTTGTTATTGCTATTCCGTTACCGTCACTCATGGACGTCAGAAATGCCAGAAACAGAGCTAAGCCACTGCATCGGTAAGCAGTCCACCGAATAGCAGAATACCCTCCACAAGCCTCGTTTGAAAAAGATAGCTTTAAATATTCTTATCTTTAATCCTCAATATTATCAGCCAAAAGGCTGACGAGAATCATCGGTGTCTATACTAATATTATAAGAGGAAAGATTTGTTTTTGTTTGTTTGTATCGAATAGGCTCCGAAACTACTGAACCGATTTAAAAAAATCTTTCACTGTTGGAAAACTACGCTATCCCCGGGTGACATAGGCTACATTTATTATATTTTCAAAAAAGTTAGGGATCCTTACTGAAACTTCAATAATGTAACCCAATATGTAAAAAATTTACCTAAAATTCTTTACATGGCGTGCGCTACTTCCCAAGCGAAGCCGGGGCGGGCCGCTAGTTTATAATAAAAGCACAACGATTTCAATGCTATACAGTAGAGACTTCAAAAACGATATTCAACTAAATGATCTTTCGGAAAGTACTTAAATGCCAGCTAAAGGTTTGACGGCGCCAATAACTTATGAAACTTTCGCCGGCAGGAGCCCTTGAAGTATAGAAAGTTCCGGTGAATGGACGAAATGAATTTTTATTTAATCTCAATATATTCAAAACTTTCTCGTTCGAACTTTTCAATATGACTGGCGAATTTAAAATTATTGAGCGTCGCTGAAAACAGTTCCTCTTAAGGAACTATTAAAAAGGTAAACTAGATATCGGATAAAAATTAAATGTTATCGTTGAATTAAATCATTGTTAAAATCCCGATGCACTGCCGTCACACCGAGGATCGAATGCGCCTTCCATCACACCGTTCGGGTGTCTCACTAATGCACCAGCGTGACCTACCTTCTCAGAAAACTCTGGCAAAATCTCTACATCGTGACCTCTTTCCTTTAAATAGTTCACGGTTTCTTCACTAAATCTGCTTTCGATTTTCAGGGTGTCTTCAGCATCCCCTGCAATGCGGCCATAAAGCCATCTCGGTGCCGATACTGCGGCTTGTAAGTTCAAACCCTGAACCACGTGTCTGTAAAAGATAGCTGATTGGGTTTGAGGCTGTCCATCACCTCCTCTAGTCCCAAATATCATTACTCTACCATCATTTAGCCTTGCTGTAGCCAAGTTTAGCGTATGAAAAGGTTTTTTTCCAGGCTGTAGAGTCAATAATTTATCTTTTTCTAAAGTGAAAGAAACTCCTCTATTTTGCCATAGTATACCAGTTTTGGGCAACACGACTGTACTTCCAAACTCGTGGTATACACTTTGAATGAAAGACACCGAAAAGCCTTTGCTATCCATAGCCCCCATCCAAATCGTGTCCCCTGGGCCCTTCCCCTGTCCTACAGAAGCGGCTCTATCCAAACTTATTTTACTGGCAACTTTGGACAAGTGCTGACTAGTCAGTAATGAATTGGGATCGATTTTCATATATTTTGGATCAGTTATGTAATCGTTTCTCATTTCAAAAGCTTGCTTTGTGGCTTCGACTGTGGCGTGCACAAGTTCGCCCTCATTTTTTCCATCTATATTAAGTTTTTCTAACACTCCAAGGATATTTAATGAAACCAAACCTTGGGTAGGTGGTGGAAGGTTGAAAACTTCTCCTTGTTTTAGTAAAAGTCGCAAGGGAGTTTTTCGAATTGCCGTAAAGTTTTGTAAGTCAGATTCCGTAATCGGCATACCGACAGTGGCCATGTCTTCTGCTATTGTTCTTGCTAGTTCCCCTTTATAGAAACTATTTAATCCATTCTCGGCTAGACGCCTTAAGGTAGTACTTAACTCCTTTTGATACAAAATATCACCCACCTTAGGATTGTTACCATCGAATAGATAAATTCTCCGAAACTCACTAGATACATTCAAATCTTTAAACTTTTCTAAATTACTGATGTAACTTTGTGTTACTGAGACTCCTTCTTCAGCATACCTTATAGCATCAGCTAATAATCGAGATACTGAAATTCTTTGGTATCCATTTTCGGTAACATAATTTAGGGCTTCCTGCCAACCTCCGACAGCACCTGCAACGGTTATAGCTGCCTTAGGCCCGAGATACGGAATCTTGTCGTAGCCTTTGAAGAAATCTTCAGTAGCTAAGCTTCCTGGTGTGCCGGAAGCCTCAATGGCTATGGGATCACCATGAGGCGGTACTATTAGCCAAAACGAGTCACCTCCAATGCTGTTCATATGAGGGTAGACAACTGATATAGTCGCCGCTGCTGCGACCATTGCCTCTATGGCTGTGCCTCCTTCTCTTAGGATATCAATAGCACTTTGAGTAGCAAGGTGGTGAGGCGCCACCACCATTCCTTGTGGCGCGTATTTACTTTGCATTGTTGCCTATGAAGAAATCAGCCCAATATCACAGTAATATGTTTCTAAGCTCGATATACTATATTACCTGAAAATAACAAAATAACATTAGGTATTTAATAAAATTATGTCAAGCAGAATGTTCATTATAGTTATTTTCTTATTATGACAAACCAATAATACTTTACATCTTTTTAGGTTTACATAAAAAAGTCGCCAAACAAACATAGCGGTCTGAAAGATTTTCACCGAAAAACAGTCTAGACTAGAAACAACATGAAACTAGGGATATATCTAGGATGTGATAAGTGTTGTTGATATTTTACTGTCTTCCAAAAAAATATTAGGATATTTAACATAAAATACCGTTGATATCATTTTTCCAAAACACCTAAACAAAACTAATATTCATAATTATTTTAGAAATAAACATCTACGACTCGCCAATACGAGAAGTATGTAAGGTTTGCAAAAAAATCACATTCTATGATATCGTTATTAAATATAAAAACATGCAGTATTAATCAAAGATACGCAAAAGAGACAATTTTCATTTTTTTTATCGAAGCAATTTCTACGCTAATGGTATGAAAAATACAAACGTATAATATAAAACAATGATATGAAAAATGGCGGCATCAAACTGTAAAACTAATTTTAGTACTTCAAAATCAATATTCGCATGTAGAATATAAAGCCTAATATACATAAACAACGATAGCTTCAAAGCCGTACAGTACAGTTACGGCAAAAATGCTCTCGCGTGTACTAAATGTGAAATACGGTGGAGATCGAGTCCGTTGCTTTAAGACTTTAGAGAAAGACTTCTTATGAAATGTCTTGTTTTTCATCAAAAGGTGTGCTTTCGTACTAAATTTTGTAGACGGTAATATAATACTTGTTTTTTTATTGCTTAGATGGGTCGACGGGCCCACCTGATGTTAAGGGCTTACCGGAGCCCATAGACATCTATAACGTAAATGCCGCCACCTACCTTAAGATATGAGTTCTAAGCTCTCAGTTTTTTAGAGTATAACCGCTGCCCCACCCTTCAAACCGAAACGCATTACTGCTTCACGGCAGAAATAGGCAGGGTGGTGGTGCCTACCCCTGCGGACTCAAGACGTCCTACCACCAGTACTGTTCGGGAGAGACTAGTTCGTTCAGAACTGAATGGAGGGTGGCAAATATTATGCCTTATAACAGTCGATAAACCCCGCGGTTCCAAGCGGTAAGGATAAAATCTGCTACAATGACAGGTTGTACAAAAAAAGGACACCCATTACGATACCTAATTGGCTATTATAAAATTCGAATCACTAATATATTATACTAACGAAAACATCCTAAGAGTCACAATTGCTTGCTCGAAAATTCTCCTTCTTCAAACGAGGCTTGTGGAGAGTAGGTATTAAGCGGTAGGCAGCGGCCTGGCTCTGCCCCTGGCATTGCTGAAGTTCATGGGCGATGGTAACCACTCACGATCAGGTGGTCCGTATACTCATCTGTCAACAAGGCAATAAAAAAATGACACACATATTTTCTCTAACCGAGCGCAATTAGTGATTAAAGTAAGCCAACAATTATGTATGATACAAAAAATTCGACTGTCGACGGCGAACTCTGTGGATTAGAGTAAATGTGGTGACGGTGACCAGCTACCGTCCCTTCGAATTGCCGATTTACGACATATGTTTAAGAAAAATCCCTAGCTGAGCGTTGTGGTCATGAACACGAGGAGTTCTGACTTTGATAATGGCATCTACCTATCTACATAATATTTATATATGGGTCTTTCAACTTAATTTTCGTGCTTTTAATTTGAGGTTTGTTTATCGAATAAACGAGAGAATTTAACAATATTTAAATTTTCGTAATATAAATTTTAGCTTTGCTTGTCAAATAAACGAGAAAAATTAATATTTTTACATTTTTTTAACGATATAATATTCCACGAAAAAAATCATTCAGTCGTTATTAACATTGCCTGAAACACTTCGCATTCCAGTAGCATTTCGATAAAATACATTGTAATAAAGATTAGGTCGGTAATAGATTGTTCGTAACGGCATAGTATGTTTGCCGCGTATTAATATGCCTTCGGGGCGTAATATTTCTCATTGTGGTCCCGCCTGGGGGAGGTTGCCCCAATGAAATTCGACCTTCCTACTGTTACAGTTTGTTATTTAACTATTTGTCGTTATAATTAATATGAATGTTTAAATCATGATAAGCTGTATGATTTTTTATGAAGATTAATCATTGAGTTGTGTATTAATCGACTTCAAATAGAACGAAGAAGGTTTTTCTGAATTTAAGAGGTATGTTTTTATGACCATGTGAATTAAGCTTTGAATAAATATAATTCTTGGTAATGAGGTTATAAGGCCTTATGCCATTGTAGGTAAACAGCTGGTGACAGACATTTTACTATGACAATGTACCTGTACCTCATGACAGTCCGGTGACAACCTACCGATTTTATTAATTTAAACTGACATTAAAATAGTTTCAATAGGAAATTTTAGTACAACAGTATGTGATTTTTTAATCCAACCGTATCGGCCAATGAAATAGACGTGCCAAATACTGTATAAACTCAGTATAGTTATAAATTCTACAATATGGCATAGTTAACAAATAGTGTGTACTTTGGGTTGAGTAGGTTTTTTTTTTTTTTTTTTTTTTTTTTTTTCGGGCCGGGGGCCGAACCTCCTACGAGGTCCCCGCGCCTAGGGGGCGCGCGGGGTATGTGAGACTCAACGATCTGGACTCAACGATCTGCAGGTGTTGAGAGCAGATCGCGGGCCCAAGGATTTTAGGGCCCACCCACTAAACGACTCCCCTGCACTCTTACACCCGACGTCCGATCTCCGTCCGGGGTCAGAACCCGTTCAGAGTAGGGGGGTTCCCGCGGTCAACACTACAACCAGACACGCGGCGCCACCCCGAGGACGCCCGACTGACGGGTCGTCTAGGCGATAGTCGACGACCAACGACGTCGGTCTCCGCGGTACGGCGGCCCTACCAGGCCGCCCGGGCGGTGCCGCTGGTGTTCCGGGATACCCCGCTGGGCCAGAACCAGCCTGCCGGGTCGGAACGCGATACACTGCCGACCGGGTTGCTCTTCAACAGTATGTTCGGCGACGACAGCGACGACGAAAAATGCGGACCGCATCGCAGTCCGCAGCCGCCGACGCGCCGTCCCGTCCTCCTGGTGCCAGCGCGCTAGAGTGACGGTAGCGTGCGGCGCAGCCTCAACCCCCTTAGGTCGCCCCGTGACCATCACCGGGAGGAGACTGCCTCCTCATAGGTACCACAACCCTGCATATTTATGCCGTGAATCTGTGTTCTTGTTGTGAAATATATTCTTGTTCCAAATATGGGTTGAACATAATACAACACCATTTTGTACTTAGACCTGTTTCTTTAAGGTAAGAGGCGCATTACAATTTTTCATATCTTCTTCTTTTTCTCCACCTTATCTCACTAGGTGGGGTTTGCACAGATAATTTTTCTCTTCCATTATCTTCTATCAGCTGTCATCTCAACGGTAACTCCTCTCTCTCTCATATCGTAATTAACACGCTCCATCCATATCTTCTTCGGTCGATCCCTTCTCCCTCTACCTTGCTCTATCATTTCCATACATACATAATTTCATACATTTTTTCATATCTCTAGGCTTTAATAAACTCTTAACACCGGGTGGGCCGTGAGCTCGATCGCACTGTGTGACATAAAAAAGTCTTAACAAGATCGTCCACGTCAAAACAAATAAAATCTTAGTATTTCTTTCGAACAATACAACTTTACAAAGATGAAGACAATGAAACTTTACAACGCAACCTTTGTGCAAAGAAAGTTTAGTCCCGGAGCTGTGTGACAAACAAAATTGGATTTATATAATCCAGTGGTTCCCAAGGGGGCCAAGCACGTTTGATAATGGCGGGCGTGAGTGGGCGATGGTCGTCTTTAAGCCAGTGGCTTAAAAATCTGCAGTAAAAAAAACATCGGATAAAACTTAGTCCCAAATCAGAGTGACTTGAGTTGTTTCTTTTTGAAATAAGGAAAAATACTGTCCTTTTCGCCACAAAATTGAATACTACGTGCAGTCCTTAATTTTAAATACATTACGTTGTTATTTTTATTATGCCATGAACGGCATTAAAATGTAATTGAATAATGGCAAAAATTTAACTGTAATAATAAGTGCGAAAATTTTAAATGTGTTTTCTTTATTAAATGTTTACAGTCGTTGTCTCAAGGATAAGGGGCTTGGCGTACTCGTACCAAGCGATTCGATTATACTGGTGTTCAAACCCCACAAAAAAATTAAATTATCTAATGAAATACACAAAAAAATACAGATCCTGACATAATTATACTTTATTATTAAAAAAAAATTCAAACAATTATGCGCACCGTTTTCAACGTAACTTTTTTGTTTCTCTTATTTGACATATGATATAGTGATTTAATTGTAATCTAAATAAAAATACATCGATAAAATACATATATGTATTTCGAAATTTGAGAAGACTCTTGGCTTCTGTCCAACACATGATCGAGAATTTATTAACTTGAAGCCCCCTATTGTCCCGCCATCGCCCCATAAAACTTCAAAGTTTGAGAATCACTATTATGGAACTTTCGTCCGCCTTTACATTTCGTAACTGGACTTGACTTTTGAAGTCATCTACCGAACGAAACTAGTTCTTTTAGCTTTGTTCTGTTCACAGTAATGCTCTGAAGATACTTAGGACTTTATTACAAGTGATTGCTGTTGCTTTTATGTTTTCTAATAATTGTTTAGACTTGGAAGTGTCTTTAGAGAGAAACATTTTAGTTTTTTTTTTCTGTGAAATTCAACATACGTTCTTTTTTCTCTGAGAAGTTGCTGCCTAGAACAGAAGATGTTTGTAATTTTTTTTTATATATCTATTGACGTTTTTAAGAAATGCTTCAAAACGACAACATTTGGATCAGCCTGCTGAGTTTCTCATCGGATCAGGTCGCGATTTCGATCCATTAGTAGATGCATTCACGAAGCAATACCTCTTAAGCAGCTAGGTCTGCTTTCGACACGCTTGGGCAGTTGTCAGCAAATCCCACTGTTCCTGGCCGAACCCATTCTCGCCCACCCTTCCTGGCGAAGCTACAAAGGCCTTCGGATTACGAGTTATCCGTATTCCATTCTAATGAAAACCATCAGTCCATTAGCGGCCTAGTGGAAGATCTCAATTTTTCGATTCCTCCAATCTAGCATCCGCATCGTGACCTTAGCACATAAATAACTGACGTAGCTTTCTGACCACTCTTTGACTTCGACGTCTCAACGATTCCAAATTGAAGACTATATTTTGTAGATAGAACAATGATGCCAAACTATACATGTTCCAGTTGAAAATACGAGTTACGGAGCAAATTATTTGCTTTTTGTATACACCAATATGAAGATGTTTTGTTATGGCCAAGGTATAATGACTATAAGCGTTATATCTTTTGAACGATACGCAATACATAAATGATTTTACGATAAGTACGACGGAGATGGTGATTTGACCTACACAATGTTGATCCTCATACAAAACAATATAATCGTAAACTGGTTTTACGCTGAAGACAACGACCGACTGTGATACCTTTTTTAAAAGGAAAATTTTTGAATGTACATTGTTCAAATGAGAAGCCGACGGTCAACGGAATTTAGCACGCTTTGCCCGAAAATGTTTCTGCAGATCTAGAGCATATGTGGGGATAGAAAATAGGGAAGATCTTACACTAAGCGGACAAAATTGCTCGGTAGACCGACAGTCAAAATTTTATTGTTCAAAACTGGTATATATTTATGGAAAGATATCTTGTAATAGTCGTCAACGATATTCAAGGATCTATGGAATATATTTTGTGCTATGGTAGCCACCGGAACACATACAGAGAAAATATGTAACTACGCTACAAAACGGTAATGCAACACTGACAAAATATTTTCAATTCGCAAAAGCAAAAGTATTCATATTGTACTTTGCTATTTATTTATGAGCCTTGTTAGACATTTTAACTTCTCATACCTTAACAAGTTGACTGGTACCACGTATGTCACAGGTGATCTACGTGGCGCACTGAAGTAATTATGTCGATTTCTCTCTTCGATCTTCCTACTAAGATGCCGGAATATCTAGAATATCTTCTAATTTTTTCACTATGGCAATTGGCTTCTTGCGATGCCATTTATGTGCCAGTGCTGCGCCAGTGTTTTGAATTCATAAATAAACTAGTAGCTTCAATTTTTTATAAATATTGTAACGAGACTAAATAAAGAGAAATAACATCCCAATAAAATCATGAGGATATATTGAGATTTCAATGGGTTTTTCGTGGAACCTGATAGGCCACGTTCAAGGACTTTATTCATTTTCCCGGATTTATGCACTTTTTTTTTTTTTTTTATAGCTTAGATGTGTGGACGAGCTCACAGCCCACCTGGTGTTAAGTGGTTACTGGAGCCCATAGACATCTACAACGTAAATGCGCCACACCCTTGAGATATAGTTCTAAGGTCTTAGTATAGTACGTATTTCATTAGAAAAATTAGTACCCGCCTGCGGGATTCGAACACCGGTGCATCGCTACATACGAATGCACCGGACGTCTTATCCTTTAGGCCACGATAACTAAATAAAGAGAAATAACGTCCCAATAAAATCATGAGGATATGTTGAGATTTCAATGGGTTTTTTTCATGGAACCTGATAGGCCACGTTCAAGGACTTTATTTCATTTTCCCAGATTTATGCACTTTTACTATATACTACGACTACTACACTATATACTATATACTAAACGGTTACTAACTGTACGTTATTAAACGTTACGTAACGTTACGTAAAAGTACGTTAATAAGCACGTTCAGGTCTGAAAAAACTCTAAAAGAACAAAATAAAACAGTTCAAACAATTTCGCTCCTCGCGCGTTCGCCACAAAATATTTATTTGCGTAATTGTTTGCGTTAAACGAACAATGTTTTAAGGGATTTCCTAAATTATATTCTATATTTAAGCACAATTCATTGAGTTGTTTGATTGACCTCATGATATTATTACAATATCACGTTAAACAATCCTATCCTAATCTTTACAATAATGTATCATAACTGCGAATTTACTCAACTGTGGTACCTTAAAATACACTGAAAACGGTTTCATTTTACTATCAACATTTTAATACACACGAAAGCATCTCTTGTCCCCGCTCTAGACTATGCCCGAACCATAAAGGTGGCCACTGAAAGCTCATTCCGAAAATTCCCTTAAAGCTTAATGTATTATGTAATGTTATGGAAATTTCCTCAAGAGTGTGTACTTGAGGTGTACACTCTTACTACAAAATGCACTTTCAAGGAGCGCTGTAAAATATTTGATGTCCTTTAGTTTCCTTTACCTGTAGTAGATTCTCGTGTAGTCCATCAGATTCATAGCCACTATAGATAAAATAATACACCAGATATTTTGCCCTGAGCGTCTTGTTACTTTTTTGTTCTAAATTTTAGACATAAGGACGTATTCTTGATTGTGTTCTAAAATAGCTGTCGCCCCCTCGACTTGGAACCCATGCCTGGCTTGCGGCAAAAATAATCAAACCTACCCCTCACCACTAGTTGCCAGTTAAGGGTCGGAAACGTTGTCATAATACTAAGAGAACGCTGATGAAAATACTTCGGTGAATATCTTTGTCGCCCTTACAAAAACCACGAGAAGAGATAGCATGGTGTTATTCTAGACCGTAACAATACAGCTCCAGAGCTCAGAATCTCTGTCTGCTGAATGACACCGATTCTTAATGATAATCTAGGCGTAATCTGTTTCGTATTTCAATGGCGGTGTGAACTATACGGGTGCGTAATCTTGTCCGTTTTTGGCACGAAATCTTAGGTACTTTCGGAGCTGAAGGGTAGGGAGGACAGATGGGGACCGGTTGTACAATTACCGTTTAAGCTTAGGCTGTCTCACAGTCATCACTTCGCAATGTCTACTGACTTGATTAAATATTTATTTATAATTATTTGAACTGTTTCACGATTTCTCATTATGTCAATGAACCGAATACACTAACGAGTATACTCTGTGCACGTGCCGTATGTTTCCCGGAACGAGTCGTTTGTCTCCATTTGTCTCTAAAATGATAACCGCTATTGTGGCCAGCACTATATTATCTAGTCCCATACGCATAATATTGGTAATACCTAGTAGATAACACTACTTAAGGGCTTATTTCATTTCAAAATGAAATAAACTATAACAGCGTGGTGTATAGTAAACAAAAGTTTGTCACGCTTCATAATTAGGTAATAAGTTTTTGTGCTCGCGACCGCGTCCACGTGGAATTTATCTTATAATAATTTTAGAATTTGTCTAAAATAGAAGTAACCTAAGTGACTCCTTATTACATCAGCTACCTGCCGGGGAAAGTCCCGTCGAAATCGGTCCAGCCGTTCCAGAGATTAGCCGTGCATGTAGTAAAAAGCGGTTATTTTAATATTAAAAACATACGCCCCAATTTTATTTATTTGTAATATAGATTAGACGTGTGCTCCGTAACTCCGCTTGTACAGGTGGTAAGAAGTTTAAAGAACTGGCATGGGCAGGTATCACTGCCTAGGAAGTATCTCAGCCTAATATGTATCGGTTTGAAGGATGGGGCAGCCTTTGTACTATAGAACTGAGACTTGATCTCATAACTAAAGAAGTAGCAGCATTTACGCTATTGATGTCTACGGGTTCCACTTAGCACTAGCAACCACTTGACACTAGATACCTCCAAGGTGTATCCTTGCAACCTTCGAAGAGTATCGGGATACTTGGGGTCGCCATATTCGAGCGATGTCCAATTTCGAAGTCATTTGGAGGGCAAAGCCAAGTCGGCGTCAAAGCTACTGGGAGTTCTCAACAGAGCGAAGCGGTAGTTCACGCCTGGACAAAGACTTTTCTTTTACAAAGCACAGGTCCGGCCTCGAGTGGAGTACTGCTTCCACCTCTGGGCCGGGGTTCCCAAATACCAGCTACTCCCATTTGACTCCTTAAAGAAGAGAGCCGTTCGGATTGGCGATAATCCCATTCTCACTGATCATTTGAAGCCTCTGGGTCTGCAGAGCGACTTCGGTTCCCTCTGTATTTTGTACCATATTCCACGGGGAGTGCTCTGAGGAATTGATTGAGATGATATCATCATCTCGTTTTTACCATCACACCGCTCGCCATCGGAGTAGAGTTTATCGTAACAACTCACCATCAGGTGGGTCGTTTGTTCAACTGCCTATACGGCAATAAAAAACGTGTGGTGTCGTGGGACACCGGATAGGAACTAACTTCCTTAATATAAAAATATTAATTTAAAGTTCTATTCGAGGTATAAAGAAAATAAAACTGGAGGTTTCGCAACAACCCACGGTCATTCGGTAACGTGCGAACTTATTGTGGTACACTTCATTCACGGTTGTTTGCATAAGAGTTAGTGTATTGCGCAAACGAACGCTCTGAGATCGTGGTCAATGAATGATAAAAAAATATGTTATTTTTTGTACGTTATTACAAAGTTAAGTCGTACACTGTGTGCATTACTAATAAAAATCTTACGTTACGGACGTTTTTTCCCGGTCAGGGTACCCCTCCGTATCGTGCCCTAAGGAACTTCGTTCCAAAATATAAAAAAAGGCTGGGCATAAGCTCCCTTGTACAATTTATAATGAAACATTAAAAACACCTAATTACCAAATTAATACATGATACTGATGATTATTTAATATATTATTCATTTCATATTCCTGTCAATCATTTAATTCAACCAGCTATTTAATGCTATATAATAATTGAAATACGAATAAAATTACTCACACATCGAGTTTTAGCTTGATTTTATGTCCAATCGCTCCTAACTCGCTATTGTCGTGTTCAGTGGTTACAAGAATCTATAAGCATCCACCTTTAGCTATGAGCTCTAAGGTCTTAGTTTTGCCAGTGCAACGACTGCCCTAACCTTCAAACCGAAACGCATTACTACTTCACGGCAAAAATAGGCAGGGTAGTGATACCTGTGTGAACTCACAAGATGCCCTACCACCAATACCGGTTTGCCTTTGTCTATTTAAATAAAACTGTGTTTTATATACCTAGGTATCCTTTTAATGCCTTTTATTCCATGTAATTAGCCACATGCGGGTAGTTTAGGCGGCTGTTGTTTGGTCTCTGTCTTATGTTAACTGTATTATTGTGAAAAATTGCGTGTTTCAATTGTGAGCTTGATTCAAAAATATTCGTTAGTTCAAAATAATGATGTCCATTTGTTTATAGTCGCAACCGCAGCATGGGTTGTCTGCTAACGAACTTATTATTCGTGTTTCGAATTCGTTTGCACAGCTGTACGTGCACAACGCATTGTGCATTTGCACTAGTTGGCTGCGGAGACCGTGTTGAGGTTAGAGTTGCGGTTCATAACTCACTGGATAGCTCGTTAACACGTTCCACAATGATGATATAATATTATAAGTGACGAACAACTTAGCTGATATTTGCTCTTGATCATTTGATGTCAAATTTTATATTTTTCGATCAGAACATTCATATTATGTTTTCACCGGGTCACCGAAAGGCAAAAATTAAAAGGTTTTCCCGTTAATGTAACAAAATATTTAAAAAAAAACATTTTTGACACAATAACATATTATTATCTTTTACTTATGTTAATATAAGTAAAGGGTAATTAATACCTACTTATATTATTACTTTTACCCTATACCTACTTTTTGAAAATATTATTAATGTTTTTTTTTTATTTTTTTATTTATTTATTTATGTACACACAGAAATGTTATGTAAATTATTAAAAAAATATGTAGTTATTTAATTTGTTTTTAAGTAATTAATATCGTAATAGCAAGTATATTCCGTATCGTCTTGTTGGAACAACCAGAAAGATGAAAGTACATAAATAATTAAAAATATATTTCGATTTATATACCACTTGTGTTGAAAACGAAAATAATAATTTATTATCACGTTCACAACAAATCAATTAGGTACCATTGTCAATATTAAACTGCAATAATCTAGAATCCTCAAACTTATGTCATAAATGGTCAAAGATTCAGCTTGGTAAAAATCGAAATAACGACATCTAGTTGCGAGAATAAGTTCTAACTGAACTTTCAATGTTTCGATGTTGGAAGATCGAGGCGCCACCTACAGGAATTCAGTTCTTTTGAGTTAAATATTATTTAAAAAAAAACAAATATAAATAGCGCTTAGATACATAAAAATTAATTTACAACGTACAATGTGGATAGTTCATTTTTTTATGTAGCAAACAAGTTGTCTAATATTTATTTATGAAAGTACGACGATTGAAAAATCTGCATCAATTGTGAATTGTGATATCTGGTTTTAAAATATGTTCGAACACTAGGTATTCACTATCGCGCATCACTACCTAATACGTCAAATTTCGTTAAAAAAAGAATTGATAATGCGACCGTTTTAAGAATCTTTATTTTGTTGAACTTGCCCAGTTGAAAAAACTACTGTCTAATTAAGCAGTACTAAACCAGCCGGGCGGCTTAGATGAACATGAGCGCTCTGCGTGTCCAACAAAAATAGATTTTCAAACATTTTTACGTATCGCGACGTGTTATCACAGCAAACGAACTTCACCAAACTGTTTTAAGACTTATAATATTACGTTTTTCTTTCAAAAAATTTAAATTTGTGACGTAAAAACACTGTAATGTTTAAATCTTTGTTCGGCTCCTTGTTAACTCAAGCCAGCTGTCAAGAGGTGGGTAAGTTTTATTATCGTACTTATTGAGGGTTTTCTTTATTTAAATATTAATGTGACTTTGACACATAGATTTGATAATTTTTTTGCCAACCTTTCGGTGTCCTTGAATTACCTGGCCTTGAACTACGTGGGGACGTCACTGCGGTCCGTCCTGTCATAGTTTTATACCTATACGTTAGACTAACAAAAATTGGCTAATTACTATGGAAATACACGAAAACATCTAATCAAATCATGTTTTTTAGTCGCTTACAATATTGCTGTTAGATAACCATCCTAACCTCTTTGACCTTAGGACAAAAAAAGGATAGGAATTTATTAACAATACTTCAAGATTAGTTAGTTCGTCGCATATTCCCCACTAGATCTCAAATACATTATTAAGAAGAAAAAATTACTCACCAGAATAAAAAATTACAATAATTATTATCATAAAAATGACATCCCCTAATGAAAGGTGAAACCGAAATATGAAATTATTTGATAAGTATAATATTACTTCAGCTATGTGATAAGAATGTCTTATCTTTTACGTCAACATGTTGTTGACCGCCAACTTAGTTCCATTTATCTCTTCAACACAAAATGACTTCTCGTCGGGTAAAATTATAATTTTTTAAATTACAATTAGAATTAAGGTGCTATTTCGGACTTTTTTTTTGGGAAAAGTGGTGTAATAAGTGGTGTGAGTGTGTAAATATGTGAAATGTAATGAAGGAGAGTTTGGCAGAAAGTGTAATAAAGAAATCGTAATCGATATGTATCGAATGTACATTTCATGGAGGCATTTAATACAATTGTATAGCTTATGATAAAAAGGATAAGGTTGTTTTTTGTGTTTTCCATAAAAAAAATGGTAAACCAACATCATGGTAAAAATTGGTAAAAATCCAATATGTATAAACGATTTCAAATTATCTATTAAGATACATAAGATATATTATGTCAAGTATATCTACAAAAAGAAAAGTAAGCTTCCTTTTTGTGAGTAAATAAAACTATCAGAATGGTAAGGCATATAATAAAATATGATGTTTATTTATTATAAAAAAAAGTAATACAGTACTGGAGTACTTTTTGGAAGTTTCATAAAATCACCAATTTACACTAACGAGGACAAATATTCTAATTATTATGTTTTGCTTAAAAAACAGTCTCGGCTATAGTCTTTTACTAAGTGCTGCCTATAAACAACAGCTTGCTAAATTTATAATTCAGAAGATAGTACGATATAAACCAAATATGAGTGTGTGAATTCTGACAATAAGTATATATTGTACCTTAAAGTACTGAACGGAATTTGAGAATGAAAATCTAATCATGTATTTAATTTACAGAAATTTGACTGAGTTTTCTGTTTGCTGTCTTTATCCTCCTCATCTCTATTATGTCAAATTTTAGTTTAATTCTGGAAAAGCCAAAGAATTTAAAACATAGTATATTAGACAGAGACAGAAACAGTTGGAGAAAGATCATACGAGAGAAAGTGACATGAAAGGGTGCATTCCTCAGCAATGAGGAATATAAGACAAGGGGGATATATGTTAGCATTTTAAATATTGAATACTAAATGTGCTAGTTATATAGAAGTACATTCAAAAAAAAAACTAAACTAAATAAGGTCTTAAATAAAACACTCAAATCTCATACTCTAGTTCTCCAAGAACATTTCCTTTAAATTGAATTCTCCACACCTCAAACAAAGTTTTATATAATTTTACCCCGGATACTGTTTCATATTACTCATTTTTATAGATAACATTATATACATAAACTGAGCTGTCAAGCCCTACATTGTGGCTGAGTTTATGCATTCAATGATAATAAAAAACAGAAGTTCATATGAATTTGCAGTTTATGCATTATGCGTAAAGCAGTAATGCGTTTCGGTTTGAAGGGTGGGGCAGCTGTTGTAACTATATTGAGAACTTAGAACTTATATATCAAGGTGGGTGGCGCATTTACGTTGTAGATGTCTATGGGCTCCAGTAACCACTTAACACCAGGTGGGCTGTGAGCTGGTACACCCGTCTAAACAATAAAAAAAAAAAGTTATGTAAACCGTATATTTAATTTCACCTTTAATATACTACTTACAAGGTTCACTTTGACACTTTAAGGTACAACAACTTACACTACTACTTTGTTTTTAGTTTTGAAATTCACATGAGTGGCTTATTAACTAATATTGTCATAATCGAAACATAAGGCAGCCTGTTTTTTTTTTTAAATATTGTTTTTTTAAAGTATGCTAAGTAAAATTGAGAGTAATTTATTTTTGCCTGCCTCATGTTCCTGGTCAGTGTATTAGGCAAAGGTAATGATAATTATTAGGTATAGTTATATGTGGACTTGAAAAGTTTCAAGTTAATCAATTGTTTTAAAGTTGTTGAAAATTATATTCATAGATTCAGTCTATATACAAATCAGGCAAAAAACTTGCTAACTAATAATAGAGATTGTGTGAGAGATTTACTATAATAAATACTCATTATTATTATATTATAATAACGTAAATGCGTGGACCAGCTCACGTCCTGCTTGGTTGGTGTTAATTGGTTACAAGAATCCCTTCACATCATGATGTGAATGTCACCTTGAGACATAATACCAAAGTCTCGGTTGCATTCTATAGCAATTGTCTCACCCTTTAAACTGGAACACTTGACTGTTTTGAGGCAATATATTGGTAAGAACACGTGTGCGCAAACTACCAATAATTACATAAGATAGTAACTAAATTACTTTTTTTTTAAACATTTAACTATTTTAAAATCAGTCCAATAAAATTTGTTATCTATGTAGGTATTGTAATATCACATTCTTTCTTTAAAATTGAGCCATTCTTTGGTATTATTTGACAACTAGCGGCAAATAACTTCTCGTTTTAACTGTGGACCGTTAATGCGTGGATTTTTCTTTATTCAGACATAGCACGTAAATACGAACGCTTTGATTCGATTGGCAGTATCCAATGTTAAATACTGGGTCGTAAAATTGAATTTTCCTTTTGAAAATCTATCTTACAGTTGTGGAGAAATTTTATGGTTTAAGTAATTTAATTTTTTTTTTACTAAAAGTCAAGGCTCTCGGTGACCTCTTGTTTAATCTGCAACAATGCTAATCTATGCTAATGTATATCTAACGTGTTCAAATGTTGGCGTTCCCTCCGTTGTAATTACTGACGGTATTGACTCAAAGTCAAACTCACGTCCTGTTGCCAAGAATTTCAAGCTTCTCCTACTATATTTTAATTCTAATCCTACCGTTATGTTCTAAAATATATTCATGCAACCAACTTTCCTTCTAAACTTTGAGATGTTGCCATTTCAGTGCACGCTGACCACTTATTTGGCTTGGGCTGTCTCGCATCGCGTGACGTCTAAACCGTGACGCTAAATTCTCGCGTAGTATCAGACTACGACATTGAACAACTATTGCATAATCTAAAAACGACATGTGTCACACAATGTCACGAATCCATCACATACTTACGTACATATCTTATCAAAAATATGGTGTAATTATGAAATAATTTTCACTGTGATGTGGAAATAACTCGAATCAAAGTTACTATGTCATTCGTTAAGTGCAGTACACACTTGACAACATGGTGGATCTTAAAGTGTATTGACATGATCTTTAATGTCCCTAATGTATCTATTAGTAAACCCTAAATACATAGCAGATTAAAGATAGTATATTCTTTTTTTTATAGTTATGACTAGCTGACCCGCCAGACTTCTTAGTGCCTCAATCGATAAATAAAAGACCTAACCTTTTGTATAAAATAAATTTAAATATTTAATTCCGAGCATTTTCATAATTATATCTACCTTTTAAACCTTCTTTGGACTTCCACAAATTATTCAAGACCAAAATTAGCTGAATCGGTCCAGCCGTTCTCGAGTTTTAGCGAGACTAACGAACAGCAATTCCTTTTTATATATAACTAGTCAGGTCATAAGTATTGTCACACAGTAAAAACTTTTCTTTAGAATGCTGGCCACAAAAAAGTTTATTGAAATTCGAATTTCGAATTGTTCATGAAAATAAAAATGTATAACTTTTAGAATTTTACTCATTTTTAAATATGGAGTGGACGCTTAAAGAATACCGTGTTGCAGTTATTGCGTTGCATCGTTGCGGTTACGCGCCAATTCAAATTTTTAACATTCTGAAAATTTGAATATAACCAAAAGATTCGTTTATCGTACCATCAAACGATACAATGAAGACTCTAGTGTAGATGACAGGTCAAGAAGTAGTCGCCCTCGGTCTGTTAGGACTCCAGCAGTGATAAAAGCTGTGAAGGCGCGAATTCAAAGAAATCCCAAACGTAAGCAGAAACTGTTGGCCCTGCAGATGGGGTTAAGCAGAACCACGGTGAAAAGGGTGTTAAATGAAGACTTAGGGCTTCGGGCATATCGAAGAAAAACAGGACATCGTTTGAATGCTCGTCTAATGGACCTGAGACTGAAGAGATGCCGCGCTTTGTTGAAGCGGTACGCGGGAAAAAAATATCGGGAAATTCTTTTTTCGGATGAAAAAATTTTTACCGTAGAAGAGAGCTACAACAAACAAAATGATAAGGTGTACGCACACAGTAGTGAAGAAGCGAGCAACCGTATTCCGCGTGTCCAACGAGGTCATTTTCCATCCTCGCTCATGGTATGGTTGGGAGTTTCTTATTGGGGCTTAACAGAGGTACATTTTTGTGAGAAAGGTGTAAAAACGAATGCAGTTGTGTATCAAAATACAGTCCTGACGAACCTTGTGGAACCTGTTTCTCATACCATGTTCAATAACAGGCACTGGGTATTCCAACAAGATTCGGCGCCAGCTCATAGAGCGAAGAGCACACAAGACTGGCTGGCGGCGCGTGAAATCGACTTCATCCGGCACGAAGACTGGCCCTCCTCAAGTCCAGATTTGAATCCGTTAGATTACAAGATATGGCAACACTTGGAGGAAAAGGCGTGCTCAAAGCCTCATCCCAATTTGGAGTCACTCAAGACATCCTTGATTAAGGCAGCCGCCGATATTGACATGGACCTCGTTCGTGCTGCGATAGACGACTGGCCGCGCAGATTGAAGGCCTGAATTCAAAATCACGGAGGTCATTTTGAATAAAATTTAGAGTCATAAGAATCTATGTTTTGTTAAGTTCATTTTGGTATATGAATGGTTACATAATGAATAAACTTGTTTCAATTATTTTACATTAAACATGTGACAGAATTTATGACCTGACTAGGTATAGATAGATTGACGTCGGCCATGTATACGAACACTGTGGAGTATTCGAAACGTCGAAAATAATAAAATGGAGAACAAAAAACGCGATACGAACTTAAGAAAATTTAACATTATTGTTTGGATTAATATTTATATTGGTTCTGTTATGAACTATACCTGAATTTAAAATCTAATGATTTTTTTTTCTACCTATTGTGGTAGCCTTTAGTGTCTATGCCAGCGTAACCTAGCGAATAGGTGAGCTCACGAGGCTCTAACCTGAGGAATAACTTCATAATAAGTACACTACCGATGAATATGTGGCGTTTAAGAACGCACCTTTTTATGATGCGTAAGCCGGAACGCACGAGAGGTGGAAAAAAGAATATAGTCTGTGACACGGGACCTTTTTACCGCGAAAATTTGAAACGTAAAAATAATTTCTAAATGTGTTTAATAACTAATATAATATAATAACTTAGAATTGTTTATGCCGCTACAACAATAAAATTTATATTGTTTCAACTGTGGTGTTAATTACATAAAACACGACTTTACGGCGAAATAAAGAAGGGACTCTATATGAACTCCCTCAAATATAAATATCATTTTATCTGTGACGCAGAGGAAAGGATAAACAGGTACATGATTAGAAACTGGCACATAACCGGTCATCGTTCTCGTCAATCCCGTCGCTTGCGACGAAGGGCTCGACGAGTAAATTAACCCTCAGACACAGCCCACTGTATTTCTCGCCGGATCTTCTCAGTGGGTCGCGTTTCCGATCCGGTAGTAGATTCTGTGAAGCACGGCTCTTGCTAGGGTTCGTGTTAGCAACGTCACCAGATTTGAGCCCCGTGAGCTCACCTACTAGTTAAGGCTACGTTGATATAGCCTCTCAAGGCTCTCAGCTTAGTTAGGGAAAAAAAAGGCACCCATGCCCCCTAGCATAGTAGGTTCTCGGGTTGCCAACTCTAAAACAGAGACGTACTTAGCCACGTTTTTCAAAAAGCGTAAATATGCAGGCGAAATCTTGAACCGGTTATAACCGAGTAAGGCCCATACTAACAAGGGTCATTTAAGTTTGACATCAATCCAATAATGCTCATTTATTGAATCCTGTTACTAAAATATGTGGATTTAATCAAAAGTTGTCAACCTTAAAACATTGCCAAAATCGTTCGTGAACACAGTGATAATGGTAAGAGATTAGGAGAGGACATCGCTATTCAAAGTGTTCATCTTTAACACTAAACTTAACTTTACAGCTTTAATTGAATATGCAATTTCGAAAAGGGCACATCTCTGAAAATGTAAAATGTTCAGAAAATGAAAAAAAAACTGATTATTTTCTAAAGCAGTGTAAAATTTAAAATATTAACTATTGAGATATATTTTAGTGTTAATTAGCAATTGAAAATTACTGGAATTATTATAAAATGGGTGCAGGTAAGCCTCAAAGCTACATGTATATGAAAAAACATATTTGACAAAATATGCGACATGTGCCCTTTTCGAAATTGCATATTCAATTAGGTACTTTAACCGGTTGTCTTCCTTGAGCTTGTGTACTGCGGATATAATAAAGCTAAGTGGTGACAGTGGTAGGCAGCGACTTGGCTGCACCTGTGGCATTGCCGACAGCCATGAGCGCCGACTTACCATCAGGTGGGCTGTATGCTCGTCTGCCTACAAAGGCAATAGAAATATACCTATATAATTCTCAAGAAAGATATATTATACATGTTAAATATCGTTTATTATCGCCATTTGTTTTTCGTATTAGCCATTACGTAATTCCTTTTTGTAACAGCAAAACGAGCACTTACATCAAAACAATGACGAATGTCAAAGTTTTTGTTTAATTTTAAATGAAGAGATGGCTTTGTTATTTTAGTTAAAGATTTTCCATAGTTTTTTTTTTGTTCATAGGGGGCTGGTTATTTGAAACGGGCTGATTCAGAGAAGCTACATGAGATCTTCTTGAAGTACGCCACCGTTGAGAAGAACGGTGAGAAGCATATCACAAGCGAAGATTTTGTAAGAAAATATCTAGGATTATTCTCCGAAGGTAAGACGCGGTACTGCACTTTCTAGAAGACAGCAGTAAATAAATAAAGATACTAATAAATAAATAGTAAACATTGACCTAGATGATAGGGATCTGATTGGTAAATGCTAGGTTATACTAATAACTAAAGCCCATTGATATAGAAATGCATTAAAACAGGTAATCTTCTATGGATTAACTGAAAATTAAAACTATAGTTAACAGTTGACGTTTGTGGATAGTATCAACGGTTTCCTTGTATTTTTCCAATCAGTTGTCTCATAGATAAGACATGTACTAAGTATATACGGGAATATGGGTTCACTTATTTTGTTGCCCATGCGAGTTATTTTCGACGCAATTAATGTTAAAATTAAGTGGAATTAAATAAATATCTGTATAATGTAGCAGATTTCAATAATACTATTATTCTTAGTACCTACTGTCTTTGTAATTATTTTACAAAACTAGTAATAGTCTGCAATTCCAGGAGAATAGAGTTACAGTTCATTTTTTATTTTTTTATTGCCCTATATGCAGACGAGCGTACCTGATGGTGTGTGGTTACCGTCGCCCATAGACTTCAGTAAGGCCAGGGGCAAAACCAAACCGCTGCCTACCGTTAAGTTCGCTGCACAAGTCTCGTTTGAAAAAGTACATGTCATAACACTCGCGAAACAAGCTTAGTTTTGTTAGGTCGTTTAGACTCCCACACTGATTAAAGGTTAGGTCATAGCTCTTAGTGGCATCGTTATTTGGAGACATAATTTCGTACAAATGCACAGCGTAGAAAATAATCTATATATATAAAAATGAATTGCTGTTCGTTAATCTCCCTAAAACTCGAGAACGGCTCGACCGATTTGACTAATTTTGGTATTGAATTATTTGTGTAAGTCCAGAGAAGGTTTAAAAGGTAGATAAATATGAAAATGCTTGGAAATAAATAAAAATAACAGTTTTGTTTTTCCTATTTGATGTGTCTCCCTTCGGACGGATTCTTTTGTTTGTTTTAAGTTTATTTTATACAAAGGCTTAGGTTTAGGGATTACGAAGTCTGCCGGGTCAGCTAGTCATCAATAAAAGTCGAATATAATTGCGATCGTTTACCGCTACTGCTACCGACCAATATAGCTGATTAATTAGCCAATCTGATAGGACGTAAGTAGCTATTGTTGCGATACGTTTTAAAGGTTTTTGTATTAAAACTGTTGGGATGATGAAAACTGTTGGATTTTAAATAGATAGCATTCTTATAAGAAGTTCACGTAAATTGTGCGTTGAATTGAGAACAGAAAAATCGCCTTCTTTGGCTATAGTTTGCACCACACTCAAAAGCAAAGCAATTTTGTTGATTCGCGTTTAAAAAAGTGGTCACCAGAATCGATTTTGTACCAGTACTACCTTTTACTATTAGGAAACCGTAGAAAATCGATTTAATAAAATTATTAATTGCAGATGATTTCAACAAAGAATCGGTCCAGCTCATCGCTGGAATCGTCGACATGGACAAGGACGGTTACATATCGTTCTCCGAGTTCCAGGCGTTTGAAGGTCTGCTGTGCGTGCCGGACGCTCTGTACAAAACCGCCTTTCAACTATTCGATACGAATGGAAATGGACTTGTTGCTTTTGGTAAGTGTGATGACGTGACCTGGCTTGTTTTCAATTTTCACGACCTGCTTCAGTTGAACTCGTCTAGGTAGGTGGTGTCTTGGAAAATGGAGCATAAATTTTTATTTTTTTTATTTTGTTGCTTAGATGGGTGGATGAACTCACAGCCCAGGTGTTAAGTGGTTACTGGAGCCCATAGACATCTACAACGTAAATGCGCCACCCACCTTGAGATATAAGTTCTAAAATCTCAGTATAGTTACAACGGCTGCCCTAACCTTCAGATTGAAATGTATTACTGCTTCACGGCAGAAATAGGCAGGATGGTGGTACCTAATTACGCAAATAATAATTTTGCGGGTTTGATTTTTATTATACCATATTTTATATTCCTTCACCGTGGAAGTCAATCGTGATCGTAGAGTTGAGTACGTATTTCATTGGAAAAATTGGTACCCGCCTGAGATTCGAACACAGGTGCATCGCTCAACACGAATGCACCGGACGTCTTATCCTTTAGGAGACTATAGAATTAATATTAATTTATGCTTTATGTGAAATCGTTACCAAAAGACGTTGCATTGTGAACACCACCATCCACCTTTATGCGTAAGGTTGAATTCTGAATGACTTTGTTTAACTAGTATTATTTATTCGTTAAACCGTAACGCATGGCTGCTTCGCGGTAAAAACAGACAGAAATCGAATATAAGAAAGATACTTTGAAGGGTCTTGGGGTATCGGTAGTGTGGGTGGCCTTTTTTGCATATTTCTATTATAGTCCATATTTACATATTGTCGCTGTCAAACCAAAATTTGCTATGTGCAAAAACTCTATTTTGAATTAACAAGTAAGAACATTTTCGTATAATTTTTTATATGAAGGTGAATTTTTGAATAGACTATTATAGTCCGGCCGCTGAAAGAATATGTTCGTGGCAGGCCTTAGTCCTTAGATGATATAGCTTTGAGGTGGCGTTGTGTTTATGTGTTTACTTTGAATTTCATTGTCTATTTACCCTACTGACTGAATGATTATCGCTGAAAAATAAGCTATTGTGTCAACATGAGATAAATGTTGTAATCTTCCGCTAATTTTGGTGTTGTTCCGATCGCATTCCCTCACCGTCTGGACTGTATCTAGTATTCATTTCTATATGCACATGGGGCTATAACCCTGTCGATCCATTTCTATCCGTACATTAAGATATATTTTTTAAAAGATTCCGTATTTATGCTTCGTCGTCATTTACATATGCTCTTGTCGATAAACTCGTAACAGCTCTTAACAAAACCAAACCTGTTTTAATTTTAATTTTAAATAATCCAATATCCGAACTATTAATCTTGAAGGAGCTATTTTCAATTAGTGGGGAGCCGTCTTCGCGGATGCCATTATCTAACACGGTAGTAGCATTTGCCTAATTTATTTTGCGTTGGTTCGTTCCACTATCAACCAGTTTTTTTTTTTCATAGTATATACTGCTGCGTTGTGATTGCTACTCGCTGGCGGTCCAACCCTTAGACACAGCCCACTGAGTTTCTCGCCGGATCTTCTCAGTGGGTCGCGTTTCCGATCCGGTGGTAGATTCTGCGACGCACGGCTCATGCTAGGGTTCGTGTTAGCAACGTCGTCAGGATTGAGCCCCGTGAGCTCACCTACTAGTTAAGGTTACGCTGAAATAGCCTCTCAAGGCTCTCAGATTAGGTAGGAAAAAAAGGTGGCGGTCCAGTAAATTCCATTCCAAAAAAGATATTCCACAAAGTCCATACTGACTACCGTTTTTGTAATCAAATGAGTTTCTCGTCGGATTTTCTCAGTCGGTCGCGTTTCAGATCCGGTTGTAGATTCTGCGAAGGACTGCTCTTGCTAGGGCTAGTATTAGCAAATTCGTAAAGTTAGAGCTCCGTGAGCTCATTTACTCGCCCGGTTACGCTAGTCTAGCCCCGTAGCTTACCAGCGTGCCTAGTGCGAGTTTTTTAACGGTCTCGATGGCGAATTTGTATGGAGTTGGAATGTTTGCCTACGTTTGCCGCTGTTCCAACTGCGTACAAATTTGAGTTAACTTTTACGCTATCGAGAACGTTAAAAAACTAGCACTAAGCACACTGCATAGATAGGTTTTTTTATCAATTACACATTTGTTGAGTATTGTCAGAACGCGCCCAGTTTGGCTACGCTGTGATTCGCTGTGCCACTGCGATAATTGATCTCCATCAGACATTATATTTACCTAATACAAGAAGGTCCGTTTACCATGATTAGTAATCAAAAGAATCCTTTTTTTTTATTGCCTCCGTAGGCAGACGAGCATACCGCCCACCTGCTGGTGAGTGTTTACCGTCGCCCATGGACTTCAGCAAAGCCAGTAGCAGACCCCAGCCGCTGTCTACATGCTCTATGATACTTTACGTCCATTTTCTAATACTAATGACAAAAATAATAGAATCTTGAAAAAAAAAACAATAATAAATAGTACTCTACCCTCCCTGTATTGTACTAATCTCGCAACAAAACAACATTCAAATGTCTAATAATAATACCTTATACTTAGAAACGTCAGAAAAAACAAATCACAGTAAAAAATGCGAGAAAAAAACCGTAAAAGCAGTTTTGTGTCTACGAATAAAGTGCTTCAAATAAAGATAAGCTTGTAAATTCCGCGCAAGTTGTCATCGCAACGAAACTCAATGCCCGTAGCGCGCGCCTGCCGTGTTTGTTTATTTGAATTGTCTTTACAATTCATCATGGAAATGCGCTTACTCAATCACTGATAATGACGCACTATCAGTATCAAACCACCATAATATCTGCCGATAAGATTAATGATGTACAGAAAACTGTCTGCTTTAGCGTTTAACAATTTAGATTGAAAAGGGATCAAGATATAGGAAAATACCACTGGTGTTACCGGAATAATTGGAAAATGATTATTATGTGTGTCGAAAGTCGACTGTAATTAACTGATTTTTTTTTTATTTATTCCTTAGATGGTTGGACGAGCTCACAGCCCACCTGGTGTTAAGTGGTTACTGGAGCCCATAGACATCTACAACGTAGACGCGCCACCCACCTTGAGATACAAGTTCTAAGGTCTCAGTATAGTTACAACAGCTGCCCCACCCTTCAAACCGAAACGCATTACTGCTTCACGGCAGATATAGGCAGGGCGGTGGTACCTATCCGCGCGGACTTACAAGTGGTCCTACCACCGCGGACTTACAAGTTTGAACATTACTAAACTTCTTTAATCACATATTTCACCAAGACTACAATAAAGACAAATAATATTAAAGACAAACAACATGCATCTATTCTCAATTTGACCACAGACTTGAAACAATAACAAATGTTTGTCAATTAACAAAGAGTTTATATATGTGTGTTGTGTCAAATACATAGTAGTGTGTGTAATGTTTTTCGTTGTTGATTAAAGTATTTTTTATGCACATATGAAAAAAAAATTATGCATATTGCATTTCTTCTCTATATTCTCTAAAGTGTGGGCAATTTCATACTCCTCCGTCTGCGCAATTTTCGTAAAAAGGGCTACAAAGTTGTTGTTTTTTTTTTCAACCTATTTTTGTTGTCTAGAGAGGCCATGACAGCGTCATCGGGCTAGTAGGTGAGGGGCAGCCGTTGTAACTATACTTGAGACCTTAGAACTTATATCTCAAGGTGGGTGGCGCATATACGTTGTAAATGTCTATGGGCTCTAGTACAACTTAACACCAGGCGGGCTGTGAGCTCGTCCACACACCTAAGCAATAAAAAAAAACTTATTAATGTGGCTGTTTCATTAATGTAGCATACTTAGGGAAATTAAATTGACATGATTTAGAAACGGAAAAATACTTGCGGTTTTCCTTTTTCCCTCTTGTCACGATTACACGCAATAAAAAAATATATATGTAATTGTCTTTTATTGTATTAATTCATTCTGGAGTATTCGATGTCATTACTGTATAAATTTTATAGACGAATTCGCCGAGGTTATGCGAAAAACGGCCCTCCACAAGAAGCTTCCCTTCAACATGGAGAGCACGTTCGTTCGCCTGTACTTCGGCAAGGATAAGAAGCGGCTCGTAACATACCCTGAGTTCAGTCAGTTCTTGCACGACTTCCACGAAGAATACGGAGTCGAAGCGTTCAAGAAATGCGACAAGGAAGGCACCGGATTCATCACAGCCGGCGACTTCAGAAATATCATGATGTCGGTGAAGAGCCATCTTCTCACAAAGGATTTGAAAAGCAAAGTCATCACTGTGAGTATAGCATCGTTCAAAACTTTTGTTCTCCCTAAAATACTGAACCAATCCGGCGACCAATACTATAAAAAGCTGTGTACAATATTTGATAAACACATCATGGTTTGCTAGTTCACAAAATAAAAACGGTGCGCGTGAATGAAGTGAAACTTCTGCTTCGAGTATTGTGGTTTTCTTCATTTTTCATTCTTGAATCAGATTGCTCTTGTAATAAGGGAATGTGTATAAGAGATGCGATATCCTCAACATTTATATTATATATATTTTAAATTATAGATAGAAAAATAAATATATATATTTACATCCTACAATCTTTTTGGCGTCTGCACGTCGTGCATCATTACGACGTCCTCCAGTTCCCATTGCTTTTTTTAACATGTCTTAATGAATATTGCTTAGTTTTTCGATTTCCAGCTCCGTGAGATACGTCATTTTCCGATAATTTTATTTTTCGCGATATTCTTCTTGCGTTCGTGCCGCAGCATTTTTGAACCCCGAACCATGGTCTTAAATTATAGGCGTCCTGGATATATTGATCGTGATTTACCTATGGCATCGACTATTTAGCATCCTCATAGGATGAACGACATTTGTAAGTGCGGCGTTGCCAGCTTTATGTTTACTTTCTCTTTCTTTGACAATCGCTTGTCTGTAAATTTATACCAATTTCGTCAAATCTATACATATACGGATGCCCGATAATTTTATATAATTTATCTATCTACACGTATTAGTAACAATGGATGGGTTTAATATAAATATAGGTATGATAAAATCGACATTGTATCCTACTATGGCCTGAACCAATATTATATAATAAATAATATAGACGTCCAACATTATACACGGACTCCAATATCTACTTAGTCTGGCCATAAATACTGTTACAATCAAAAAATTAAAAAAAAATCTATTGTAAATAACATTTATTACTCTTACAGTGTGTTAGTTTAACACATAAATATAAAACAATTTAAAGTATAAAAAGCTTATTCGAAGTAGTCTCCATTGGCTGCAATACAGTCCTTTAAACGTTGAGGCCAGTTATCAATAGAAGCACGCACTCTTTCCATGGGAACATTTTGCACTGCCAATCCTACNGTGAAGAAGATAGGAGACGGTGAAGGACCTATTAACACCACTAGCTCCGCTGACATGATGAAACCATGGTCTAATGGTGATGACGAACAAGAATCGCATTCATCCGGGCCAGATGAATAATGCAGGATAGCCGTGTGGGATTCTGATTGTTCTTATTTTCTTTTTATGTCACTTTTATAATATTGATAGATGTCACTGTGAAGTAAAATTAGATGATGAGTCAGTTGTCAAAAGGAGAAGTAAAGGATCGTACGACGTTAAGATTGTTTTAATTATTTTGTGTGAATTTCTGCGGTAATCTGCACCCTACCATTCATAAATCCCACATATATATTTTTTTTTTAAATACTTCATTAAAATATTGGACGCTACTCGTTGCTAAAGCTCGCGCTGGCCTGTAAAAGGTACTGTAACAGGTACTACGCGCATGCGTTCGAGTGCCACGCATTCACTCTCGCTCTGTCTCTTTCTATTTCACGGTAGCGTTAAACGTTTAACGCAACCTTGTTAGAAGTCGCCTCAGAAGTTTCACTTCAAAAAAAACAGTAATACCTAATAATTTACCTAATAATTTCTATTCCAGGCCTCTGGTTTTCCGCAAGGCGAGCGAAAGATCAGTTTCCCTTACTACATGGCCTTCAATTCATTATTAAACAACATGGAGCTAATCAAGAGGGTGTACCTCAACGCCACGAACCGCACCGGACACCGCACGCAGGAGGTCACCAAAGAGGAGTTTCTGCACTCTGCCCAGATGATGAGTCAAATCACGCCCCTAGAAGTGGACATATTGTTCAACTTGTGCGACATTCTGCACCATACAAATGGGTGAGCCAATATTCATATTAATTTCTAGTGGTAAAAAAAAATTATGATATACAGGGTGTCTCAGAAAGATTGGATAATCCTGAAACACCTCATAGTAGAGATATTGGGGACAAAAAAAAAAAAAAATTCTCAGTTAGTACCCAAATTAAGTATTTAAAAAAAAATGATATTTTTATACTGCTGTGCAAAAAAAAGCAATAAAAAATAATAATAATAAAGAAAACAACATTTAATGTCTTTAATCTCCTTTATAAATTATTATTTTTAAAAGTTTTATTGAATTATGTAAAACTGAACTTCTATTTATTCTCAATGGCAGACAACTCAGTGAATCTGTCTTAGAAAAATCTTGTTTTTTAAACTAAAAAGGTTTTACATAATGAAGATTTTTCTTTACATGCATAGTACAAAATTGGCAATTCTTGTTGAAGGAGCTCTCGGTCCTTCTGGTGTCAAGTCGTTATTACAATCCATAGATATCATGACGTACACGCTTTGAAACGTAAGTTCTAAGCCTCAGTTCTGTAGTACCACGGCTGCCCCAAACCGAAACGCATTACTGCTTCATGGCAGATATAGGTAGTGTGGTGGTACCTACCCGTGCGGACTCGTAAGATAACACCAGTCTAAATGTAGCGTTTAATACAATTCCAATTAAGAAATTTGCATATTTTGTTATCTTCTTAAATAAATTCCTTCGTAAATAAATAAAAATGGCAAGACCAAAGCGAGAAAATGCAACAACGATTTGGAATTGGATCGACCAGAATAATTACCGTTACACAAAAGAAAATGTTCTGGAATCTTCCTTTAGCAGATTTTTAAATAGAAAACTAATCCGAGGCTCTTGTCACTAATGTTCGGAATCAATAAATGTTTATCTGGCTGATATTTCAGGATATCCCAGCTTCGAATGTCATGGCTTAAGTTAGTCTTAGATTTTCGAATAGGAACGGTTTGAAGGGCTTATGTAAAGCTCTACCTCTTTAAGAACCATTAGCTGGTAGATAAAGATGTATTAACTGTGTGTACAATAAAGAATAAAGAAAATAAACAAAAGAGGCATTCGCTAATTTGTATCTGGCCAATACCAAGACAAATCATAATTCCATTTTCACGATCGTTTGGCGGTAAAAGCAAAGTGTTACCAGCCGTAAAATAATTTAAAAGAATTACGCAGATAGCGTTTCAGACGTCACGTTTCCTAATTAATAAAAGTATCGCATCGACAATAGATTGGTCAAAGAAAAGCTCGGATAAACTATCTTATCGTTTTACGATTTTCTATTCACTACCTACGTTCGTGTCTTATCATTTCCGTTCTTATCATCAATATCGACTTATCAAAACAAAAACGCCGGAGATCTTTTTATACTACTTTAGCATTTGAGTTCATTGAATGAATTGAAAATGATTTGCATATTAATAAATTTTCTATCGTTGCCTTTCCAACAATAATAATAGGGTTTTTTCAACAATAATAATAGGGTTGGCTCACATCGTTGTCATATAATAGTGTCACCATGTTACTCAGTCGTCTATAGACACAATAGGCGCTCTATTTCATCCAATCCAGCCAGGAATGCTTAAAAAGACAATAATATAATGTCATTAACATACCCTAAGCCCAATTTACCAACCGACAATTTTAAACATAATATCTATCCCATACGTGGCTTAGGACACATTCACATCAACAAAGGCAAGATATGTCTAGATAATTCAATTTAAAATATCAAACACTTATTAAATGGATGTAACAGTTTGTAGATGTTTTCGTTATTTTTTTTTGTTTATTTCTTAAATTTGTGGACGAGCTCACGGCCTACCTCACGGTCACCCGAGCCCATAACCATCTACAACGTAAATGCCGCCACCCGACTTGAGATATGAGTACAAGGTCTCAGTATTGTTACAACGGCGGCCTTACCCTTCAAACCCAAACGCAGTACTGCTTCACGGCAGAAATAGGCAGGGTGGTGGTACCTACCCGTGCGGACTCACAAAAGACGTCCTACCACTAGTAATTACGCAAATCACAATTATGCGAGATTGATTTTATTAGGCGATTAATTTTTATTTCTTTTTCTTCTCCTATTTCTTTCTTTTCTATAAATCAGAAAAAATTACTATTACATAATCCATTAGGTGTAAGGGAAACAAGAGGGATGATAGTCCAACTGCTGAGAAAATAGGCACAGTCCAAAATCTCATCGAAACCGAGTTTGTATGACGCATGTCAGCATGTCGATTGAATTGAATGGAATCGAAGGAAACTTGAATTCTATACTATCGAAAAATTAAAAATAACTTGGTTATGTTACACCAAGATATTTCAACTGGGTGATTTATTTTGATTTTTTTAATCTTCAATAATAACGGCAATTTAATTTGTGATATTATAATAAGAATTAAAAATAAAAAACAATTATAATAACTCTGCTTTAGGCACCTACTTTATTTCACATATAATATTTAAAGTTATGATCTATAGAGTATCAAAAGCGTGTATAGATTTGGCCTTCTGATTTATTGACATTAACCTAACATTCTTCAAATTTTCTTCTATATTATGACTACTTCTATTTGAGATATTTGTCATGATACTGTTTATAACTAACAAGTATTTTTCTCCAATAACATTATTGCATAATTAATTATCAGTATGGAAATCTTCAAAAGCCAAGATATCCCATGTATTTAATATTAATCATAAATTTTACTATTTTGTCGACATTGTTCTGGTACATTCAATAAATAACTGTAATATATAATAATTGCAGATAAGACAACTGAGGAGATAAGCATTTCTGCATTTCAATTGTCTCCATAAAGCGTATCATGGTTGCAAAGCACTATATCATGACATGAAAGCAAATGTTGCAATTTTGATTTCGTTTTGGATGAGTTAAATATAATACAACAATAGTACAATGCTAAATTTAAATTTAAATTATTATAATATAACATTACTAGCTGACCCGGCAGACTTTGTAGTGCCTCAATCTATAAATAAAAGACCTAAACTTTTGTATAAAATAAAACAAACAAAAGGAATCCGTCCGACGGGGGACACATCAAAGGAAAAACAAAATTGTTATTTTTATTTATTTCCGAGCATTTTCATATTTATTTACCTTTTAAACCTTCTCTGGACTTCCACAAATAATTCAAGGACCAAAATTAGCCAAATCGGTCCAGCCGGTCTCGAGTTTTATCGCGACTAACGAACAGCAATTCATTTTTATATATTAAGATTATTTTATTAGACTTAAAATTCTATTGTTTCTCTTGCAGTCGCATTGTGTACAACGATTTGAACTCCATAACGCCAGAGCAATACTTCAAGCAGGTTACACGAAGAGTAGCAGAAATTAAAGCTGTTTCCGTAAGTAATTCAAAAGCTTAAAACTCAATATTGTCCGGCCAGAGGCCGACCTCAACTGAATTGATTGTTAATGTAATTATAGACTAAGTAAGTTGTAATAGCTTCTATTCATATTAAATAAAACCATAGTATAAAACCATAGAAACGTCACTAACTGACAGGTCTGTATTTTGTTTCTTTCAATGCGCAAAAGGAGGAGGTAAATATGTGTAGGAAACCGTACCGTTTTGTAAACTGTATGGAATTAATGGTGAGTCCTGGTTAAAAAGGTCCTTTATGTTATATATTTATATAATATATATATTTCAATTATATTTTGACACGTTTGTTGCTCGTTTAGTACAACTAAATAAATAACCAAAAATAAAAATGACGTTATCCGTTGCCAATGATAAATGCAATGTCTGTAATATAAACTAGATTTTTTTGAAAAAAATAATAACATTTTTACTTTTGGTGAAGCCATAATTCATTTTTCTATGACTTACTTTACTGAGATCTTGACCGATTTGTATCGTGTGAATTTTCATACACCTTTCATTCATCAGTCCATAGATGATCCATAATTTTATAGAAGACTTGTAAAAATATTGTCATCCTAAAGTTACAAAATATGGTCACACCTTTAGAATAATATTCCCGCTTCCTCTGTGCCATCGCGTTATTCTCTTTCAACTATTTAATGACTTTGATTTTTAGAATTCTGTAAAATAACTGTCAGCGCTTTGCTCATACCTGTCCACGGACCTCGAATATCTTCTTCATTAATTGGGATGAATTGGATAAAACACATTATTTGTTTTGTGCCAGAACTGAACTATGATAATACGTAGTTGAAACCCTTCTTCTTTGTCCCTTATCCCACTAGGTGGGGTCGGCACAGCGAATTTTTCTATTCCATTCTCTTCTATCAGCCGTCATATCAACACTCTCTCCTCTCTTTCTCATATCGACATTCATACACTCCATCCATGTCTTCTTCGATCGACCTCTTCCCCCTCTATCTTGGACTACCATTTCCACACATCTCCTAGTTGAAACTATTGCGATTTAATTTCACGCTCGATTCCATCTCTCGTCCGTGAGCACGCCAACTGTGAAAGTATTCAAAAGCTATTTTCAGATAACTATAATCATTAAACACGCTGTAGCTTAAATCACAATTCAAATGACGAAAATTTAAATTAAGACCACTTTAACGGTTGCAACTGGTGTTTGTTTGAACGCTTAAATATTTAGTTAAAATGTTATGTCTCTACGACTCGCGAAAACCAATAAAAATAACGACATTTGATTTTAATATTTTTTTAAATAATTCACCATTTGCTATATTTCAACATTGACCATTTCACTGAACGTAATTTACTTTTTTAAAGGATTTTTTTTCTCACTCACAATAGTTATCAATCTGAATATGTCTTCAAATAATTGTTATACTGTTTGTTAAGTTTCTCTAAATATACATTCAATTAAATAATTATTAGTAGATAACAACTCATAAACACGTAACTATACGGAGATACTTTAGACGGTAGGCAGCGGCTTGGCTCTGCCCCTGGCATTGCTGAAGTCAATGGGCGACGGTAACCACTCACCATCAGATGGGCGGTATGGTCGTCTGCCTACAAGGGCAATAAAAAAAAACCAAAAAGGAACTCATATCTCAAGGTGGGTGGCAGCATTTAGGTTGTAGATGCCTATGGGCACCGGTAACCTTTTAACCACAGGTGAGCCGTGAGCTCGTCTACCCATAGAAACTTTAAAAAAAAAAGCTTCAATTCATACATGACAAATTTATCACATATACTGAAACTTCATTTACAAGTATACCAAGTGGAATATATATATTTTTACCGTAAACACATACTCAAAGCCATTTTGAGGATAACTCTTTTTAAAGTGTCACTCACGTTATTTTTATTTCGAGTATTTATAAGTGTTGCCATAGTACAAAAATATTCGTAGATTTTAGAAAAGCGGTAAATACTTTTGTTTTTGTTGCAGAGCCCGGAGGAGAGAGGTGTGCTAATACAAATCCTAGAGAGCACGTACAGATTCACGCTAGGTTCCGTAGCCGGGGGTGAGTTGTCGCACTACTAGCTAACTTTAATAAATTCAAAACCATTATAACGAGGGGTGAAAGCCCCTATTTGGCTTAAGCGAATTTTTGCAAATTTACATGAGAACCATTTAAAGTTTAAAATATGGAAAAAATATCATAATAAAAAAAAGTTTTAAGCTATTTGAACGGTGTAAACATAATTGATTAAAAACATCGAATTGCTGTTACCAAAGAAACATGTCGCGTATTAAGCGAAATGTCGCTTATACCAAATAACCTTTCACCACTCGACATAGACTTAAGAAACACAGCTGGCTGTCCTGTGCTCCAAAATTGCTTTAAACAAAAAATATACTCGTAGAGAGAGTACCAAATAAGTATATATGAGGCCGTCAGTGCATAAGTGGCCTAACCCACAATTCATATTCGTGCTTATGTATTGCAATTTATTTGAAACATAATAAATTTTGATGTAAAATCATCGATAGATAATAGATGCCTTTGTAAACATCATTTTAGCGCGTATTTTTTTGTCTACGAAGTATTGTAAAGGTAAATTCGAACCTCATTATCTCCATACTAACTACGGTAAGCTTAGGCCACTTTTGCGCTGACTTTTGCGCTGCTTTGCGGGTGTGATGGTATGAGTGTGGTCACACATTGCCGAAAACTCAAAATAATATTTGAGATTATCAAAACAAACGTTTATTTTCGCTGTAGCAAACAAATTTATAGAGTATCACTAATGATCAAACGGATAGATTGAGATTGGTCGAGAAACGCGGCAAGTTCGCTACAGCGACTCTCGTGACTTAACACGTAACGACCGTTCGGATCGGCGCTCTCGTACAGAATTATCACGGTATTTTCTTTACCGCAACACTACCGGTAAAATGGGGCGATTAGGGACAGATTCCAACTTTATGACCAATTTTAAGGTAGTTGTTGATGTATAATATAATGCTATATCAGGATCAAAATGATTGAGTCTTGGGGGCAACTTTGTTGTCCAATTTAAAACTATGCAACTAGCATTCCAGTTTGAGCAAAAAAAGCAAAAATAGATGTAATCCCTATTTACCCGGAAATTGCGGTTAATTGGGACGAAATGAGAAATTTGCTAGGATTGGCACTACTTGGTTTTAATTTATTTATTTATTTAATTGCACCAACAAAGTGATCAATATCAACTTGATTACATTTATTTACTTATGATTAATTTATATTTACTTGGGAAATGATCCGCGACAGATTTGTCCTGTAAGTTGTGAGACAATAAAAAAAAACATCTATTTCATCACTTAAAATTAGTTCAGCGCAATCGGACAACTCCGAATGAACATTGACGGAGACCACGCTACCGTGGACATTATTGTAGTCCCAAAGGAGAGCAAGCACCTAAATTCGAACGAGTGGGCTTTCTTATAAACGGTTTATATTTCTTCGTTCTTGGTAAGTACTTAAGGGCTGATATTTTTATCCGGGTTAAGAGATTAGGTGTGTCGGTTATTCCATGGATTAATCAGATGAATACCCCTACTCTGAACAAATATTAAATATTTTATTATGTATTACTTAGACATTTTTGTCCACATTGAGATTTCATTGTTCTTGTTACATGTCTGTGCAAAATCGACTTACTTATATTAAATTGCTTAGCTATTTCAACTAAAGACTTATTCCCAATTTCATAGGCTTCTATTGCTGTTTTTAATATTAAGGGATCATATCTCTTATAAGGCTTTGCACTCTTTGATTCGTACACGCGAAGCATATCTAAAAATAGAAAACAATACATAACTGATAATATAAATATTTACCAAACAATAAAATAACACATTGATAATTTTGAATAAAAGTTCTAGACAAAAACATCATGAATAAACCAGATTTTTACCAACAAATTTAAAAAATATTGTTATAACTACATAGACAACCCTACAAACCTGTACCTATTTATACTTAGGTCGTTTCCATTTCACGTATTCTCATCCCAATTGACCCCTTTTTCGTTGTTATCTGTACCTAAGACGTCCCCAATATCCCCAAAAACAACAGATTTGTACATGTATTTTTATTTTATCAAATACATTAAAACCAATAACAACTGAGACTTACCTTTAATATATATGATGGTTCAAACACTAAATAACGTTTATAAATCACAATCGTCTTCTATTATTATCAAATAAATAAAAGAGAGCAAAGTTTCTAGCACTAAAATAATTACCACCACAGGAAGTTAATTTAAAACGCGATTTTTTATAAGTTAGCAGCTATTATCATGCATACTCAGAGTTGTTTTGTAAACTTTCAACATTCTACTATTAAACTACAAAAAATGGAAGATTTTGCAACGAATATAAAACTAATATTGAGCGTCGAAAGATTTTCCCGGTTTTTTCCCAATTCGCCTCTCAATCCCTAATCGCCCCATTTTATGGTACATCTCCAACGTCAACTGTCAAACGGTACCAAACGTCAAACTGTCGGAAACTAGTGTTGCCATCGCTGTATCGGCCTTACTCAAGTGGACGACTTTACGTTTCCGACTAAACTTAATTGATAACATTTACTTTTTTTTTCAACCCTATTCTGATAGCCTTGAGAGGTTATAGCAGCGTTACCCTAGCGTGTAGGTGAGTTCTCGGGGCTCAAACCGAAGTGTTGCTAACACTGGTCCTAGTAAAAGCAGTGCTTCGCAGAATCTACCACCGGATCGGAAACGCGACCCACTGAGAAGATCCGGCGAGTAACTCAGTGGGCTGTGTCTATGGGTTAACTTACTTGTCGAGCCCTACGTCGCAAGCGACGGGTTCGGCGAGGACGGTGATCGGTGCTTGAGGTACCTAAAAGCACCGTTAATGGATCGGGAGGATTCGTAATTACGTGTTTAGGGCGACGTCGACTGTTTACCATTCGGTCCACAGGATAAACAGTCACTAAGACTGCGGCATATGTATATATATAACGTCTGTAATGTGTATGTTGGTTGTTACAGCCGTGGGAGCCTCGGCGGTATACCCGATAGATCTAGTCAAGACCCGGATGCAAAACCAGCGCACCGGCTCGTTCATCGGCGAAGTGGCGTACCGGAACTCGTGGGACTGCTTCAAGAAGGTGATCCGGCACGAGGGCGTGTTCGGCCTGTACCGGGGCCTCGTGCCGCAGCTCATCGGTGTCGCCCCGGAGAAAGCCATCAAGCTAACGGTGACTACCCTCTTGATATATCATACTATAACCCCATGGTAATAAAATATCATACTATAACCCCATGGTAATAAAATATCATACTATAACCCTATGGTAATAATAAATCATACTATAAACCCTATGGTAATAATATATCATACTATAACCCTATGGTAATAATATGTCATACTATAACCCTATGGTAATAATAAATCATACTATAACCCTATGGTAATAATATATCATACTATAACCCTATGGTAATAATATGTCATAATATAACCCTATGGTAATAATAAATCATACTATAACCCTATGGTAATAATATATCATGCTATAACCCTATGGTAATAATATATCATACTATAACCCTATGGTAATAATATATCATGCTATAACCCTATGGTAATAATATATCATACTATAACCCTATGGTAATAATATATTATACTATAACCCTATGGTAAGAATGGTCAGGCAGTATAATGATTTGGCTAAATGTCACGGTAACCTTGATATCTTTGAACCTAGACTCAGGGGATTTGTCAAATGTGTGAAGGATATCCTATTTGGCAATGGCTAATTATCATTATTTGTAATTTCAATTGTGTTTTCAATAGCCAAAGCTATGCACATTAATATGGTTTTGCTGAGTGCACGTTGCTATTTAGATTGCAATTCAGATTAGATTTAGGTTCTACTTGTACGATTTAGCTAATATGTACTGTAACGATTGTAATTTGTTTTGTGCATAAATAAATAAATAAATAAAACTTAGCGACTTAGTTCTGCCCCTGGCATCGCTGAAGTTCATGGGCGACGATAACCACTCACCATCAGGTGGGCCATACGCTCAGCTGCTTACTAGGGCAATAAAGATAAAAAATATATAGTTGTGGAGCGCGTTCCTCATTCTAAAACTAACCAAACTACGAGCCTGGCCCAAGACGGCGGCTGCGTGCATCGCGTGATGACTGTGGATGACCCTTAATTTGCCACCGATTAACTATGACTTCAAACCATAAAAATAAAGAATTTTGTCCTTTTCGTATACTCCGCGCGCGAGCTCCGATGATTCGGGGGCTGAGGAAGCGGGCGGGCGTGCACCGCGCCCGACCGTCGCTTCATACCCCGCACTCTCCCAGTACTAGTGTTGACATTAACGTGAGAGTACGCTTGCCGACTCGTTGTTTTTAATTTTGCGATAGCAGTGCTAATTACGTGTGATTTCTAATATAAATAGTCTTACACTTATAAGTCTTTTTGTTTGCACAAATAGCTAATTAATTTGATAAAAAAGGAATGGCGAGCACTAGCATAATAAACATGTCTTAGCATTAGAGGAACATTACTGGCAAAAGGATGGCTTAATGGAGTATGTTGTCGAATCATTTATTATTGAAGTATGTGAGGAGAGTGACATCAAGAGAAGAGTACATCAAATTCTTCAACTACTGATTAATCGGCTTGCGAGAGTAATTAATAAGATTTCACGTTCATTTTGTTCAATAAAAATCAGTTCATTAAATTAAATTCATACGTGATCAATTGCTTTTTTCATTTATTTCAAGTACATAATACCCTCTTAAAATTATTTTATAATTTACACTCGCACGGAGGCTTGAGATATTGTGTTAGTATCGATAGCGCAATATCGACTAATAACAACTCTAGCTCATTACGTCAACATTCCTTAAAAATCCTCGGAGCTCGCGCGCGGACAGTATGTGTCAATGTTATACTATTGGTATACTTTTGACAAAATTCTTGGCCACTATTATAGACATTTTTTTCTAAAATACTAATAATCTATATATCTATATAACCGAATCTTTTAACCTAATTTACACCGATCTTAACACATCCAGATTATTTTCAATATCTGCACACATCAAGGACCGATGAAAATACATTAATATTCCTCTATATATAACTTCTTCAGGGACGATTTTTTTAAAGTACCAACATGAAGTTAGTTGATCATTGTAATGTGTAGTGTCCAAATTGTAATTTGTTCAATTTAATTTGAAAAAAATTCAATAAGAAAATAATACATAAAACAAAACATAGTGAATATTAATTTAAAAAAAACGGGCCATACATATGTGACGTTTAATTAAATATATAAATAATAAAAAAGGAAAATAATGTTACAGATATGGTTCTGAAGAGGTCAAGTCAAAATAATCCTTATGAGATTATGAATTTTTCATTCGGTTCTGCTCTTAGATCAAATTGTTTATTTACTTACAAATGTTATATTGGTAACAGGTCAACGATTTAGTTCGCGATAAATTCATGGACAAAAAAGGAAACCTATCATTGTACGCTGAGATCATCGCCGGCGCATGTGTGAGTGTTATTTACAAATTAAAAATATAATAATTTAGTTTTAAATCTGTGGAACCACTCACCATCAGGTGGGCTGTATGCTCTCCTCTGCATACAAGGACAATAAAAAAATAATTTAATTTCAATAAACTAAAAATTTCAAATTTTTGACCTTTGCTTGTGAATAATTTAGCTGAGACTATGTTATTATATCGCAGGCGGGCGGTTCTCAAGTGGTGTTCACGAATCCCCTGGAAATTGTCAAAATTCGTCTTCAAGTCGCCGGCGAGATAGCCGGGGGGACCAAAGTGAAGGCCTGGTCCGTCGTCAAGGACCTCGGGCTCTTCGGACTGTACAAGGGGGCGAAGGCCTGCCTCCTCCGCGACGTGCCCTTCAGCGCCATATACTTCCCGGCCTATGCTCATGTTAAGGTAAGGTTCTGTATCTATAAATAGACGGATAATGGTATTTTTTTTAAATACTTGTTTTGTATATAATTTGAATAACATCAAGAGAAAATGAACTTTAAGGCTTCAGCAATTACGGTCGATTCTCAATTATACAGTAACAAAATTATGTTGATCCTCTGTTGGATACGGCATGGATATGGAAAGAAATAAACTGCCCTTGCTTAATAATATAATCTCGATCTGAAGATTCTAAAAAGGAAATAGAAATTAGGCTGTTCCACCATCAAACACGTAATAATAAATAGTCGAGACTCTTTACTTTTTTCATTGTTTAGTTTTTTGAACCATTGCAACACTGTCAATGGTATTTTTTGATTAAAATATTTATTTTTAGTATTATTTCCTATTACATGTTAAATATTCTGCTAACGATCAAGTGTGGTAGCGAATATTTTAAACATATAATGAAAATCGTATTTGTGTGGGTGTGTGTGTGTTGTGTTAAAAATATCTCGTCGCCAAATCGAAAACTTTATTAAATTGTGTTTTTTTATAATTAGTAAATCACAACGAACGGTAATGCTAATTTTACGGTTAATTATTGTATTGTTACGCGGGTAAAAGTAACGCCATCTATCGTCGAACTACTTCAGTGCGCCGCGTAGGGTACCGGTGACCGGCATGGCAGTCAAGGAGTTAACTGCTTTAAGTGTTGAATAGAGTTTTAATTTGTACTCGGGTGAAAATTTTATTTATCCCGAACCTCAGCGCGTAACGGTATTTACGATTCGAATACCTCCGTAATACATAGACGGTAAAGTCTAATTTCGTCTGCGATTCGCGAACGCCGAACCTGATAATTGTGATGAAACCTGTAGCGTGCAGCATTTGGTCGCACTCGGGCGTCATCGGATGCGATCGGAGTTCCCGAACGCGCACGTGTCCCGTGACGTCATGAAACGAGATTCGCGCGCGTCGATTTAAGTTGATTGTAAAACGTATTATAATTTTAGTTTTAATTTGTGTCTTGTAGTGCCTAGCGATTTGTTTACTCTTTTTACTTTATAATAGAACATTGTACACATATTATATTATTATATTGTTAAAATTGGTGTGTTTGACTTTTATGTGTTCGGAGCATAATATCCCGAGAATACAAATAACAACCACGAACGTTTGGTCGCAGGCTAAGTTCGCGGACGAGAACGGCTACAACCACCCCCTGACGCTGCTGGCGGCGGGCGCCATCGCCGGCATCCCCGCCGCCTCGCTGGTCACCCCCGCTGACGTCATCAAAACCAGATTACAGGTACGCTATATCAATACACAACACTTGGACAGACTGCTTGGATATTATCTGTGTGCTTATGCCCTAAACACGTCTTTTTCACACGTTTTCAAAGATAACATTTCTCAAAGAATTAATGGAACGCTTTGAAGATGTCTATAATTGCAATTGAATTTCGATAGTTAAGCTAATTTTAGATGTACATATTGAGAATAATTAACCGAGCAATAAAATAGGAATTATCTTGCACGATTTAAACCAGTTTTTATATTTCATGGAGGAATGAAATGAAATATTGTACGTACTTAACAAATGTTCACGATTGACTTCCACGGTAAAGGAATAACATCGTGTAATCAAAATCAAACCCGCAAAATTATAATTTGAAAATGATAATTATAATTTGAGGACCTATTGTGAGACGTCCTACCACCAGTGATTACGCAAATTATCATTTTGCGGGTTTAATTTTTGTTGATATATGATATTTGACTACTGTTGTCTGTACATCGCAGGTGGTGGCGCGGTCCGGACAGACAACTTACAACGGAGTTATAGACGCGACCAGGAAGATATACGCAGAGGAAGGCGCCAGAGCTTTCTGGAAGGGCGCTATCGGTGAGCTTTATGATTATACCCACTCTTGTTTACGATTCTACATAAACTAGTCGTTAGGGCTTACTCGCATCGTGAAGATAAATTGTCGATGTAGTTCCATGTGAAAATGCGAGGTTGTTTCGAGATAAAGATAGCCCATGTTATCACTGTCCTAACTTAACACTATCATTTAAAAAAAGTCGAAAAACAAACACTTTCGCATTCATCATATTCATATTAACACAGAATGTATGTATGTACTCAGGACTTATAAAGGTTTATGTGCACGTTAGCATTCTTAAAACGTATAGTGCTGGGGCTACATTAGCGGGTTGCGGCGAATATTCGTGCTATCGCGATGAGTGTGGCCGAGTGGATCGTTGCAACGCGTAGTATTCCAGCGAAGACTTTTCCTACCTATGTTGATGATAGCCTTGAGAGAGTCTATTTCAGCTTCTCCTTGACATGTAGTTGAGCTCACGGGGCTCAAATCGGGTGTGTTACTAACACTGGCCATAGCAAGAGCCGTGCTTCGCAGAATCTACGACTGGATCGGAAATGCGACCCACGTAGAAGATCCGGCGAGAAACTCAGTGGGCTGTGTCTATGGGTTAATTTACTCGTCGAGCCCCTCGCGGTGACCGGTGCTTGTGGTACCTAAAAGCACCGTTAATGGATCGGGAGGGTCCGTAATGACATGTTTTGGGCGACGTCGACTGTATACCATTCGGTCCACCGGATCGGGTATGTAATTACCGGCGGCCACTACAAGAGGGCTTTCATGTCGTGCCGCCTTCTCAAAGTGAGGGCGAAGACTTGTCGGTAAACTGGCGCATACCAAAGAGATTTATCGCGACAATATTCGCTTTGATCGCTATACCTACGTCGCTTCAGTGTCGACCAGACTTTGATGCGATACGAACGTGCTTGTTTTCTTGTACACCATGGAGTGGAGTAACAAAAAAGTGTTGGGATTCATTCAATCGTATGAAATAGAGAGTGTTATATGTAGCAGACCGCAACACAACCCGGCACGATGTATCGCATCAACGCGGCACGAATCTTCGCCCGCTAATGTAGCCCCAGCACAAATGCCTCACACGAATGTTCCGTATGCTACTAATATCGAATTAAAGCAATTAATTGTGTTTGTTAAATGAACAGCTCGCGTGTTCCGCTCGTCGCCGCAGTTCGGCGTCACGCTGGTCACGTATGAAATATTACAGCGACTCTTCTACGTCGACTTCGGAGGGTCGTGAGTATCAAACATAGGTCTTAAATATCGGAGCTTACATTGCAAGTGGCCTGCAAGTGGCGTTTGGAATAGGATGAGAGGAGCTGTCATATAAAATGAAATTTTCACTAACTACCAGAGCCCATAGACATCAGCAGCGTAAATAAGCCCCTATCCACCGACCAGTAGACATGAGTTCTAAATCTCAGTTTTATAGTGGAACAGCTATTCTCAAAACCCCTAACGAGTAAGCAGGATGATGCAATACTTTCCCGCGCGAGGCTAAAAATTCGTAAGCACGAAAATTGTGATTTTTCTTGCGATTTTCATTTTTAAAATTACACAATGATAATTATATTAATTTATCGTGGAAATCGTTCGTAAATGTGTTTTAAGTTAGAAAAAATTGTAACCTGCGGGTTTTGAACACTGGTGCAATCGCATCGCTCGATACGATTGTACCGGACGTCTTATCTTTTAGGCCACGACGCCTTCAAATTCGAATCGAGATTTTCGAAATGTATGGCGGTTCAGGTTAGGTTGGCCGCACTAGGGTCAGTGGAAACTAACGCTTCACTCGGTTTCTAGTCGTCCAACGGGCTCGGAGCTCCACGTGGCGACCCCCATCGAGGAATCGATAAAGAAGCCGCACCACATCGGCGGCTACCAAGTGGCCCTACCGGTACTGACAGGACTCGAAACCAAATTCGGAATCTCCCTGCCGAGGTTCTCGTATCCGAAACCAGCGCAGCAATGAGTGAGCACTAGCCGAATAATCGATTAGAAACATTCATATATATTTTTTTCTAAATATCGATTCTGATAATCGATTAGGTATGACAAAACTATAATACTATATCGATTATGAAAATCGATTCTGATAATCGGTTAGGTTTAACAAAACTATAACGCTATATCGATTGTGGAATCAGAAACGTGTCAGTGAGAATGTTGTTCGATTATAATATCGACTATTGTGTAATTGAAATTGTATATCATTGTAATAGTGAAGTTCGTCATCCTCGTATCGATATTGGGATGTTCAATTGAGATTCGGTGTTTACTTTCAGATTTGTATATTGTTAACGGTTTAATCAGTTTTAAGAGTGACCAAACTGTATTTAAAAAAAACTTGCTTTGATAACACGCTCGCGTACGATAAAATGTTTATCGATATCGATAAATTTTAACGGAATTTGGCCAAATGTGATGTTGAAAATATATAATCATATTTACAAATGCCTAGCTTACCTGCGATATCGATTTTTGTATAAACGATTCGATAAGACGATATTGCACTTCGATAGTAAGGTAGATAGATAGAAATAAAATAACAAAAAAAAAACAATAGTGTAATATAATCGAGTAAAAAAAATCGACATTTTGAATATTTAGATAGAATAAAAAAAAACGAGTCATGGCCAGTCAAACTGCCCTCGAGATTATTATTCATGTTCTTTGAAGACATTTTAATGATTTATTGAATTTTTTTTTTTTTTTAATATTATTACATTTAGAAATCCTTTATTTTAGGTTTTAAGAGCAAAGTTCCGTGTATTAATGTGCCGCTATTGAGTTTGAGCTATTATTTGAGTTGAGAATTCTATACGAATTAATTAATTAATGTAAGGCCTATTGATTTTTTTTTTTCATAATTACTGACAGATTATGTTAATAAAAGATGGTGCATATAAAACCTATTTAAAGGGAAGCCGGTGGCAAAATTAAACAAAGAATTCCCAACGAAATATATATTAAAAAATACCGTCAGATGTGTTAACACATTTTGCTAAATTACCGTTTTAGTTTTGATTTATAATACCTTTAAAGCTCTCAACTATAGTAATCAATATTAAAATAACTTTTCATCAAAAATCAATCATGCCTTTAAAAATAATATTTCTAGTATTTTTAATAATCTTCATCAATCACGCACGAGCTAGTGCTTAATCCCACAAAGTAATTTATCAAGAATATCTTACATATACGAAAATTGCCAATATAATTGCTAATCTCTCGATCGAGGGCCATGTATAGTTTTGGAAATGTTGATTGTCTTTTATATCTGTAGATAGGAAGGAAAATATAGAAAAATATAACATAAGTCAACAACTGAACGGTGGTTCTGGAATCGGGTGGTCTAATCACAGATATTAATTAAAAATGGTATCACCAATACTTTTAAAATAAAAAATTTATAATTAAAATGAAAAAATAAAATAAAATATTAGTAAAAATTTTCTTTTCATAAAATGCCCCAAAGTTGAACAAGTAACTTTGAATGGTTAAGTTAAATAAAATAACTTTAAATTAATACTAAAGCTGGGATCGCACGCCATATTTGTGATTAGCTAGCAAGCGAAATATTAGTTATATATACTTTTTTATAATATGTAAAGTTTCACACACTGGCAAGATGAAACTTGGTGAAACAAAAAAAAAAGCTATGAATAAGTAATTTATCACTGTTATTCTTATAAAATCGATGACATTTTAAGCTTCTTATATTAGCTCGTAAACGAAAATGATTTTTTTTTTAAAGCACTGCATCTCCGCCCTTTTAACAGGCCGATATAATCGTATCAAAGTGAACCAATAAAGTAAATTAAAACTTTTTGAAGAAAATGTACGCTGCGTAACAACGATGTATGACAACGTTGTGAAATATAATTATTAACTATGAAAGTGATAGTGAACCGATGTGACTATTTATTGATATTTTTGTGTTATAAATAAAATCGAACAAAATATTTTATTGTTTTATTTTCTCACTGTTATATATATAATTTACAAAAGTCCGCTGAAACGGAGCCAATAAAGGTAGCGCCATAGTAGCAAACGGAGGAGACCAAAATGCCAATACAACTACTCTATGGCAAACCAGAGGGCCGCAGAAGTCATGGCAGACCCAAACTCCGATGGTTGGATGGTGTGGAGCGCGACCTTAAAGTTATCGGTGTCAGAAACTGGAAGGAGAAAGCTCTGAACAGAGCAGTCTGGAGAGACATACTGGACCAGGCTAAGGCCCACCCTGGGCTGTAAGGCCTAAGATGATGATGATTAGTAAAGATCACCATCTCAATGTATTAAAAAGTGCCCTCTGAAAAGGAGACAATTAAGGTGGCGCCACAGTAGCAAGTGTAGCAAGGTACCTTATGTACACTTCACTTTAATCCAGCACACTTGATTTTCTTTAAAATTGCTATATTCTTATGAATATTAAAAAAAATATCTAATATTTAAAATAAAAAAGACATGCCCGCTGAGTTTCTTGCCAGTTCTCAGGACGGAGGCGAGTTTTAGTGAATTGGCGGTAGTTCTTTTTGACGTTCAACAAGTATGTACTTTCATTTATGTTGAATAATTTTTTTTTTTATTTGATTTGATTTCATTAAAGTCATTTCCACTAGCACTCCCGACATAGTCCTACACTAGCACTATGTCAGTAAGTCTTCCAACAATAACTTGTTGTTTACAAGTGGAACTTTTTCAACTTGTCCCAACTTGTCTGACCTCTAACCTCCATATCCCCATAATGTAGTTCATAGTGGGTAACTGAAGTGTTGCAAGCAAACAATGTTGGTTGTTGGTTAATCTATTAGCGCCTAAATACAAGCGCTTCAAGTGGAAATCAACTCATGATTCCGAGCAATGAATATTGTGAAAGCTGATTTTCAGTACAGACTAATTTCCATTTAGAGCTATAGCAATATCACAATAGCAATAGTTTAAATTGTAAACAAATAGCCCTGATTGTACCTGATATTAAGTAGTTATCAAAGCCTATATGCAACACAATAAAAATGCCACCAAAATTAATCTTAAAATTTATAATCTGATAGCATTTGCAAGGGCAGTGAAAACTTTGTTACACAATGCTATTTTCTTTCGCAGGCTAATGCTGTACGGCAGTATTAGGGAGAATAGTGCTAGATGTCATTTGTTGCCCACAAAAGTAGCTGAGTCTATAGCTGACTATTGTAAAAGGTTATAGGCACACTGGTAGCAAAGCCGGTAGGCGGCGGCTTGGCTCTGCCCCTCGCATTGCTGACGTACTTGAGCGACGGTAACCACTCACCGTCAGTATGCTCGTCAGCCTACTAGGACAACAAAAACGTTCTGCGGATTCCGATGGCCGATGATGAGATTTTGTAAAGTTGGTGACAAAACCATTTATAAGTAATCTGTGAGCTTAGTGCGGGTTTTTTAACGTTCTCCATAGCGTAAAATTATCAAAAACTCAAAGTATGGAGTTGAACGTGTGCCTATGTTTGCCGCTAGGGGCGCAGTTCCAACTGCATGCGAAAAGTTAACTTTTACGCTATCGAGAACGTTAAAAAAAACTCGCACTGAGCACACTGGAGACTTGCCGTTTACATAACATGTATTGCCTAGTTTTCCGAAAGGTCTTGTTTAAAGGGAAGTAAGGTAAAAAAAGAGCATTCCGGTTCCGGTTATCGAACAGTTTAGACGTACGTCAACGATCTCCGTAAATATTTATCGAACTCTTTGCAAAAACCAGTGCATTCAACCGTATTTCTATCTAATAGTGTTGAAGAAAACACAAACAAAAGGAATTAATATAAAAAGTCAGTGAAAACCAACGTTTTGTGAAAAAGTATACAACAAATACAATTAAACTATAACCTAAAAACTATTAAGTCATTGAAGTGAAGTGAGCAACATATTACAATCACAACAAAAACTGACACAACAAGTGACATTCACAACAGGGCTACCAACCAAAATACAGTGATCACTAAACGCGATTCAGTGTTGCCAAACAAAACACAGTGTTCCCAAAAAAAAAAACAACCATAAAATGGAGGAAAAAAATATGGAAAAATTAATAGAAATACTAGATAAGAAACTCAACAATCAAACACTTGTTATTACAACTTCTGTAACGAAAAATGTAATGGAAGCGCTTGATGAAAAGATGAAACTTATCATGACGGAAAATAGTATACTCAAAGCCAAAATTTCTGAACTAGAAACGGAAGTGAAGTTTTTGAAAGATGAAAAACGGAAAAACAATCTAGTATTTTTTGGGATAGAAGAAATAGGAAAAACTGAATGTGAGCTTGTAGACTGCATAAAAGATCTCATAGTGGACTCGGGAACACAGCTGGATAGTAATGAAATCAGTAAAATATACAGAATTGGAAAACAGGTCAACAACAAAAACCGCCCAGTCGTAGTCACTATTACAACACTATGGAAAAAGCACTTGATATTGCGAAATAAGTCAAATCTTCCGCAAGGAACATATATCAAAGAAGACTATACCAAAGAAGTGCTAGAAAAACGCAAGCAACTGCAGATACAAGTAGAAGAAGAAAAGAAGAAAGGAAATGTTGCGTTCATAAAATATGATAAATTAGTAATAAAGAAAACCAGAGACAACAACACAGAAAAACGAAAAAGAGAAGAGTCCGGCTCGCCAAACTCTTCAAATCAAAAGAAAACTGCTGTACTCAAGACACAAAGCAACACAGGGACCAAAACTACAGGAAAAGATATACTAAGACCTAATATCCTTAACTATGTTGAAAGAGGAAGATCTGCTTCACTATCGGAACTACCAAAAAACTTGTAAATAGCACCGACACCCGGAACCAAAATAACACAACATCNGCCGTAGCAGGAGGTTTATGGACAAGAACTGCCAAAGACAGAGAGGAATGGAAAAGGTTGGAGGAGGCCTTTGTCAATAAATGACATACAGACGGGGTTATCGATGTTAAATAGTTAAGGATATAGATAAGACTTTGATATATAAAATACATAAAAATAAAATTGTTAACAAAAAGAAATTAAGATATGTACATGAAATACTGTCTGAATAAAGGCTATTATTATAAGGTAAAAAAGAAATGAATGTTGCCAAAATTTCTTTATTTTAACTGTTAAAATTTCTGGTATGAAATGTTTATTTCAAACAAAACCAAATTGCGTTAGGATCTATAAAAAATTTCAACTGATTCCAATAAAAACTATGCATCACCTGTGATTTAACAATACAATTTTAGATTCGACATTTCATTAATTGTTGTTACGTGTTACAAAAGTGATTTGTATAATACATAATTTTAATAAATTTCTTATTTGGTAAATTTTTATTCAATTACAATTTTTAGTAAATCTCATTATTTTGAATTTGAGCGAAATAAATATTTTCTTGTTCTCTCCATACATATTTGTAATCGTAAACCAGTTTTTCTATTAGTCCTTTTCGCATGCCATTTAGTAGATCAATCACGTCTTAAAACATCACTTAACATTTATCATATTTCATTACTGCACCGTTATAGGTTATAATTTTGGATTAAAAAAGATAAGGCAGTTTATCCATTTACTTTATATATATTTTATATATGTTACATGTGTAAAAATATATCAACTCGTACTGACGAATAATGTAGATCGAGCATTAGAAGAGTCAACTTAAAAAGCGATATATTCTGTCTTAAAAAAGACGTACATACAATTTTTTTATTTATTTTTTTATTGCTTAGATGGGTGGACGAGCTCACAGCCCACCTGGTGTTAAATGGTTACTGGAGCCCATAGACATCTACAACGTAAATGCGCCACCCACCTTGAGATAAGTTCTAAGGTCTCAGTATAGTTACAACGGCTGCCCCACCTTTCAAACCGAAACGCATTACTGCTTCACGGCTGAAATAGGCAGGGCGGTGGTACCTACCCGCGCGGACTCACAAGAGGTCCTACCACCAGTACCACAAATTGATTAATGATGACATAGACAACGCTTTCCAGAATCTCTTACCAACGCTCGACTTGCATGACTTTTCGGTGCAAGCTATAGTTTCTGTTGACAGACACGTCATTGCCAATTTATTAAATAATGTTTAAATGTATATATATACATCCTTTAAAATGTTCATATTTACATACAACCTATAATCGATCTAGATATTTTAAGACAAACACGGTAAATAATAATGCGTTTAACATTTTCATAGGAAATATATAATATAATCAGACTATACCATCGACCGATTGTGTACTAAGTGACATAATTCTAAATTGCTGAGCTCAATTGTCTTATAGACCATAGATGTATCTATTACTTTAACAATATTGCTTCTTTTAATTTATTAATAAAATACTGAAGTTTTTAAATCGAGCATAACTAGAATAATACAATCTCTTTGTCGTGACCGGATATTTATACCCTTATTATATCTTTACTTCGAAATTGACAAGGTTTGGATTTGAGGAAATCAAACCATGTTTGAAAGCGTCTAGCAAATTAGCAACAGAACAAAATATAGTTAAATTTAAATTTAAAAGTCTGACGATAAATATGAGTAAACTTGCTTTGGAAATACAGCTTCGTTACATATTTATTAGAATAACTGCAAGTAAAATGTGTTCTTAATCTGATGTCATATTTTGCTATAATGCACTCTCTGTCTATCATAATGTTTAGGTCTATTAATTTTATCTTCTGAATAAATTTACTTTCATCAGTCGCCTGTTTTACGGTTAACGATCGAACTGAGCGATTCTTTTCACTTTCGGTCTTGCCAACTGTTTTCGGTGAGGTACCTATAGTGGATTTGGGACGTCGTCAGAAATTTATGTAAGTCTGAATAGGCAAAATAATTTTATTTTAATTAAGATTTGTATTTACACTAATAGTGGACTTCGTTTTAACTTTATTTATTGCTGTAAATGGGCTATAAATGCGCTCTCGGACCGCTTGCTGTTGAGTGAGGTCGAAATCGCTATTGTATTAAGCGATTGTCGATGTAGGCAGAATGTCGCCTACCCTCACGGGCTCACAATATACCATATCACTAATAATTACACCAAATTTATTAAAATTGATTTCTTCGTTCAACACTCGAAATACGACGGCACGACTTCAGAATAAGCTATGTTGTATACCAACAGTAAAAAATTTAATCATTATTAAATTTCATTACTTTTTTTATATTTAAATACCTTATTTTATATAAAAAGCAATTGGCCATTTTGAAAACCCAATACGTTATAATAATATTCGAAAGCACTTTTGACAATTCAAGCGACAGAACAATACGTTCCGATTATCATTTTGAGAATCTATAAAACAGTTAAAATAATTTAACAATTACTATCAGTGTATAATTAAAAAAAACTATAATATATAAATAATAATAAACTACAATAACATTACACTATTTATCGTCTAATTGTGTCCACTGTTTTTTTGGTTTTCATTGTATATTCATTCGAGTCTCTGAGTTAAAACTTGTGATGTTTACGTAAATCTAATATTATTATAGCGTTTGAAAATTTTGTTATACGTTTGATAGGTACGATTGAAGAGGTTTCTTTTTTAATTTATTCTTAATTTATCTTCATAGAATAAATTAAAAAATTTGCAATTTCCCGCTAAAATGCTATGACGTTTAACATCGACAATATTCTGTCATTCTACAAAAAAAAAAATGCTTTTTGTTAAGGCATCGTTTCTTAACTCGTTAGAGCAATTGGTAATAAGGACATGAATATTCAATGTCGAATTTGAGTGCAATTAATTTTGAACGAAACACTTGTTTAGTTTTGTTTGGAAAGCTATTTTTTGTACTGGCTGGTTACTGAATTCGCAAGAATTAGACACTGAAAGATAAACGCAATCATCTGGAAATTAAATTAAATCATTTAAAATCATTTAGGCAAGCCAAAAATTTATATCTACCGCCGAGATAATATGAAATTATCTTCAACACATCTGCGATTGCCTCTGCCGACTATTTTGTCCGCGAAAAAAATGTATTTGTTGATTATTAATCTGTGCCTATTTTGATATGATTTAATTCATTTAAGAGTATATAAATTAAGCCGTTAGTTTTGAAAAATAAATTAATTTTAGACGGGTAGACGAGCTCACCTTGTATTAAATTAATATCGGAGCAATTCAACGCGGTTGAATTGTGTGCGATAAAAGCATGTCGTTTGAATATCACACAATCACGTTACGAACATCGATGGGAACAGTCTTATGTTAAGCTATTTGCAACGTATCTTAGTACAACTTGAAGAAAAACAAAAGAAAGACGAATAATAAAACAAGGCTGCAATCGCATAGGGCCGACTCAAAGAATTACTGTTTTAAAGAAGTGTCTCGAATAATTTGGCCGTCTGTAGTACAAAAACGTGATGTTCGGTCGTTTTATGAATTATATGTTTCCGAGTTTTCTCGCATTATTCGAAATTAAATACGTGTAGAATAAATATCAAATAGTCACAAAAAAGTTACGTTTTGAATGTACCTAGTTAGGTAGGTAATTTTAAAATTCGAGGACAGAAAAAATCATACTATTTATTAAGCTATTGGCTGGCTTAACTTCATATTATTATGTAAGTTGTGTCTTCGTACTTAACAATTTAAAAAAAAAAAAGAGTTGTTTGCTTCTCTTTCTTGCGTAAGTAAATAAGCAGTATGGAAATTGGCGATGAACAGATTTAATGTCATACTAAAAATGAAATATCGATGATACCGGAAAAGTTTTGTTTAGAAAATGTTTCGTTAATTTTCTCATTTTCGAACAGCTATTTTAAAATCGTTTTTTTAATGAAACATGAAACTCGTTGCGTTAAAAAAAAACTTTCCATGTCTATTCGATATGGGTTGCGATTATGGACGGTCGAGGTAAGGAGTACCGTCTCTGTTATGAAAAAGGGTCCGTTAAAATCTGCTAAATAAGGGTGGCCCTACAGTAGCAACCGGGAAAATTAAAAAAAAGGCGCTGAAAGTTGTTAGAATGAGATAGAAAAATAAAAAAAGGACGAAAGAACTGTCAGCACTACAAAATCACAAAAAGTATTTTATTTAAAGCTGTCACACACTGTCACTAACTACTCTAGTCATTATTACACTATTAAATTTCCTAACTCAGCATACTTCAATCAGTTAAGAACCGCTCAATTCATACCATACCCTGTGACTATGCTAGCGCCATTCTGGAGGATTTTTGAACTATTATTTAGTGCTGAAAGTGGGACACTTTTTCAAGTTTCTCCCATACAAGACGGTTCTCCTTACCTCTACCCTCCATAGTTTCGATCAATCGGTATTAAAACAAAGATGGCGACACCCACCTTCATCAGCTGTTCATAAAACACGGGCTATAACTGAAATTCTAGTAATAAATTCCAACGAATTACTAGAACTTCTTAGATAAATTTATTGATAATTTGCTGTAAATCATCAATTTTCTATTGACTTAAATAAAATATACTTTATTGTTGTTTAAAAATGTACGTCACATTTCATTTTTTCTGACATTTAAAACATAAACAAAGAAACGTTCAATCAAATCACGCCGAGTCAAAAGTAAATATACAATTAACAATCACAAACTTTATTTAATATTCAAAATCATAAGTCCGCCCTTTCACGGCGGTTCTTAAAATACATTTCAAAACGTATATATGCGGACACGGGTGTTATGTAACCAAAACAATAATAATATTATGAAATATCGCAACTCGTTTGTACTACGAGTGAACTATTCGCTAGACCTCCCCGAAGTTAGTGTGCATTGTCTCTTTAGCGTGTTTCTGCGCCTCCGCCTGCCCGGTCAGGAACTTGTCACAAATCATACATTTCAGCGTGAACTTGTTAAGGTCAGTGAACTGTCTCGAGGATTTCGCTTCGTGAGCTAGCTGCTCCGCCTCCCGGTAAACCTCCATATCCTCGGCCGGGAATATCGTTTGAAGTCCGCCCTGATTAAATAGATTTTTATATCAGTATGCTTAGTGCGAGCTTTTTAATGTTCTCGATAGCGTAAAAGTTAGCCCAATTTTATATGCAGTTGGAACAGCGCTCCTAGCGGCAAATGTAGGCAAACGATCCCATTCCATACAAACATGAGCTAACTTTTACGCTATCGAGCACGTTAAAAAATCGCACTAAGCACACAGATGTCTGTGTATTCCTTTTCTGAATTTAATATCCATTTTGATGCGTAGGAAGTGTTAGTGAAACTATAGACACCACAATCGAATGCATCCCAAGATGTACTTTATACTTTGAGACATAAGATCGAAGTTCCTGTTACATTGAAATAACAGCGAAGTCGCTTTCCGTAGCACAGTTAACACAATCAGCTGTACGATATACAGCGTGGTATCTAGTCGACTCGTGATATTTTCACTGCGGCGGCAAAATATGCATGTTTAGTTGTACAAGTCCGAACAAAGATTTCTTGAAAAAAAAAATTGTTGATCATAGATTGGTACCACAAAAGAAAAAAAACTTACAGTACAGAAGGTAAGTCCTTACACCTGTCCCTCGTCAACTCAAAAATTGATGGACCATAATTGAAATTTTTATCCTATTTCTACTAACTAATAGTGCTATTCTAGCCTCAAAACATTAACCGTGGATATCTTCATAGCCATGGGGCTCCGCGTGGGGATGGTGCAGGGTGTAAGCCCTTGCCCCCTCCCTCTCCCCACCCCCACCCAGACCCAAAAATCGACGGACCATAAAAGAAAGTGTAACCACGATTCTTATCGAAATTGTCAACTTTTACTAATTTGGTGATGTGTCCTTTGATAGTGTTTTTCTCTCTTTCTTTTCTTTAACAGCATTACGTCACAAACATAATGCCCAATTTTTTTATTATTCCGCAATGAAGGACCAATTTTTTTTTTTTGCCCTTGTAGGCAGACGAGCATACGGCCCACCTGATGGTGAGTGGTTACCGTCGCCCATGGACTTCAGCAATGCCAGGGGCAGAGCCAAGCCGCTGCCTACCGCAATACCTACCTACCTAAGCAATCTATGTGAGTATTTTCCTGCTATGTCCGCGATAAAGTATTCGAATGCACTCTAAATAAATATCAAATTATCTTTAAATAAATAGGCCAATACAAGATAATTAAGTACGAGTCTGTCCTAAATTTTTTTCCAGTAGCTTTTGATTTTTTTCCCCTACCTATTTACTGGTAGCTTAAAGGGATTATTCCAGCTATGTTGTAACTGGTAGGTGAGCTCACGGGCTCAACCTGAAAGAATATGCTAACACTGAATCAACCACTGGATCGGAGTCACGACCCACTGAGAAGATCCGGCGAAAGACTCAGTGGGCTGTGTCTATGGGTTCCTGCTTCCAACTTCCAAATCTGTCTAAACCTTTTTCTATCAGTGATTATGTTGGTATTCCGCAAAAAAAAAAAAAAAACAATAGTAATGGTAATGCTAGTGTTCATTATTATTTCATACAAATATGATTTGACTTACGTCGGATTGTTCTAAATAGAGTGGATCGTAATGAACTCCATCAAAGAGCAGAAAGACGCGCTGCCCATAATTCTTATCTTCGCCGAATCTGTTGATGATCGCATTTAGAGTGTCGACCACCGCCATTTCTAAACCGTAAAATCGAGATAAAATGGCTACCTGGAAACAAGAGCAGTGAATTCGTTATAAATAATAGGGCAAGCTCCAAATACACGTTTTGTTTGTTTGTCCGCACTAATATCGAAAATTGCGCCACCCATCCTGGAAAGATTTTCATTCGCAAATAGAGAGCTTCCTAAATGTAAATAAGTAAAATATAAGTCTATTAAATTCGGAGACTTTTATCTAAGTGCATGTGCCTCGACAGTGAACCTCACAGATATCGGCACTTATAAAGATTTTGATATGTCCCGAGGCCATTGAGACATTCAGGGCAGAATTGAACATATTGTATCATCTCATTTGCTGATAGATCTTTATATATCTATGGACTGATTAATTTAGTGTACTTCCTACATATTATAAATCGATGCGATGATGCCCACACAGGTTAATGATTGAGTGGGCTTGTCTGCCTACAAAGGCAATAAAAAAAGAAAGTAAAACTCAAATAACACAAATGGAAAAATCAACAGCAAATGTACCATATAGATAGTTCTTAAAAGTTATAAGAATGTTTCATAATGATTATTTATTTAAGTCCATAGTTCATCTGATACAAAATAAAACAAGCCGTGCAAACTCATATTCAAATTGTGTAATGATTTTAAGTAATATTTGGAATGTCTGTCAAATTATGCATCATTATTGTGAATTAATTTAAACAAATAATTACTTACTTGTTATGGCATAAGCATGTCACAATCAAATGCTTTAGCAAGTTCAATATTATCAACATGCTTTAACAAGGTCCAAATAATATGTAACCAACTTAATTATTATTTAGTATCATTCATAGTGAATAGGGTGGGTATTACATATGAATAAGTAATTTGCCGTTTAAGTCATTGATAGTTTTAAGACCCCGGGAATTGTAGTTTGGTAGCCCACAAGCCTTAAAACTCATCCATCACCAGTAAACCTTAACAAATTACTTCAATATTAAGTACATTCATATTATGCATTTCAGAAATGCAATTTCACCTTATTATTCGAAGAATAACAAGGAAATATTGATTGTGTATTAGCAATAAGTACTTTGAACTAGGCTATGAGTAATTACATGATTTTAATTTATGTTATAGTAAGGTGATATTTTAGCACTATTGCGAGCACCATGACCATAGATAGAATGAAAGTTGCAGGTAGGATATTAAGAGCATACAAATCAATGTACTCTCTTTATAGACCATTTCCATTATGTTACCACTGAAACTTGATGACTCACCCCAATAATATCCACTTACTATCGGAAACTCATTAAATGTAAAGATCATTATAAGAAGTGTTTATAATGTTAATAGCCGAGAAAGTTTTAATGGATACATTATGCCTGACTATTACCTCAATCGCTCCTCCCCAAGAGCTGGGCTGCTGTATCCAATCGCAATATTCAGCGTTTGGTTTGCCAAGCATTGCTTCATTGTATGTGTCGCGGTCACTGGCCACCTCCATAGCTATTATTTGCCTCATTAATGTATGTACTGATGTGTCTATGCTACCATTTAAAACAAAACCTGGAATGTAATTATATGTATGAAAAATTTAAAAAATATACGTTCTTTTAATTTTTCACACCTGCAATCTCCCTTTTTTATTAGGAATAGCATTAAATTTCAGATTAAATAAACAATTTCACTAATAATGTATAAGTTTTAGGAAATTCATACTGACAGATCCGTAGTCCAAGCTTTAGCTTTTTTTTTTTTTTTTTTATTGCTTAGACGGGTGGACGAGCTCACAGCTCACCTGGTGTTAAGTGGTTACTGGAGCCCATAGACATCCACAACGTAAATGCGCCACCCACCTTGAGATACAAGTTCTAAGGTCTCAAGTATAGTAACGACGGCTGTCCCACCCTTCAAACCGAAACTCATTACTGCTTCACAGCAGAAATAGGCAGGGTGGTGGTACCCACCCGCGCGGACTCACAAGAGGTCCTACCACCAGTAATTACGCAAATTATAATTTTGCAGGTTTCATTTTATTACACGATGTTATTCCTTCACCGTGGAAGTCAATCGTGAACATTTGTTGAGTATGTATTTCATTTGAAAAATTGGTACCCGCCTGCGGTATTCGAACACAGGTGCATCGCTTCAACACGAATGCACCGGACGTCTTATCCGTTAGGCCACAACGACTACAACTTTAGCTCACAAAGCACTATTTAGACTGTTGATTTTTTTATTTAAAAGATAGTAGTTATAAAATAATATTTGTCAAATATAGGAATATTCTTTTACAGTATTTCTAGTAATAGTATATTTCATTAAAATTGAAAATATACTGCCTACTATATATAGTACACATTCTATTTAAAATGTGTATGAATAAGCATACTATGACAACTCACTCAAAATAAAGCTCTATTGGACATTTCATATCATATCTAATTCCTATCCCTCTGTTTTACAATTATTTAAATAAACTTTAGGGATCACCCTTGAAGGTCATTATACTACATACAAAGAGTAATATCGATTCATAGAGTAAAGATAAGTAAGATTCTTACCTATGCTAGTGAAAAGGCATGAATTATCAGAAGGAACTACTTTTTTCATTAATATACCAGGTCGACATGATTCTATTGTTTCATGAGACTCTACTCCGTTCTGGGAAGGTCGTGTCTCGGTTTGCGTCGCATTAATCTTGGTCACAGCTTTTTCTTCCACAATCAAAGTTTCACCAGTTTTTAGTCCTAATTCACTCAATGTTTTACTATTATCACTCGTGTCTAATGCCTTAGGAGGGTACCCGCATAATATATTAACTCTTTCAATGCTAATATCGGATATGCTGGACAAAAACATCTTCAATTCGCCCACAGTACTTTCTGAGGTCAAATCTTTCAAAACTTGCTGTCCGTTTTTACTTTTAATTTTGAATACTAATGCAGACATCTTTACTTGACTCGTGTTTTTTCGTTCTATAATTTATTTGTATTTTAATTGGGTCACAAAATGCATGAGTATTTCAACAAATAAATTACGTACGAATATGTACGGTACCTCACTTTTTTCAAATGATAAAATGACAAAACAATAAAATGTTTTTGACTTTGGCAGTTACCGTGACCTTCTCGATTTGACAGTTTGTTCTTTTAGGCTGAAAGCTAAGACATCTATGGCCGAAGTCAACTCAAGATATTTCTTTTGTAAAAATAATAACATTTACTTTTAAAAAATCAAAACTCCGCTTAAACTTTTATATTTTTAAATAAGCTAATAAGTAATATAAGTAAGTGAGCGTCCGACCCCCAATCTTATTAGTCAATGAATACCATTACGTGAACTACGTTGCCTTTTTTTATTGATTGACACGATGGGGCAATAATTAGTCCCTCTGACTACTGTACCGTGGGTCATAGGTTCGATTCACAATCGGACAAACATTAGTCTGACGAATAGGTCTGTACGTGTTTAGTGTCTTATGTGTGTACCTATATCGGGTATCATCTCCGGTTCTCATAGTAAAACGAATTCAGAAAGAAGAATTCAATGAGGCCAAACGAATGTGTGTGATTTAATAAAAATATTTATATATATTGTGTTAGTACAATGGCTAACATAGGTACGAAAATTGGCTGTTTGTAATAGTGAAATATATATAATTTAATATTGAATAATGCTGAGTACAAGACTAAGTAGTCCCATAATACTCTACTTTTTTTTCTTTTCTTCCTATATATTCGCTGCTAGCCTAAGTGCTATTCCAGCGACGCCCGGACGGGTATTCTATCAAAATTCAGAATTTTCATTTTCAGTATCTCTCAGTATAAAAAAACTCATTTTAGTGTTTTTATTTTTTATTGCTTAGATGTGTGGACGAGCTCACAGCCCACCTGGTGTTAAGTGGTTACTGGAGCCCATAGACATCTACAACGTAAATGCGCCACCCACCTTGAGATATAAGTTCTAAGGTCTCAGTATAGTTACAACGGCTACCCCACCCTTCGATTTTGAAAAGAGTACATACAGTCTTAAATTTTATTAGTTCTAGATAATTTTATTAGTTCTAATTGGTTTATGTCTAAGGTTTAAATGAACATTAAAAAACAATGTAATTTAAGAAGGTAAACGCTTAATAATATAAATAATAAAACAACATTTGAATTTTCGTTGGCTTTTAATAAAATAACGTTTCTACATTACACATACGTATACCTAAATATGTTAAGATACAAAATGTTAATGTAGCTATAAGTACTTAACATTGGCTACAAGTGGATTTTTGGCACAAATAATTAATCTTCTATAAATCTGAGACTCTTGATTCGAACACATTTCACTAAAATGAAGTTATCTATTAAATCGTTACTTAATGGCGCTTACACCTAACAAAGTTCAATTATACTTAAATTTTGAGTTTGTGTAAATTTTGAGTTGTTTTATAACGTTTTGGTAGAGTAGCAACGGTTTAGTAGACTGAAATTTTGCAATTTAAGATACTGATACTTAAGTAGGAATAAGCACAATTAAGGTTCGTTTTGATGGTCGATCCTCAGATTCGTATTAAGGCAAAATATTATATTAAACTATCGACTATCATTTAAATTAAGTACCTAAATTAATTAATATGATGAACCATCCAGACTAACTTAATGGAAGAAGTGAATTAGGTTAAGTAAATCAGTAATGTAATCCAAATTGCATTTATGGAAGGCATTGTTGGAAATTCTGTCTTATTCTCTGGCAAAACCATTTTTGTTTAAGGCAAAACACCCAATAAAATTTTGTACATAACAATTCCTGGACATAATTGTTAAAATACTTATATTAAATCTATGAAAGAATTTTGATCGATGCAATAAGAGCGATCAAAATTAATTAGGTAGGTACCTATTATGATAAAAATATACAAAATGGCGCGCTGTTTACAATATTAGGTACGTACTTGTAACAAGCATTCTTCTTAATTTTAATTTTTTATCATTTTGTAAATAAACTCTTAAGAAAATTATTGTTTCAATTACATTTGTGTGTAGGTAATTATTTATGAAATGTTTGTTTACCTCTATCGTCAACTGGTAGCTTGGCGCGAAAATTAAAAAAGGGCCATATTACACACATCCACAGAGTACGAAGGAAAACTGGACACATTAATAACTTTGCTATTAGTGGTGTTTTCTTTTTTATTTTGTTAGCATCAAGCGATGTGATTTTACCGAATTTAAACTTCCTCACATAGATACCAATTTTCCTAAAACATCTACACTATGTTCTTCCGTGGCTGAAGGATTATGTAATAAAAAAACAAAACCCGTAAAACAATTTTAAAAGTGCGCTATTATTCGTGCTAACATTATGTTTTATTTTTTTATTGCCGCTTAAGTAGACGAGCATACGGCCCATCTGCTGGTGAGCGGTTACCGTCGCTCATGGACATCAGCAATGCCAGGGACAGAACCAAGCCACTGCCTACCGATCAACAATTTAGGCAACAAAGCGTTCGGAGAGCTGTTGCTGCACTCAAATCTACATCCCGGTCTTAATGTGGGTGAAGGTATTTATATCATGATCTATAGACTCTGGAACACAGTTAACCCGTCAATGGTATAAAAGTAACCCTTATATAAGGCTATCACTGGACCTTAGTAGGTCTGCTGTTGCTTGGGTGAGATCACGACTCATCGAGTATTAGGTGGTTACCAGAGCACATAGACTGTGTAAATATCGCTGGAAACGCCAGTTTGAATTCTCGGTTTTATAGTATAACGGCTGCCCCGTCCTTCAAACCGAAACGCAGTACTTTTTCACGACAGAAAATAGACAGGGCGGTGATACCTACCGGTGCAGGCTCACAAGACGCCTTACTACTAGTAATTACGCAAATTATAATAAAGAACACAATGTTTTGTTTACTGGATGTTGGCAGAAAAAAACCGATTTATGGTGAGTTTTGCAGGCCTATATCTAATAGTGGACGTATGTAGGTTGATAATATTTTATATTGTTTCCCGAAAACGAAGATGATTGTTGGTGCACACAGTAACAGTTCATTTGTGCTTCTTTAGTTGCAACAGCACGTAATGTCGGGCAAATTTGAATCTACAAAAAAAAACAAAAAAAAACGACAAGTTTCTAATAGATTGTGTGAAGTCCATAAACATCACGACTTGAATGCCTATTTTGAGATATGAGGCCGAAGTCTCAATTAAATGGCTTAACCGATGTCTCAACTTTCAAACTGGAACACATAATTTCCTACTTTATTTGCTGTTTTTCCGGCTTTTGGATGGTCATCTTGCTATTTATTGTTTATATTTTTGGTTTTGCACAGGAAAATGACTGATAGCTGATTGATGTTAAGAGCCGCAGACAACACTCTAAGCTTCGTCGAAAAATGAACCTTATTGCGAATTGCAAAAATGCTCAAAACTGGAAAACAGTTAAAGAAACAAGTCTTTATCTCTTTTTCAGTTGGATGAAAAAACATAAAGGCAATATGATTATTACTTAGTTGATAATATGAGATATTATACATCAATACATATTAATATTAACATTCAATTGATATGGAATTGAACACCTAAACATTTAACAAACACTATTACGTCTTATCATTACATATTGTCACGATATCCTATGCTACGTACGATTCATACAAAAAAAAAACATTATTACAATAAAATGCATATTATTATTATTTATATTATTGAGTATGTGCGTTTATAATAAACTAACATTATTTTATAAATCAGCATTATTGGAATATTAAAGTACATTTTTCTTTGGTAAAAATCGCGAATGTTTTGGATCGCGCTTGCGATGAAAATAAATTAATATGTAACCCGAGTTTCTTTGGTAAATGATTATTTAAGTAATGTACCTAAACTAGACTAGGAGCGATCGATCGCTTATTTACATAATTCAGTCGCAAACGTAATTGTGAATTTTCTTAGCGAGAGAAATGACCACATCAATGTCAAACGTAAACTATGGAGGGTAGAAGTAAGGAGGATCGTCTTGTATAGGGGACAAGTTAAAAAAAAGATGTGTGGTGTCGTGGGACACCGGATAGGAACGAAGTTCCTTATTATAAAAATATTAATTTTAAGTTTTATTCGAGGTATAAAGAAAATAAAACTGGAGGTTTCGCAACAACCCACGGTCATTCGGTAACGTGCGAACTTATTGTGGTACACTTCATTCACGGTTGTTTGCATAAGAGTTAGTGTATTGCGCAAACGAACGCTCTGAGATCGTGGTCAATGAATGATAAAAAAATATGTTATTTTTTGTACGTTTTTACAAAGTTAAGTCGTACACTGTGTGCATTACTAATAAAAATCTTACGTTACGGACGTTTTTTCCCGGTTAGGGTACCCCTCCGCATCGTGTCATAAGGAACTTCGTTCCAAAAAGTGTCCACCTGTAAACAGCAAGTTATTCTCTAGGCAGACTCACCGTTACAGCGCTAGTATAGAAAGTGGAAATGATATGAATATAGCAGTTTGAAACAGAGTGAAGCGTGTTGGGTTGAAAAATTTAATTTTTTTTCGGGACTCGTGTAGTTATGAGATTTGCAGTATTTTTCAACCTCAACTATTTGTTTTTAATAACTATTTACGTAGGAAGTGTTTCTTTCCTTCTTAATTTAATATTAAGAGCCTCTAATAGTTTATGGCGCTGTTTTTTAAATCTTTCCACATGCTACTGTGGCGCCACCATAATTGGTTCCCTTTCAACGCACACTATATTATATCCTCCTTATTACTTCCACCCTCCATAACGCAAACTAAAAAAAAAAATTATTAAAAAATTAAATCCAAAATACCTACTACATACAATATTATTATGCACATAAATGAAATTTTCAAAGAAAAACAATTTGAACACTCAAATATCAAGTCAAATACTTCCTAATCTGGCTGTCTTGTAATTGATTTATGTGCCATGTAGATTTGCTACACGCGCTATTGACAAACATTATTTTTTAATAACAACATCCCTATTGCATCATCTGGGATTATAGTGATGCAGTTAAGAAATATGTAAATCATAAAAAAAAAACACATTTTGAAAAACAAAAAAAAAACTCCGCATTTTTTTTGCGTTATTATCCGATTCCGCGTAATAGTCCAAATGTCAAGTCTTGAGCTGATCAGATGTGTAGTTTTAAATCGATTAGTGAATTCCACTCGAACATACAAGAAAACGAGTTATTATGTTTTTTTTTTTATTGCTTAGATGGGTGGACGATCTCACAGCCCACCTGGTGTTAAGTGGTTACTGGAGCCCTTAAACATCTACGACCTAAATGCGCCACCCACCTTGAGATATAAGTTCTAAGTCTCAAGTATAGTCAGAGCGGCTGCCCCACCCTTCAAACCGAAGGCATTACTGTTTCACGACAGAAATAGGCAGGGTGGTGGTACCTACCCGCGCGGACTCGCAAGAGGCCCTACCACCAGTAATAAAGTAATAAAAGTGTTATTTTACTCCCAAGGGGTTATGCTAGGACATTATCCGGTTAATTTGTGAGCATCTAACTTGACCGAATTCAATAAAAACCAAAATATTCCCAAAAAAAAAAGCATTCCAGACAACACCGTTAAATCCGTCGCGATTAAGATCGATTGTTGAGGGTGCGATGCGGCCGCCTGTGTCTCGGGTGGCGGGGTAGCGGCCAGCGTCACGTGGGTCGCCGCACGAACCGCGCCACCGGGGTCCGGAGCCCCCTGCGCCCCACCACCAGGGGAGGCATGCGCTCGTCCTCCTCCTCAGCTTCATATTCTCCGCCTTCCAAGCTGTCTTCGTCGCTCCAAGTCGGTTTTACCATCTGATACGATGCCGAAAAGCCTTTGAAGACCAAGGAATCGTCGGTACGGAATCTGACTAGTAAGGCCTCTGAGGTTGATACGATTTCAGGTGGCATCTGGAAACAAACAAGTTCAGTATTATCTTCGGTTCATCAGTCTACATCCTTAGATCTTATTAAGAAAGAAGTTCGATGACCTCGTCGTGTGTGCTATCAATAGGCTTACTATGAGCAAGTTCCTATACATACACATTATTATAATAATATTTAACGAGTTCTTACCAATCTTACTCTTACCAAGATTTTCACATAATTTAATGAGTTCCTGATAATCGGGGTTGCAGACGTCGTGATCACGGGTAGACTGAAAACTGAGGGCAAGACTCTAGGAGCAGACAAATCTGTTTACTTCTCTTTCTAGTTAGTTTTTGTGTGTCACTACTAGAACTCGATGACTCATCTCGATAATGTATATACACGAGTGATCATGGCGTTTGCAGTATTACCCAAATATCAGAAGCTCATGAAATTATGAAATCGTGGTAAAGCCTGTTAAATGTAATATTGTATAAAATGCTTAACGTAGATTTTCGCGAAAGCTTAAAGCAAGTCGTAAGGTCTAATCATCATAGTGAGTGAGAAAGAAAAAAAACATTGTGTTTCGATAATTTGTGTTGGGAACACATAAAAAAAACTCTAAAATTTCGTGGTCGATTTTGTTCGTAACTTTTTTATCTATCCACAAATGTAAAATATTCTTAAAAAAATGTTCTTTATACAAAATATATCAAAGGACAAATATATCGGCCAGATATTCGATTACCAACGAAGTGTTTACCAGTGTGCTTAGTGCGAGTTATTTAACGTTCTCGATAGCGTAAAAGTGTACTCAAATTTCTATGCAGTTGGAACGTTTGCCTACGTTTACCGCTAGGGGCGCTGTTCAAACTGCATACAAATTTACGCTAACTTGCTCGCTATCGAGAACGTTACAAGACTCGCACTAAGCACACTGATAACATCTCAATCTAAGTCCAATTCTAAGCTTATCCTCCACAGCGTACCTTAATACCACAGAACGTTCCGTAGTTCCCGCCGCTTCCTCCCAAACCACCAAACACTTGGACGTAGTCGTATCTGCAGTTCGCTTCCCTCTCCAGCTCAAAGGTCAGGAAGGTGAGCTTAACGAAGTGATTGCGTGGAGCTTCGATGTTCCAATCGCAATCAGCCCGGGACTCGTAGGCGTTGTCTCCGTAGCGCGCGTGAGAATAGAGATGCTTCACCTCTTCCGTCGCAGAGAGATACCCTCCACATGCTATGGATAGTAATATAAATAGTTTTTTTAAGGGATTTTATGACCTGGTAACTAAGACCTTTAAGTCATGTCTTATTTTAATTTATATTCTTATTTTTATGAAAAATCATGATATGGAGTGAAATGAAGATGATTAATTTGAGACATTAATCAACTGGAATGACATGAAATGAAATGAGATAAGGGGTATGTAATGAAATATAACCTCAGTAAAATGGTGGTCATTTACTGAAATTTTTTTAGTGGACTTTTTGGAGGATCCCTAGAAGTTACGTCTAGCAACTTTGTTTCATTTTCCCACATTTGTGCACTTTCACAGATATTAAATAGTTTATAAACCACCGTTATTACACATTTAAACCTGAAGAAACACTAAGTAGACAAAATAAAACAAATCACACAACTTCACTCCTCGCGTTCCCGTCAAGAAGTCCCGATAGTAATAGTAAAAATTACAGATAGATAAAATATCACTATTATTCATGGCATGTTTATACCAAAAGTGTTCGAATTAAATTGTCAATTGAAAAAGAAGGCATGACCAAGAGGCAAATGTTGACGAAGATATGATCGAATTTGAGGAGTATAACGAATTTGAATTCCCAATAGTTCGTTGAGGATTGGAGCTCAACAAACAAGGTTGCTATAATCGCGGCATAATAGCGTATTGCCAGGTATTTCGAGTTATTTTTAAACCTTGAATTTTTTTTTGTCGTAAACTAAGAGCGGTATTGTACATTTTAAGTTCATAGTCCGTTCACGTGACTTTAGTTCTTAAAACTATGACTTTACAATTTAATATTCACTAACCAGTAGAATGCGTAGCCAAAAATCCCTTTCGCTGGACAGAACCGTCACTCTTGAATACCATGTACATCTGGTTCTGAGATGCCATGACCAGATGCGGGAGCTTACTGCCGCAGAATATGCCGAGCGTTTTTACGTCGGCCGAAGCTCCGTCGTAGATCGTGACGTGGTCGTAAGCGCATTCCTGTTTTTATTATTATTATTATTAGATTGTGCTGATTAGCTTCGAATGAGGATAGAAGTCGTCGTGGCCTAAAGCATAAAACGCCTGATGTACTCACACCCAGCCATGCAACTATGCTTAAGTTCGAATCCCGCAAGCAGTTTCAATTTTTTTTAAATGAAATACGTGCTAAGCCCATATTCTCGAATTACTTCCACTATGAAAGAATAGCATCGTGTAATAAAAATCAAACCTAGACTCTGCATATTTCTGTCGTGAAACAGCAATCGTTTCGGTTTAATTAGGCAGGCCAGTCCTTATACAATACAGTTGAGACTTCGAGCCAAGAATATCTCAAGGCCGAATTCATTTTGTGATGTCTATTGTCTCCAGTGATTACTTTAAAGTAGGCGAATCGTGAAATCGTGTACGCAATAAAAAGCACGTCTATCTATCAGCCCACAGCCGTCCACTGTTGGACATAGGCCTTCCCCAAGCCTCGCCACAACAATCGGTCCTGCGCTGCTTGCATCAAGTGTTGACTAATAAACAGTGAACTCTCTCTTCTTTACTGTGATATCGCGTTATTCTCTTTCAACTATTTAATGACTTTGATTTTTAGAAGTCTGTAAAATAAATGTCGGCTCTTTACTCATACTTCCACCTGTCCACGGACCTCGAATGTCTCCTTCATTAATTGGAATGAGTTCATTATTCATTTTGTGCTAGAACTGAACTATGATAATCATCATCATCATCATCATCATCAGCTTTTATCTGCCCACTGCTGGGCATAGGCCTTCCCCAATGCCTTCCACATAATGCGGTCCTCCGCCTTCCGCATCCAACGACTTCCCGCCGTGCGCATTAAGTCGTCAGTCCACCTGGTTGGAGGACGCCCCACGCTCCTTGTACCCATCCGTGGCCTCCATTCGAGGACTTTCCTCCCCCACCTGGCGTCGCTGGCTCGACAGATGTAACCGGCCCATTGCCACTTCAGCCTGCTAGCTTTGAGAGCTATGTCGTCGACTTTCGTTCTCCGTCGAATTTCTTCGTTCCGGATTTTGTCCCCCCTAAAATAAATCGCCGCGTCGCCCGCCAAAACCGCCTCCGAGCTTCCGGCCCAGACATCAAAGCCTCGGCACCCTCTGCGTCGCAGGCTAAGCCAGCGTTCGTTCCGGCGGCGGTGCCCAGTGTCTCGGCCTGGGCAAAACCGCTGCCGTACACGAACACGGCTACAACTCCCTCCTCCGCGATTCGTCCCGCCCCNTTTTCTATAATCTGTCTGAGGGTGTGAATATGGTCTACGGTATTGTAACCCTTTCGAAACCCAGCCTGCTCCGGTGGCTGGCATTCATCAAGCCTTCGGGCGAGACGATTAGTAATGACCCTGGAAAAGACCTTGTAGACGTGGCTCAAAAGAGATATCGGTCTATAGTTCTTCAACAAAGTTTTATCACCTTTCTTGAAGAACAACATAACCCGACTCCTTGTCCACGCCAACCACGCCACCATTACCATACATTTCCTAGTCACATGCACACTAATAAACAGTGAACTAAATGTAGTAGTTTGATATCTAGAATTAAATAGCTTACTTGGTGAGGCTCTAATTCGAACACGTTGAAGATCAGCTTAATTCGATGACCGGGTGTGGTAGAGAATTGCCAAACGCAATCTTTCCTGGCTGGGTACGCGGCCGGATAATTCGGACTGTAATAACAAAGTTTATGTAGTTAATACTAGTGATTTGGTGATGCCGTGATGATATTCAATATTTTCAACTCAGATATTACGTTAAGACGTTACGATACGATACGTATCGCGATAGCCAGCAGAGTCTATCGAGAAACTTGTTGTTCAGGGTAGGGTCAATGGTAAGAGACCTCGTGGACGAATCCCCATGCGCTGGACTGATCAGGTGGAATACCTTACTGAAACCCCACTTAACGAGTGCGTGCGCCAAGCCTCAGTTCGCAAACAAGAAAACATCTCAAGGCAACGAGAATTCCACATGACAACGACTGCTCTGCCAAGAGCAACCGACTATGGTAATGATGTTGAGATGACTTGTGGGCTGCCACGCACTATTACGGTAAAATGATAGAAGTTTTTTCAAATTAGTCCCGACTGTCGTTTAAGTAGAAACGCCAAATTGGATATTATTTTGTAACAAACCTGAATATTGTTAGCTCAGTTTAGGTGGAGATCAGGGTAGCGAAAGTGAAAGTTTAAACGATATGTATTTCTGGCATCATTTACCGAACTACTTCTCCCTTGTCATTATAAGTAGAACCGTGATAAAACAACTTAAGGGTAATTAGGTTGTTTTGTACCGATCGTGTTCTGATTTCCTACTAATTGGCACCACTGCCCCAATTATTATTGGTGGTAGGACGTCTTCTGAGTCCGCACGGGCACCACCACCCTACCTATTTCTGCCGAGAAGCCCTAATGCGTTCCGGTTTGAAAGGTGAGGCAGCTGTTTTACTGCAAAAACGGAGACCTTAGAACTCATTTCGCGAGGTGGATGACGGCATTTACGTTACAGATGTCTTTAGGCTCTGTCCGTCTTTAGGCGTCCTTTATTAATTCACATTATTCGTACTAAATACCTGAAAATAGTTCCGTGGGGTAATGTAACGTCATGCTTGCATCCGCCTTCCTTACAGTCGTGCTTGTTCGGGTGTAAAGTGAAGCCGCTGTGACAGGCGCACTCGTATCCTCCCAGCGTGTTGTGGCACTCGTGCTGACATCCCCCGTTGTTCTCGGCGCATTCGTCCACGTCTATGTAGTACACTGCAGCGAAACCGGACCGGTGGACCGAGCCGTCTGATGTGAACTAAAAGTAGAATTTATTTAGAAATGGTTAAAGAGGAACTTACTCGATTCGATGGTACAGGATTCCCACATCGGGCAAACATGAACAGGTTTGTTTACTCTTTGTCTGGGTGCTTATAGATATATATATGTATATATTTAAACCTTTAATAATATCTCTATGAGTCTCTGGTCCTGATAACACAGGGAATCCTAAATTTGGGCCAGATTATCGTACGTGATTTGTTCACAATTATAAAAAAAAACTGAGTGCAACAAATGCTATCACGTTAACTTTATATTGACCACAGCGCAGGGTTCATCCATACCATCTGGGATGATTGCGTTAATCCAATCTGTTTTATATCCACGTACCATCCGGATCTGTAATGAAATCCCCACCACGGTAATTCCTGAAAACTGCGACATGTTCTTCTTGAAATGAGATTTGAAAAAAGCCTTCAGAAGTAGGAAGCGATGCTGTGCTGTGCTGGTAATTTTTATGACACCATGAGGGTCTATAAAAATCAATTGTCTGCCTTCAAACCTGATTAACTAACGTGAATAGTTTGAGTAGTTAGTACGTAATGGAAACAAAACAGAAATGTTACCTGTACTCTTAAAACCGAGCCATCCGAAGTGACCGGTGGTGGCAAGGCGGTCCCACAAAACGCTCCGTGCCTCCTGAGCACATCAGCTCCTAGCTTCGAATGTACTGTTACACTATCATATTCACATTCCTGAAAGAAAGCAGTGATATTGATACTGTCGGCGATTATTAAGTTCATCGAGGTTTATAAGGGACTATGCATTCTTTCACATTCTACAAAATATGATCTAGCGTTAGGTATTTCCATTAAAAATAACTATACAAGAAACAGATCGTGAAATGTAAGACTCAAGGATCCAGTTGACAAGACTTTTAATAAACCTAGAAGTACCTGTTGATACATATGGTTTCCTTCTAAGTCGAAATGTGTGAAGTTCAGCGTTATGCGATGCTGAGGCGGTGCCACTATCTCCCAGAGGCAGTTCTTCAACGGAGGATACAGTTCGGGGAAGGAAGGTGATGTGATCGTACCGTTGGGGCCGTAGAGCGCTCCTCCGCATGCGTCTATCAGATAATGAGCACATTTATCTTACTGAAACAACTTAGAATACCAGTTCTTCTTCGTCTAACCTAAATACAGGTATATACAGTAGGTACCGCCACCCTGCCTATTTCTGCCGTGAAGCAGTAATGCATTTCGGTTTGAAGGGCAGCCGTTGTACTGTACTGAGACCTTAGAACTTATATCTCATGGTAGGTAGCGGCATTTACATTGTAGATGTTTATGGGCTCTGGCAACCATTTAACCGTGGTTACCGTAGTCGTGGCCCACCTGATGATATCACGACCTATGGAATAAATAAAAAAAGGATATCACGGTACCCCCTTGAATGACTCGAAAATATGACCGTGTATACGAATGGTTTTTGTGTGAAATTCGAATAAAGGTGTTAACGACCTGTAAATTTAGTTGTAAAATGAAACCTTAGCTGTTTCTCAAAGTTTATGACTTAAAAAGATTCTAACAAAGTTTGCAGTCTTCAGTAGGTTGCTTAATTAATCTCTTCAATTAGGCATTTTTAATTGGAATCAATATTTGCTTTTTGGCATCGTAATGCTCTAGAGCTTTCTTTTCATAATGGCTTTGAAATAAATAGATTAGACACAATTACGATCTTTGTTTTAGGTTTTTACCTGTGGTTAGCAATATTGTGTACATGTGTGGTTGAGTCAGACTCCACTGTCAATATACAGCAGCAATTTTTTTTTTATTGCCCTTATAGGCATATGAGCATACGGCCCACCTGATGGTGGGTGGTTACCGTCGCCCATTGACTTCAGCAATGCTAGGGGCAGGACCAAACCGCTGCCTACCGTTAAGTATTCTCCTCAAGCCTCGTTTGAATAAGGACAAGTCATAGCACTCGGGAAACACCTATGTGTATTATATGTATTATACTATGTACAATCTATGTGTATTATCTATATATATATAAAAATGAATTGCTGTTCGTTAGTTTCGCTAAAATTCGAGAACGGCTGGGCCGATTTGGCTAATTTTGGGCTTGAATTATTCGTGGAAGTCCAGAGACGGTTTAAAAGTTTGAAAAAATATGAAAATGCTCGGAATTATATAAAAACAAACAATTTTGTTTTTCCTTTGATGTGTCCCCCGTCGGACAGCTTCCTTTTGTTTTTTTTAAGTTTATTTTATACAATAGTTTAGGTCTTTTATTTATTGATTCAGGCACTACGAAGTCTGCCCGGTTAGCTAGTACTGAATAAAGCTCATGTCTTTTTTTTTTAATCTAACATACTTTCGCATTTCTTTCCGTCCGAGTGGAGTTCGTATCCGATGTCGCACGCGCACTCGTATCCGCCGAGGGTGTTCACGCAGGAGTGACTGCAGCCGTGATCGATGGAAGCACACTCGTCAAATTCCTTCATGAACGTAGCCGAGAAACCGGCTTTCTGGACTGTGCTGTCCGACTCGAAAATCACCAGAAGCTTGTTCGACGTGGACCTAAAATATAGATAGATCTCTTCTTGTTCATCGTTTATCGACTAAAATTTGAGTATACAATAATCGATTATAATATCAACTATTACAATATGAACATATGTAGACGTTATACATAATAAATAATATTAAATTTATGTATAAATTTAACAAGGATTTAAACAGCGGCATTGTTTTTGTCATGTCGCTAGATTTGCTAACACCGGGCGTCTTACCTCATACCCTTTTTTCCCCCAACCTATGCTGATAGCCTTGAGGCTATTTCAACCTTAACTAATAGATGAGCTCACGGGGCTCAAATTTGACGACGTTGCTAACACGAACCCTAGCAAGAGCCTTGTGTCGCAGAATCTACCACCGGATCGGAAACGCGACCCACTGAGAAGATCCGGCGAGAAACTCAGTGGGCTGTGTCTGTGGGTTAATTTACTCGCCGAGCCCTTCGTCGCAAGCGACGGGTTCGACGAGAACGATGACCGGTGCTTGAGGTATCTAAAAGCACCGTTAGTGGATCGGGAAGATCCGAAATGACGTGAGCATTTGGGCGACGTCGACTGCTTTCCATTCTGTCCGCAGGATCGGGAATTACCTCATACTCATTCACACCTTTTGAGGTGAGACTTCATTATTACTCGAGTAATAATATATAATACCTACTCTACATAATACTCGATTAATACTAGAATAAAAAAGATATAATTTTCCTATTACTCTGTACTATATCTTCTTTTTTGTGTGTAAATTAATAAATAAATAAAAAATAAATAAATTTAAGAATTAGGGAATTAATCTGCTCAGCCCTTTTTTATTACGATTGACTACGCTAGACCTCATGTCTGTCAGTTGAATTCTGGTGACTGTAAGATCAGAAGCGTAGCGAGAAGAGGTCTGTACTAAAAAGTTGTCTATTGGACCACCAAAAACACAATTATGGGAAATCAATTGGATTCGTAATATTAGATGAGACTTACCTTATATCGGGAGGTATCTTATGTCCACAGAACATTCCGATAAGTGGACTGTCCATTGAATCGCCGTCTCTGACCTTGACTTTGTCGTAGGAGCATGTATCGTGGTTTTCCACTTCGAACGAATGGAACCTCAAAGCAACTTGGTAGTCCTGGAATTGGAAAAGAATTTAAATTTCTTCTAAATATGAATATTTTACTACTGGACACCATGGATAATGTAAATGCAACCTATCTTGAGACACTTTATTACTGGTGGTAGGACCTGTTGTGAGTCCGCGCGGGTAGGTACCACCGCCCTGCCTATTTCTGCCGTGAAGCGGTAATGCGTTTCGGTTTGAAGGGTGGGGCAGCCGTTGTAACTATACTGAGACCTTAGAACTTATATCTCAAGGTGGGTGGCGCATTTACGTTGTAGATGTCTATGGGCTCTAGTAACCACTTAACATCAGGTGGGCTGTGAGCTCGTCCACCCATCTAAGCAAAAAAAAAAAAAAATACACGGGATGTATCTCTCGGTTATCGAGCTTAACGGCTGTTTCTGCTTGGAAGCATGAAGGTATGACTGCCTCTCGGCAGAAATAGGCAGGGTAGTGGTGCATACCGATGCGGGCTCACAAGATGCCTTATCAGCAATATGTCTAGACACGAGCACAGCGGTGTCTTTAGACGACGACGACTTCTAATACACACATAGAAGCTCCCAATCGCTACCTATCACCAGTAATGTTTCTTTTTTTTTCTTTTTTTTTATTGCTAAGATGGGTGGACGAGCTCACAGCCCACCTGGTGTTAAGTGGTTACTGGAGCCGATAGACATCTACAACGTCAATGGGCCACCCACCTCGAGATATAAGTTCTAAGGTCTCAGTATAGTTACAACGGCTGCCCCACCCTTCAAACGCATTACTGCTTCACGGTAACAAAATTTTCTTAGTTTCTTAATAATATTCACGGACATAAAATAATGTTCTTTAAAATTTATCCGTGTCTTATGTACCACCGTTTCTTGGGTAAAAACGATCGGATCATTGCTCACGTACCTGTGGTACTGATAGTTTCCAGATACATAGTTTGTTAGGCTGGTAATCGTCAGGATAGTTCGGCGATTCGAGGTGTCCATTCGAATCCACTTCTATATCACCTCCGCAAACGGCTAACAAAAATCAAAATTGAAGATTAGATAAATAAGAAAATTTAAATAAACAAAATATGATTAATCCATAACTTTTGGAGTCGAAAATAAATCAATCTCCTGTCATTGCCAAATACAAATATAAATTTTATAAATGATGTTGATGCACTGAATATTAAATTGTATTAGCATGTTAAAGTTATAACGTAAAAGTCCACAGAAAAACATTAATAACTCAAAGGCAATATATCAATTAATATAATAGTAAGTAATCTTCACATAGGACTCTGCGTGTTATAAGTATATAATTATATTAATAGGGTATTCGTTTTAATTCTTCATAGAGTCGTACCTTCGTAGAACGCCCGGAATCCTCTATGCGGCTTAAGCCTCAATCCCGGTTGATAGACCACAGTGAGTCTTGATCCAGTAGACCTCATCATAGGACCCTTTCCGGACCCGCACAACCTGCCCAAAACTGGAGCGTCGGGCATATAGCCGTCTCGTATTTCAACCCACTCCGAACGGCAGTCTTCAGACTTGTGAATGTCAATTTCTGCGGAAGAATTTAAATTATAAAATTTTCGACTCCATGATCTAAGCCCAGATCTTTTTGTGTATCTTGAAAATATATGAGACAAGAACAAATACATATAGAAAATCGAAGATCATGCTACAGGAATATAAAGGATCAATGACCAGTGTACTCGTAAAGGACGATATTAAAATCCCGGTGTCAAAATCCCGCAAACAAACACTGTCACACAGTCGTGTCAAAAACACAACAGTACTGTCATTTTGAAGCAATAAACCCTTCCAGTAAATTGGGTGGGGCGGCCATCACATATTAAATTTGGGCAACCAAAGTATGCGCTTACGCTCTTACTCAAAATATGCTTATCTCTCAGTATAGTTACAAGGGCTGCCGCATCCTTCAAACCGAAACGCATTACTGCTTCACGGCAATAAGCACGGTGGTGGTACAAGAGGTCCTACTACCAGTAATTACGCAAATTATAATTTTAATTAATTTAATTAATTTAATTTAAGGGCTTAATTTTTATTACACGATATTATTCTTTCACCGTGGAAGTCAATTGTGAACATTTGTAAGTACGTATTTCATTAGAAAAATTGGTACCTGCCTGGGGAATTGAACACCGGTGCATCCCTCGACACGATTGCACCGGACGTCTTATCCTTTAGGCCACGACGACTTTACAACTATCAACACAAATTTCTAAAAAGCGTTCTTATTCTACAAAATTACTTTCTTCTGAATTGTTCCTAACCTATTGCATAAATTATAGTAAGTCTGCGCGAAATGTCCAATGTGTTAATTTTTATAATAATATATTTTTTTTATTATTATAACACTTTTTCTATTTAATTTACTAGGAATTATAAATAGGAATTGTAAGTTAAAATAAACATGGCGTTGCTCTGAAAACAAAGAATTTATTATTTTAATAACTTAAAACGTACACAACAGTAACAAACAGTACAATCACATAGCAAGCCTATAATAGGTATCTCATCTGAAAACAAAGAAACAATATTCAAAGTCCACCACTCTCAATTCCTTATATTTATCCAATTTAATTTAGTTACAATATGCCCGAACATGACAGATGTTTTTTTTTTTTTTTTTTATTGCTTAGATGGGTGGACGAGCTCACAGCCCACCTGATGTTAAGTGGTTACTGGAGCCCATAGACATCCACAACGTAAATGCGCCACCCACCTTGAGATACAAGTTCTAAAGTCTCAAGTATAGTAACGACGGCTGCCCCACCCTTCAAACCGAAACGCATTACTGCTTCACGGCAGAAATAGGCAGGGTGGTGGTACCCACCCGCGCGGACTCACAAGAGGTCCTACCACCAGTAATTACGCAAATTATAATTTTGCGGGTTTCATTTTTATTACACGATGTTATTCCTTCACCGTGGAAGTCAATCGTGAACATTTGTTGAGTACGTATTTCATTAGAAAAATTGGTACCCGCCTGCGGGATTCGAACACCGGTGCATCGCTTCAATATGAATGCACCGGACGTCTTATCCGTTAGGCCACGACGACTACTAAAAGATGTCAACCCTTCAATATCAATGCATAATAATATCACTATTATCGACAGCACCGTCTATATGATTACATAGGACCTATAGAGCGCTGTACAAATGGACTATAAAGAAATATAGTTTCTTTACATATCTATAAGTTAACAATCTCTATATATAAAAATGAATCGCTGTTCGTTAGTCTCGCTAAAACTCTAGAACGGCTAAACCGAATTGGCTAATTTTGGTCTTGAATGATTTGTGGAAGTCCAGAGAAGCTTTAAAAGGTAAATAAATATGAAAATGCTCGGAATTAAAAAAAAATAACAATTTTGTTTTTCCTTTGATGTGTCCCCCGTCGAACGGATTCCTTTTGTTTATTTTATAAAAAACGATTAGGTCTTTTATTTATAGATTGAGGCACCACGAAGTCTGCCGGGTCAGCTAGTTCTTAATAATTGTTGTAACAGTAAAATCACTAGTAAAGTCGCGAACCGCAATCGTAAAACAAATTCGTTGCGAATAGAACAAATTTACGATCACTAATAGGAAACTAACAAACGTTGAGCTGTCCAAGCTGCTCCTTGTAGTTCAACGACTGCTAGAATTTGAGAATTCAAGGGGTCTGAGTTAAATGGGAGAGCTACGAAGGTTTCCAAATTGCTGCTAACGGTGGCGAATCGAAGCGGAAATATCATGCTTTGCCAAAGTGTATTTTCGCTGATGTAATATTGAAATAGAACACAATGTTTTACCAGTAAAGCGTTACTGTAACATCATCTGACGGGACATACGTTCATCCAATTACTCTGTTAAATTCTGTAACAAAAACCTCATATCTAAAGAGGCATTCCCAATGATCATATTCAATTATTAGCCTTTGGAAACCGCTCAACTTCATTTGAAAAAAAAACGTAGCCTCTAAGCCATATACAACAAAATATTCCTCATGGAGCAATTGTGTATCTTCTGCATGAACCTTACCGCAAATATCCAAATGTTCCTCATGAAGCAACTGCGTATCTTCTGCATGAACCCTACCACGCTAAAATATCAAAACGTTTCTCGTGATCAATTGCGTATCTTCTACATGAACCCTACCACGCTAAAATATCAAAATGTTCCTCGTGAAGCAATTGCGTATCTTCTGCATGAACCTTACCACGCTAAAATATCAAAATGTTCCTCGTGAAGCAATTGAAATGCGTATCTTCTGCATGAACCCTACCACGCTAAAATATCAAAATGTTCCTCATGAAGCAATTGCGTATCTTCTGCATGAACATTACTACGCTAGAATATCAAAATGTTCCTCATGAAGCAATTGCGTATCTTCTGCATGAACAGTACCACGCTAAAATATCAAAATTTTTCTCGTGAAGCAATTGATATGCGTATCTTCTGCATGAACCCTACCGCGCTCAAACATCAAAATGTTCCTCATGAAGCGATTGCGTATCTCCTGCATGAACATTACCACGCTAAATATCAAAGTGTTTCTCGTGAAGCAATTGCGTATCTTCTGCATGAAACTTACCACACTAAAACATCCGGGATTAAAAGGGCGGTGGAAACAATAGTGGCATGACAAAAGACAGTGTGGATGCCGTAGATACAATGCACCCGGCCAAACACAGGACCAGATAGGTCCACGTAACAATAAATCACTCGCGCCCCTTTGTTCAGATCCTTGTCATTGTAACAACTATTATCAATTTGTTTGTTCAACGAAGATTTAGGACGACTTATGTATCTACGTTCAGCATTCGAAATATAGAAATTAGCTTAGAAACGTTTGAATTTCAAAGGTCCTATAAACTAGGTCTTTGCTCCAATATTCGTGTAAGGTACCATTAAGGTAATAAAAAAGTTCAACAATTTTTTTTTATTTATTAAACAGATGGGTAGACGAGCTCACGGCCCACCTAGTGTTCAGTAGTTACCGGAGCCCATGTCTATCCACAACGTAAATGCCGCCACCCACCTTGAGATATGAGTTCTAAGGTCTCAGTATAGTTACAACGGCTGCCACACACCCTTCAAACCGAAACGCCAACATCTAATTTTGTTGATGTTTGAATACGCTTGTATACGCCACCTAGTGGTGTTTAGGGCAATCATAAACATAACATCTTAATCCGTGCGTATGTCACTGAACTCCTCCTAAAGAGCTGGACCGATTTGAATGTTTTTTTTTGTATGCGCTTAGTTGGCGCCCTGGATGGTTTAAATTCACAAATCAGCCCGGCAGATGGCGTTGCAGTCGGTATCTATGTTATTTATCTATACTGCAACTAAACGGCTGGATCGACTTGAATGAATTTTTGTGTATGCTGGACAACGTCTGTCAGGTCCGCTAGCCTTTAAATATAAAAATGAATTGCTGTTCGTTAGTCTCGCTAAAACTCGAGAACGGCTGGACCGATTTGGCTAATTTTGGTCTTAAATTATTTATGGAAGTTCAGTGAAGGTTTATAATGAAAATACTCGGAATTAAATAAAAATAACAATTTTGTTTTTCCTTTGATGTGTCCCTCGTCGGACGGATTCCTTTTGTTTGTTTTAAGTTTATTTTATATAAAAGTTTAGGTCTTTTATTTATCGATTGAGGCACTACGAAGTCTGCTGGGTCAGCTAGTTTTATATATAATTGTTTTATAGTGTAGCAACACATTAACATAAATGACAACACTAATCGTTGAAGTTATACAAATTTTCTGACGGACTTAGCATATGTTTTGTGTTGTGTACCAAGAGAAATAAAAGGCCTTCTTTCTAAATCATGTTGCATTAAAGCCAGCCTGCCAACCCAATCCAACCCAATACTAAGTGCAGTCCACTGCCCGAAACAGTGGTAGGTGATCATCCTTGTTCATGCCTATCAGTACCTACTACCAGGTTTTTTTTCTTTTTTCCTATATAAGCTGATAGCCTTGAGATGCTATTTCAGCGTAACCTTAACTAGTAGGTGAGCTCACGGGGCTCAAACCTGACGACGTTGCTAACACGAACCCTAGCAAGAGCCGTGCTTCGCAGAGTCTACCACCGGATCGGAAACGCTACCCACTGAGAAGTAGTGAGAAGATCCGGCGAGAAACCAGTGGGCACTACCAGGGGCACAGTCGAGCTGCTATTGTAAGTTTTTTTTTATTGCTAAGATGGGTGGCGCATTTACGTTGTAGATGTCTATGGGCTCCAGTAGCCACTTAACATCAGGTGGGCTGTGAGCTTGTCCACCCATCAAAGCAACAAAAAAAATCTATGTCTCAAAATGACTCAATATGTTGGTGACGTCTATGATTTCCTATGAGATCGATATATGAAAAAATAATAAAAAACGAGAATACATTCTGTGTCTTCATTAGAACATTAAAGATCGTGGTTTTGAGATTAAGTTTACCTAGACTACCTAAATAAATACATATCTCGCCGTTATGATTACCTAAATAAATGATATTAAAAACAAAACTTACTATGTGTAAATAAATAAGAGAATTTCTTAATAATTTGAGAAAAAATAATGTTTGTATTTGACAAAAAAAAAAAAATTGTCCCGAAATGTACTTGAAAGATACCCTAAAAAATATATTTAACGTGGTACCTAGTTCAAACAAGTCAGTGCGGTGGTGAGGGCCTTTGGAAAGATTTATGGGCGGCACTGACTGGCCGTACGTACGGTGGCGCTTAAAATAAATGCTAGCTATAAATTCATTAATTCGCCCGAATCCATTTGTGTTCGCACTCAAACAAAGAATCGCTCCTTTGAAAGTGAGGAAATTGTTACTTAAGGTACTTCTTAATATCTTATATAATGTGTTGCAGGTGTGGCAATGTTATGATACCAAGTCTGGTAGCTCGTGATCTTATTGTTGTTACTAATGAGGAATAGATCAATGACGGGACGTCCTATCGATAGTACACTGCGTTTTTTGGACGACTGGTTGGTTATATAAGTTAGTGCTTACAATATCGTTTGGAACCTCTGGGTCTGCGCAGGGACTTCGGTTCCCTCTGTATTTAGTACCGTATGTTCCATGGGGAGTGCTCTGAGGAATTGTTTGAGATGATTCCCTCATCTTCTTTTTTATACAAGGGCAATAAAAAAAAATGCTCCGTATAACTATTTAGTTTAAGTGACATTTCGCAACTTTACAAGAGAACCATTTAAAGTTTAAAATGTTGAAAAAATATCATAAAAAACTAACTTCTTCAGCTATTCGCATTGAGTAAACATAATTGAAATCGAATTAAAAACATCGAATTGTTGAAGCTAATACCTCATTTCCATTATTATTCTCTAATTAGTTTTACTCGGCATTTAATTAATGATTTAGATTGTTTATAAATTTTATTATCACTTTGGTAAGTTCGATGTCACATCTGCCAGGCATGGCGTGACGGCTAACTTCCTTTTGTGTTAAATATGATTTGCTGATAAGCAAGTTCGTTTTGTTAAAATATCGGTAAGAAACATAAGTAATATCCTGCTTATTCCTTTAAGGGTGGAACGTTTAATGTAGGTACCATTTAATTTCGTCTCTTTATGTTTGCGATATCATTTGCGTTATGAAGTCTGCATCTATCCCGTGTAACCACTTAAAGCTTTCGTCAAACAGAACGCGTACTTAGCGCGCATCAGAGCGCTAAACTAACGCCGCGCTATGACGCGCGCTAATTACGCGTTCTGTTTGACGAAGCCTTAACACTTTGTAGGCTGTAACTTCGTCTCTTCATTAGAAGCAACCAAAAATGTGTCAATTATGTTGTATTTATGTCTGTTTGTATGTAAATTTTATTATTCATTTGTTTGTTATGAAACAAAAACTTTATATTTTTAGTTTTATTCACGCTATTTCTCGGGTTTGTATCATGACAAATGCTTCTTATTTGGTTTAATTGTGCGTTTTAATTTTATTTTACGAATTTCATAGATTCGTAGTTTTCGTGGTCTCACCACGATGATGATGAATTCCCATACGAATACTAGGACCTCTAGACAAGGCAATGTTAATGCTCCACTCATCTTACTTACTGGTGGTGGTTGGACCTCTTGTGAGTCCGCACGGGTAGGTATCACCGCCCTGCCTATTTCTGCCGTGAAGCAGTAATGCGTTTCGGTTTAAAGAGTGGGGCAGCCGTTGTAACTATACTGAGACCTTAGAACTTATATCTCAAGGTGGGTGGCGCATTTACCTTGTAGATGTCCATGGGCTCCAGTAAACAATTAACACCAGGTGGGCTGTAAGCTCGTCCTCCCATCTAAGCAATAAAAAAAAATTGAGCTTCTGTTGACTGTTGAAATTCAGCAGACGATACTGCCGACAGTTTAATGAACCAAGCCAAAAAATAGGGATATGTCATTCAAGCAATATTTCATTGTTCACTTATCATTTGCTTTGGGCAGACTTTCTTTGTCATTGAGTTGAGTTAGATCGGCCGCGGCGGCCCGAGAGCTATGGGCCGCGAAAACACCTATTACCAACCGAACACTCCCATCCGTCACGGTGGTTGCATCATTTCATCTGAATAGACGTCGAACTGGACCGATTTCTTGTTCAGCGACTCGGAAATATTCAGTTAGGCTCGCACATCAATGCCTGTCGATGTGGTTTCTAGCAAACGTCATATGCCAGTTGTAAGCACAGTTCAGAGGCACGTTATTAAAAAAATACAACATAAGTTTTCGGTTTCTTTCTGTAGTTTTCGCAAAAGAGAGAAGGAATTGTGCAGAGTGCGAGAGCAGAGCCGATTTATTTATTTATTGCGTTGATAGGTGGACGAGCTCAAGACCCACCTGGTGTTATCGGAGCCCATAGACATCTACGACGTAAATGCCGCCATCCACCTTGATACATGAGTTTTAGTCTCAGTTTTAATAGTACAACGGCTGCTGCACCCTTCAAACCGAAACGCGTTACTGCATCACAGCAGAAATAGGCAGGGTGGTGGTACCTACCCGTGCGGACTCACAAGAGGTCCTACCACCAGTAATAATATAGAAGATATTTGTTAAAAGTCGGAATAGCGTAGAATTTGCATTTATTATGGATGTTCCGTGCGACCACACGGATAGGTACCACAACCACGTCCAGCATTAAGCATTTGTTTTTTCGATCTGAAGGATAACCGTATTGAAATCTTATAGCAGAGGCCATCAGTGTATGGGTGTGGGGCTCGTTAAGCTCTTAATACCAGGTATCACTGGGTATCTTGGTACCTTAGTACCAGGATGACAAATGACAACTGAAGATAATTTACTCACAAAGCTTCATAAGAGATCGTGGCGTCCATTTTAGTGATTAAATGCTTGTAATGTTTGAAATTATCAAATCTAGCTAACATTTAACATGTTTAGAGTTCATTCTTTTTTTTTTATGATTGAAGGATTACTGGTGGCCAGGAGACCTTTCCAATTTCACCAGGACAGGAAAGCTCATTCCTGACGTTCATACTGTCTCCTTCGGTTGTCCGTGACCTTGAAATATATTTCGATGGACTGGACGGACTGCCTTATGGACTGACTTTTGAAAAACGGTAGGTACCTTATTAATTAAGTGTGCACAGAATTTTAGTTATTTTCCTTTTTTCTTCTTCTTTTTTTTAATCACCTTTGTAGGTAGACGAGCATACGGCCTACCTGATGGTGAGTGGTCACCGTCGCCAATGGACTTCAGCAATGCCAGGGGCAGAGCCAAGCCGCTGCCTACTGCAAATATTTTCGTTCGGATTTTCGTTCGTCGAAATACACGACCGTATTTATTTAATAAAAAAAAGGGTCATAGAATAGAAAATAGTCGATATTCCTACGCTTCGTACTCTATACGCATCATTGAGAGTCGATTTGTCGACGGTTCGCATTCTAAGGATCCGTCTCTAAAGCTCGCGCCCTACCAATAAACTATAATCATTGTCATATCGAAAACTTCTGAATAATTAACCGTATAAATTATCGTAAGTAATAAATAACGCCACGTCTACAGAACTGGTCAGGCTGGCGGAGCATTTTATTTCGTTTCGAACGGTTTATAGAGTTAATAGTCTCGGCGGCAGATGTTACTTTGACGAAGATTAATGGGACACTATTTTTACTATTTACTTTACGGAAAGGGAGCTGTCACTGTAAAATACTGTTACTCCGGTAAGAGTAACGCCATCTATCGCCGAATAGTCGAACGAATATCGAAGGATCTAGAACGCTCGAGATGTACAACGCCATTTATTGACAAATATCGGAAACTACTACTAGAGATGTGTAGAATATTCTCGATAATTCTAGGGATGAGGTATCGGCTATAAAAGCGCTGTAAGGATGGCATGCAGTCAGTCAGTAATCGGGACTACTCGAAGAGAAACAGCGAACGGATCACCTGAAGCGAAGCCGAACAAGCGAATTGAGAGTTTTAAAGTGTTTGTTGAGTGTTTTTCAGTGTTCTAAGTGTTGAATACAGTTTTTAGTTATACTTTGGTGAAATTTTATTTATCCCGAGCCCCAGCGCGTAACAATACTTATGCCATTGTATTTTAGGTTTTTTACTGGACACCGAAGATGAACTCACGGACTCTTAAATGTTGTAGCGTGTGTGTGTGGAGCCTCGAGAATAAAACCTTCAGCAATATGAAAGCTGACGGGCATGGGTTGCTTTTACAAAACATAATCAAGTCTAACACTACACGTTGAATCATGGTAGACGAATCAGAATCATCATCAATCGACATCCTTGACACATTACAAAAGAAGCCTACAACGTAATCGTTGTCCATGACAAAAACAATGTCAAAATTAAACTGCTACATGCTAAGTGCTCGCAAACACACGTCAATTAACAAATTACTCTGAAATTCAATAAATAGCTCAAAAATCACTTCGAATCTCTCGCGCGAACCACATTGGTTTTCGATACGAAATAAAAATCCAATTTTTTGTAAGAAAGGGGCAAGATTTTATTGTCACATTTTTTTTTTAACATTGTCTAAGATATATGACATCACGGTGCTTCGGCGGCGTCCGAAGCTGAATCACTATTTGCCACAAACAGAAAGTACCCGACCAAAAAGACATCAAAATTCGGCATGTATTGTGTCTATGACTTGGCTAACCGCAATGACGCAGTCGTTATTTCATTGGCTGTAATTTTAAATTAAGTAGATTCACTAATTCAAATTAGCTAAGCTTCTTCAAAATAGGAATATAAAAAGAATAACATTACAGATATGATTGCAGGAGAAATAACAAAACTGATTGAATAAGACGCATGTAAAAAATGCTGAATGCATTGAAGCAAAAGGGTGCGTCGTGTTAAAAAATATTTCAGAACGTGTTCCTTCCAAATAGGTCCAGTTAATCTAACACTATTCTTTTCCAAATTCTTTGCCTACGATTCTACATTTATTTGATATGTCAAAGATTGTTACGGATCAGCTGAGCCAACATATTGCTTAGCCCAAATTTTCACAAATATAATAGCGATCTTTTTACATATTTGTCAAATTTGCAATTTTTCGGGGATGATTATCTAAAAATGTTGCCTCAACTAGATTCAGACAACCATCTCAATCGTCAAATATAGTCAAATCGGTCCAGTTATTTACAAATGGTAGTTAGTAGCTTAATCGATTGAACCTAATTTCATTCATTACGAATAAGTTGTTTGTGTAATACTTTTTTATATCTATCAGCATACACACTACCGATATATAAATTATTAACGACACTTATGTCTTAGTATGTGTGTGTTTACTCATTTTCACCAAGGAACAGTTTTCTCTCAAAACATTTAATGGTAAACATTCTTCAACATATATACATATATGCTCTATACATTAGTACAGTAGATAAATATCGTGCTTAGTCAAACCGGTGCTCGGAAACGAGAGTCGTGTCTCGAGTGGCCACTTTTCTTGAAATTGGACAATTGAAGTCCTTAGCAAACATTTCGAGGATACCCAAAAAGGTATGTTCTTCTGCACATTGTTATATTGCAAGCTGTTTACATTCGAACCCTTATTATCAGAGAGAGATGAGCGTATTGTAAAGATCATTAATATAGAGTTTATAGAGTATTAGAAAACTGCACCAAATCTTTAAATTTAAGGAAACATTACAATGATTTGACTAACTAAAATTTTACAGTTTAATGACGCGCTTACATTGTTTTTTTTCTCTGCTTCCACGCTAGCCTGGTAGTCTAAGGGGCTATTCCAGCTACGGGCAGGTGGGTAAGTGCATTATTTATACTTTAAATATATTAATGCCTATACCATTCATAAGACAATAAGCCAAAGTTTGAATCATTGGAAGGTAAACGATCTATCAAATATGCATGAATTTGTCAGCAAAAATAGGTTTTCGTTGTCTAGCATAACCTGCCCATTATCCCTTAATTCGGAGGGCCCAATCTCGGCGGTCCGTGCTGGAGGCATGGTCCAGACGGCTGGCCGATCCTTCGGCTGGTCGTAGGACCGTCGAGGCGATTCGCCCGGTCCTTGTGGATTGGGTGAATCGTGACAGAGGACGCCTCACTTTCCGGCTCACGCAGGTGCTCACTGGGCATGGTTGCTTCGGTGAGTTCCTGCACCGGATCGNCAGTTCGACTCCGACATGCCCCGCCTTCCATCCCCAGGGGAGGGCGGAAGTCCGGCGATTTCCTCCTGACCAAAAAAAAAAAAAAAAATCCCTTAATTGATTTTTATCTTAGACAAGCATTTCGGTGTTTCAAAAATCCAAAATGCAATGTAAACACATTTCAGTGTACCTTGACTTCGCGGTTCGTAAAACGCTACCTACTACAATTCAAGTTACAACAGTAGTTAAACATTTCAAATTACAGTCAAGCCAAGTGCATGACGTCTTAACGTTAGTTTATCACGTACAATAACAAGTTAATAGCAAACTTTGTAGCTACAACACATAAAAGAGCACTGTTGATAGTTCGTCGAGTGTTTGCTAAGATCGAGCGCCGACTGTCCAATGGCACTTTAAGTACTTCAGATCCCGTCTTTAATATAGTACATTCAATAGTTTAGTGAAGTGACTACATCGCTATACAACTTCTAACTAAAGAAATACTTAACAGGTTCTTACGACTTCTACGTTAAAGAAATGAAAAGCCCGCAAAATATGGATATGGATGGCAGGATTTAAAAATGCGAACACATGCGGATAGGTAATCTGTCTGCCTCTATCGCGAATCATTTATGCCTACGTCTGGTCTAGTCTTAAGCTGAGTGGTGGAATTCGAACGTTGTCTATGATACATATTGTGCCGGCGACTAATACTTATGTATGGTCGCTTTAACATAGACACTTGATACTGTTTAAAAGACACTTGTTAAAAATCTTATGCTACCGATTGACATTTCAATTATGTTATGACTAAAACCTTTCCCATAGTATTATGAGCAACTTTACAGAATTTCCACTACAGCAAACAGATCCTCAAGGTAATTAAATTTTAATTTTAGACTCACCAGTGATATTGAGCACGACCCTTTCTCCGTGAGTAGCCACGATCCTCCACTCGCATCGTTCTGGTGTTGTGGGCACTGGCTCGGTTCCCCAGCCAGGCGAGTTGAACCACCCAGAGTTGCCCAATAATGTCCTGCCGCATTCTGTAGCAAAAGTTATTACTTGGGTTTATTTCCATCACTATGAAAACGGGTATTTGTGGATTGGAAAAAGGTGGGTTCTTATTAACATTTCTTTGCGGTTCAATGCCGAAAATACCCTATTGTCAAAGGTGGACACATTTTACGTTACTGATTATTCCCGTTGTAGTCTCAATTGATACAACTTTCAATCCAGAACATATTAAAACATTCGCGCTAGAGATAGGCTGAATGGTAATTCTAAGTTGCGATCAATAATTGTGCTTGTTGTAATTTTTAGTAGTCAAAATAGTAATTAGGAACCTTTATTTGGAGTTTTACTTCGAACAGTGAAATTACTAGAAAACAATTCGTCATATTGACCATAAAACCCTCAAGAACATGCATACTTACTGGCACATTTATATAATAGATTAGTCTGCGCTATGTCACTAGCGCTAAGTTTGATTCTCTGCCCGATCTCTGGTCGTTTCTTTCCGTGCACCTCCAACGGCAGGATTGTGTCCAAAAATGATCCTTTACTGAACGTGTTTCGTGCGTAATGCATTATTGAATCATAATCGTACGTTTGTCCTAGCGAATTTACTTCTTCAACTGTTAGCTTGTTGAAATTGTATTCTTGGCCTGCGAAGGAATGTTTATTAAATTAGCGATAATCGAGTGGATCAAGTTTTGTTTGTTACGGAGGCAGATGTCCTAGCCCAGGTGATTTTTAAATGTCTACTGAAGCCCCTTAAGACAAGAAGTTACAGTCTTAAACGGCTGTGTCTTCAAATCCGAACGAATGGTTGTTTTGACGTCTGAATGACTGACGGGATTGGTTTCTTACCTAAACCCTGGTAGCCTAGACTATGCAAACTACGTGCGGATGGCTAGGTGAGCTCACAGACTCAACCTGATAGAATTTGCTAACAGCCTCAGTAAGAGTATAGCTAGGCTACATCTACGCCCAAATCAGATCTACGACCCACTGAGAGAATCCGACAAGAAAATTAGTGGGTTGTGTCTATGCGCTAGGATGCACGTTCAACTTGCTTTGCTTGGCCCCATAGCCTGATTCGGATATGTAGTTAGAGGCGGCAAGAATCAGAAGGTTGTGACGAGCCGCTTTTTCGAATAATAGCAGGTATGACCGGTACCTATGGCTGATATGATCCGTGCGATCAAACCAGCCGTAAATGCTGGTTGACAATTTTTTTATTTTATTGCTTAGACGAGATCAGCCCACCCCGTGTGGTTAAGTACAATTGAAGTACGCTGATAATACTCAGAGAAGGTTGCTTCTGATTATTCACTGAATCTTTTAGTCACCATTTACGTCACGCACGGGTAAAAATCCAACTATCCGCATAGTTAAAACCCTTCATTACCAAGAAAGTCAATAGCCATAAGAATTCAATTCTCTTCTTAAACAACTTTACATCAAATCGACTTGAACATACCTAGTTATTTAAGAGATTTCATTTGGTAAATTCTGTGTATAAATCTACAGTAACATTTATGAAATTAAATTGAAACTCGACGAATAATTAATAATTGGAATTGAGTTGAAGACTTTAAAGTTACGAATCTTGCGTAAGTCCCGAGTTAGTGGGCTTCGCGAGCGAACAGCTGTTGCTGTCGTAAACGGTATTTTGATTGAATTCTCAGTTAATTAATAGACACTTTTTATTACTGAATGGGAAAAGTTATGACCCTTTTTTTATTGCTTAGATGAGTGAGTTTAACTCTGCCATTGCCGGTCCCAAGCCCGGATGAGAAAAGAGGAGGGTTGAGTAGAGCTGGACATTCCTACCGTAAAACGTCAACGCCGAGCACTGGGCGGCGGGAAATTACCCAGCCCCCGGATACAACTAGAGACCCGGAGCGGGACGGACCAGTTTGCCGTGAAGGACTAAATCCCTTAGAAATACTGATGTGGAAGGACGTGGGAACCCATCACAATTACATCCCAAGAGAGTCATGGACAGAGAAACATTTAAACTGTTTCAAGGCCATGACCACGACCCTCAGTAATGAGGAAACCGACGCAAGGAGGAGGAGATGAGTGGACGAACTCACAGCCCACCTGGTGTTAAGCTGTTACTGGAGCCCATAGACATCTATAACGTAAATGCGCCACCCACATGGAGATAAATTCTAAGGTCTCAGTAAAGTTACAACGGCTGCCCCACCCTTCAAACCGAAATGCATTACTGCTTCACGACAGAAATAGGCGGGGTGGTGGTACCTACCCGTGCGGACTCACAAGAGGTCCTACCACCAGTAATTACGAAAATTATAATTTTGCGGGTTTGATTTTTATTACACGATGTTATTCCTTCACCGTGGAAGTCAATCGTGAGCATTTGTTAAGTATGTATTTCATTAGAAAAATTGGTACCCGCCTGGGATTCGAACACCGGTGCATCGCTTCAACACGAATGCACCGGACGTCTTATCCTTTAGGCCACGACGATTTCTAACCAAGTGACGCCAAGTAATCCTCGGATGTCATGATGTCGAAGCCTCAATTGCAATCTACAAAACGATTATCCTTTAGTTAGTCAGTTTTTTTTCCGAAACTATTCGGTGGTAGCCTTAGGGGTTTTTCCAGCTACACGCGAACGGATAAGTGAGCTCACGGCCTCAACCTGAAAGAATTTGCTAACACTAGCCCTTCTTACTGGTGGTAGGACCTCTTGTGAGTCCGCGCGGGTAGGTATCACCATCCTGCCTATTTCTGACGTGAAGCAGTAATGCCTTTCGGTTTGAAGGGTGGGACAGCCGTTGTAGATATTCTGAGATCTTATAACTCATATCTCATGGTGGGTGGCGGCATTTACATTGTAGATGTATATGGGCTCCAGTGACCACTTAACATCAGGTGGGCTGTGAGCTCGTTTACCCATCTCAGCAATAAAAATAAAAAAAAATAGCAAGAGTAGTTCTTGGCAGAATCTACCACCGTATCGGAACCGTGACCCACTGAGAAGATCCGACGAGAATATCAATGGACTTTGTCTATGAAGACAATCAGTAGGGAGTAGCTACTCGTATTGCTTTATAATACGCCTTACTGCCAATAAGTTTGTAGCTAGTATAGGCAGCAAAAACACTTTTACATTGCACATTATATTTTTTACCAACTTAAGCTCTAACATGGTATATTAAGATAATGCAGCAATAAACGCGCCAGATAGAGGGTAGATAGTAAAAATTCCATTCATAATCGGCAATCTACCTGCGGTCTTGGCGTTTTTTTTTATTGCCCTTGTAGGCAGGCAGAGCACACGGCCCACATGGTGAGTGGTAACCGTCGCCCATGGACTTCAGCAATGCCAGGCAGGGGCAGAGCCAAGCCGCTGCCTACCGCAAAAGTACGTAAGTTTGTAAGCACAGTTGCGCGAATAGTTATAGATAGACAGTTTACAAAACCAAGAATCGTGATATGGATGGGTGTACCTCAGGGTTCCATTTTGGGTCCTTTTTTATTTCTAATATATATAAACGATCTGCCTAGTTTTATTGAGTCCCGACACGAGGTCGTATTATTCGCAGATGATACATCTTTAATATTTAAAATTAAACGACAATTACAAGTCTATGACGAAGTGAATGATGCGATTTCGTGTGTGGGTCATTGGTTCCGTATCAATAACCTATTATTGAATAGTAAGAAAACGAAATGTATTAAATTTACTTTAAAATGTATTAAATCATCTTTAAATGTGAGACAAGCAGATAGTAATGTAATTGTTTCTGAGGAATCATTGGAGCTTGTTGAGTCAACCGTATTTCTTGGTATAACAGTGGACTCCAAACTGCAGTGGGGACCTCATATTCATAAATTGGCGAGTAAGCTCAGCTCTGCAGCATACGCAGTAAAAAAAATTTGAATGTTAACAAACGCGGACACGGCTCGTTTAGTTTACTTTAGTTACTTCCACAGTGTNGACTTGTTTTTTCGTTAATTGTAAATATTTAATAAAAAAATTTTTTTTAGAAAAAAAAAAAAAAAACACTGAGTTTGTTTCGCCGGTTCTTCTCAGGACTGTGGCTTTTTTTGGAACCGGTGGTAGAGTTAACATTGTTATTTATATTTTGACATTCAACAAGTGTGTTATACTGACACCTAAGTTGAAATAAATGATTTTGAATTTTGAATAAATTACCACCATTTTAATGAAACATTATTTCATTATTTTTTAAAATTAAAGTTGCTATTTTAACGGAAGACGGAATTTCAATACATCTCATTTAACAGTATGTCATATATCACTTAATTGAAGTTAATTTTATTCGATTTAGGTTCATACTAAATTTTATTTCATTTCGTTCCATTTTCTTTTTGTCATACAACACAGTCATGGGTTCGGGCTTTGTTACAAAACATTTAGCCATGTTGACGACGTTCCATTTGCCTCTCTAATAGACGGCTTTAATAAAAATAGCTATCATCATCATCATCTTAGGCCTTACAGCCCAGGGTGGGCCTTAGCCTGGTCCAGTATGTCTCTCCAGACTGCTCTGTTCAGGGCTTTCTCCTTCCAGTTCTTGACGCCGATATTTTTGAGGTCGCGCTCCACGCCATCCAACCATCGAAGTTTGGGTCTGCCACGACTTCTGCGGCCCTCTGGTTTGCCATATAATAGCTATGGTTTCCAATAAAATTGATACCGCGTTGAATGTAATACAAATTGGGTACTCTCATTCACCAACTGACACTCCACCGAAAAACCAGTCATTCCAGAAGAGGAGTGTGTCTCACACCCCCTCCAACAATGAGCGAGTAAAAACAGAGTCGATTTCGGAGTCAATGAACATTTTGGAATAAGACAAGCTTGGGGCTTCATTTTAACGGCGGTTAATGAATAAAAGGAAATATATGATTAGTAATCTACGTAGCAAACAATTTACGTAGAAAAAAACAATAACATATGCACTTGTAAGTAAGTAATAAAATACAAAATACTAATTAAAAAAATATTTAGTTGTACTATTCGCTTATCATGATAACAATCACTGCATCACTTATTTCTGTAAGAGATTCCGGTTTTTGGTTTGAAGGGTCAGGTGGTCATGTACCTGTTATTATTATTGCGATTATAATAGGAGAAAGCATTGTACGTAATATGAATACCCTAGTATTTTCTTAGGCGAGTTGTAGATCTAATTAACAATTTATATATTATATTCACAATTTAATCTTGCGTTTTTTATTGTCATTAGATTATTTCCAACGTGTCGAATACTTTAAAATTGTAAAATAGTTTTTTTATTAAAAATGCCATTATAATAATAATAAATAAAAATAAAAAGCCTTTTATTTCTTGCATTTTAAAAAAGTGACATTAAAAAATTATAAAAAAAATAGTTGATAATACATTAATAATAATAGATACTAATTATGATAGAATTCTTAATAAATTGTGTATAATATTAGTCGGATCAACATAAAAGATATAAAAAAGGTTATATTAATTTAGCATGCAGGCATGCAAGGCATGCAAAAATTCCATTAAAAAACCATAAGTAAACTTCTAAATAGTATAAATTCATAATCGATTGACCCAACTCGAACATAATAAGTATGGAGGAGGCTTGTTAAACTAAACGGTGACTTTTTATTGAATTAATTTCTCTTTTAACGACAGGAATTTACAACAATTTAAAGATCAATGACGCAATAACAATCCTTCACAGAATTAAATAATTCGGAGTTAGAACAAGTCTGACGTACATATTATAACTATATGTTGTTGCGATAGATTTCACAGCGAGAAACTTCTAAAAGAAATTAGAAGAGACAAATCCATTTAATGAAATGAAAAAACAGTATTTTAAGACACGAAATAAATTACATTCCTTCTTTTACATTTCGTTTTTTTTTTTTTTAGTTCGATTTTTCTAATAAAATATGCCTTCGTCTGTTCTTTGATACACTAAATGTAATGTTAACGTCTCTCTATCATAAAAATTGTTAATCTTAACAAAGTCCCCTCCCAATTCCTGATTCCCTATTTTATCGTATATTAAGGACCATACTACTATACTATATACACTTAAACAGCTACATACACTCAAACAAGTGGAACAAGCAAACTACCAGATATAACAATTTAGACTACTAATGTCTCCACATGGTTGCTATTTATCTTATATAAAGTAAGTAAGTAAGTCTATGGGCTCTGGCGGCCACTCAGCAGCAGTTGGGCTCTAAGCTGAAAAAATGCTGGAAACGAAGATCCGCTAGCGCAGTACATCAATGCTAAGTTTTCCCGGAATATTAGGATAGAGTATTGTAGAAGGATTATCAGGGTGGCGGCGACAATTGAGCCACTTGACATCCACACGAAATAATATATTCTATTTAATAAAACGTTAGGACAGGTAAAATACGAATGAATGGAAATATGCTAACCGCCGGTATCTGTACAATCATCATGACCTATTTTAATACAAACTTAATAGGTAATATTAAACGTTGTTTATCTTAATTATTCCGCTGATTATTTACGTACAATTATTATTTAATAATATCGAATTATATAACATATATAACAGTAAAGGTTTATTGCGCCGGAAGCTGTGAAGCGGAAGGCGCCCATAAAATATTATAAGTAAGAAATATGAATCAACTATTTATTTGATTATAAAATTACTGATTATACGAGTATTATAAAACAATAATAACTTCTATATATTGCTTAATCATTAGGATGTACCTGAACTAGTTCATAAATAATGGTAACCATATCATGTCAGACCGGAAGTGTTACTCGATAATAGTACATATCGGATGAAAATCCTTACAAATTTTAGCAATAACGAATACCAAACCAATATTTAAGAATATTATTATAACCTTAAAACATCAACGAATACACTTCGAACACACAGAAAAAAAGGCATTAATTTTGACAAAAACATCATGTCGGAATCAAACATCGAAAGACAAATCGTGAGCTATCTGTTCTAACTCCCGATGTTGGTGGCACCTGTGAGGAGGTCCGCGGAACAGGTCCTCAAAGATATACACAAAAAACCGGCATGTATTGGCATTTGAACGCATTAAAATGGAATTCACAAAAATTTGCCTTTTCAATCTATGCAAGGAAGGATACTTGTGTGGTAGAAGGAAAAACTTAATGGCTTTGGCATTTTTGTAGATATCAACTGTGTAGGCGGGCGACTGTGTGCGGACGATTAGTGAACTACTCTTAGTTTTTTTTATGATTGAAGGTTTATGGGTGGCCCGGATGCCTTTCCAGTTTCACTAGTAGGTACACGTGGGCGAGCAAGGACACAGCCAGGAGGGGTAGGTTTTGCTAACAGCCACCCGAGCGCCTCCGAAGAAGACCTAACAACTCGCGAGCAGCTGCTTCGAGGATGAATCTAATACCGGATCGGAATTGCGACCCGCTGAGAAGATCCGGCGTGAAACTCAGCGGGCTGATGAATGGATTAGGTTGGTAGGACGTCTTGTGAGCACGGGTAGGTACCACCACCCTGCCTATTTCTGCCTTCTGTCGTGAAGCAGTAATACATTTCGGTTTGAAGGGTGAGCCAGCCGTTGTACCTATACTTGAGACCTTAGAACTTATATCTCAAGGTGGGTGGCGCGTTTACGTTGTAGATGTCTATGGGCTCCAGTAACCACTTAACATCAGGTGGGCTGTGAGCTCGTCCACTCATATAAGCAATAAAAAAAAAAACCCTAAGCGTGCTCCTAGTGTTACAGCTGAAAGCGTCTAATGCAAGGACTATTGGATCTGATGGTTCCGTAAGGACGTGTACTCTTAGTAACGAAGCTCACGAAATACAGCTTATAGTTAGGCTTAGGTTTTCGACAAGATTGGTGCAGGATATAGTATTTAATTAAAATTAGACTTAAGAAATAAGGAATATTCTCTAATTAGTACGGTAAGTATTTCCATGTGTCAAAGTCTCTTCATTTCTTAAAATGTAAATCTTTAAAAATATTACTTAACACTCTCCTCCTTGCGTCGGTTTCCTCATTACTGAGGGTCGTGGTCATGGCCTTGAAACAGTTTAAATGTTTCTCTGTCCATGACACTCTTGGGATGTAATTGTGGTGGGTTCCCACGTCCTTCCACATCAGTATTTCGAAGGGATTTAGTCCTTTACGGCAACTGGTCCCGCTCCGGGTCTCTGGTTGGATCCGGGGGTTGGGTTATTTCCCGCCGCCCAGTGCTCGGCGTTGACGTTTACGGTAGGAATGTCCAGCTCTACTCACTTACTTAACACAATTATGTAAAATTCTTGCACGCCGATTTAATTCGTTTTGATGCTTACTGCTCACAATAAACTATATAATATGATTTTAGATCGGCTATCTCGCTCACACTAGGATGTCTAACACATCCTCTCATTACGATCTCAAAAAACAAAAATAAAGGAATTGTCTGCAGGTTAAATATTTTATAATTATCTCAAGATTAATATAGATGTATCGCATAATTTATCAACAGCAACGTGGCCAAGTCAACACACGCTACTAAGGTTTGGGTCGGCGTATCATGGAGGTGTCTATGTTGCAAATTGATTTGGCTTATAGTTAGACGACCAGCCGTCTGTGAATTGGAGGAAAGGAGAAACGCAAGCTCCAAGAAATGCGAGGAATCTTTCAATCTCCTTCACTAAACTTAAATTAATCTTTCATAATCGTGAATAAATACAAGTAAACACATCAAAACTACCAGAAGAGACACCCCAGTAAAACATAATTTATCAAACAAACAAAAAATACAACCCTTTGAGATACAATCAAATAAAAAGTCGGAATCAAACAATTAATTCCGATCATTTGATTACTAAACAGCGGTTAATAAAACAATTTAGTGTTTTACGTAGCACGCCATGGGGGCGATGGTTAACACATGGAGTTAAAAAGCTGTGACCTGCGCCATTGGGAATTAATTAAAACTAATATGGTGGAAACGAGCCTATGAGAAGAATAGGGATGCGCTGCTAGTTCTCGTTTATCGATAGATCTTCATGCAAAACATCAGCACGTGTATTACTTAATTAACTTATTGTGCACTTGTTTAATAACATTTCACATGCCTCTATCGTGTACATGTTTAAGACAATTTTTTTAAGACAAACTATAATTTTTTTTTAATAAAAATGTCCTTCATCTTGTCTAATTTTGTCGGGAAGCAAACATGAAGTTCCTTGAAGTATGGAATACCCGTAATTCTTGTACAATACATGACCAAGTACGATACACCAGGAGGACCGTCAGTCCGCACTCCCACATAGGCAATAAGAAAAATTAACAGAAAAGAAAAACACATACAAACAGAATTTTTTCTTTCGTCCGCGCGACACAACTTACTATCAATCGACGGGTCGACAAGCGGGTCGTACGCGCCGAAAGAACCTCTCAGCGATACCACTTCGATCTGGATCCCAAGCCTAGAAGGAACGATACGCTAGAACCATAGACGTTAATAATTAAACGATGAGCTGACGGTCCCGCACTAGCTCGGACTGTGGGACATTCATATCAATTGTCCGCTAATTCATTAATAACGTTTATAAGGCAGCTATCAGACGATACAAACAGCGACCAATTGCTTTACATCAGATAAACATCCTACTTAACTTATTGACAACTTAACGATTGCCTTAGTTAAAGTTAATTTATTTTACTGTTTGAGTTAATGATGCGAAGCTGTCTTTAGAGAGGGTATTGAAGGTATGTATTAAGTTCATAAGTTGTAGGATCTGCCTTCGGTCTGGCTGTTTAGTCCTAGGCCCTATGTGTGTCTGTGTGTGTGTACAGGGCACAAATAACACAGAGGAAAAATACGTAATTAGACAAAATAACGTAACTTATGTGCATGAATCACTTAACGTAAATAAAAGCTTTTCCAAGGTACGCGCTCCTTTATGACTATGCTAGCTTTCATATGTGGCAGTATCCATGCTAAAGTAGCAAAAAGCTATATTCCTCAGAAACGATACGTTTTTTCTGCATGAGGATACCTTACGTCCTTTTATAGTCCTGGCAAAGGACGCGAAATTACAAAATGATCGATTGAGTATTTAAGACCTAAAATATTAAACGTAAGATATTTTTTCTATACGTAAAATAAAACATTTGTTATACACTAAAACTATTACTTCATAGCTATTTAATTCATTAAATTAACATAGCACCTAACGATAAAGCCAGCTAGCTAACCATAACATTGTTTAACTAGAAAAAATAATTCTAATATGAACAAAAAGCAAGGAATTTCGCCGATTGCAATAAATAACTTCTATTTCTCGTTAAAACCCACAAATAATTCCATTTAATTAACACGTTCTTAATCTGAAAAACGCCTAGAGCGCACCGGCCTGCTTGGACCAGTTCCAGTCTGCACGTACACCCGCATAGACGATGTTTTTGCTGCCCACACCTCGTATCTATAGTAGGATTCCGATTGTAAAAATTATTTTTAATTACACAATCAGCATAATGAGGCATAAATTAGTGGCGTTTTCGTTTAATGATTGTTTTGGTGAGTGACGTTGAGTGGCGGATGGTGGCGTGCACCGCCTCCTCCACCACGCCTATTGCGTGCGGTGGGAGGCGCCCGGCCCGGCTCAGAGCTAGATATTTCAGAATTTCGTTTAGAAACAGAAAAATGCGTAACACATTGAATGCGTGCTTGTCTTTCCTTTTAAACATAAGAAATATTAACGGCTGTCTCGTTTGTTTATTTAGCTCATAAGTTAGTTACTCAAGTTGCATTCCAAACTACAGCGCTAATAGCCTCTTGGCTGTCTCGCCAGCATTATTGGTTTCCATAAACGACGATGACCACTTACCATCAAATGAGTTGTCTGTCTATAAAAGCAATAAAAACTGTTTAATTGTAAAATGTATGATTCGAAAGGAGAAAGCTCATTTAATAAAAATAATACCAAAGTATGAAAAGATTCCGGGAATTTTAGCAGATTTTTGACTTGTGCTTAACTTGATTCAAATAACTAGTTTAGTTTTATGCCACGGAATGTAGAAAAACCTTTACTTAGGTACCTAATTATTCCTGGTTGCGGCTTCACATGGACATGATTCACTCTATACATCTATCTTTCATTACGCACAGAGGGTACATTACTACACACATTTCAATATTTTTTTGTTAATTTTAATATTTTAAGCTCACATATTGTCACTTTTAAGCAATCCATGATTTTCAATTTGATTTTTGTTTAGTAATTTTGTATTTTTGTGTATCTGAAGTAAGGCTGTTGTATTCTTTATAGAAAGAGCACTGCTGCTTGAGAAACAGGTTTGATCACCTAGTTCAAGCACAGATGCAAATTACGATTGTGTTTCTACTTCTATGTTAATAAATAAATAAAATATAGGTACGAAGAAAGCTGCAACTAGCTATTAACAATTATAAAAATCCTCGTTTACTTGAAATCATAATATTTTAAGATATATAAACGGTCGAGTTCATAGCTCACTTTTCATAAGCAGCTAAAATAGCAACCAAACAACACATTTTTGTTAATGACGAAACTCTTTTCCTTTAAATTAGTACATTATTTCCCAGGCAGTGAAGAGAGCTTTGAAGCTTTGTAAAAAGATAATCCGGTCGGGTTATAAAACAATTCTCTTACGAAACCCCAATCAAGTGTTAATTAGGAATCACTGAGCAACAATTAGAAAACTATAATCCCCTCGATTTTGTAACTGAAGTGCGGTTAAAAACCAGAGCCGTCCTGTTGGTGCGGATCAACGTCAGATCAAGATCTTATCGAAATACATTATAAATGAAATATTGCGTTCGTTTCTACTTTCTATATGATTTAGTAAAAAGACCTACGTTACTGGTAGCGCCGTGGAAATGTAATATCAGCTCTACATTCTGACGTGTCGTGTGAAAGTCTGTCTGTTTGCGGTCACAGCTAGCTAATGTTGCTATTGAGATTTACACATTCCTGTAACCAAGTATCAACCAAACACAAGTCTATGTAACCGTGGGTGGTGTGTCAACTCACACAGCTTGGTATGAACGTCCTGTCTATATCTGCCGCAAAGCAATCACGCGCTCCATTTGAAACTAAGGAATGGTAGCGATATTAAAGCAATAACTGAATACCAATGGCTAAATAATTTAAAAAAAGATGTGTGGTGTCGTGGGACACCGGATAGGAACGAAGTTCCTTATTATAAAAATATTAATTTTAAGTTCTATTCGAGTTATAAAGAAAATAAAACTGGAGGTTTCGCAACAACCCACGGTCATTCGGTAACGTGCGAACTTATTGTGGTACACCTCATTCACGGTTGTTTGCATAAGAGTTAGTGTATTGCGCAAACGAACGCTCTGAGATCGTGGTATGATAAAAAAATATGTTATTTTTTGTACGTAATTACAAAGTTAAGTCGTACACTATGTGCATTACTGTACATTGTTTTTTCCCGGTTAGGGTACCCCTCCGCATCGTCCCATAAGGAACTTTGTTCCAAAAATATCTCTGTTTAATTCATTATAATTAATTAATGTATCAGGTCTGATCTCAGAAATATAATTATCATGTAACGCAATATTATTTGTAGTTGGACACCTCAATAGCCCCACGACATGTCTGTTAAATAGCTGATAATCATCACCGCTACAGAACAGGGGTCCGTATCACTTACGAGTATCAAATTAGCGTAACTACACTTCCTGTGTCGTATCAATGTGATAATTATCGTGTTAAAATGGTTACTTATTGGGCGCAAACGTGAGAAAGCTACTTCATATTCACGCTAGCTTGTTGTAAGAATTTCCCGTGAATTAACTGTCAGGATCTGAATGCCTCGGTGATGCACTCGCCATCTCTTAAGATTTGTTTTTATTTTTCTTGTAGACTTTGTTCCTTGTAACTATACTTGAGACTTTAGAACTTATATCTCAAGGTGGGTGACGTATTTGCGTTGTAAATGTCTATGGACTCCAGTAGCCACTTAACACCAGGTGGGCTGTGAGCTCGTCCACCACTCTAAGCAATAAAAAAAATTTAAAAAAGACAGATGATCTCATGGAGGTCAGTAATGTCAGAAGCACAGTCAAGCCGCTACCAACCGCTGCGTAGACTCCATAAGCTTCGTTTGAAGAAAGACCTCTTATAGCGCTTAGAAAACAACGTGACAGATATTTCATTCCGTACGTGGCAAAAAAGATCTCTAGAACCGCACTGTGGATGATTCTAGGTAGTATGAATGGACTCTACTCCGGTTGTGGGCGATGCAATAGTAAAAACGAGATGATGAGACCGTCTCAAACAATTCCTCAGAGCATAGTATTTAGGGACTGGGGATACATATTTAAGCGTACAAATAGGCAGCGTGTTGAACACCTTGCAACTTATATTGAACCGTTAGTTCGTCTCTTCAAGGCGAACGAAGCATATTTCGCGCGAAACACCTGCGAACTAACTTTAGTTATGACGTGTTTAGTAAGTGACACCAGAACACGGTATATTTACACATTTACATATGTGTACCGGTGCTGTCCAAAAAACTGTCTCGGTCACGATTGCGAGGAGTCTTCACTAGCAGACTCGACAGTATGTTTTTGTCGATTACATTTATGAGTTCACTGATCATATAAGCTGGAGCTTAAACCTTTTGTGTTTTGCTTTAATACTAATGACAGGGCACCTTATCAGCCTACACGGATATGTTCCACCAACCTGCCTATTTATGTCGTGAAGCAGTAATGCATTTCGGTTTGAAGGGTGGGATAGCTGTTGTACTGTAAAACTGAGACTCAAAACTCATATCTCGGACAGGCGCCGTGCTTACGTTATTGATGTCTGTGGGCTCCGGTAACTACTTAACATTAGGTCGACCGTGAGCTCATCCGACCCATCTAAGCAATAAATAAAAAATATATTTGTGTGTTGCCCTGTGGTTAGTAATCGTGGTACTTGGCGCCTGGGTTCATGGTGGGTATCTTTTAAAAATACATATCTGGTACTCGGGATACAGGTGAACCTGATATTCTCTTGTTTAAAAGAGTAGTGTATCTATCTCTTACTAGTGGTCCCCCGGTAGTCGAAATTCGACTATAATTAATTGAAATTATAAGTTTATACACTATTATAATTCTGTCAAAGACTATTACAGTTCTATAATCACAGAATTCCCCAAGGCTACACTATAGACAAATATTAATAAAGACAAACAATATTTAATATATTCTCAATTTGATCACAGACTACGAGGCAATAAGAAAAGTTTGACAATAACCAATAGTATGCATGCGTGTGTGTCAAATACATGGTAGTGTGTGTAATGTTGTTTTTATTGATTTAATGTACCTATTTTTATGCATAATAAAAAAAACTTAACATTCTACACTCCGTCTCTATATTTTCTATAAGTGTGGGAAATTTCGTAATCCTCCGTCCGCAATTTTCGCAAAAAGGGGTACAAAGTTTTTGCTTCACATATAGATAAAAGTAAAACTGTTTATTTCTTGATATTATTATAGATTGCCACAGGGCTGTCCGCTATCTGCTTCCAACGTATTCTTACGTACTTCGGCCACATCGCTCGTAGAGGCCCCGATAACTTAAAGAAGCTGATGGTAGTTGGTCAGGTTGACGGGAGAAGATCACGCGGACGCTCACCTACCCGCTGGTCTGATCTAGTTAAGACGTTCACCGGCCTGCCAATAACCGAGGCTATAAAGACCGCCGAGGACAGGAAGACGTGGGGAAGCATTGTGCATCGAGTGGTGCACATTTCAGATTAGACACGACCTTCAGCAATGTAGAGACCGACTCAGAAGAAGATTATAGATAGGATGTCGTGAAGCAGTCGAGCGCTCCAGCCTGAAAACTGGACCAGTAAAGTTCCATCACACGTCTCAAGCTGGTTCGCAGCATTCACGTTGTCATATCCGTAGGCTCCAGTAGCCGTATAGCACCAGGTGGACTGCGAGCTCGTCCGGCCAACCAAGGCAATAAAGCCGCATAATTATAATGTGATTCAAACGTACAAGAGTTGAATATCGGTCATAGATTATTTATCGATGGTGTTACGCTACACAACCCAGGCGCCGGTCTCAGACGGGCGCGGTCCTATGACCCACATACACGGCAACTGTGTTATCGTGTTTGCACTATGATAATGATATTAATGCCGGGACGATCGCGAATTTCTTAGGAACGTATTTACTTTATGATTGATGTTGTTTATGACATGTTTGTGTTTAATGGGCCATGAAGGCGATTTGTAAATCTTGGTGTCGCGCTATCTCTAACTTTTTCATTGCTGTACACAGGTGGACGAGCCCATCGCCCTGCTTGTATTGCTTGTGGTTATTGAAGCCTATAGATATCATATCATTGACTGGCCCACTCTTCCAAGCGGGAGCATCAATGTTTCACGGCATCATCACCCAGCCACACAAAAGGTTACTCTATAGTCACATGCAAAGGTAAAATTTAAGCGATTTTCGCAAATTTACAGGATAGCCATTTAAAGTTTAAAATTTGTAGAAAATATCTTAATAAAAAACTTCTTCAGCTATTTCAATACAGTAACCTTCATTGAATTTCAATTGAAAACATGGAACTGTTGATGCTAATCACTACATAGTTTAAAACAAAGTCACTTTCTCTGTCCCTATATCCCTATGTATGCTTAAATCTTTAAAACTACGCAACGGATTTTGATGCGGTTTTTTTTAATAAATAGAGTGATTGAAGAGAAAGGTTTATATGTATAATAACATCCATTAAATAGTGAAGAAATCAATAATAAATTAGTTTCCAAAACGAAGCGAGGGCGGGTCGCTAGTAACAAGTTACTTATTTAATGAAATGTCGCTTAAACCAAATAGCCTTTCACCTCTCGGTATATACTACATACATACTCGTATATACTACATATATGTATACTACAAGCTATGCAATGATTGCTCCAAGTTGACGCCGGTTCACATATGACACGTCCCTGTCAACCGATGATCATGCAAGAGTTTGATGTTTTGAATGACAGAATTCCTCACAACTATTGTCAGATTGAGAGCGTTGTTTCTTCTGAACGCAACACTTCTATTCGATCTCGTGTTTCGTCGACGTATTGTAATTCATGTTACGTGTTCGTTCCCCAGAGATAGAAGCGGCTCCCTTTCAATCAGGGTCACACAGTTGCACTGAATATGATTAGGAAAAATTAGACCATAGGACTTAGCATGATAATCTAGTGCATCTTCAGTAATTAATCACGCAATCGTGTGTTCTGAATTAAAGCATAATGCAGCTATGAGTCCAATGCAATTAGAGCTTCGAGCTTCTGTCTGAAGGTGGCTGGTGACTACGTTAGGATGCCTGATTACGGTATCTGTTATTAACATGGGCCAAGATATCCGCCTTTCGAGATAAGGTTGCATTAGCCTGGTCAGATGCACTGTGCGAGATCAAAACTCGCCCCCACTACCGTGGGTTTCATTTTATACGATGATTACTCACATCAGCGGAATTTTTATAGGTTACTTAACTTTTTAAATTATAAAATTTGTAAACAGTATGGTGCGTGTTCTCGCTCGCTGTATTCGACGTTCAAAAATTTTGTGATAATAATGCTAGTAGATGCCGTCACTTATTTACTCACATTCACTTGACTTATCAAAAACAATTTCGCATTCAATAGCTTTTCTATTTTATTTCATAAGTTAATTCCAGCGTGCTCCGCTATCAATACCGGTAAATGATTGAAATGAGAAGGTATTCTTTTTCATAGCATACGAAATGCATTTCATTGCAGGCGTTGGAGCCTTTTTTCATGAAAGAAAGCTTGGCCAAGTATGTGAGCATGACATCCTAATAGTATTTTAAGATTAGATAAATAATATGCAATATACAAAACATAATTATTTTAATAGCTAAAAAAAACTTTATTATTAAACTATATTATTAAAAAGCTAAAAAATTACTAAATGGAATACATTCAGTCAAAAAGTATCGGGAATGGATAATTTGTTTATGGTTCCCAACTTTTTTGTTGTTGTTAGATTGGCACAACTGTTCACTCTCCTTTATAGCGCGGAGTTTGAGTTGCATCTGTTATTTAGATTATATCATATCTAGTGTGCATGACGAATTTCTAGATAGACAAAAACGTTGAACAAAGAGTTAAATTTTCCATCGTCAATAGAATTTGTGTTCGGTACGGAGTCACAGATTACAGGAAAAGTGAATCGAATTTATCAAAAACACGTGCTTATGATCACAAAGCGTTCAAAAGCGGTCAAGATGTGATGGAAGATTTGCTTTTACTCCGGTGGGCCTTCAATATTTGCAACTGAAACTAACATCACAAAAGTGAAGGAAATAGTGACTCATTCAAGTTTGAAAGAGATAGCCGCTGAACATTCTGTGTCTCATGAGTCGATTAATACCTTTTTTTTTGTTAATCACTTGTGTATGACACATGGTCGGCTAGTCCCAAAGTCCCAAAAGATCTTAATTTTCTTCTAAAACTGAGGCGAGACATGTAAGGAAGAGAGAGGTAACGAGACGTGCATTTACGAGTTTGAAATCTAGTCATCGCTTCGAAGTCGAACCTTCAAATTGAACCGAAAACGAGCAAAATCGCGCCATAGTCAATCAAAGTGATGTTGACTGTTTGACTGTTTTCTTTGACTATCGTGGTGTTGAGTAGAAATTCTTTGCCAGAAGATCCAACGATTAATCAATAGTATTATTTGGGCGTTATGCGGCATTTAAGAAGGCAAATTAGACGAAAAAGGCCAGTTTCGTGGAAAGAAAATTTATAGATTTTGCACCACGGTAATGTATCTTCGTACAACTACAAACTCAACAAATAGCATCGAGCAACCACCTCATTCACCAGACATGCCTCTAGTCGACTTCTTTCTTTTTCCAAAATCAAATAATCACTGGGTGGCAACCGTTTTCATACGGTAAAAGAAAAAGGAGAATTCGCGGCGAGAACTGAACTCAATTCGGGAAAAAGCATTTATAATATGTTATGATGTTTAGATAATACGTTAGCGTAAGTGTATAGTTTTTGAAGGAGCATACTTTAAAGACGATATAATAAATTCGGATGATTATCTAACATTCTACATGTTACCGATCTCTTTCCAGTGCTTTCGTGATAAAGTACTGTGCGCTCAGTTGAATTGTGAATTTGTGCAATTTTTGATTAATCTGCTATCAATTGATAACTCTTCCTCTGGTACATTGTTGCACCTTGCGACTTCAACTTTTTATTCCCTAAACGTTGCTTGGATATTTATATGAGATTTATAAGCCTGTTATTGGTCAACTTGTAAAATTGCTATAATTGTTATCTACTAAAGTGATTGTCGAAGTCTCTTTTCTGTTTCTACAGTAATTTCTTCCAAGAGAAGCTATGCAATCGATTTTCGATAGAAAAAGCGATAACAGAGTTTTTAAGAGTTGTTGTAAGTGTTTAAACCGAATATTTGAATAGATGACAGTGTTGTATTAATAAAACTGTTTCGTTCGCTTTCTTGACTAACGTTAGCCTAATCTTGCCCAAGTTATACAAATAGAACTCTAAAAGAAACATTTTTAATTTATTTTAAATTGAATTCAGTATCCACTTCGTACTATCTTAGAATGACGCATGTGTTACCTTAAAAATAGAAGTGTTCGCATCAGACATACACCGGACTGTGCTACCGGCTTAATATGTACAGCATTGGTTTAAGGAGAGATTTAGTTACGACAATAAACTTATGTCATTTTTCATACCAGTTTCTGCTAGTCTATGATAGCAACTTATCATCAGGTAAGATCTACGTACCTGAAATTTAAATTGTTATAAATAATTTTCTACCTGACTCAAATCCATGACACCCGGGTACAGCACTCTCCTGCACTCCCTCCAGCACTACACAAGGCTCCGTACAGGCCACGATCTCGCACGGTCGCGCACAGCACATACCCGCCGGGGACGCGAATTACGAACCCACTGACTGCTGTAAACTTGGACGTCTTTATCGATCGATAACGATCAGTTCACAGGTGGTGAATATTAATATTTTTATCGGCGGACGGGCTAGCTGTAGACAGACCAATGATGTTGTTTCCCGGAACCTCTTCATTCTAAATATTTATTTTTTCTCTTAGACATCGAGGATCAGCAGGGTAGAACGATGACACATTATTTATTGAGACACTTTCCTTAAGCTTCTTTTCAAGATGGATATGCCAATATCATCATCTTATGCCTTACAGCCCAGGGTGGGCCTTAGCCTGGTCCAGTGAGACAGACTGCTCTGTTTAGAGCTTTCTCCTTCCAGTTTCTGACAACGATAATTTTGAGGTCGTGCTCTACGCCAACTAACCATCGAAGTTTGGGTCTGCCACGACTTCTGCGGCCCTCTGGTTTTCCATAGAGCAGTTGTCTTGGCATTCTGGTCTCATATGCCAATATTCCTCGAAATAAACAAAAGAAACAACTCTTTCGAAATTTTGCGTAGTTTATCGCAATTTACCTACGTACCCTGAAGTTTTATGGTGAAATGAGCTTTATTGCAAGGCAACTGAACTTCTATCTGTCAAAACGTCAATGCCGACAACGTCAAGCATGAGTTTCCGTAGGCACTTAACACGAGCTGGGCTGTTAGCTCGTTAACGCTATTCCGCAAGTAGAAGCTATTAACAATGTCGATGTCAGTGAATGGTTGCATCTCCGAGCTGTTTGTTGATTGCACACGCATTACACCGTTGTGTCATGAACGGATTAAGCTGCAAGTATCAAAACACAATTTGTATAGCCTTCACACTCCAAACATAATGGAGATTACTTAAGTTAACAGAATATTTTAATACGATTAGCCTGAATCGAAGTGTTTAATGACAATAGGTTACGACATCGCGGCTAATTAGAGGTAATTAGGTAACTGGCGGCCTTGTTGGTGTTCGCTAATTAATTTAATTATTGGGTGGAAACCCTGTCGGGTGCAGTACCGGGCAGACAGGACGCGATCATCCAAAGTAGACTTACGTTACTTAAGTTATTATTGCTAAATGTATCAAATACGTTGAATCGTTGAAGCTACACGCGCGCCATCTGTCGTGCTTCCAGCGTAACATCGTAGCTGAAGGGACGATAAAAACTGCACTAATTTTAAACGGCATTTTGTAACTTGGGTTGATTAACCATCACCACCAAACCACAACAAACTTGATACAGCGACAGTCCTGATAAAAACGAAAAGAAATTCAGGCTTGTCTTGTTTATATTTGCTAATAAGACGAGCTCACAGACCACTTGAGGTTACACGCCTACCTGACTCCAAATACGGATACCGCAATCCATCTTAAAACATAAGATTTTAATCTCAACGCGGTTCAACAATGACCTGTCCCACAAAACTGAATGTGTTATTTCTAGAAAAGTATAAATATATTTATCAAATACTACCAAAGAAATTGTTTCGGAATTAAGGCAAAACAATCCAGGTTTCTTACACTTCTTACAGTCGTATTCCTTAAAGTGAAATCTATACTAATATTATAAAGAGGAAAAATTTGTTTGTTTGTTTGTATTGAATAGGCTCCGAAACTACTGAACCGATTTGAAAAATTTTTTCACTGTTTGGAAGCTGTTCTATTAACGAGTAACATAGGCTATAATCTTTTTTGAAAAAAATTAGGGATCCTAACTAAAACTCCAATAATGTAACCCAAGGTGTAAAAAAATTATCTAAAATTACATCGCGTGCCCTGCGAAAACTATTGATGATAGAATTAAATAATGTACTACGACTTTGTGGAATACATTAATATTTACAAAAAGTGTCGCGGCAGAAGATGTCTAACTATTATAGTTATGCCGCAATAAGTGTTCTTTTATTTAAAAAAATAAAACAACGTCAAAATCATTGAAATTTTTGTTAAAGACCCGAGCGGAGCAGGAGCGGGTCGCTAGTATTTAATAAAATGCGTAACGTGCGTGCTTTGTTAATAAAAATTAAAAACTAGTTATAAAAAGTAACACGCTGCATCTATCGTAGGTAAACTGTTGTTTGCTGAACGATACCGTGAAAGTTATCACAAGCAAATAGTATGGAAAGTGATCGGTTTGTATCCCGTATCTTATACGCGCGTAAGTGTGTCATGATTTATTATCGCAAGAGCGGTCATGTGGCCTCAATATCGGAATCAGGTGAAAGTAATGAATACATTAAGGATAGTTCAGAAAGCGATAGTCCCATAGTATTTTCAGTCATATCAGACATGCATTTCAAGATTGCTCCACTTATCCATCATACATTAAAAATGCTGGTGGTGATTTATATGTCAATAATCTGTTCAGATAAACAGAAGACGTTCTCCTCGAATCATACCGCTCGTAGTTCTAATGCCTTTTTTTCCTACCTATGATAGCCTTGAGAGGCTATTTCAGCTTATCCTTGACGTGTAGGTGAGCTCACGAGGCTCAAACTGGGAGTGTTGCTAACACTGGCTCTAGCAAGAGCAGCGCTTCGCAGAATCTACCACCGGATCGAAAATGCAGCCACTGAGAAGATCCCGCGAGCACCGTTAATGGATCGAGAGGATCCGTAATGACGTGTAGCTGGTACCCGTGATGCACCATACGTAAGGATATTAATAATCTGGAGAGGAAAGTAAGCTAAACATCAGGTGCTAACGAGTGAGTTGAGCGAGTCTGTACAAATTTTACAAACAACAATAAAAACTGGCACTACTGGGTATCGTTTATTATATTCTATGAGCTTTTATTGCTTTTTATTCCCTACCTTTTCGCTGATAGCCTAAGGGGCTATTCCAGCCACGCCTGGAGGGGTAGGTGAGCTCACGGGCTCAACCTGAGAGAATTGCTAACACAAGCTAGCCCCAGCAAGAGCAGTGCTTCGCAGAATCTACCACCGGATCGGAAACGCGACCTACTGAGAAGATCCGGCGAGAAACTCAGTGGGTTGTGTCTATGGGTTAATTCGCTCGTCGAACTCTTCGTGGTAATCGAATGGCACTGCGATGCCGACTGTAGATACTTACTAAATGAGTCGAGATCCAGGTCATCGTGGAGATCCACATTCCTAAGGAACCATGGCGCTCCGACGGCTATCCTGCAAAATCGTGATTGAGATTCTCGTATACACGAATTCAATAGTATTGTTGGCGAGTCGTATTTTGATTATTAACAATAAAACATATTTGTTTGCGATCAAACATTGGCTTAGCGTATCGGCCATCGACTTTACTCAACAAGTTATTTATGAATGCTAAACGAAGATAGGAATAACGTATGTGTTGATTTAGTAATTTAACGTTATTGTATTAATATGATATAGTCAGAGGAATTTATAAAACAACGTTCTGAATAGTAATCTAAAGACATGACTACAGGATCCTATGATCTTGGGGAATTCATACCACCACTTCTTTATCCTCTGAAGGAGGGAAGACATCAAGCCGTCGGTCAGTGTTAGTAAATGTTCCTGGGCATATTAGTCTTGAAAGGAATGAGACTACTTAAATGATTTATGAAAGATTTTAATGGAAAATCCTAGGTTAAATGTTCATATGGTTGATTGACTATAGTTTTTAAAATTTCACCTTCTCATTATAGACGAATAATGTATGTAAATAAAAATTGTAATAATTTCAAAATAATAAGTTTCGAACAAGTCATTAAGAGGCAAAACTCTAACCTTATTTTGCCCTTATCTGGCGAGGTCAGCAGAACACGCATCGGTCTCCATCCATGCAAACAATTTTATGTTCTTACAACATTTTTGTTTGAAATAGCAAAACTTCATCCTTCATTACGGACTAATTAAAGAATTCACTGAAAAAAGAACTTACGGCATCCGTGTCTTTCCGACTTGTCGTTTTTGTAATCGCGAGACAACGATACTAATTGCACTTTCATGATAAAAAAAAAATAGATCATTAATTATTTTGTAAAAATAATTTTAGTTTTCTTTACAATGGACTATAAATAGACCAGTTGCCTATTGTTTTCCATGGATGTGTGAAGAACCCCATCAATATTTACTGGAGGTCATAGATATCGCAACATATTATTTACTGGTGGTAGGACCTCTTTTGAGTCCGCGCGAGTAGGTACCGCCGCCCTGCCTATTTCTGCCGTGAAGCAGTAATGCGTTTCGGTTTGAAGGGTAGGGCAGCCGTGGTAACTATACTGAGATCTTAGAACTTATATCTCAATGTGGGTGGCGCATTTACGTTGTAGATGTCTATGGGCTCCGTAACCACTTAACACCAGGTGAGCTGTGAGCTCGTCCACCCATCTAAGCAATAAATAAACCATAACACAGTGCGACACATGAGATTGAAATCTCAATTTTATTACAAATCTATCCCTGCGTAAGAAAGCCCACCTTAAATATTGCATGTATTAGCTTATTCTATAGATGCGATGATATTCGATGATACTTATTATTCGCGACTAATGAACAAAATTACGTTGAATGTATTTCGATTAGGAGCTCAGTTTATATTGGTTATTTACCTGTTCAAATAAGTAGATGTTACTAATTTATTAGCGGGTTAGCCAGACGGACAATAAGAGCATACTTAATGGTTAGTTATGATGACGGTATAGAACGGAAATAGTCGGCACAGCTAATTTTTCTCTTCCATTCTCTTCTGTCAGCCGTCAGCTCAATACTCACTCCTCTCTCTCTCTCATATCGTCATTCACACACTCCATCCATGTCTTCTTCAGTCGACCTCTTCCCCCTCTCTAGAACTGAGACTTATACCTATATTACATACTTACATAAACTCATGTCTCAAGGTGGGAGGCGGTATTAACGTGGTTGATGCCAATGGGCTCCAATGACTAATTCACATAACCGTGAGCTCCACCAACAATTCTGTCCACTCATCTTAGCAATAAAAAAATGCAGACTTCAATCACCCTTCAGGGTGAGCCGGACGCTACATCACTGAGACTTTGAACTCATATGCCGAGAGAGCATTCACTTTGATTCGTCTATGGACGGATGCCTATGGAGAGCATTAAAAAATCTAATCTCTCGTTACAAAAGTTTCTTTATATTCTGTATTATATGATTTTAACATAAAATATATTCTGGGATATACATTTTAATAATATGCTCAAAACTTTCAATAGTGTGTTGCCGATTTCTTTTTGAAATAAAAACTTGCCTATTGCTTATGGTTGTTTATTTTTGAATACAAAGAAATCGCTTGCAATGTCTTGTTCACAAGATTTCTCCGTCTTCCTTTGAAGCTCTTCCACGAGCAGTACTCTCCGGTGATCGTGAAGCTTCACCTGACTCGAGACCTGTAACACGGAGAAGGAGGCGTGTGAACTGCTGCGTCACGGCGCTTACGAACCAATCTAGTTACAACGATAATGTGTGGGAAACTGATTGTTTAGGGCCCGCACGGCTTACGCTTCTCTTTGGACTATCCACAAATATTACCAAAATTATAACTTTAATTCACAAAAACCGATCTGAAGAACAGGAATTTTTCAATTGGTTTAAATCTAAAAGTAATTTAGTCAGTAATTTTCAATCCTACAGCTAGATTCGTTAAAATATAATTTTTTTCAGTTATTTCAATTTTAAATTAGTCTACTGTAAAGTTCACGCATTGTCGCTTAGTCACGTTTGCCTTTCAAGCGTCGATATGTACTCTTAAAGGAGTCTTCGTTGAAGTTATGATATCTCTCACCTTTCGTAACCGGTTAAGGCTAGATATGTTTGCGCATAAAAGCTGACAAAAGAAAAACTGTTCAAAGACCTCACTTTAGGTATTCCAGACGCGCCATTTGCATAGACGTGACTGATATGCTAAACTACAAAAAGTCACATGTCCATCTATGCACAGACGTTAATACCCTTGTGACCAATAATGCTACAAAACTCTGTACAGAATCTCAATCATCAGTTAATGTTCACGCATCGAAGCAATATTACTAAAGGCTGGTCACACACCGCTATTTGGACGGTAATCGTTCAGTATTTTACTTAACTGTGTGAGAATTAACTTTATTTATTTTAACAATTGGATAAATTAAAGATTTTTGCTTTTTATTTTCATGATGGTAGCTCGTTTAGTTTTTACAGTAGTCGTATTTAATTTTTATTAAGCTCTTATATAATAATTTTAAAGCACTTTAAAATGTATCACATTCCTTTTCCTTTTTCTTTTTTTTTTAGACTATTGAAAACTATTCAACCAAAAATTATCAGCTACCACTGTGTATACATAGTATTAAAAAAACTTGATATCTTCAAAACGTAGATATTACTTTTAGTAAGGCGTCTTATGAGCCCGCATGGGTAGGTACAATCACTGTATCTACATCTGCCGTATTGCATTGCGGTTCCCTGGGTCAGACACGTCCTATTCTATGATGAAAGTGACTACTACATAAAACAAACTAAGTTAACGTGAGATCGAACTTTAAAGCTGTAGGTCTGTGTGTTTCTCAGGAAATCTTAGAGAAATACACTTTTGAACTATCTCTTCGAATAATAAATTTCGTATTAAATAACAAGATAATAAAACGTAAATGCATTTTCGTAACGACGGGGCGTCGATGTCATGCATGAGCGTGTCCACGATGACAAATTTATCGCGAGCACCGCAATAAAAACACGCTCGTAAAAATATTACAACACACCCCCGTCGATGGAGGAGCACCCCCGGACACCCCCGGACACCTCCCGACACCCACAGACGGATCCCGCGAGAAATAACACACTTTGTCTTAGAGAAACGCTTTCTATCGCGCTACAAGGAGCCTAAAAGAGTTCTAAATCTAATTGATGTGCTTTTTTCTTTTAGTACTACTGCGTAATCTAATACTGTGTTCTCATTTGTATTCTAATATTTTATATTAATGTAACAGGCCGTTTTTGTGGAATTAACTTTACGATCATTTGTTACAAAATAAACTCTATGGTTTCCGTTCGTATTTGTCATTAAATTTTCATAAGCAACGGTGAACATTTACTAGTGAATACTTACTTATCTTTAACTAATATTCCGGCGCTCAAACCTGGAGGTAAAAATTTATTTCCTGACTTAACAACACACATTTGCGAAAGAATTCCAAAATAAAGAATATTGTGTAATGAGATCAAATACACAAAAAGTTTGCCTATTTCTGGCTCTCTATGCGGTCCGGTACGAAACGTCAAATAATCGTTATAAAGTACAATTGATACTTAAAATCGGTTATGCCATAAGATCGCCCACCGATCTAATGCATTATGTGACAAAGTGCCACATCAAAGACGAATTTATTTTCATTTTCGTGAATGAACGTTACGTCAGTAAAGTTTTCCTGGTTACGTTATGATATTGTTAGCTAAATCGAGGATCTATCGGCGATCGTCCAGTATATTTAAGTTGAAGTTTTGATATGAACGTTTGGCATTACACGCGGTGAAAAATAAAACGATCGAATTACGATCCTGTCTCCTTCTTGAAGTCGCCTTTTTGATCCTTTTGGAGACAATTTTAAATCGTTATCATTATTTAGTATACCGTAAAATGAATCAAAGTAAGAAACTAGCAACTATGAATTTTAAGTGAATTGCTACAAATGTCTCAGATAAAATTTAACAATTTAGATTTCGTAGCCTAGATTACGAAACGATATTAGAATTATGGAGATGTAAAAATCAAAAGCACGTTTTTAAGACGCAGCTAATTACAAGTTGCTTGTCTGATAGAAAATAATTATTGTTTAATTATGTACTAGCCCACCTACTTGTGACAGAGCTAGATACGTCAGTCGCAGTCCAAAATATCAGAACGGTGTAAGTAAGTTTACGATTACTGCGATGGATGCGCCTCCATACGACATCTCACGGCACGACTGTACATTTGTCTTGTTTAGTGTGATTGTGGCGAACAGCGCAAATTACGCCATTCCGCTCAGGACGCGATTGTACCGGGATCCCTTAATAACCTGTAAAGAAATCCAGGGATTTGATTCTTTGATGGAACCTTTAGTAATTGGGATGAAGTCTTCTCTTGAAGCCTCGCTGTAAATGACATAGTCTTATCAAAAATATTGGCACAACGAAAACAAAAAGGAGATAAATATTGTTACGCCGGTAAGAGTAACGCCATCTATCGCCGAATAGTCGAACGAATATCCTAGGATCTAGTAGCACCTAGAACGCTCGAGAAGTACAACGCCATCTATTGTCAGATAGCGGAAAATATTTTCGTTAAGGTAAGGGATGAGGGATTGAGAGTTTTAAAGTGTTTATTGAGGATTTTAAAGTGTTTGTGAAGTGTTAATGTGATCTAAGTATTGAATACAATTTTTTGTACTTTGGTGGAATTTTATTTATCCCGAACCCCAGCGCGTAACAATATTATTATTGAGAGTTACAGCGATCAAATTAACCTAAATGTCATAATTCTTTAAACGAAACAATAATGTCAATACGAACAGATAAATAAGCTCTATCATCATTTATCAGTATTTTTCTGTATACGAATATATGTATATGAAATTTTCATAATTGTATTGGGAAGCTAATTTTTATACTAAGGTTGTACCTCGTAATCTTCCCCGAGTACTTGTTATAAATGACACGAATATAATAATAATTTCCAGGATGAAAACGCCTTCGTCGACGATAGCGTCGCCCCGAAACAAAATGCCTTATAACAAAAAGAATCAAATTAATATCACGTATTCCTTAAAAACTTTATTTTTAATATAAAGAAACTATCTATATGTAAGATATGTAATAAACTAATATGAATTTCTTAATGAGAATATACAATACATAAGCTGTTGAGAAATCGCGTGTGACGTACATATACAGTGGTGGTAATATAATTAGAAACACTACTTATGAATAAAGAAAGTAACTTCAACGTACAAATGTTTGTAAAAAATAAACACATTCAATAATTATTAATCATGCAATATGTAATATAGCCAATCAAATAAATTGCTCTCATTAAAAGCATATATGTAATATAAAACATATCTTACTTTTAATTATAATACAAAATGAGTCTTACCCATGTGGAGTTTATTTTCTGTTACTGGCCGCTTGGACGCCTAATTAGAAATATTTTAAAAAGAATCCATAGCTCGTACTTTTGTGGAAATTGGAGAATAGCATTTCTTTCTTGGCTTTTTCTATTTTAAAATTTAATCTGAATTTTATTTTGTTCAAATGGGAATGGGAAAAAATAAAAGTTGTGACGCGTCACATAGGCAAATAATTGTTAATTTACATATAGATCATAAGAGGGCGTACAGAAGAATAGCTGAGCATTTTATTGTTCTGTTAAGTAGGTTTTTAAGGCAATTGATCATTATAAAACACATGGAACTGTTGAAAATGTTCTTAGAAGGGCTAGGCCAAAAAAAGACCCAATTAAAGGCTCCAACGAGATTAAAAATGAAGTTTTTCGCCTAATGACCCGAGAAACATCTCGCCAAGAATGGAAAAAAATTGTTATTTTCAGGTGAAATAAAAATAAATATGGTAAAGTCTCATGGAAAACGCTATATTAGAGGTCATAAATACCCAATGAGTAGGTATAGTCAAACACGGTGGCGGTAATATTAAAGCTTGGGGATGTTTTTCCTCCAACTCCAGCGTGGAGTTGGACCCGTTCGAAAGATTGAAGTTACAATGAACCAATGGCAATACAAAAATATCTTAGAGCACACACTGATTCCCTACTCGGACGATCATTTGCCTGTAACCTGGATCTTTCAGCAGGACAATGACCCTAAACACACGGCCAATAGCGTCGAATGTTTCCTTAGCGAACAGCGTGGGTATATCTGTTTTAGACTGGCCCGCAAATAGACCAGATTTAAACCCGATACAAAATCTCTGGTATAGTGTTAAAAAGAAAGTCTCAAACAAACGTAGCACCAGTCAAAACGAACTATATGAAGCATTTGTTGAACCATGGAATTCAATCTCCCTAGAAAAATGTATGAAATTAATTGAATCAATGCCACGTCATTGCAGTTATTGAAGGTGTTGAAAATAAGGGATATGCCACTAAATATTAATTACAACTATTGGTAGGCTGTGGATAGTAGTTATTTCGCAACTAAATTCGTAAATAACAATACCAATTACTAATACTTAAAAAAATAGTGTTTTTAAGCTATTGCATAGATTTTATCGCGGGCCTTGAGCGCGGCTTCAGAACGGAATCGTGAAATTCCGTAACGAAAAAAACCTTCCACCCCTTACTACGCGTACTATGTAGCTCGCGTTCAACACATTCACACGTTGCGCTTGTGTTGTGTTTAAAGTAAGAAGTCTAAACACCGATTTACGTACTATCAAAATATGTGATATAATTTCGTGGGCGTGATTCAGCTTTTGCGTCAAGCGCCATCTATCGGCGACAAACGGAATCGTAAAATAGAAAATTATATCACATTACAATGCGTTGGGCGTGCCATTTTCTATCGCTTTGTCGAAAAATTTTATTACTACTCTTACTACTCATTCAGTGATTGGAGTGGCATTAAAAATAAACTAGCTAAACAGTTGATTCTGGGCGAATGAGAGTTAGAACTAGCATCCAAAGGCGTGTCTCTATCCCATGTAGCGCCCTCTAGTGAGTGCGCGGTCAAAATGGAATACTCACAATGTAGCAGATTCATTGAAAGTTAGCCCACTGAGTTTCTCGCCGGATCTTATTTTATTGTTGTTTTAATATTAAATTATTATTGTCGATTTATAATTGCATNAGAACTAGCATCCAAAGGCGTGTCTCTATCCCATGTAGCGCCCTCTAGTGAGTGCGCGGTCAAAATGGAATACTCACAATGTAGCAGATTCATTGAAAGTTAGCCCACTGAGTTTCTCGCCGGATCTTATTTTATTGTTGTTTTAATATTAAATTATTATTGTCGATTTATAATTGCATAAGTTGATAAAAAATGCTATGCAATGCTTTACCGCGGCAGTCTCCGAGTGCCACACGCCTTTTTTTATACTTTTTTGTTGTTGTTTCTAATTAGTTGACTATCATTGTTCATACCTTAAAACTGATTTAAATTGTTCTGAGTAAGGTAATACTGAAAGTGGGATTTATATTGTTTTTCTAATAAATGATAATCGTTGAACATATTGTTGTCCTATTTATTGTTTAATTTCAAAATAAATACGATTGCGGTGAAGTATCTTACATAATGTCAAGGGCCGTTGGTAGTGTATCTAATTATACGACCACCACGGTATGCTGGTCTCGTATGCCAGTATCGTGTACAGATTATTGTATCGCTATTGTGCTACTAAAGACATATTGTATAAATAACATGCCCCCAGCCTTAGCCGAAATATTTAAACTGAAATATATGCAACACGAGGAACTTCAAGAAGCACTAAATGATAATTTATAGATATTATAGGCATACTAGTCCACGCACCAACTGGTGTCAAAAGTCGTGATCGTTGTCCGTAGAGGTCACAACGTGAGTGACGCTACCCACTTTGACACATGAGGTCGCAGATCCGACTGCGCTGTACCATGACCCATCATTCCATAATCTATTTAATTTAACACATTTTGTGCCCGATATAAATGATCATGAAAAATATACTTAGTTTTGGTTTATGCATCGAACTACCCCCGGCCCTCCGGAGGGTGGGTGTCTTTACGAGCTATATTTACTGCTGGCCCGGACACTTGCCGTTTTTTACGATAAACATAAAAGCCTCGCAAGATTTACGTTTAATATATTCGTACCTTCTTACTTATGCTGATTACTAGCTTCTTCGATTCATTTTACTGAGCACATTTTATTGGTGCACACAAGAAAGTAGATTTGAGAACAGAAGACACGGAGAAATTCTTACTTTTTGATCTCATTTAACTAACACTATTAAAACTGAACTAAAACAATTTAAAATTAATTAGATTTACTGGTAATAAACGGAATGCTATGGCATGCGTTTAAGCAGAAGATCAATGCTTAAAATCAGAAATGAATCCTACTAACCTTGAAATAGTTATTGACCTTTTTTTCCCCAAGAAATATTAACGTTAGTGTGGATTAAAAGTTATTCTAAATTATTGATCAATTACATCACACTTTGTCAAATCTAATTACACCTAAGATTCTATTCTTTAAAGCCCGAATTCATTAGTGGAAATTATTATTGTTATTGCATGGAGGATAAGTGGAGCCCGCAGATATAACCTGAGTACGACCACATGTCCTGCGTCTTAAGGTCGAAATTTCAATGGAAGCCTATAACAGCTACGTCAATCGAAACCCACTACTGGTTCGCGGCAAAAATAGGCGGAATGGTGATAACTAGCCCAATAAATTACAACTACGCCGTACTAAACAGTAAAACAGCTGTTATATTTATTTATATTTATTATTCTTGAAAAATATTTAATTTAACGCTAAATGATTTGTAACAAAGCAATGCTCTTGACTTTGCATTCGGTCAAAAATGAAGTGAGCTGGGCTTTCCAACGACTCCTTGACAGAGTGCGCCATTCTAATAAATAAAATGAGCATATACTGTTAATAACTGCTAATAGTGCAAATAGTTTCAATGAGCTATTAGCTTTCCAACTTCATCATCAGCCACAAAAAGTAAAACTGCATCATGTGTCTACAGTGATGTGTTGGTATATCTTTTCCTGGTTCAAACCGGCGGCAGAGTTAGTGGCTCTTTCCGTACGAAGCTGTAACCAGGATATATAGACGCTACATTGTCAATATCGCCTAGGTTCAAACAATTGCCCAATGATCAGAAACATAGCATGCGACCAATGAAGTACATACCGCATATCAACTGCTACTGCAACTCTGTCTAAGTTGTGTATGTTTGTTAATATAGTGCCTCTACAGACTGCGTAGGTATTCGATATGTTTGAGCCTACGTCTTCTATAACGACAAATATAATACTGAATCGAGTCTTGATCAATTTTTTGATAACGTCACTCCCGACGACAAGTCATTTCGAACGACAACATTTGATTTGGAAGCCGCAAAATCAATTTGTAGGACAACACAGCGCGGCACATGAGTGGAACAGACTATAGAGTACTCGCACGGTTTACTTATCTGACATTGCAGTTAGCTTTTTGCCATCAAAAAGAAATAAAGTTTTTAACACTTTGAGTACAAGTTTCAATATCAATTGTCTATAAATATACAGTAGTAGAAATAATATGGTACTCGCTGGATGTTGATCTTGCGGTCCGACGCATATCATATTATCCAACCAGCTCCTAAAACCATCAACAAGTAAGATTTTTTATTATTCCTGTGATCGGTGAATGAGCTCACTGCCAACCTGATATTAAGTGTGTACTGTAACCTATAGACATCAACAACGTAAATGCCACCACCCGCCTTGAGATATGAGTTCTAAGTCTCGGTTTTTAAAATACAATGGTAGCCCCACCCTTCGAACCGAAACGCATTACTGCTTCACGGCATAAATAGGCAGGGTGGTAGTACCTACCCGCGCGGTCTCACAAGACGTTCTACCACCAGTAATTTGCAAATTGTTACTTTTGCGGATTTGATTTTTATTACACGATGTTATTCCTTCACCGCGGAAGTCAATCGTACGTATTTCATCAGAAAATTGGTACCTGCCTGCGGGATTCGAACACCGCCACAATCACGTCGATAAATATTAACGCACCGGGCCTCTTATCCTTTAGGCCACGACAACTTCAATAAAAAGAAACTCAGAGTCACAAGACACCACCCGAGCCGTCCACAACATTGGATACTTCACACGTCGAAGGAGGACACCGCCAAACGGAAAGTAAACTGAAACCCAAATAAATATTCCTTAAAGCAACAATCGTGGACAATTACGACGGAATAGAAAACCGGGTAAATAAAAAACCAGGGTAAACATTATCGTAGAATCGCACCCCCGGGCAGGAGGGTGACCGCGTAAAAAGCGAAGCCAGCGGAAACCAAACATCGGACAATGTAACGAATTCCCAAACTACGTTCCGTTTATTGACAGGAGACTCACTGGATGTAGCGGCGACAACTAGAAGTCGACTTATCTATCAAGCAAAACATTGCAGCTTACCGACTTCATTACCAGAGAAGCTACAGTACCATTGTACATTGAGAATTGTAAAGTAAATAACAAACTCTTAAATATTTCAATATACCATAAAATTTTAATTAATTCCTATATCTTTTTTGCTTTAGAAGGCGGATGATCACACGACCCACCTGATGGTAAATAGTCACCGTCGCTTTCGAGAACTTCTGACTGATCTATTTACTTTCAAGATCTTTACAAAACTAGGACTATTTTCTTGTTGTTAACAATTTTACCTATTTAAAGTAATATGAACTACATGATAAGTTGAAAAATCTTAAAGCATATAAATCTTTAAGCATGTCAAGTTATATACATACTTTGAATTTTAATAACCCTAATTATTGAATAGAGTTGCGTAAATCAGTCCTAATAATAATTAAGATCAATAAGAAGTTAAATCATTTGAAATTTCAAGTTTCGTCAATTTTTACGTATTTCAACAATAACCAATTTTCGTAACGTAATAAGAGCTTACCCTCATACTTGAGTAATAAAAATCGAGTTCTGTCTATTAATCAAATGACACCGGTATGACCTTAGTTTTCTGAGTGGATGTTCTTAGTCGCCTGTTGTTTTTCTTCTGTCATTCTCCTACGTAAGGCTGACATTTTATCCTCATGGTCGCTTAATAATTGGCCATGTTGAAGACATGCTTTTGAGTATACCACCATGCTACCTGTTGTTACCGCGAAGTAAGGACCCATTCCGGCTTGAGCATCAAACACCCGTGCAACAAACAACGATACAACTGAGATTTCGTCTTCTTATCTCAATCTAGGTGACGACATCCACGTTGTGATTTCCTTTAGCCGTGAGCGCGATTACTCAACTAGGTAATAAATAAATAAACTTATTAATAGCAAGTGCCCGTGGCGACGCTCACTTCTACCTTAGACAGCAAAAAATCGAATGTGATCATAACATTGTAAGATTTATGGCTAAATTCAACAACTACGCCACGCTTAAAAATCGATAAACTGATCAACATTAAACTTATGAGTTCTAACTCACCTAAATTTAACTTCAGAGTAGAAAGAAAGCTTCCAAGAAAACAGTATCAACCACACAATTAATAAATTGGTAGATTCAAAAACCTATCCTACAAATCAACTCTAGAGCCAAGACAACAGTATATTACAAAAACAGTACATGATAGAGCAATAAATGTAATAGAATTATAAAGTTGAGGAAGGGAGAGACTCTACTGCTTTGCCCCCGCTCTATACGACTCTACAAACGCTATAAACCAACCCACGGGTAACGAACGCAAATATTCCTTGTTTATAGAAATTCTCATTTAATTTTTAGAACTCGTTGTATTAAACTTAATTGAAATAGTACATTTGGTCACACGGCCCTTGTACCCTAGTCTCCAAAATGCAGTTGACACATATTGAGGTTATTAATAATGTAATTTCATCATTGGCTATGTTACTGATGACTTTGTAGTTTGGAGACCACTTAAACATTTTATCTCATAAATTATTTATACGATAATAACTAACATATTCTAATAAAAATAATGCTAAAATATTCTTATGATATCAAAATACGAGAACCATATTCTTGAATATTCTACTATTTATGGTTTGACTCGTTATGATACACAAGTATCAAAATTGGTCCCTTTTAAAAATACCAAAACACGAACTCAATATTCTCTCATTACGAGGACAAAAAACAGAAAAATTCCACTCTTTATTTATGAAATAAAAATGAAAACATTTGTACGGAGCGCTGACGAATGGCCGCCATGCCACCCGACCCATCCCATCCCGGTCCAGTGTCCCCCCGCCCCAACCCGAGATGGAGGGATAGGGTGTAGGTGCAAAATGACAGCTTTGTGTTGCGAAATTGTTCTTTCATTCCTGTTTTGCTTACTTCACAAAGTATTTATGTATTGTTATCATTGTGATTAGCGTTTAGCGTCAAATGTTCATTTCTAAATATAAAAAAATAAAAAAGTTCATCCGAAATTAACTAATTAGTTGAAAGTGATTGAGAAAATTAGTTAAATCAATTAAATTGTGCGTGATTTCAATCGTTTTTACTTATTTTAAATTAATTGTCGAATCAGACCAGAAATTCTCAGAATATTAACAGTTCAATAATTTATCTTAAAATACTAAATACGTCTTCGGCTAATTCAAGCAAACAATTGCTTTATAATGGTAATCATTACCAGCCACACGACTTCCAGTGCTGTATACATTAATCTCCACAGCTGTCAGCGCGACAACTTTACACCGATCAACATCAAGCTTGTCTCGGTGATCTTGATTTTCTGTCCACCTAAAACAATTTAACCAGCTTTTCAATAAGCAAATGACTCAAATGCAATCATAATTACATACGTACATATTTTATTTATGTAGATTGAGAGTAAATCACCTGACCTGACCTGGCGCTAAGTAGCAGAGAAATTGGTTCATATGGCCGCGTCATCACCTTTTTACCCTCATATCAGGTACTAGCGAAGAAGAATTCGACTACTACCAACTGCTGTAATCTATTTGATAGAGATTTTATTTGCGGCTTCACTATTTGACTTTCGGCTGTACCCTGAATTGTCTTCGAAAGACAATAAAAGCCACTTCGCGATTTAAGGTAGAGTATTAATATCATTAATCATGTAAAGTTCCTTGTCTTTCCTACCAAATCGCACGATTTATCGCAGTAGATACAGGCTAGGTACAGATATATGTCCAGAAGACTGCGAACACTTTTAAGTAGCAGTAAAGCAGAAGTGAAGCTACTCGGCCAGAAGCGCGTCTGTTGAAACAATCGAACTCAAACAAAAAACTTAATGAGCTAGGATGTTGGAGTAACGGTTCCGTCCTCCGAGTCTTTAATTAAATTTGTATAAACGTAATTAGAAGTTCAATTTGAGTAGTAGATGGGGGGCCCGGGGGTGGGGCGGGAGGTGAAACGGAAAGATTTTTCAATTACCAAGTTTGTACCATTCCCTCCAATCTCAGTGCACAGAGTAGTGTTTGAATGCAGAGACTTTATTGATTTATAACTAAATTTTAAGTTAATTTTGTGTTGTTAGTGTTTTATTGAGTTATTAAATTCGTTGAGTGTAGATAAACAAGCTACTTGACGTAGCCAAACCATAGCCACTCACACGAGCAATCCACAATTCGCGTTTCAATGTGGTTTTTACTAGCAATTAACTTGGAGCTCATTAAGGTTGTGTCAAAGGAGTTTAAAATTCCAACTTAAAAGGAAGTCGTTCTATTGAAACGAAAACTTCTTGGAAGTGATATTCATATTTTAATGTCTATGGGTTCCAAGTTCCGGTGGTAGAACCAAGAAGGTCGTGCCACGAAGGCACGGCTATTGGTAATGCCTGCGAATTTAACCGTAGCGTCAAAACTGTACTGATCGTATTTCAGAAACAACATTGGTATACCTGTCACTTGCTATTGTTCTGTGACAAGATAATACCTTGAACGTTCCGTTGGATATAAATAATGACAAATCAATTCATTTATGAAGATTAATTCAAAATATTTTTTGTGAGAATTACACCGAGTCGAATTTTAAACGAATAAAGATTAAATGAAAAAAGTTTTAATAATTAACCCACTTCAATAACAATTATTTAATCCAAACCGATATTACAATACCTAGTTACTGTTAAAGTTAATGTCAGAAGCACAGTTAGCCTCCTGTAGAACCTTTAGCATTTTGTGTGAAGAAAGACATTAATTTTATCTTCAATCAATTTTACTGTGTGTATCGGCTCTCTCTAGTCTATGTTTCGTGGAATTCTTAATATCAGTGCGCGCTAACTACGGCCTGTGCTACGGCCGTATAATATTGGCGACCGGAGGTCCGCCCACTCGAGTCTGCCTGCACTAAATAAGGCTTCGCACAGACCTACAACCACAGAGAGATATTCATAGAAAAATTTACTTTAGTTGTATGTTGCATTATGTAAGCATACGACCTCAGGTTCCGGACAATGTTAGGTGGTTGCTGTAGCCTATAGACAGGCATGAGGCATACGCCATGACGTCGCCGACTCTATTGTATTGTGTGACGGTTGTCTCATGCTGCAAACCGGAACGCATTACTGCTTTTCGACAAAAAATATAAATGCAGGTTTCACCTTGATCATTTCTCGTAATACAAATCGCAAGAGAAGCGTAAAAGCAAAGTGGGTAAACTATTACGGGCTATTACGAGCTACGGGTACTAGTAAGTAAGTACGTCAGTAGTATCCTGAGTATGTCCATGTCGTCCGCCCGTGCCTGACTGAACAGTAGATAGATTAGTATTTTTTTAAAAGTTATCTAGTTATTAGTATCGAAACACTGACTCTAGCAAGAGCAGTGCTTCGCAGAATCTACGACCGGATCGGAAACGTGACCCACTGAGAAGATCCGGCGAGAAACTCAGTGGGCTGTGTCTATGGGTTAATTCGCTCGTCGAGCCCTTCGTCGCAAGCGACGGGTTCGACAAGGACGGTGACCGGTGCTTGTGATACCTAAAAGCACCGTTAATGGATCAAAATCACTGCTGCGACAGTAAAACGTATATATATTAAAAATTGCGTCGAAATCGCAGAGGTGAGGTGAGCCTCATGTCGTCTAACGATTACACGCTGAAGTAAACGCTACTTTTAAATTGGATTCCGGCAACTCGAAGCTTTGTTCCGTCGGCCTCGCTCAAAGGAAAGCTCCGCGTTTGTACCTATAAGGAAAGCTCCTTCAAAAGTTACGTGAAAAACTATTAATGGTTGATACTTTGAAGGATTTTGTATGATATAAACTACATCAAAGTTTTTCAAAGATTTTTGTGCAATTATTTTACTTGTGTTCAGTTTATCATTAAACCCAGACAGACATGTTTAGGTCCACAATAAGATTTTAGATTCTCAAATAAAACAAACCAGTAGGGTAAAGCCGAGATAGATGCCCCACTTTTTGAAATAGTCATTTAATTTTGAAAATAATAATTTTATAGGAATAATTTCTATTAATATACTTAGTTTAATCCTTTATGTTTAATTAGTATAACTTTTTTTTAACCTATCAAATACAGATTTTTCAGAAATTCGTTTTTCGTAGAACCTTTTTTTGGAGGATAGATGCCTACATGTATGGATAGTTGCCCCACCAAGAAAATACTGAGTAGGATAGATGCCTGCAGTGCAGGATAGATGCCCTTTATACCGTGTAAACGAAAAAACCAAACCAAATATTAAGAAGTTCTATTCCTAACAGAGCAATTGTCTCCAAGAAACATGGGTCATAATAATAAAAAATATTTTTTATTTTTTAAGTCTTTGAATGTTAGCGTAAGCTAAACTAAATTTTTTTTTGTTTCAACATGCATTATCCTATTTTTTTATTAAATAAAATTTTACAAATATTTATTCAATAAAAATATAAANAAAAACCAAACCAAATATTAAGAAGTTCTATTCCTAACAGAGCAATTGTCTCCAAGAAACATGGGTCATAATAATAAAAAATATTTTTTATTTTTTAAGTCTTTGAATGTTAGCGTAAGCTAAACTAAATTTTTTTTTGTTTCAACATGCATTATCCTATTTTTTTATTAAATAAAATTTTACAAATATTTATTCAATAAAAATATAAATTCTTAATTGTTTATAAAATATTCATATGAAGTGTCAACGTGTACATTGCAAAATCATATTTTTTTATACTAAATGAACACAATAAAGATATCTTTATTATTTTGTCCAATTGAAGCTTAGCTGGATAGTGCTTTCAATTTTCCACATCTTCTACATTATTTCTGAAAAACACGTTTCATGTAGCTAGTTCTGAAACATTAAATATTGAATCCAGTCGGATTGCGACTTCGTATTTTTATAGTTTTCAAAACATTAAATGAAGATATTTTTACATGTGTTTTAGGTTTATCCCTTAGATTTCTTTAGGGGCAAATCTATTGTTTTATTTCCTTTCATTTTATAGTTAAGTGGATTGTCTTCATCTTCGCTGCTTGAACTGTAAATCATTTGTTTGTGTTTTATGTTTTCGTGGCATATTTCTGCTGTATTCTGAAATGGCAGAGTATGTAGGGATAAATACCCCTAAAGGCACCTATACCCCAAAAAATCAGGGCAACTATCCTTTGTGATAAGGATAGATACCCAAATTTTTTGTAAATAAATAATAAACGTAATAGCATTTATTTACACCTAGATGCAGACTCAATGAACCAATATATTCACGTAGTAAAAAATATAATGGAATTTTACACTAATTATAAAGTTATACCACGCTAAATACTAACCTTTAAATCTTTGACGTGTTCGTGAAATTCCGCGCGGAGAAAATTAGATGTACGAGGAAAACACTTCGTCATCACGCGATTGTCAAATGTTACATAAGGTATAGGGTGACTGTGGTTCCTACTTATTAAATTAATTTTTTGTCATGAGTGCGGGAAGTTAGGTATTTAGAACATGAGGCATCTATCCCGCTGCGGCATCTATCCAGGTTTTACCCTATACATTTTTAAACTTCCTTAAACATTTATCAATTTTATACTTCGGTAAAGCACAGAACTTAAGCCACCATCCTATTCCTATTGCGACTCAGTCACACTTAACAGTTTGAAAAGTAGGACAACCGCTTTTACAATAAAATCGAGTTTCCGATGTCGCAAAGTGGCTCGTTTTATTAAAGTCGATGTCCATGGTCTCCATTAACCATTTATCAGTTGGCCCGTGCCAACCTACCGACCTGCAACAAGTAATCATGTAATATGAAATTAGAGACCTTGTCATTTTGTTGCAATTTTTTTAATCATAAGTACAAGAAAAAGTGCCATCACTGAGGTTCAGGGCTCAAGATAGAAATTCTGTTAAAAATAGTAATGATATCGCATAGGACTATTTTTTTTGCAACTGAACAAGTGTTATCTATTAAATGTCTCCCAATGTCCGTACCTGAAACTATTTTTTCACGATTTTCATCCCCTTGCGTAAGGAATTTTCAAGCGTTTAACATTCAACTATTCAATTGATTACTTTACTCTGCCTTAAGTAAAATTTGAGAAACAACAGATTCTAGTTTCACACGAATTCGAACCTGCGAGGTTGATACGAGTGAGTCGCGCCCTGCGTTCCGACCGCTGAGCTCACTATAGCAAATTTCAATTAAAAACAAAATTACGTAAGTTTAACGCGACCATCAAATAGTGTGAAAACACAAGAAGGCCATTTGATAGCGGACGGCGCGTCCCGACCGCGCGCTGTGACCTGCACTAAAACTTATTATTATCATCAAACGTTATGAAATATTAAATGTTTCCCGGAGAGGTTCCAGTAAAAACTTGAATTTCTTTGAGGCTATAACTCGAGTAAGATCGAATACGTTGATAAATCATAAATTTATGTATGTTTATAAAATGTCAAGCAACGATCTGCGTTTGATATGTATCGGCTGTGCGATGCATGTATGCAATATTGTGTGTTTTAGTTCTGATTAATGTTATGATAATACATTTTACATGAATCACTGTTGAATTATTCAAGAGCCGAAACTCGGTTTTAATGCTTATGTACGCTGTAGAGATTGATATATGTATATAATTTTTAATTGCATATTCAAAACATTTAAATGAAATATTTTCACTAGAACTAAAGCTAACATATGGTAGGATATATGCTCGCACGCGTAAGAACAAAATGCTGCCTATAAATACCAAGAATTTATCGTACATTTAAAATTAAGGGGTATGATAAATGTCATAAAATTCATTTGAAAATTCGCCCTCAGGATGAATTCATGTTCTGATATAAATCCATGAACAAAAGGTAATCATTTAATGCCATGTACACTGTAAGTTTGTCCGCTTATTAATATCAATAAGTAAGTATAAGTAATATCATTCTATTTTATCACAGTACATACAGAGAAGGTATCGATTTTATCCCTCGCTACATAACGAGAGTTCTCATCAGCTTATGCAAATACGGAGCTTAATATATTCTAAGCGCGTGTCGTTTGGGGATAGGGTGCAGTATCGATCGATGCCAACGTTGGGGCGAGAACGTATGCAGCGGCATGTATAATGCAGACGCCGTGAGGCCCTAATTATTGTAATAGACTATACTTGTTTTGTTTCTTTAAGTAAACAAATCAACTCCAGCATCAATGTCGCTATCCCCTGCCAGGCGACAGGAAGGAATAGAGAAACACAGTCCGAACAAAAAGGCTCCGAAACAACAATTATCGTAATAGATATGAAGAAGATAGCTCTTACATTGAGAAATCATTTACTCCAAACTGAGAAAACATGACTAAAATTAATTGTGAGGTGTGACATTTACTAAGTATTTACTACTAAACGTTGTCAACCCGTAAATGAAGAAAGCACAGGTCGGAATCAATTGTAGGAAGGTGGGTGCTGGGGAGAATCAAACGGTGTGCTATAATTAGGCGCGAGGATTAGCTTCAGCGGGAAATTAACTTGAAACTACTGCTTAGAATAGACAAGTTTGTAGATGGAATAATTTGAACACACTATTCTCGTGCAAGGCAGATTACCTCAAGTATTCGATACTCAAAAATAGATTCATTTTCAATTTAAAACAAAAGTTACTGCATTACGTGAACAAACTCATACCGAATCTTTTTTTTATATTCTTACTCGTTAAATCAGTGAAGTTTTCTATTGAAAAGCCTTATTTTAGGCCAGACTATTTATGTCGCAAATTTGTACGTTCCTGTTTGAAATGAGGGATATCACCAGGAAAATCCAATATAATTGAAACTTTGACCACATGTTTCAAAAGTATGGCGTCAACCGCGTCGTCATGATCACGTCCGCTCGTCCTGTCGCTTTCAACATTTTTCTAAAGAAACCCTTCAAAACAGTGTGTCACATCTACGTTAGCTACTCTAGTACACAGCACGGCATCCGCAACCCCTATTTCAGAAGACAATCGTCTGGCCAATTACAGCGGCCAATTTCAATTAATGTGGAACTGCGCGTCAGGTACTCCGGCGATGAGTGCGATGAGGACAACGCGACGAAGTGCGAATTAAAAATACTTCTCGCACTGGCTTCAGTGGGTAGGCATGTTAAGGACGACTTTAAGGATGAGACCAGGAAAAGGTTCACACGAGTTTGTGCCACGGTCTTGTCTGGTTTTGGCGTACAAGCGTGATGCGCTTCTGTTTAAGCCATATTCCGGTCACGAGACAATTACAGCGCCCAGGGCTAAGCGACAGTATCCGAACCCAGCTGCAATATGTGTGTCTCGTTCAATGATTGCACTCAGCTGTGCACCGTTGTTGCAAAAGAAAGAGAAAAACGTCCCTGAATCAACCAACCAAGTGTTTTATTTTGCGAGTGAGAATACCGCTGACTCTACCTTCAGATATTAGACTGAAATTTAATTTACATTGGTAACTTATATCTGCGGCCAGATCCTAATGTATTATCGCTTCAAAATATGCAAGAGAATATATAATTTATACCCATTGTGAGGGACACAGGGTACTCATCCAAAAAAGCACTGTTCCCGTCAGTCCAGTTCCAGTCAGTTTTTTCTTGCAATACCACAAGTACAGCCGCAGGTCAAATCTAGTATTAATATAATTGAAAGTAATAATTGAAACTGATAGATAGAAACCAAGCCCAAACAGTCAAAGCTATTCAATTCTATCAACAAAGATTTATTTCGACATCTGGAAGACGTCTGGAAACCATTGTGTATTACAAAAAAAATATAGATTTTACTATAGACCGAACGCCGGAGGCTTAACTTGTGCTTAGGAGTGTATTTAGTCGTTTATTTTGTTATGTGGGACATAAGCTCTAGTGCATAGAGGCACGAAGAACTTCTATGATGTAAATAAATATTTTTATGGCATTTAGGATCATCAAACAATTGAAAAATAAGAATAAAAGGAGTTATCAGGCAATAAAAATGCACATTTCACTTTGTTCTCGCAATAACTACAATATTAAGGCAAATATCTTCTTGTGACGCTGGTCAGAGTGTCTTACATAATAATAGTGACTCCAGGTACAGAGTTTTCGAGTTTTTTACTACTCCCTAGTAGTAGTAAACCTCAACTTGGCGGACTAATGTAATACTAACGTAAATGAAAAATAGCTTAGCTACGTAATTTGTCTACGTAGACACATATATTTATTTTATTCCATAGACGGGTTAACGAAACACGGCCTTTCTGATATTAAGCAGTTACTGGAATCCGTAGACATGAGGTTTGACTGTCAATCACATGGTATAACGACTACCCCAAACCAGAACCCATGACTCCTGTAGAGCAGAAACTAACAGAGCGATGAAGCATACCCATAGAGGCCTCCAATTTATTTATTTATTTATTTATTTATAACTTCTTATACTATAAAGTATAATGGCGGACTTAATGCCATAGGCATTCTCTAACAGTCTACCTTAGGGGAGTGCAGAGATGAAGCTTGGTCCAATTCCATACCATCAGTAAAACTGGGAGTGAAGTGAGCTCGTATGCTCTTCTATGCCATTCCATTAACTTAGTTCGTATTCACGTTAATATAGAATTATACAAACTAGAGGTTCCGCAGTAGTCGAAATTCGACTATAATTAATTGAAATCGTAAGTTTGTACACTATTATGGTTGCATTTTATACTTCTATAATCACAAATTTCGCCAAAACTACACTATAAAAAATATTAACAAAGACAAACCATAATAATATTCTATTCTCAATTTGACAACAGACGTCAAGAACAAAAGTTTGACAATAAATAGTATGCATGCGTGTGTGCGTCAAATATATGGTACGTAGTGTGTGTAATGTTTTCTTTATTGATTTAATGTATCTATTAGCATTATTTAAAAAAAAAAATTAGCATTGTGCACTTCTTCTCTATAAGATATATTGTCTATAAGTGTGGAAATTTTCATACTCCTCAGTCCGCGCAATTTTCGTAAAAAGGAATACAAAGTTTTTGCTTCACGTATTAATATATAGATACAACGGATATAAGAACGACATAGATGTAGACTACTATAGAAACTTAGTCAATTTCTTATAAACCAATTAAATAAAGTCAAAAACGTATGAAACATCTGCAAAATCATCTCAATATAACACTTAATCACCAGCACAGCAGCGATAATAAATCCTCAGAGTGTAGTGCACGTTGTGAAGGCAACTTTATACGCGACTGTACTACAATGAGTTGTGTCGGCGAGGGTCCGAGGGGGCTGCTGCAGCCCGTTGCCATGACAACCGCCCCCGCCTAATCAATTGCAGAAATATGTACGCGCGCACACCAAGAACAGATGACCTACCTCATCCCCTTTCATCAATTGTGTTACACAAAACGACGGTAGAGGAAACGCGAGGGCAGAGCTCTCAACTATTTGGTACTCGCGAAGGAGAGTTTCGCGACACGGGTGGAGAGATACGCGGACCATTGATAGATGTACTTATTTCTTTCTTTAAAGTGTTTTGCTATGTGACATCTTATAGCCAACATTATTTTATTTTATTACAAATTTTGAGTCGCGTCACAGTAATTGTCATAAATATTTCTGCCGATAAGTAATCGCATATTACAGTTCAGAGAATAACATAAGAGACGTTGGTCCGATCGAATTGGCCCCTAGACCTAACATTTACTTACACCAATCTATGATCTCAACTAAAAATATTTATGAAATCAATAATACCATTTCAATTGTTTCATAGACTTCACTGGAAAATTAAATGAGTCTAAACGAAAACCTCAATAAATATTTAATAAATTTTATTATTTACCTTCAAATGTAGCAAGAAAAGGATCCACATTAGATCTGCTGACACAGCACATCGGCAGACTTGATCTTCGCGAGACCTGAAATCATTGCACATAAGACTCATTAGTTCAGTACTGTAAAATCATTCTGATTTCAAAGCGATGTTAATTGTTGTTGAATATATTCAATACTTGTGTACTCCAATACTTATGTGTGGACGATCCATCGACGTGAGATCTAATGCTGTGCTCTAAAAATATGCTCTACCATCAGTAAGAAAAATACTGCCGAGAGGTAGGCAGTGGCTTGGCTCTACCCCTGGCATTGCTGAAGTCCATGGGCGACGGTAACTACTCGCCATCAGGTGGGCTGTATGCTCGTCTGCCTACAAGGGCAATAGAAAAAAAAAACAGTCATGCGAGCTTACACCGGTTCACTCTATTTCATGACAAAAGTCGTTTAAGCTTCAATATTGCATAGAATAACACTCGCCGCTATGAACATGGAATGCATATGACACGGGGAGAATGGGGTTTGTATAATTACAGACTCCCGACCACCCCCTCCCCATCCCTAAGGCTACATCTATAATGCCGATGTTAGGAAGTTTTCGCCACCAAAATATCTGACTACACAATTACACTGAAAAATATATTGCACGAGCAAGATTTATTGATTGAATCTTTTTAGTGATGATTTGAAGAAACGAAGATCTAAATGTGAATGCTACCACTTACATTGGGAAATGAGGTCGATTGTAGAACGGTTGCCCCCCCCCCCTTGAAACCGGAGCACTTGATAGTCCTGCAGTACCGGTGCGGGCTACCGATTAAAATACTGGATACACAAAATATTCATAAGTCTGAAATTTTAAAGTTATTATAAATATTATTATTTTATATTTTATTGCTTATCTAGGTAGGTCCGGGTAGGTACAATCAGTCTGACGCCATCGTACGCTCTGATACGAAACGTAATACAATAGAACTGAAATTTAAACCTTTTGTCTCCTGTTATATCTGTCAGCTCCATTAAGTACTATGATAATTATAAACAAATTTAAATAGTAGCATACTCCGAAACCTTCGAGAATGCTCTGAAAGAAAGTATGTAATAACCTTATCAAATAATTGTTAATCATATAGAGGCAACCTGAATCTGAAAGGACAGATTAACATCCCAAACTATTAATCGTTTGTTTAATCCGTGACCAGCGGACCGCGCAAGTTAATTACTGAGCCGAGACCGCTTGTTATTTATGCTCGTACAAATCAACACCAGATGCTTCAACTGAAAACTAAACGGAAAATTGTAGGTTTTTACATCCCTCTGACAAATAAGTAAAACGCTACTTCAGCAAGTAACAATTTCACTCTGTTAATTTATCTATAAAATTATCTTTCTCTTTGTATAACACATAGACAATTTACTTTCAGTGAATCTGAAAACAAAGCACCCTTTGTATAAATCTATTTGAATTCATTCATTGAAATAATGAATTTATGTTACTTTTTCGCTATGTATCAATAACACTACCCCAATCCTACTAAAAATATTCAAAATAACAAAACGATGTTATTTAAACACGAAAAGCACTCAACATTTCAACGCGAGCTTTCCATTCAAAAGCCCGAGGGGGAACTTAAACTGACTGTAAAAAAGCTACGTACACTCTATTACATTCAAAAATCATATTCAAAATCCGTAATAAAGGGCGAAACGGGATTCAGCGTCACGACCCTCGGGGTAAATTCCATCAGAGCGCAATAATAATAAAAAAATGTAGGAAAGTTGTCGCGTGGAAAAGACGTGCGGTCACCCCACAGCCGCCCATCGACCCTCGAATATAATATGCATTATGCGAAATCGGTTAGTTTGCTACGGGGAACTGCCAACAAGCTACTATCGCTTTTATTGACCGAAAATAAGGCTCCGTTTAGGTTGATGGTGACATCAGGCGTGGTCGAGAAGTATTCTTGAGTTAGGCAAGGCCTGCACTCGTAAGATAAGGCCGGTATTAATCATAGTATTATCGGACGGTAGCGTCTCTGTTATGACACCGCGTTATTGCAGTTTTTTTCTCTCTACCCTCCACACGATAAACGAGAAGAGAGTGAATTTTCCGCGACAGATGTTTTAGTAATGTCGCTAAGATATCGAGCGATCAAACGTTCAGTGTTATTGTCAGTTTTTGGGGGTCATGAAAATTATTGAGATGTAAATGCGGGGTTTTATATTTCACGGCCCAGCTCAATGAACGGGGATCAAAGGTTATAGTTGATATGTAGTTCTACATATTTTTCTTTTAAACTGTCTTTGAAGGCAAATCTGGGCTTGATTAAATTAATAACAATTTACCTTAAACTAAAGTTGAAGTAAGACACTTAACTAGCAGGTATTTAATCAATTCGAAAACCCTGCACGTGTGTGATTTCCATTAAAAATTTCGGCATCATATTATTTAAATAAAACCTCTACTATACGCAGATACTATGATCCCCGAATAAGTCTGCCTTACCTCTGCCCGCCGACCAGTCCTAGTAAGGAGATATAATTAAAATTACAAAAACATTTTATATGATAATCTCAATGCTTTAACACAATAACCATGGAATATGTGCTCAGTAATTTTGAAACAGCTCATTAATCAAAGTCATGTTGCCAAATGCCACGCTAACTTACTCCAGGTTTGAAATTGGCTTAGTTTCAGTTCTTTGACCGATTCAGAAGCGCATTATAAACAAATGTTGATAAGAAAAGTGCATTGAATTTACAAGAATTAAGTCACAATTAAGTAGGTCACCGAAAACCAAGAAGTCGCTTTTCTATTCCATCATCTCTTCAACCCTCGCGGCACGATGACTGGCTCGACTCGAGCATACAGAGCTGACGCGAAACTCAACAAATTTTCATGATTGATGGAGTTCACGTCTCGGGGGACCGATACAAAAGTTTCATCTAAAACGGTTCAGGGCATGCCCTGATTTATGGAGCGATGCAGTGATTTATTGTACAACACAGACTACATTTTGTTAGCATATGCTGTCGGGAATTAAATAGAGGGACATTAAATGGACGCATAAAACAGAAGGATATACTTCTTGTATTAAATAACTAATAACTAGAAACAGAACGCCTAACAGATTAAAGTCTTGAACCAGTTAGATATTCAATGCAAAGCAATATTTACGATTCTTTTGCGACAAACATTGTTAATAGGTTACAGTGCTTTGTAATTGTAGGGCTCTAGTGCCTTAAGCAGTGATTTTTGTAAACCCAAAGAGGCAGTTCAAGGTCCTTGTAACTCAGTTAAATCGACTACATAAGTTAGATAAAAACAAATATATTTTAAAACGAAATTATTGTGGATGTGGATATTGTGGATATATTGTGGATAATGGTGGCTTGTTCAATTTAACCATTCAACATACAGTCTACAGTAAATAGGCCACAAAAAGGCTTGAAGTAATAATTAAGCTAAAACCAACATTGGCTGTAAGCGTTTGATGTTCATTAATATAAAGTACTTATAAATTTTATACGTAATAAGTAACAAAATTTTGAGGCATCTTGTCATATCGTGTTTTAACGTCAGAAAGTGATATTGCGGTATTAAAAAGTTTAAAATGTTATTTACGACTCGTGAAAACCTAAGAATACACAGGACTAAGAATATTTAAAGAACAGGTAACATGAAGCCTCCCCCGTCATCTCACGTCGACACTAACTTCACAATACTATCTCACTCGCGCACACACACATCACGTCGTTGTGGGACGCGTTAATATGAAGGAAAGCGGCTCTGTCTCCACGGTTACGATACGAGAAAGTCACGCTTCACTAGTTTGAGTAAAGCTCACTGCTAAATAAAAATACTGACACCACCAATATGGATAGAAACTAAAGCCATTTAATATTTATCAGTTTCATTTGCCTACATTAGCACCAAGAACCATTTATGTACTCCCTCATTGTCGAAGTAATTCGTAAAGTTATTTTATTAGAAAAATTTAAACCTGCCTGCGGGATTCGAGTATCGCTATAATCTTGATAGTTTTGATATAGTGAGTACCGGCCTCTTAGTGGCTTCAGCTGACAAATATAAATATTCGCTCTTCTTCTTAGCCAGACACTCTTGTCATAGTGGTCATTATTACGCTGCCGAACCACATGCAGAAACATTCATTAGGTTGCCCATGTTCCAGAGGATTTCATTCCTGGTGATGCGCGTCGCCAATGTTCACTCACCCCCTCTCTAATTCCTACCTCATTACTGACATATTGGGTTGTTGGGATCCTGCACGGGTTTGTACGAAAGTCCTGCCTATTTTTGTTGCCAATTCCAGGTTGTAGGGGAGTCTTTTTCCCAAAGCAATACACAACGCAATTCAAACTCTTTATGATACAAGAGTACTTACAAGATACTGGACATATAATTTTCACTTTAGGAACAATGCGAACGCGCAACCGTGCACGTGTGTGAGTGCTGAGATCATTTTTCACGTTTCATGAAGCGTTCTGGCGCGGAGCACTGGATTAAAATACATTTGGCTGGTCACCGGTGATAGATGAGTTGCCGGGAAAAAGGGTTGGCTGCACCCCTCCCGGAGGGACCCTCGCAGGAGACAAGAGAATGGGGAAAATTGTGTCGAGGATGTAACTTTAGTATCTATATACCTTACTTATTCAAATAAGCTATTTCCGTATTCTTACATATTAAAGGTTATTTTGGCAACAACAGATCAAGTCTATAAAATATATGTTAATACAATTTTAAATTGCGAAATTGATTGACATGCAAATGTTGCGATGGATGTGTGGAGTAACGAGAATGGATAGAATACGGAATGAATATGTTAGAGGAAGTCTGAAAGTGGCACCTGTGACAGAGAAGCTGAGAAGTGCGCGTTTGGGATGGTATGGACATGTGATGAGACGAAATGAAAATGAGGTTGGTAAGAGAGTGTTAACTATGAATGTGGAAGGATATAGAGGAAGAGGTAGAGCTAAGAAGAAATGGATGGATTGCGTGAAAGACGATATGTGTAAGAGGGGAGTGACCGAAGAAATGGTATATGATGGAAAAGTATGGAAGGAGAAAAAATGTTGCGCCGACCCCAGGTTACTGGGAGAATGATGATGATGATGACAATTTTAAATTACAAATAAAGCTGTAATGTAAAAGAACCTCAGAAATTACTAAGCCATAATAGTATCTGTTCTGCCTCCAAACAATCACGCGATCAGTTTTAAGATATAGCGGTAACATAGTTTAATGTAAAGGAACTATAGGTGTAGTTCAAGTGAAACTGATTCGATGACTCCGTGTCCCTTAGTGAGCGTCGGTGCGCACACAGGCTTCGACACACATGATATTCACGTTACCTACATCCGAGTTCCGTAACACTATACCAATGTTATCCTAAGCAAATAAACAATTCTGAAATCGTTATTTTTCACTCGTATTACAAAAAAGAAAATGTCCACTTTCCGTAACCGAATCTCTGAAAACATTTCAGCGATCGCTAAGTGAAAGTAAATATCGCAGAAAAAAACCGTTTAACGCTGTGTTTGCCTTGTACTGTTCGCGCCGGAAAAAACGAACGCGCTGACGTTTCCCGAGATTATTTGATTTCGTAACGCACTGGACTCATTAGCCGCTGCGTTTATAGAGAGCTATAGTAATGAGAGCCTCCGCGTACAACTGCGTACATCTTCCAATAATATAATGAAGATGAAAACTATCTACAGCATATCTAATCAGCGAGGCATAGTAAAAATAATTATGATTTTGTTAATTCAGTTGAATATTTGTACCAAAACAATTATTGTTAACAACTACATTTCCAATTAATTTAATTAACCTTTAAAGTTATCAAGAGCTATGAGATAAACCTTAAACATATTCCTTGCGTTGACAAAATTGTGATTATGTTAATACTATAGTGGTTTTTTTGCTTAGATGAGTGGAGGAGCTCACGGGTCCCTGGTGTTTAGTGGTATCTGTCCGTACGAGCTCACAAGACGTACTACCACTACAAGCAAAGGCCAATGGTTTTTATGGTCGAAACATTCAAAGCGATGTGCTTGTTAGTAGCTTTTTCAATGTGTCTCAACGCTAAAAACAAGTCTTGCTTGGTTCCCTTTGCAGCTGAAGAGACTGTGGAGAGACAGGGTACTGTGGAACTTTGATCAATAACCCTTTTACTATCTTTTCACCGGATATTTCTAATTTCATAGAGAGCTTCGTTAGATTTGTAAACAGAACTTACAATTCCATCACATGTGTTTGTACTCCAAAATTAATTTCAGGTTCCAAGATTCCATATTAGTTCCTGATAGTTCTGAGTATTTGTTGCAAATTTGAATGATTCTTGAAATCGTAACAACTAATTTCAAATTTAATTATGTATGCATATTTTTCCCACTCAACCTTCAAGCTTTTTTCATTATCAGCTATTTGTAAGATCTGGTCTGATCGTCGATCTGTAAATAAAACAAACTAATAAACATAAACAAGAAAGAAAATGATTTTAATAATAACACAAGTATATTACATCAAGGACATCAAGAGAACGCTGCGAAGGCGGGTACCTTGAGAGATGAAGCCAAAGACTCAGTTATAGTATGCAGCGGCAGTGCCACCCTCCCTACTATGTGATAACTACACATGAAATCTTTCAATAAGCCCTACTCATACCAGTACCCATCAGTAAATTCTCTGCCGCAATTAAGCTAGTAAGCAGCGGGCACACTGCGCTATAATCATTGAGGTTTGAAGTAACACAGCCATCCCCGATCCTGTGGACAGAATGGAATGCTATCGACGTCGCCCACAACACGTCATTTCGGATCCTCCCGATTCTCTAACGGTGCTTTTAGATATCTCAAGCACCGGTCATCGTTCTCGTCGAACCCATCGCGTGCGACGAAGGGCTGGACGAGTAAATTAACCCACAGACACAGCCCGCTGAGTTTCTCGCCGGATCTTCTCAGTGGGTCGCATGTCTGATCCAGTGGTAGATTCTGCGAAGCACGGCTCTTGCTAGGGTTCGTGTTAGCAACGTTACAAAGGTTACGTGAAATAGTCTCTCAAGGCTATCAGCTTAGGTAGGAAAAAAAAAAGGAACAAAGCTAGCGCTGCTCCTGCCGTCCATTTACGGTACTATACTAAAACCTTACCTGACATGTCTACAAATTTATTGTTCATCTCAAAACAAATGCGTGATTTAAGGGCTCGAGAGATTTTTATTAGAATTTGACTCATTATTTCTCATTAATAGACAAGCTTACTGCCGTAGTTAGTAGCTGAACAACCTAGTGCGAAACGCAACTCAATTATACACATAAATAGACCGCTGTAGTCACAGAACAGATTGTAGATGTAACACCGGATATTACATTTCCTACATCAAACACGTTTATTTGTAATTTATATTATATTAGTTATTATATTAGTATTAACCATCTTTATCCTGCTAATTGTGGCCGACGCAATACTCCCAATGCCGCAAAAGTCGTTGTGGTCTAAATGACAAAATGCGCGGCGTCCAGCGATGCTACTATGCCGATGAATGAATCCTGCAGGCAGGTAATTTGAAGAAATATTTACTAGCGCTTTTTCAGACGACTTTCACAACGCATAATAATTTTTTTTTTGCTTAGATGGGTGGACGAGCTCACGGACCACCTGGTTAACATTTACAACGTAAATGCGCCACCCACCTTGAGATGTAAGTTCTAAGATCTCAATATAGTTACAACGGCTGCACTACCCTTTAGACCGAAACGCATTACTGCTTCACGGCAGAAATAGGCAGGGCGGTGGTATCTACCTGCGCGGACTCACAAGAGGTCCTACCACCAGTAAAATATAAATAACCTATAAATAAAATAGGCTTAGATATTTATTTTATTTTGCATTTTTTTTAACGTTAATTTACAATTTTCTGAGCAAATTTAGACGCATGGAGGACGACACGATCTGTCCCACAGCTGGGCTCCTGCTACAGACAATACCAAGCAAACGACATCCCCGACTTTCACTTCCACTTGGATAAAGGCTTGAGCTCGCAATCTGAATAGAATTGATAACGGCTCGTGTGCTCTAGTCACAAAGCTGTGCGCTCAGTTCACACTCTGCGACAAGAAGTAATTATTTGTAATCAATTTGTTCAGTATCACTTACATAACGAAATAAAGGCGGGTGTACACCGAGGGCGCGGCGTCGTCGGGTGCGACTCGCAAACAGGCGACACTATGTGACAACAATCAACTAATGTGTGTATTCCTAACAAATATGTACAAATGGAACATAGAGCCCTACTACCGGTATAAAGTATTTCAACTGACCATTAATACCAAATCCACCCATTGGAATTTTTATTAATAGCTTTGCAAACGAATACGCGTCCTTCCTAGTAATGAGTGGTGAGCGTCTCTCATAGACATAAGCAATACCAGGGGCATACCCAAGTGACCGTCTACCTCTGAAGATAGGTTTTAAGCCGCGTCAAAAGAATAATGTATATAAGCGTACCGGAAATACTCTCTGGTGGCTGATTCCAAAGCCGGGTGGCGAGAGATAAAAATGAAATTGGTAACATAATATGAGGAGATCAATTTGAATTTCGATTATGCTGTGCTAACCACTTAAAGTCGGGCGGCTCTGTTTTTGAGCCATCGTTAAATATTTTCAAAGCCTTTGTGTTCAAAATCCCATTTCGAATTATTACACTTGTCGAGTTGCTTTATAAATATAGAGGCTGTGAGGAAATTAAACATAAAGATACACACACAGATACACATACACACACTCTGCTAAAATCCTAAATCCTTTTTCAGCTTTATCGTAGCTAAATTTCTAATGATAAACAACATAATAAAAAACATTACCTCAATTCAAACATAATGTACCTCGCTCAATTTTATCACCAAATTTATACACAATAGGCTTTTTTTAACACTCAACCAGGTGGCAACAACCACCTAAACAATGGTAACCGTCGCGTGTCACCAACTAGAAGAGACTAAAAAACATCTGCGCCACCAAAAAAAGGGTTGTGTACCCTTTCCCCTGGCGAGTGGCGCGTGGCAACCCTTTATGCAAAGCGCCAATAAAAAACTGCGTCCCGTGCATGCGCGTTATGATTTTAAAGTAATTTGAATATACATTTACATACGAAGGCGAGGCCTAGCGGGATTGGCTGAAGGCAGCCCTGCGCAGAACAGGGAAAGTTTTTATATCAAAGCGACACCCTGATTGTGAGTGGGATTGAACTTTGAGTTTCTTTTTATTATTTAAACAAGTTAACAGACAACATTGAGATGTAGTATTTCAATGTGTTTATAATATTTATGATTCGTGTCAGACATAATTATTAACATTAAAAAGAAAATCGATGTGTCGGAAATTGTTAAGTGTGAAGACAAACGGATACAACAATAAAGGCTATTGATATTTTTGAATGGACACGCAACAAAGCCCAGAGACGCGAGGATCTCTGTCAGCCTAGAAACAAAACATCGAAATATCGATTATATTGAACAGGCTATATAAGATTTTCCAAACCGTAAGAACATCGGGATCGCCGATACCACATGTTAATTCTATAAATTCAGTTATAAACTGGCATAATGTGTGCTAACTAAATGTACGCGTGTTTCCAAAACTATTAGATTTCAAAAAAAAACAATCCGAGTCACTATCAGGTATAGAACATAGAACATCCGTGTAAAATAAATACATTTGCCTCAAAAAAATGTCAAATAACAAAAGGTACATGTGATTCATTAAAGTTCAAAGCAAACATTCAGCCGAAGGCAAACATTAGTGAAAAGTTCTTTGATTTCTTTGGAAATTGAAGAAAGGCCTCATTAGAGGACTGTTCTCCCTCCGGCATGGGGCGAGAGGAAATTGTTTAGAGTAATGAGGGGGGACCGAGAAAATAAAAAACTTTCGAATCAACGATTTTATTGAATGGCGGAATTTAAGGCTTTGTTTCATTTATTTAGCAAAATTAGCGAATGTAGTTCAAATTCCCATTCGTTTAAGAAATTTGTTATTTATAAATGACACCTATTACTTACACAAACAAACCAACAAAACAAAACAAAGCAGCTTAAATGTTATCATTATATTTACTGTACTGTAAAATTTTAAGCATAATTAGCTAATATAGCAGTCGTCGTGGCCTAAAAGATAAGACGTCCGGTGCATTCGTATCTAGGGATGCACCGGTGTTTGAATCCCGCTGGCGGGTACCAATTTTCCTTATGAAATACGTACTCAACAAATGTTCACAATTGATTTCCACGGTGAAGGAATAACATCGTGTAATAAAAATGAAACCCGCAAAATTATAATTTGCGTAATTACTGGTGGTAGGACCTCTTGTGAGTCCGCGCGGGTAGGTACCACCACCCTGTCTATTTCTAACGTGAAGCAGTAATGCGTTTCGGTTTGAAAGGTGGGGCAGCCGTCGTAACTCTACTGAGACCTTAGAACTTATATCTCAAGGTGGGTGGCGCATTTACGTCGTAGATTTCTATGGGCTCCAGTAACCACTTAACACCAGGTGGGCTATGAGCTCATCTACCCATCAAAGTAATTAAAAAAAAAACAAAAAAAAAAACTATCCATTGCATCAGTGACATCTATGTACTTACGTGTACACCTACGTGTTTACGCTATTCGGGGATCGCAAAAACCGCTCCATTTGATAATTAAATTGTGCCTCGCGGCCGCAGGGGGCGTTGGGGGTGACAAGGGGGTTGGGAGGGGGCAGAACAAATATCTTCGACAAATGTTAACAACATATCAAGAACTTACAAGTATGTTTGTTACATGAGACTTTTAAAAGCATATTTTGTGTTGTTCATTTTTATTGTCGGCTTTTCTATTGCTTGCATCCGATGCGAATAGTCTCAGAGAGTCCGCCGATATACAAACATGAGGTAGCAGTGTCAATCGTATTCAAATAGTGGCTAGCCTGCTCTTCAAATAAAAACGCATACTTTATTCAAATTCTGAAGATATTACAAGACGAATTTCTTTAAATCAATACGTACAACAAGAACTCAACAATAACTTTAACGATGAAAAAATAACTACGTACAAAAAACCGTATTTATAGTGTTTTATTATTATTATTATTATTTTATTACCCTTGTAGACAGACGAGCATACGGCCCACCTGATGGTGAGTGGTTACCGTCGCCCATGGACTTCAGCAATGCCAGGGGCAGAGCCAAGCCGCTGCCTACCGTATTAAAATCAGTTTAGTGGCTTTTATGTGAAGGCATTCGAAAAGTTTGCTATAAATAAACTCAACGGACAGATATACTTATGTTTGTAAGTTTACTGTAGTATATTTTTTACTGTAGCTATTCTACAAATAAACTAGTTTTATTTTTACGAACAGTTAAAGCTTAGCACTAAACTAATGCGACCAACAATACTATTCAATAAACTGCTATCGATACTGCTAAATATTGAAACGCTTACGTTAATTATAGTCTTCAGAACAGCTGTTCCGTTATTTTTTAAAACACGAAGAGTAATTAATTGCGTGGAACGTATTAATTAGTCGCACAAGATACTAGCTAAGTTTAATCGATCGATGTTGATGGCATTTCTTCGTCCTTGGCATTCATAAAGGCGCTTACTTCTGTAAGGGTGTTAACAATTTTATTTTTCATAACAATTCAGTTAAATGTCAACTTATGAGTGACGTTAATTATTTTTTAGTATTTTCGCTTATACTGAATGATTTAGGGCGGCTAGGGAATATTAATGTTATTCGTTTTAAGGTAACTTTTGGGTAACAACAACCCACTAACAAAAACATGACTTAATACATATTCACTATCTTTAATACTGAATAATAACCGTAGCATTATTTTAATACTAGCGACCCGCCCTCGCTTCGCTTCGGAAACATTAAAACACACATGAAACCAAAAAATAAAATAAAAAAAGTAGCCTATGTTCATCAGGGACAATATCGGCTTCTAACGGAAAAAGAATTTTTCAAATCGGTCCAGTAGTTTCAGAGCCTATTCGAAACAAACAAACAAATCTTTCCTCTTTATAATATTAGTATAGATTGCTGTAGTCGGATTAAGTTAGAAGAAGAAGAAACATGATTTATCACAGCGGTCTGTCCAGGTATGCGAGTTCGACATCCGAACTAGCCCAAGACACAAACCACTGAGTTTCTCGTCAGATCTTCTCAGTGGGTCGCATTTCCAATCCGGTGGTAGATTCAGCGAAGCACTGCTCATGCTAGGGCTAGTGTTAGCAAATTGTCTCAGGTTGAGCCTGTGAGCTCTCCTACAGGTCCGCGCGTAGCTGGAATAGTACCTTAGATTACCAAAGATTAGGTAGGGGGAAAAAATTAAAAATTAAAATAATAGGTATATTATTAATAATAGGTATAATATTACTGGTGGTAGGACCCCTTGTGAGTCTGCACGGGTAAGTACCACCACCCTGCCTATTTTCTGCCGTGAAACAGTAATGCGTTTCGGTTTGAAGGGTGGGGCAGCCGTTGTAACTATACTGAGGCCTTAGAACTTATATCTCAAAGTGGGTGGCGCATTTACGTTGTAGATGTCTATGGGCTTCGCTAACCGCTTAACATGCAGGTGGGCTGTGAGCTCGCCCACCGAAGAAAGAAATAAATAAATAAAAAGGTATGTGAACTCCATCCACCCTCTACCTCGTGTCGCAAAGTGAGTGACAACATTACGGTTGTGGTACAGTGGCAATCTAACCTCAAACAGCCCAGAGTGGCATCGCATCTACCCTGATTTAAACGGTTAATATTAATAACAACAATGTAAATTCAAGAAAATAGTGGAGAAATTAATCATATCTTCGCAGCGCCGACAAGTACTTCTTAAAACAAGGTGTGAAACCACTATGTCCTCCCTAACGGATTCATTATATTCGTGGTATTAACAAAAGCGACCGACAGCGATGAGCTAATGAACAGGTGCAAAGTATTAAAAAGAAATGATAATTGTTAATTACTTAATTAGGTACAGTTAGTGCTTTTTTTGTTAACAATGCTTAAGGTCAAAAAACGATGTAAGAAACTTTAACGAGACTTCATAAAATAACAACTTTTTGTTGACATTTTTGGACATCGTAAACGATTTTATTGTCGAAATTACTGAGCAGCTTTCAGATGGGTTAGCATGCTGCCAACGGAAGCAGTGCGTTTGATTGCTGCCCCTGCTTGTTTCTTTGGACGAGATGTGTTTGCAAATGTTCATGTTTGTCAGATTTCTCATTTGCAAACTTCTGAATTTTCACCAGTTTGTTACTAAAGAAGGAATATCTATCATCGAGCCAACAGTGTACGACGTCTTTGAGTCCGAATATTTTTGGTCACCATTTGCAGTATTTTTTCTAAAATGATAACTTGATTCAACATTGTGTTATTATTGAACATACAATGGGATAAATCTTTCTCTTCGGTATTTTTCTAATTCTATTACTTATCCAAACAAACAACACAGAAGGTTTTAAAACAGTTCTTAATAATAAAAGGCTTGGATCTTATTATTATTGCCCTTATTCCACTAAGCAGGGTCGGCGCACCATATGCTCTTTTCATTCAGGTTTATCACACGTCATCACTGCCGTTAGAGTCTTCTTCGCATATTCTCTTTCACACAATACTTTTAGGACGCCCCCTCCTCACATTACCGTCTACTTTTGTACTCACTGTCTTCTTGGCATCTTGGATATGGACATGGTATTACAGAGGATCTCGAGCGAGAGTAACAATTATACTATACATTATAACAATTATTTTTCTGCGATTATTCTGACTAATGACATAAAAGCAGAAATTTGAGATAAATTCAAATATTGCTATAAATATTTTTACACGAAATATGTGTCTAGTTTTCCTTCGACAAAGACGCTCTGCAATGATTTTTGTCTTCAACGTTGTGAGCTTTTAGTCCTGGTACTCGAGACTCATAAAATTAACGAGTGCACTATGTGTAGTTAATTACTTTTTATATTGATAATAAAACGTAGAAAATGTCCGATTGTGTCTACGATCACCAGTATCCATTTATAACGTGGATCTTGAGCTCGCCTATCAGTTTGCAAAAATAAAACTAATTAAAAAAAAAAAAATACTATGAACTAAATTACTATTGTTGAAACGCTATCTCGAGAAACTGTACTCATTACGCGGACCAATCGGATACGAGCAATGTCACGCGATAAGCGCCTACACGTTGATTGGTCAGAATGACGGATCTAAAAAGTGTCGTGACAACTTTTCGTAAGAATTTTTTCCGTCTAGCCCCCTTTCACAACGCGCGAAAGGTACAAGTCCTATAATTATCTTATCAGCTCTCAAAAGATTATAAATTGATCTTTAAATACTTTCCATTAATCATACATACGTTGGTTACCTTAAGAATCATTTACCACTTAGGCACATATACCAGGTATCTATATCTGCCCTTTACGTGCGAAATTCTTGCCCTTTTAACGTTCAATTCGATACACTTTCACTGATTAAAAACAATAAAACGGTAACTTTGTACATTTCTTTGTATTGCGATTTTATTTTTATTTTAAAATGCTACACCAGTGAGCGTAAGGTGACTCGTTCGAGCCATTTCAACGCCACAATACATGTAGTTAACACTGCCTATTATGTAGTATACGAAAAAGTGGATTAAAAATTAAAAAAATATCTTACTATAAAACGTACCTAGTTAAAACATCATACAAGCTGTTTTGGTAAAGACTGATGTGTTTGCGATTCGATAAAATGCATGAAACACTTTTATAATTACATTATTCATTATCAGATTAGTACAGTATATAACTGACATTTCAAATTCTTTATATTTTTACTTTATTACTTTCTTTTACTTTTATATTTGTATTACTTTTACTTTATTATAGTTTGCGTAATTACTGGTGGTAGGACCTCTTGTGAGTCCGCAGGGGTAGGTATCACCACCCTGCCTATTTCTACCATAAAGCAGTAATGCGCTTCGGCTTGAAGGGTGGAGCAGCCGCTGTAACTATACCGAGACCTTAGAAGTTATATCTCAAGGTGCGTTGCATATTTACGTCGTAGATGTCTATGGGTTCCAGTAACCACTTAAGCTGTGAGCTCATCCACCCATCTAAGCAAAAAAAAACTTTTGCAGACCACAAACGAACTAAATAATTTTATTACAAAACAAAATATTTGTCCAATAAAATTAAAAAAGTAAATTAAACACGTTATTAAAGTTTACCTATTTTCTGTTCCCTGCACATCTCCAATAAGTCGAACTGTTAAATTAGAAAATAGAATTTTATGGATATTCAACGTTATTATCAGAGTATATTTAATTTTATTAACATATAGTTTCGGCAAACTGTAACCTCTTTTTTCATATTCTGTTCTGTTCCCTTTTCATATAATATCTCAATTATAATACTTTTTTCCAACAATGTCAAGGCCGGTCTCGTTACATCGATTCAATTGTCATAATAATTCGATGTAATTATAATAATGATCACGATTTCGTTTGTCATGAAATGATAATTACAATAGCGTTTACGAGATCGTTATGAAGAGCTGTTAATATTTTTGTGTTCGTTTGATGACTTTCATACGACGCTAGATTCTACACTTTTTACTCTATTTTAAATTTATTAACTGAGAAACAAACAACGGTACGTAAATTGTGGCAAAACTATCACACTTTTATTTAGAATGACATTAATCATAAATTTGAACTGGTGGTAGAACCTCTTGGAAGTCCGCACGGGTAGGTACCACCAACAGCCTATTTCTGCCTTGAAGCAGTAATGCGTTTCGGTTTGAAGGGTGGGGCAGCCGTTGTAACTATACTGAGACCTTAGAACTGATATCTCAAGGTGGGTGGCGCATTTACGTTTTAGATGTCTATGGGCTTCAGTAACCACTTAGCACCAGGTGACATGTGAGCTCGTCCAACCATCAAAGCAATAAAAAAAAATTGAATTGTACACATTAACAAATTTCAATTAATGCTTCGTACAAAACATTACGGACTCCAAGAATGCGACGATTCTCTGAACGCATGACTGCTTCGCTGTAAAGCTGGGTTGGATGGTGGTACCTACCCATGCGGACTCGCAAACACACCCAACCACTACTCATTATTTAACTGTTTGCTACTTAATTTTCTATTTCTGACATAAAAAAACACCCTAGTTTTCAAACGCAGTTCCGCTAAATATGGAAGACAGTATGAACGGTTTGTGGGTACTACAATGAAGGTTCACCTTAAACTTACGATTGAGGTACAAGCTCCAGCTATAAATCCTGTTCTATGACGAAAAAAAAAACATTGAAGAATTCCCCAGAGTCTGCGATTTGCATAATGTGAACACTAGGAACAAACATAGGCTTGCGTTGCCAACGGCTCGAATTAAGAAAATAAGCAACTCTTTTAGGGGGCTGGGTGTACAACTTTTCAACAAGATCCCACAAAACGTTCAATTACTACCTGTTCATAGATTTAAAAAAACTGTCAAGGAACGCTTGGAACGCAAGGAACGCAACAAGGCATATTATAAAGTTAAGAATTATTTACTAGATGGCAATACATGGGAATGAGGCGTTCGCTCCTGGCCTTTTCATTTTTCATTATTACTATTTTTTTAATTGTATTTTTTGACTTGTTTTTTCGTTTATTGTAAATATTTCTACTTATTAAAAAACAATTTTTTTTGAGAAAAAACAAACAAAAAAAGCCCGCTGAGTTTGTTCGCCGGTTCTTCTCAGGACTGTGGCTCTTTTTGGAACCGGTGGTAGAGTTAACATTTTTATTTATATTTTGACATTCAACAAGTGTGTTATGCTGACATCTAAGTTGAAATAAATGATTTTGAATTTGAATTTGAATTATAATTTGAATTGAATTTGAATTAATAGTTATCGGAAGTTTTTCGTCGCTCTATACTATTTACCTTTGAGTAAATTAAAATTAGTGAAGCATTACGATTCTTCTCTAATCTAAACCCTAATTCAAATTAAATCTAAAGCTAAATTAAATCATGAATGTATTCATGGGTCAATTAATTAGTTCAATTAAACATTAATTAAGCAAAGTTCGACCTAATTTCTCAAAGATTGTAATTAAATGAATACTAATTATTTTCCAGTGTAGTGTCGAGGCTGTGTCGCTGGAAGAAAAACAATTTATCTCGTCACGATACCAATATTTTCATAAGATCGCCGCACCTGCTATTGGTCTGTGATGACATTTATCTACAACAAAAAAATTAAGTAGCTACTACAATTATATTAAATCTAGGTTTTTTCTTGTTATTTTTCGATGCTATGCGCGCCGTAGACTAACAAAAAAATGTTGTCCGTTTTTTAATCTGAGATACTCTTAACGGCTAGTTCATGATTCTCCTACATACTAAATTCACATCAAAATTCATTTCAGATGAATTAGAATTCTACTCTAGTTGAAGTTAGGTTTAGATTGGCTTGCAAGCGGTCTTTTCTTTGATATCGACAGAAGAAACCAAATTTAGCGCTTCCTAATGTATGCTAGCTCGTGCAAATGAGGCAAACTCGCCGGCCTTCGACTGTGCCACGAATTTTTTTTGAAGGTTTTTTATTGTTTGGATACGTCGACGAGTTGTTAGGTCCCATAGATATCACAACGTGAATTCCATCACCCACCCTCTTTCTTACATGTATAAAAATTTCTTTAATTAGAATTAAATAAATAAATATTCACAAACAATCACGCCACGTTAACTGGTCCCGTGCTAAGTTCGAAAAAAACTTGTGTTACCGGTAACAGATAACGGAAATAAATGTAAGATTTTTATTATACACATACATATATTTAATATACGTCTATAACCCTGGAAAAGACATTTTATATTTATCATACAAACATAATCCCTTGGCGGGATTCGAACCGCGACCCCCTTGTGTAGTGACCATGTCACTTACCATACACCAGTCGGCCGTCAATTACCTTGATCGCCCGAAATTAATTATCAACATCAGGTCTTTAGTAAGCACAAATAAACCCGAAGCATAGCATCCAGAATTTAAATTCAATACTACTTCATAGAATTAATAAACTAGCAGCTTTTTACGACAATAATTTGTTCGTGAATTATAATACCCCGTCTCTAAAGCTCCGACCGTTATCAAAACATGCCGATGCCCAATGGTTTTTGTGACAACTCCGCGCGCTGACCTCAACATCGACACGGAGACGTTTTGTTGCATTCCGCTCAATGTTTACCGTTAAATTTGAATTCGTTTAACGTAATGTCCTGCTAACACTAGTAGATCTGATAGTCGCGCGATTTTTTGTGGAAAAAAAAAACTTTTGCGTTAAGTAAAAAGAGGGCCACCACTTGGCCTGTTTCTCCTGCTCCTGCTTCGTTTTCAAGGCTATCATAACCAGATTGCTGAAGATTCAATGTCCTCCTCATTCTTTTGCAATAACGGTTGTCGATTCCCATCAACGTGTCGCATTATGAAAGGCTATAAAAACAAACATCCTAACGATACTGTCCAATACTGCTTAAAACCATACTAACCATGACCTCATCAGCTGGGAATAGAATATGTATAATGAGTTTACAGACGACATCTCAAAATTTAAATCTCTACATGTAAATCGCGCGTTATTTGCATGTCGAAGGACTCTCGCGGGCACGTCACAATGGCATGCACATGCAACTTGTCCCAGACTGATGGATGACAGCTGACAGCGGCGAATCAAAGGACTCGATACAGCCTAGGGATGGAATTCAGCATTGCCTCTAATTACCACTTCAAAGAACTACCGTTTAATGAGCGAACGATGCTTTTATAGTCCTGTAATGTTCATGCATGTGAATTACGAGTACATCAAACGCATTGACCTGTGTCAAAGTTAATTGTGAAATGTCTAAAACGTTTTTAGATGTATTCTGTATTTTTATGTGTTTTTAAATAAAGCGGTTGAAGCAAAGGAAGTTCTGGTTGAAAAAAGTATAATATCAAAAATATACGAAACAATATATAACTCGTATGTAAGAGTTTTGAAATTGCATACCTAGCAATAATTATTTTAACTTTATAATTATTTGTTTTTTTTTTATTTCTGGGCCTTTAACTTTATAATAAAATTAAAAAGAAGAACCATGTACCTACTATGTGATTTGTATTAAATATAGATTGAGTCGGTTGAAGATATTCTGCAGTTAATCATAACTCAGATATGTTAATTTTTCCACCACGACTAATTCTAGATTATATTTAAAAATCAGTTAATGGAAGTAATTAAATTTAAAAATGTACATCTCAAAGCTCATTGTTGTTGTAGTATTTTATTCGGTTTTTGTGAGCCAATAGCTTTGTTGTGTAATCCTTTGACTTTGTCTCGGTTGGTTCAGATTATACTTTCTTTTTAGGTTTTTTATTATAAATTTAAGTGTCGTTAAATATTTGAGACCTGTTGGAAAACAACAAAAAACCTTGTTCCTAACACTACTCTTCTTGATGTCGGATAATCTTGAGAAGAACTAAAAATTACCCCTAAAATAAACATAAACAGGTAAATAAGTATATTTCTTTTCTAATGCTTAAAGCTCTCTGTACTTTTAATGCAAACATGAAGACAACAGATGAAGTTTTGGGTTCTTTGTATCGTACTGTCAGACTTACTTTTTACAATGAGACACGGTCAGCAAACGATCACTTGACTTTCACCCCAAATAACAAAAGAATAAATAAAATTTGCGTGAACCGGGAAATCCGTACAATAAATTTTTTAAATTTATTTTGGCATCCACTCCCTCCAACCTACCCGAATGCATCAATGGAACTGATGCAACTGGGGTTAATTATCTCTCTCACACTCACAAAAGTTAAATACGAAATGCCCTGCTTCTGTGTCTAAGCATTTGGGCAGTTTTTCCATTGATTATTAGTTCATAAACAAAAAGCATTGAGTTGTAGTTCATATTGAATGATATAAAAATATTTACTTTACTGAAATGGTACTTTAATGGCTCTCCCCTGGCATTACTGACGTCCGTGAGCGATGGTGACCACTTACCATCAGGTGGGTCGTATGCTCGTCTGTCTACAAAGGAAATAGTTTTTTTTTATCCCGAGAGCAAACAAAGGAATATATTTGATCTAAACACAGCCCTTTCGATTGCATTGGCGATCACTTCTACTGCCCACATCAATGAAAATTTTAAACCAAATAATCAAAACTTTATTTAAGTCCGTAAGTGCCGAGTGGCGTAGTAGCAGTAGTCACGCCAGACGTGCCGTGCTCGGAGCTGGTCCCGAGAAGCTCATGCGTGACATTGATCGTAAATCGCACGCAACAATTTGGATACCAATGGATATAGAAAGTTAATTACAACAGGTCGTATTTTTATATTCGTAGGTAATTTCACTCCACGAGAATTTCTCAATATTGCCATCCGATGGACAATGCTAATAGAACACTGTATTGGCCCGGATGAAGAAGCAAACTCAATTTATTTTTTATTTTTTATACGATCGAGATGTTAAAAAACTCGCATTAAGCACATTGATTATAATCGAATGATTTAAGCTTTGTAGTATTCTAAAGAACATTAATGCATGGATCATTCAAATCCCTTGAATTCATCAATTTTGGTATCTCGTTCCAGATTTGGCAAGCACCTCAACTTTTTCAGTTTTACTTTAGAATGGGCGTTCACAAGAGCATACAGTTCGAAACATGTCGACCTTCTTTATTGGCATCACTACATAGTATAAAACAAAGTCGCTTTCTCTGTCCCTATATCCCTATGTATGCTTAAATCTTTAAAACTACGCAACGGATTTTGATGCGGTTTTTTTTAATAGATAGAGTGATTGAAGAGGAAGGTTTATATGTATAATAATATCCATTAAATAGTGGAGAAATTAATAATAAATTATAGTTTCCGAAGCGAAGCGAGGGCGGGTCGCTAGTATTAAATAATGTACATTACGGTTGTACTTAAAACAATCGTTTATTGTGATTAATAATATAATTTAGCCATGAACGATTACGTTTTATGTCCACGAGCATGAGCAGAGTTTAATTACATTTATAAGTAAGTGAAGTAATAGTCGTTACGAGCCGCGTCGCTGACAGGCCGAGCACGATCCCGCCGACACACTGCTAACTCTTCGCTTTTGAATACAGCTAGCTCATTGATCGATTTATTGCCCTCAGTGTGTTATTCAGTTATGTTTTTACTAAACTAGAGGTCCCCACTAGTCGAAATTCGACTGTAATTTAATTATAAGTTTGAACATTATTAAGGGTCTATTGTCAAAGACTATCATATACCTCTACTTACTTAGTCTGGCCATAAATACTGTTACAAAGGAAAACAAAAAAAAGATATGGCAAATAACATTTATTACTTTTACAGTGTGTTAGTTTAATACATAAATATAAAACAATTTAAAGTATAAAAAGCTTATTCGAAGTGGTCTCCATTGGCTGCAATACAGTCCTTTAAACGTTGAGGCCAGTTATCAATAGAAGCACGCACTCTTTCCATGGGAAAAATTTTCACTGCCAATCGTACGGATTGTTTTAGGGACTCCAAATTATCATGGCGTTTAGAGCAAGCCGTACTCTCTAAAACTGACCATAAATCATAATCCAGCGGATTAAGATCTGGACTAGACTACGGCCAGTCTTCAGCTCTGATGAAGTCCGAAACGTTCGTTTCCAACCAAGACTGCGTAGACCGAGCTTTATGACCTGGCGCCGAGTCTTGCTGGAAGGGCCATTCTTGATTATTGAACATGGTGTTGTTAAGGGGCTTCACTACCTTCTCAAGAATGGTATACATACACTTGTGTCGATGTTTTGATACGTTTTTCACAAAAGTATGGCTCAGTCGCACCTCCGTAGCTAATACCCCACCAAACCATCACAGAAGTCGGATAGTGCCCACGTTGCACTCTGTCGACTAATTGGGAAGCTTCCTTAGAGCTTTGAGCATAAATACGGTCATTTTGTTTGTTAAAATGTAGCTCAATTGTAAAAAAATTCTCATCCGTAAACAAAATTTTTCTATGTCCTCCCTTTGCGTACCGCTTCAGTAGTTGTTTCGATTTTACCACCCTATTCTCTTTTAAATTATCAGTTAAGAAATGACCAGTACGTCTTTTATAGGCTGCAAGTCCTAAGTCATCTTTTAAAATACGCGACATGGTTCTAGGTGCTATCTTCATCTCCCGAGATAAAATCTTTTGCTTTCGGACAGGATTTCTTCGAATTCTTTCCCTTACTCCTTTGACCACCTTTTTCGTATGAACACTACGTGGACGGCCAGATCTTTTTCTGTCACAAACAGAGGAGGTCTCATTGCACCTATTAATAGCCCGGTACACAAACATTTTACTAATACCAAGCGTATGGAGAGTTTTAAAAATTGCATTTGGCTCCATACCTACTTTGTGTAATGCAATCACAACGATTCGGTTCTCTTTATCACCCTACTCCATTTTAATATCGCAAAATATTGTACAATGTATTGGCGCCAAAATGAGAACTCAATGAGCAATCATATAAAAATGACAGATTCCAAATTCAAATGTAATATTTTGTTTATTTTTAATTGTAACAGTATTTATGGCCAGACTAAGTATATTCGTCAAGGCTACACTATAGATAAATAATATTGATGACAAACAATATTAAAATTTAATCTATTCTGAATTTGGCCACAGAAATTAAAAAATATACAAAACAGTATATATGCGTGTGTGTGTCAAAAACATGGTAGTGTGTGTAATGTTTTATATATTTATTTATTTAATGTATGTATTTTTTATGTATAATTTAAAAAAAATATTAGCATTCTGCACTCCTTCTCTATATTCTCTATTAGTGTGGGAAATTTCATACTCCTCCGTCACGCGCAATTTTCGTAAAAAGGGGTACAAAGTTTTTTCTTCACGTATTAATATATAGATAAGTAATTTTTAGTTAGTTTTAAGGTAAAACGCGTGGTATTTTAGTACGTGGTATATTCGATTTTTATTTATTTTGGGAACCCGCAGTTATGTGCACTGCTACAGTGTCCATTTCTGTAGCAAGCAATTTCATTCCTATTTGGAGAGTACGAAACCGTTGTTCTATAATATAAACTTTGATGATCACGGCCCACGTTTGCCGGCTTAAAATAAGGAATAACACGTGTTGTGAACTCATATAAACTGAGGCGACTGTACTGGATTTCAAGTACTGAAGGCAAGTACTTTATGACATGTCCTTCTTCCATTGAGGTTTGTGGAGAGTACTTAACGGTAGGTAACGGCATAGCTCCGCCCCTGGCATTGCTAATATACATGAGCAACTGTAACCACTCACCATCAGATGGGCCACATGCTCGTCTGCCTACACGAGCAAATAAAAAAAATTAAAAAGGTAGATGCTCACGACGAACCACGAACAACTTCCACGATGATGGGATAAATAACATCGTGCAATAAACATTAAAACCGCAATGTGTATTTCTAATAAATATATTTTATTTCTTAATAGTACGAATATAAAAGTTACATTGAAACGAAAAATCTCTTTAGATATTTAAAATTAACCCTCAAACCGGCACCCGGTTTATGGCACTTGTCTTTATCATCGACCTCAAGCTGTGAGACAAATAAAGTGGGGTGTTGAAAGTAAAATATCCCCACGTTTTTACTAGAGTATTATTAGCATATTGGTCGACTGCGGGGGATCGGTTTTCCACCCTTGCTTGATAAATTCATCTTTAAATAAATAAGTTGGGCTTGAAAATGTTTTCTACATTCTCTTTTTACTGGTGGCATGCTGTGGCTTTATTGGTTTGGGTCAACAGATCTACTAAATCCGTAGACTGCTTCAAAGCAGAAACAGATACCTGATGGCAGCGTCTACCAGTACATCCTACTACAATAATGAACCTACTTGAAAAATTTTCAGGATTTCTTACTACGCAAAGTTATTTGTTCATAATGGAAAATTGTGATATGTTAATATGTATTAAAAAACAATTAGTAACTGCCCACGGAAATCGAACACCGGCATAGTAACATTGTTTGTTACGAGCATACATTTATATATTTGATTTAAAGTTAATATTAATTTCAACTTGAATCAAAATACTCTATAAAAATCGTCTAGGCGTATAGACAGTACAAGAATAAAAACACTTCTTCAACAAAATAAACCTAAATTTTCGTTATTTTAAATTAAACATCGATAATAAACATAAACAATAAAAGCATCTGAATGTTGCCACTACAAAATTTTCTTCCATAACAATACACTAAATTTAGCAGAAAAAAATGCGTAAACTCTTAACAAGAGCGTTTAAGATTTTCGAGAGCTGAATAAAAATTACGTTATTCATGCGTGCGTTTCGCATGTGGACCCCTCGCTGACCTCTGTCCGAGGGTGAGCAGCCCTCATCTTGCATTCCAACTTCAATCCGAGCTTCGGAGGGGGACGCGCTACGACGCTATTGAGAATCGAACTGATGAAAGATTGTAGTATATGTACACCTACATTAGCATGAGCGTCATATATCCTCCCCGATACCTGTACTCAAGAAACGAAGCTGCTGGAAGCCCAGATTGTAAAGCTATTGGTACAATTCGATACTTAAGTAGTCGTCGTGGCCTAAAGAATAAGGCGTCCGGTGCATTCGTATCTATGCACCGGTGTTCTAATCCCGCAGGTGGGGTACCAATTTTTCTAATAAAATACGGACTTGTTCATGATTGACTTCCACGGTGAAGGAATAACATCGTGTAATAAAAATCAAACCCGCAAAATTATAATTTGCGTAATTACTGGTAGTAGGACCTCTTGTGAGTCCGCGCGGGTAGGTACCACCACCCTAAAGTAATGCGTTTCGGTTTGAAAGGTGGTGCAGCCGTTATAATTATACTAAGACCTTAAAACTCATATCTCAAGGTGGGTGGCGGCATTTACGTTTTAGATGTCCATGGGCTCCGATAACCACTTAACACCAGGTGGGCCGTGAGCTCTTCTACCCATCTATGCAATAATAAAAAAATAAAAACTTAAACTGGTGGTTTCGAACTAAATGAAACTAATTCGGACCCTATGATGATTTGGAAAACATAGCTAATGTCGTTTCCCATAACGTAGAGAAGAACTTCCACCGAGCGAATGTGTTCATTCAGAGATTTTCTACGTATTCAAAATACATATAATGTAATTATTGTTAACGCGATTCAAGGCTTTTTTACAGATGTTTCTATTAAAAAATACCGCTACAAGAGTCAAATTATTAGTCTTCCAACTACTACAGAGTAAGCGTATTAAATAGTAGAAAGGAAATCTATTATTCATTTGGTAGTTAGAGATGCGGTACATGCATGTTTTGCCTCGCGATAAATAACATAAAAGCAGACTACTAATTCAGAATTGAAGTAAAATGGGTAAAGGATTGATTAGAGTTCACTTCATTAAAACATAAATAACCTCATCTGATACTTATATATGTACATCATATATTACTGATATTGTGGTCAGTTACCCAGACGTGTTTTTTTCGTCTGTCGTACCTCACTATCTTACAGTCGATCCCCTCTCTTCCTGCTCACTCATTCACTCACTCACTCACTCACTCACATTCTATTCCCACATATAATATTCAACACATATGAGTAGATTTATGGCTTCGATCCTTTGTTACTTCCTAATTACTCCCTCTCCTTTTCTCGGTCCTGTTGTGAGCTCCGGCGCCTCGCTACTACCATCTGGCCTATTTTTCTGGCCGAGGATCAATATTTCGGTTTGAAGTGGAGCTTAAAGTAGTCTTCATGTTGCAAGTTGAGTGTTTCTGGTGACCACGGAAAACATTCACGGTGAATGATGGGTGGTTTCTATGCGCTTAAGTAACCGTTTAACAGCAAGTTGGTCCTAAGCAAGTGGACCTATCTACGATAGTGATAAGACAAAAATAATAACTTCAACGCGCAAACCTTAGAAAATACTTATATCCTCAACACATTTTCAAAGTAACATTTTATTACAAGATAACGCTTCGCGCTGGTCTCGCGGCGTACCTCTGTAATGAACGCAGTTTAATGTCACCCAGCTTTATGTGCATCCAGCCATTAACTCTGATATTGCAACTCCAATCTTGGCCGTGAGCGTGTTATGCTTTTACCGTTAAAATTGTTAGTTCTAATCAAGATCTGATCTTATAAAACTATTTTTCATGACGGCTACACGAAGCTGCCCTGAGTTCATAGCTCTGGAATAAACTCTACGGTGATTCCTCATTGCCTCATAGATTACATAGCAACCACGCTCAGCTGAGCTGTGAGCACGTCTGTTCTCAAACACTCGACGATCGCGACGAAGAGTTCGACGAGCGAACTAATCCTTAGACACAGCCCACTGAATTTCTCGCCAGATCTTCTCAGTTATCCGTTAGGCCACGACGACTTCATGTGTAATTAGTGTTAGCAAATTCTCTCAGGTCGAGCCCGTGAGCTCACCTACCCGCCCGGGCGTAGCAGAAATACCTAACCCCGTAGGCTACCAGCGAATATGTATGGAAACTCAAACAATTTTTTATTTTATAAAATTTTATAAATAGTGCATATTTCGGAAGGTTCATCAACTTCGGTGTTCTTTTAAATAATGCAGTTAATTATAGTGTAAATAAACAAAAACTTGTCACTATACACCCTGCTAAGTTCCGAAATCAACGTAAGCCTCCTCTGCCGTCCTAATTATCCAATTAGATAATACACCCAGATATCAAATTTTGCTTTTAGTAAAGAAATATACTTTCATTAATTTTAGTTTTATCACGGACCCCATTTAAAATTACACATCAAAAAAACCTAATTCATAATTTCATCTTAGGTTGAAAACACAAGATAGATTGCTTCAATTTTTTTCGGGTCCAAATCCCTCGCCGACGTCTCGGACCGCGGTAAGTTATTCCGAAGATTATGGCTCGCATAATAAACCGAATCCGTGCGGACTTATGAATAAAAAGATTGATAAAACTTTAGATGTTGGATTCTAGCGGTTTTAGGGGCTTAAGAGGAAAAACTCAGGGAATGCGAGAAAAAGAGGGAGTATTTTTTGTTTTCGAATTTGTGGACTTTTTTTTGTAATTGTGATAGTTATGTAGGTAGGTTTAACATCAATTTGAAAGAAATCGAATAAAATTACACGTGTGCCATTGTAATTACCCTGGCTGACGAACAAATGGAGAAAATAGACCCACCGTTGACATTGGCAATACGTAATTACCCAGATGAAATATGGGATCGTGTAAGTAACGTACTACGTTACTAGTACATTAGCCAACAATTACAGTTACACATTATTATGTACTACTTTTTATTCACATGAAAATTTATATTCGTAAACCTAGTCTGACCATAAACACTGTTACACAAAAACTTATCTTTTTTTTTCAACTTTTTAATTATTTTGAATTTGGAACACATATATTATTTTAAAAACTTATTTCGATTTTGCGCCATTTCACATATTTTTTCGTGTTCACTATCAAATTACAATATGGAATGGGGTGTTAAAGAAAATAAGATTGCAGTGATCGCCTTGCACAAAGTGGGTATGGAGCCGTCGCGTCGGTCATATTCCAGACACTTCAAAAGATCGCTATCAGCCGTATGTTCGTGTATCGTACTATCAACAGATACAACAACACTTCGTGTGTCGAAGATCAGAAAAGATCGGGGCGGCCGTGTGCTGTTAGAACTACAAAGGCCTTTAATGCTGTTCAAGCCAGAATTCATCGAACCCCGTTAGAAAGCAAAAAATCTTATCGCGAGAAACGAAGATTCCTGCTAGGACTCTGTCGCGTATTATAAAACAAGACCTGAAGCTGGGTGCTTATCGTCGATATACCTACAGGACATGCTCTAAATCAACCTTTACAATTAAAGGGGGTGGATCTATCAAAACGCCTTCTGTCGCGATACGCAAGTGAAAGACACAGAAATATCCTCTTTACCAATGAGAAAAATTTCAATTCAAGAACACTACAATAAGCAAAATGATAAAGTGTACGCTCATAGTTCTAAAGAAGCTGCTCAAGTGGTCGGAAAGGTACAACGTGGTCATCACCCTACGTCAGGAATGGTTTGGTGGGGCGTGTTTTATCAAGAAGTCACAAAACTACATTTTTGTGAAAAAGGAGTGAAAACTTCAAGATACAGTCTTGGGTCATGTTGTGAAACCTCTCAGCAACACACTTTTAAAATATACAAGCCACGAACTACCCAAGCCTCAAGTCCGGAAAAGTCCGGAACGTTGGTTTCAAGCCAGCGCTAGTTTTCAGCTCTTATCTTTATAAGAGCTGAAAATTGGTCCTCATCTAGCCCAGACCCTAACCCTTTTAGACTTCAAATTATGATCAGTTTTAGAGGCCATGGCCTATATTTACATCCATCATATATTTATAAAGACAAGAGTGATTATAAGTTTCATTGAACAATAATTTGCCGTTTGAAAGAGGTTAGGTATATATTTTAATAACTATGAACACAAATTTCCACATACAAAGATTGCTAAATTGGACTTTGTCTTTTGGTTTGTCTTCTCAGCTTTTAAGTTGATATCAAAATTTTGTCCGGGTAAACTAACTCTACCGTCACATAAATACGAAAGTCATAAGCAAACAGTATCCGCTCGCGCTAATGGCCGTATCAAGTCTCCGTATATCAATTCCATCGATCATTCACAGCTAATGCACTGACAACCCTTTAACAGCCATTGGATGTGCCCATCGCTCAATCGTCATTAAAACTCCGCAAACTTCAAGTAACGTCATCTTTATCAATTACTGGAAACATTGACGGTGATGGAAAAGTATAAGTACAGTATTTTCCGAGATTGTTATCAGCCGTCGCGTGAAACTGCTCAGTACTATTTAATAAACATGTGCTCACACTCAACTGTTTTTTTCTCTACTTATTCGCTGGTAGCCGTAAAGGCTATTCTAGCTACGCGTGGACCGGGTAGATGAGCTCACAGGCCTCAACCTGAGAGAATTCGCTAACTTTAGCAAGGGCTGGCAAGAGCACTGCTTCAAAAAATCTACCACTGGATCCGAACCGCAACCCGCTGAGAGGATCCACCGAGAAACTCAGTGGCCTGTGTCTGTGGGTTAGTTCGATCGTCAAATTCTTCGTTGTTATCGACGAGTTCGACGAGGATGAATGACTTTATGGTATGTGGACGTCTTTTATATACATCAGAAATGGTGATGACGTAACTAAGACTCTGCCTACTGCTAAGGATAGTTTCTAGCGCTCAGAAACCACAGTTAAAATATTTGTCTCGTAGATAAAGATAACAGACCATGTCATTCAAAATTACTACCCTGCTCCATTGGTAGTTTTCCGTATTGCTGAAGGTGGTGACTGCCTCCTCGAGTCCTTACGACGACGATAAAGCACCATATTGACAGATCGTAAATTCCAAATTGAAATAGTCAGACCGGGATGGGGTGCCGAGTACCTTCTTTAAAATTCCTGATATGTATTAAAGAATTTTAAAATGTAACCGACTGAATAAAACTTACTGATAATAATAGTTTAATTATGCTAAATAATGGACATACATTGATTAAGCCTCCCTCTATCCTTGGGTACTGATTGTAGAGGGTGCGGTAGAAGAGATATCCTATAGATCTCATCCGAGATATTTCTACCGCCTAGTAATTGTCTCTTTCGGTAGACAAAGGGAAGCTTTGGTCCTACTTCTAACAAAATCTGAAAAGACTCTTTAAATGTTGGGAGCTGGTTGGCTATGTCCATGCACACGAATGACGATGATTTACCGCAAATCATAACTAAAATCATTCTTCATAACTATTTATGGCATACCTCTATAGACTTATTCGCTTCCATTTTTTACAAGCCGCACGAATCCGAGCACTCACCCTGACGCGGCACAAAAACCAATCATTTGATTCCATTAACATAAAGCCGATATATGAAATTTCCCTGAAAGCGTTGTGATTAATATTTCAGCCGTGACTTGCGGCGTCTAACCGACTGGAACAGCGCCTATCTCTCGCACACGTTCAACTATGTGTTCGTAGGTATGTGTTTACAGAACATTTTTACTCGGAAAATTTTATAATCTTTTTATACCCACATCTCCTGATTAATAGCCAGTCATAATACCATAAGTCATGGTATCATGTGCTATAATGTTTTTTGAAGTGAAACTTCTTTAGGATCGTTGTAATCTGATTTCAAATTCGATGAAACGAAAAAACGAAACGAAAATGAGATAGAACACATTATACGCGAAGTTAAAATATCAATTCACAGAGGACGCCACCTCATACTATAAAAGATGATTTACAATTATTTCTATTTAGTTTGTTATCAACAGTGGTTACTGCACGTAAATTCAACATTTCCTGAATCGCAGTGACGAGATGTTACGCAGTTGATAGGCGTTCCCGTATTTCTCTTGCTGAATCATACTTACCTGGCGTAGAGGTACCGTGATCATGCAGGCGGTTCCCCCAGGGTGAGGCTGCTCCATTACACTGCGGAGTGGTTGCTGGTTGACCCTTGCGATTATTCTTATTTTTTATAAATTTCACTTCTACCGTGTGTGACTTGCGTCTTGCACTCTTTCACACACACACACACATTTTTTTTTGTCCTGCAAACAACAGTCATGGTTGTGGAGTGCTTATAAAATCCCAAATATAGATATTATTAGACATAATCCATTCAAACATATAACCTATAATTTGTCACACTGAATTCCAACATTTATTCCAGTTTCTGCTCCAATATTCGTTATGGAGCTACAAGTGGCGCGTCAGTAAGCTTATACTAACAAATTTTTGATTGAGGAATTAATTAATCCGTAATTTGTCATGGATTTACATATTTCGACAAGCCGCGGTTCATAGCGTCTGCCGACCTCCAGACACGAGATCAAAGTCTTCTATTTGTATTTACTCAACGAACGTTTTTATACTGTACGAGACTGTAACTGTACGAGAATAGAATCCCGATGGAAGACAGATAATGACCTCATTTAACATAATTACATAATTTATGAAAAACGATTAAAGAATTTGCTCATCTGCTCATTTGCAACCTCGATGAAGTCATTAACCTGGTGTTAAGTGGTTACTGGAGCCCATAGACTTCTAAAACGTAAATGCGCCACCCACCTTGAGATATAAGTTCTAAGATCTCAGTATAGTTACAATGGCGGCCCCACCCTTCAAACCGAATCGCATTACTGCTTCACGGCAGAAATAGGCGGGGTGGTGGTACCTACCCGTGCGGACTCACCAGAGGTCCTACCACCAGTAAATTGTAATAATTATTGGATCTAGTAGCTTTTTTCAATAATATTGTGACTCATATCCTTTTGGTTTTTGAGAGAAGTTCACCTACATCAAATTGTAATTGTATCAAAAGTATAAAGTAGAGACGATATGTAGATTCAAGCTATATTGTATCCGCAGCGCACAGCTACGGGACAATAAGCAAAACGACAATAACAAGACGAAGCACAATAAAAGAATTTAACGTCTCACCGTGGACACGGCAATCATTCCCGAGTACTGTCCGTGCAATAACAACGTTTACGATTTATATGTATCTGTTTTATTACCATAGGGCGGTGAAATTCCATAACGAATAGGCATATTTTACAACGTTCAAGGGAATTACGATTTTTTTTTGTTTTCATGTCTTCCCCTTGATAGCCACGGGTTTGTAGCCCAGAAGATATAGTCATAATAAACATGCGTAAAATCCTGACGTGGGCGGTTGTTTGTTGTTTTTGACGTTGTATTGTTTTTAGTATTAATAGTGATTGTTAAAATATAATCTTTGCGCACAGAGAAGTATTCTTTTTTATGATTTCGAAAAAAATAAACGAAGCGGTGTCACGGTGGTAAATTCAAAAATGTAGCACATTACTGCACGACTGGAAAAGGTAGCAGGTTTATTACAACTTATTTCAGCTTTGTTCAAAAATCAGTTCTATTTTTTTCTTATTTACATCATTTACATCTGAACTAGCTCACGGACCACCTGGTGTTAAGTGTTTACCGGAGCTCATAGACATCACTAAGTGAATGTTGCCATATAAGGTCTATGTCGCAATTGTATAATATACCTACTGGCTGTCCCGTGACGGCTTCGTGGCAGAAATAACTGTAGTATCTACCTGTACGAGACGACAAGACGTTCTACCACCTCTTCTAGGTAACATTCTTATTTTGTAAATGAAATAACCAGAAGTTTTGAACCCTTTACAGGGGTCATCATCACGGGACGACTTGTACAAAAGTTACAAAAACTACATAATTTCTTAACCCTGTTTCAATAACTACATCTCTAAAACCGAAATCTCCGACATCACTTTTATTGAATTCCCCAGCCTCAACATTTCGCGGGAAATAATAAGTTTAACAGTAATAATATTCCGTATTACGACTAGTTTATGCGAGAAGAGAATGTACTCGTTATAGTGAAATGATGTTAATAACACGTTAAAAATGACATAACTTCTGTTTGTAGCCAAGATGGCGGACTGTTATAACATGTGACAAGATATAGCAGTAACGAGTGACGGGCATCACATATAATGTCAGATTAAAATGTATGAAGCTATATGATTTTTTATTGTTTGGAATCACTAGAATTAATAAAGCATATCGACACCAGTATTCATCGTAGCACTATGGGAGATATTCATCGTAGAACAATATAAAAGTGAGCATGTCTTTCGCCCAGATTTATTAATTTCCCGCGTCAGTTAGAGGCGACAGTGTTCAGTATCGCTCTACGATTCTTCTCAAAAGTGCACAAAAATTAAATTGGAGTACTTTTGAAGTATTCAATTTTTATATTAATACATTGTGTGATGGTATAATCCGATAGAGTTCTTCATATCGTACCGTTTTTTTACGAAATGTTGAAGTTTTGTTTTTAAAAGCTAGACATACAATTTTTAGATTCTCAAAAATTAACCAAAACAAATTGATCGATTAAAAGCTTGGCTAAAGCAAATTGGTGTCTCTTTTATTTCTTTAGTTATATATAAAAATATAAGTAACGAAATATAACCTAATTTTAAATTTTATTAATATAAAAAATCCACATAATAATATGATTATGATGAAACAAAGTTCACGTATTCCGTAACTATGAAATGAAAGAACAATTTAAACTGCAAAATTCACACCCAGAATCATGCGACTATTACCTAAAAACTTTAATAAATTTGTAAGAAAATAAAAGCGAGCATTGTGTATTATTCAACACAAATGGAACGTAATCCGATACGATTTTAAACAAGTACAATATTATCGTTATTGTGCCCCCTCGCTGATGTTCGAATTGAACCACGCCACTTGTGAAGGGCGGAGATGATGTGAAAATTTAAAATAAATCCCCATTCAAAATGGACGCCGCGCCGGCAGTATTCTAATAAAATCGTCAGATTTGTTTTAAAAAAAAAAACTTTTCTTCTCCTTAATGGAAGTGATTATGCGTCAACAAAGCCTAAAATATACTATTACATATTAACTAAACTACAATTAAATTAATTAAAAAGACTATTGAGGTTTTAAATTTAAAAAAAATAACAGTTCATCTCGTAATCTATGGTTAGAGAAAAACTTTTTAAAAGTAAAAACTTTGATCGTTTTTAGAGTTTCCCATAGCCTTAGACTTTCATGATCGAGGATGAATCCGGATGTTACACCCACTGCTGCGACTTGAAAAAGACAAAAAAATAAAGGGATTCAGGTCACTGAGGCTTAATTTCAGAAACATCACGCCATAAAACATACTATAATTATAATGGTTATGGAATAGTCTTTTAGTTATAATTAACAAAAGCGGAATAGACCCAAAGCACAAACATACTCGTAGTAAAAACAAACCAAACAAAAGTAAAAAATAGATAAAAATCTAATCATAAATAATAAGGTAATCATACGATCAACAAAACGCAATGTAAGGGTTATGGGTGTGTGAAATTGGCAAAACAAATATTAAATGTAAAGGCAATTTACACAAGATCTATAATTTGTTTCATATCCTCCTCAACCAGTCGTGTTCTACGGCCATCATTCCAATCAAACATAGTCTTTATTATTAAAGAGGTAAAATCTTTTGATATAATCGATGGATATATTATAGGCTACTTTTATATATATTTATGGCGATTTTTGTTGAATTAGACAACGTAACTATTTGTCTTTTAGAGAGTACATATTTTGTTTATTTATTAACTCAACACTTGTGTATTAGTGAACACATAGTTCTTTAAATTTCCAAAAATCCAAAAGAACTAAAAAATGTTGAGGTTGGCCATAAGAAAGTTCGTATGACATTTTATCGCTGGCTCAAACTGGACGACACAGGACAACAGAAATCTGAAGGTACTTACATTAATGTCGTTAAATGCTATAAATAACAAAATGTTTACTTTATTAATATCGTCACTAGACAGATACATTTTCATTTCTTAATTTATGTGTATTAATGGGGATTAAAATTTATTTTCCATTCGATATAGTTTTTGGTAAACAGCAACGGTTTAAGTACGTATGTTATTCCACTTTACGCATCAGAAACACGTAAATCTAACGAACAGAAGAGTACTCCCCTAGCAACGTCAATCCTTCGCGCACCTCCGCAAATCGTAATCCTCTTAGAAAACATTTCCAATTTAAAAAGAATTCCTCTTATCCCCGTGCGAGGAGGGCTCGCGTAAAAAATAAAAGGAAGGCCTGAACGACACGCGTCGAAACATACCTAAACTAAAATATAATACGAATGGACTCTGCCTTCCCTTAAAACCCAGTAACAGACATTTTTCTGAAAATAGTTTTTTGTCATGCAGCAGCCTCCGTCCGTCAGAATTACATTACTAACTGCAATTTCAATCAATGTTCCATACTATGTTAAATACTAAGTCATCCCAAAATCAAAATCGCGCGAGCGATCTGGATCCACAGAATATCCGATCGGTAGAGACTTTTCTGTTTTAGACAGAGAGCAACTATTATTTGATAAATAATCCTTATTTTGTACCTAACAATTCATCGTACAAAGGCTGTATGTTGCCAAATTTCACCCCCTTTTTTACATATAAATCTTTGAATTAGTTTTGACAGTTATCACACTTTTTCAAAGTTACGACGATAATGGTTCGTGTTTTTGCGCTCGAGTACCTAATATTTAGTTTAAAGCACTTGCTGGGTTTTTAAGTGATACAACCGAACAGGTACAGCATTTCACAGAGTCCACTCGATTCCTTACAGGCCGCTACGTCGAAAAGGATCCATTGAAACTCCACTCAAACCGTGTTAGCTATCTATTTAGTATAAAAAGGGACGGGAATTTTCTGATCCTTTTTTATCCAGAGGTGGGTCCTTCCCCCCGGCCTCCCACTTGACGTTTACCTAAAGAATATATGTTCTGCGTACTACGGGCTCGCGCGTGTTTTGTTTGTGACGTGTGCGAATTTAAAACGAAACATTTCTGCAAACCACCAGTTTTTCATACCGTTAAAATGTTTGACTACACGAAAATACTGTTTATAATATTTTTGTGATACTCAGCTTACAAGTACTCGATTAATTAAATTTAAACCATTCAATTCCGAGTTACATACCATTTCATGGAACTCGAGTTTAATTAATAATATTTCAAGCTCAGCCAGTAGACAAAGAACATGATAACGTCATAAATTTTTACTAACTTTACATTTTACTACCATAAATTTGAGATATTGTTAAATGTAGTACTGGCAAGCTATTGAATAAAAAAATACAATAGACTGAATTAAATCGCAGTGTCAGATAAACCAGTTCAAAACGAAGTTTAAAGGTACCTACTACTATTACTACTACATGTGAAAACTCGTCGCATACCGACCCTTGAATTACAGTCGGAAACTCTACATCAATTGGTGATTTGTGTATCTACATTAAGTCTGCCCGGGGCTCCTCCGACCCTCAAGCATCAGTTCAAATATTTAAAGGGCGATGGAATTAGATTTCTCTTTGAGCGGTCCGCCCCGCAATCGCATCACACACGCGGTTACAACCCGCTTCCCGGACCAACTTTTCTCTAAAATCAACTTAGCAAAGACAAATTCGATTTCAGTCCCGGATAAACTTAAATTTGTATCGTTTTAGCCTTAATGTAGTGCCGCTATAGAAGCCGATATAAGCTTACAGAACGTAGCTACATTTCAAACTGTTTTGACGGTAATTAATTCCAACATTTAGTTATTTTTTTTTTAAACTAAGTGTTGGAAGGAATTAGAAAACTCTTGAAACTTTTTCATAAAATTGCTAACTATATTCAGATGAACGAACTTTTACGAACAATTCGATGAAACAAAGTCCAAAACATTCACATCGCTGGGAGCTAGCTATACGCGGGCATAATCCAATAATTCATCCAATTTCAATTGGTTGTGTCCAGCACTATTTACCTCAAGGTATATTGGACACTGACGTCAATCCGGGGACATTCGAAATATCGTACGTACATCCACATAAGTCGCCTGGGGATCGGTTAACCCACGTCCCAGGACGTCCCCGGCGGAGGAATCCGACTTTCCACAAAGAAAATAGCAATCAAAATTTGATTTACCGCCACCCGCGGCCATACATCAAACCGCTGTAATCCGAAGAAAGAGGAAAGCTTTAGACTCTTCCGAAGTGACGATACGATAGTGTATGGACAAACTTTAAAGAGTTTTGCCAATGTTATCTGACATTGATTAGATTAATAGATTGATTGAAATTTCTAAACGTTCGGCTCCGTTAGCAGTTAGCGGAAGTGACGTTGTGTAATTAAAATAAAACCCACAAGCATAATTTCCATAATTACTAGTGGTAAAGCGGCAGAGAAAGAGTTGTTAGATTGAACGGCTAGTTTTTGAAGTGAAAACTTCTTTAGAATCATTGTGATTTCAAACCGGATGCAACGGAAAAAACGACAGGTAAGAGACACAAATACAAAAATGTGTAGGATGAAGCCAGCAAAGAATGAGACAGAAATATACATACTATTTAATACAGCGCCATCTGTGAGATTTTTTAATACTAACGTGTGTATGAAAGCTCTTGTAGTGAATTTTAATTTAGAATTATACGTGAAATTAAAATGTCAATTCACAGAGGGCGCTACCTTACAATTATTTAATAATTACAAAATTCTACATATACTTAAGACGTTTAGGATAATTGTATTTTAATTTTGGAAGGTTTCACTTCTACCACGTGTGAATCGCACACATGTATTTTTTTTTTGTTGCTTAGATGGGTGGACGAGTTCACAACTCACCTGGTGTTAAGTGGTTACTGGAGCCCATAGAAATCTACAACGTAAATGCGCCACCCACCTTGAGATATAAGTTCTAAGGTCTCAAGTATAGTTACAACGGCTGCCCCACCCCTCAAACCGAAACGTATTACTGCTTCATGGCAGAATAGGCGGGGTGGTGGTACCTACCCGCGCGGACTCACAAGTGGTCCTACCACCAGTAATAGTTATCTCCATCCTGCCTGTTTGAAGAGTGAGGCAGCTACATGACTATACAAATGAGACTTAAAACTCATTTCTCGAAGTTAGTGAAGGCATAGACATTGATTTGTGTAATTGATAGAATTTGAGTTGAGTCTCAGAGTTGGCAGAGGCATACATCCTTTGGTAACCATAGACCCGATAACCACTTCACATCAAATGGGCCCTTACCATATTAGCCCCTTATAATCTAATAAAAGAAACAAATAGTTAATGCAAAATATTACAAAGTATGGTACTATCATTTAAAATTGTGCTATAAGCTTCCTTTGAAGAAGGACATGCCATAGCGCTCAGGAAACACCATAGAGAGGAACTCATTCCAAAGCCGGATGGTACGTGGCAAAAAAGATTACTGAAAACGCACACTGTATGAACGCAGCGGTTCTAGGTATAACTCTACTTCAGCAGCGAGATGATGAGATCATCTTAAACAATTCCTCAAAGCACTAAGAATTAACATATGCACAGAAAAAAACGGTATCAAGTAAATAATCGTATTTTGTAAAGATCATTCGATTTCCGCACGTGTATGTCGGACCTTGTGCCCGATCCAAAGCTGAGGGGATTCGCGGCGCTGTCGAATTGAAAATCCTAGAGGTACGGACCTTTAATATTTATGACCGTGTAAAAAATACGAACACAGCACTGCTCTATGAATAAATATGTGATCAGCTGAAGTAGGGAGGGTGTGCGGAAATTGAGGAAGTGAATTTCAAGGAACACATTCCTAATAACTTTCGTTCGTTTGACGCGAGTGACGCCGTAAAAATGTATGTGATTTATTTGTGATATATCCTACGATTCAAAGCGAGGGAGGCAACGGGATATCGGATCAGACATGTCGTGTTCGTGAAATTCATAATGTATACAGAATGTATGAATTGTCTTTTCTTTTCATAAATGCTTCTAGGTGTGTACCTACCTCCAATTAAATGATAATTTATTATATCAGCTCTGAACTACATTCTGAAAAGGTAACATGACTTGTGTGTGTGACGCACGGATAAAAAAACCAAAACAAAATTGTCATAAAATTATAAATACGCAAATGTCTAACTATCTTTCATTATATCGAAAAACGCTTATCCGAAAATATTTTAAACGTAATACCATTCAATGAAATGAAGACAAATTTTACGCTTAAACCCAATCAGCTGTCACGTATACAGAAATTAAGTCAATTATCATTTTTATCACCGAATCATAGATCTAAATTTCAAGCGCTATACGCGCAAATTTCTGTATTGACCACCTGCTGACCTTTACAAACCATTCTTGGTAATGTAATAAAAAATATTGCAAACAACAGCTTCCCCAACTGTAGCAATTTTGCATCGAGATCGATCGAAGGGCCCCAGCAGAGGGATCGGTGAGCGACGTCGCGATAGGGATGTATTAGCAGGCAAGTACTTGGACGATCGACGGGGGTAGGTGATATGTATATATTTGATTTCCCTCATAGATGTTAACGGAATTGATGTTAACTTCCAACTCAAAGCTGTTTGTGCATCGGACTACGATTATTACACTCAATCAATCTGTTTTCCATAGCCTGATAGGTTAGACGACTTATTGTCTCGAGATATCTCGCATAGAAGTTGTATTGTGGTTATTTAATAACATTTAATACAACCACAAAGCTATGACTCACATGACTCGACTTATGGCATAACTTGATATAGTAGATTGTACTATGTTTTACGGTTACGTTATAATTATTTATATTTTGACTTCACGTCGCAAGTTTGGGGTGGTAATTGCATTGTTTTAACTACGAGCGTTATTACGATAATGTCAATTCCAGGTGGACCATGATCCATCGGCCTATCTACAGCAACAGAATATAGTAGTTTAAATCCTGAACCCGAACAGGCTGGTTTCTGCGTCATACCTTCTTCAGTTCCGCAGCTGTTATGTTGTTAAATTTGAAAGGTACAAATAAAATTATACAATTTAAAATACCATAGTAATACATAGGCAGTTTGCTCTTAACACTTAAGATCAAATTAATTTTGAACCCCCATCTGAGGCGATAAAGTTATGATGATAATCAAGAATTAATATTGTGAATTATGTTATTGCAATGTTGAAATAGGCTGTTTATTTATACGTAGGTATATCAAATTGGAGTGGAGTGTTTTTATTGAGTCAGATCTCTCGTATTGGCGTACCCCGTCCGAGCGTAGTTGGAATAGCCCCTCAAGCTACCAGCAATTAGGTAGGGAAAAAACATTGGCGTACGTCAACCGTTGGCGGACAGCTGGACCATAGGTCGTCCATCCTCAAGGCCGCTAAGAAAGTGAGAAATAAGAGCTTAAAGTTACGTGTCGTAGATTCTAACCATATGTACCTACATATGCATAGTCGTTAATAATAAACGCACATATCGTCTTCTCGCATTAAAACTGTTTAATCTTAAAACTTACTAATTTTATAGGAGAGTCTTTTAAAGGTTTAACATGTGATATTTTTAATATTAATCATCTTTGCAACATTTATTTTTTATTTTTTACCAGTTACATTATCTGTCTTTTAAAGTAAGATAAAATTATGTATTACTTTTGTTAATAGTAGTCAAAACATAGGTAAACTAAACAAAAAAACACTAAAACTAAACAACGCTCTTTTAACGAAGACGCTCTTTTAATATTTTTGAACGAACGAATTTTTGACCGAATATTTTTGGAAATTGTACACTTTTAATGCCAATATAGGTAATGCCAATAAAAAGACCATATTTCTATTTCAACCGTTATTTATGCCTTCATCTTCATTCCAAGTACGGTCCAGTGTGTGAGCTATGTGGCGTTAGGGAGTTTGCATGGGGTCACCGTAAGCCGTTTCCGATAAGGCCCCCCGGCGGTCCCAACTTCGATATTCGCTTATCTGCGTGCCGCACTCGGCTGCAGCGCGCGTGACCGGAATAATGACCGTTCGCGTAAATTGAAATTATTCTTAGATTATGTCTTATTGGTTCGGGGCGATGATAAAGGTACTGTTACTACGTATAGTTGTACATACCTAATGATCAAGTAGACAGTCAGGAAAAAAAGATAATGTGAATTTCAATATTTATATATATGTATTTTTTATGTAATTGATTACTGTCTGTAGCGTGGGTTCGGTCTTCACTAGCTAGTCCCTAAGTCCTGTCTATTTAAGCTGCACCTCATTCGGATGTTGTTTGTAAAATGGCAGATACAATCTAATAGCAACGCATTAGAGTTTTAAGTCATAAGGTGGGCAGAGCCATCTGATTTGAATTTACAATGGGCTCCGATAATTGCTTAAAATAAGGTAAAAATGACCAAAAACAGCTGCATACAATTCTACGAGACATGGAAATTAAAAAACAAAACAATATTTCAATAAAATTACCTAATATACTTTAGAATCTTATATGATAAGAAGATGGCACTCCGGTTCCTTCGAGCTGAGACTGCTCTCTCATATTAGACTGATCCCCTATAATGGCCAACTATCTAACTATAAGCCTGCTATCATAAAATACACAACATTAAAATGTTTCTTGGCGTTTTCGTGTAGCATACCTATTATGCATGATCAAAGGGTACAATAAAGTGTTGTGTACTGGAAACGCTGATAATTCTAAATATTTTTTAATATTTACAACGTACTACGCGTTTAGTTTTTCCCTGAAGCGCCAAAACATAAACGTCCACCACCCCAGTCGATTAGTGTTACCCGCAAAAAATCGGTACTACGGTAAACTCAAGATTGAGATCTCGCGAGCTCTCCACGGAGTCTCCACGTGACAAATGTCCGTTTCCCCACTTTTACGCTTTTTTACCCATCGAGGGTGTCACGCAAAAAAATGTACGAGGAAATTTACCTAATGGTCGTCATTCTTTATAGTCTGTCTCCATTGTCGCGCGGACAATGCGGTAATGGAGGGATTCCGTGAGCGGATTTCGACGGTTTCGCTTTTTTTATTTTTTTTCCTTTTGAAATGTTCATATGGCACGTTTAGGTATAGAGACACGTTGGATCCATTATGACGATGTATCATCGACGAGTAGGCCAGTATAGANAGGAAATTTACCTAATGGTCGTCATTCTTTATAGTCTGTCTCCATTGTCGCGCGGACAATGCGGTAATGGAGGGATTCCGTGAGCGGATTTCGACGGTTTCGCTTTTTTTATTTTTTTTCCTTTTGAAATGTTCATATGGCACGTTTAGGTATAGAGACACGTTGGATCCATTATGACGATGTATCATCGACGAGTAGGCCAGTATAGAGGATTTCCCCATTCGTAATGTGCACCTGTAGTGCTCTCATAGAAGATTAAATAATATTGTAGGTATGTACCTGATTTTAATATGAATAATAAACTGCCCGTGTTGGTGATTTGTCGAATACAATAAATAATAAATAAATAAATAAATATTTACTAACAATCACGCCACGTTAACTGGCCCCGTGGTAAGTTCGTAAAGAACTTGTGTTACAGGTACCAGATAACGGATATAAATGTAAGATTTTTATTATACACATACATATATTTAATATACATCCATAACCCTGGAAAAGACATTTATATTTATCATACAAATATCTTCCCTTGGCGGGATTCGAACCCGCGACCCCCTTGTGTAGTGACCATATCACTTACCACTACACCAGACGGCCGTTACAGTAGTAGGTAGTAACACAACATAAAACTGCAGGTACCTAACCCTCCTACAACACGGCAGATATGTTCCTTATTCCAATGTCCAAGGTTCCGTGTTGTGCGAAACTGTGTTATATAAGACTAGAAGTCAGTATACAAAGAAGAGTATTTTTTCCGAATGAAACATCTCGATTGTGCCATTATGTATTGTTTTACGAATATAAATAAAAAATAAACAGTAAAATGACAGTTATTTCGATACACCTATTGTGTGTTCATAGAGGTTAATGTGATCGTTATCTATGTTGTAGAAGTACCGTGTTATAAGAGGGTTTTGGGGAGTTTTTCTTTTCGTGTTCGAGTTGAATCGTGTTGTAAAATACCATGATACCAGGTTACCTGTATCTCTTTTCGGCTTCAAAATGTTGAATCCTACATAGATTTTTTAATTTATATTTTCATTGTTCAAACTACTAGTAATAATTATAGAAATTTTGTCAATGTTTTTTTGTGCAGATAGATTACTATTTGCATAAAGATTTACATTGTTTCGCTGTTCTTTTCAAAAGTTAAGACAAGCGCACGCCCCGCCCGCGCGCCCCCGAGTAAATTTTTTTTATCCTACCTAAGGTGATAGCCTCGAGAGGCTATTTCAGCGTAAAGCTAGTAGGTGAGCTCACGGGGCTCAAACCTGACGACGTTGCTAACTCGAGCCCTAGCAAGAGCAGTGCTTCGCAGAATCTACCACCGGATCGGAAACGCGACCCACTGAGAAGATCCGGCGAGAAACTCAGTGGCCTGTGTCTATGAGAGCGTTACTTAACTACTGTTTAATCAGCCCTTCGTATAACAAACCCTCAGCAAATACCAGTAATTACAAGGTAACGACAAAAATTCTAAAAACATAATTATGTCAAAGTGAATTTCAATCTTTCACTTTAATTACTTTGAATATTTTATTTAAATTTTAGGAATCAGGGCATGAGTCAGTAAGTCTAGGTACCATCTCATCCATTTTTAACCGCGAGGCATTCATGTCTTTTAGTTTCAATACTACACAATCGAGACATCAACCTTAAGCCTTAAGGCAAAAAAAAAAAAGCGGCTACACCTTAACTTGAGTTACGCAACTTATTAATGTTTTTAGTGTTCACTTAAATTTATAATAAACATTTTAAATATGTATACATACTTTGTGTGTAGCGTGTGAGACCTAAAATAATAGTTTACAAGCAAAGCAAAATACTACGTAAACGTAGCGAGATGAATATTCAATCTCTAGACATATAGGAAACATTTGCTCTTACGAAGTCAAAGGATCCTACAGTGAAAATAGTCTGTTAGGCTATTCATCAGAGATAAGCCATGATGACCCCAGTTAGGTGGTACCTCCAAGTGCATTCCCTAATTTCACCTGCACTAGCAGCATGGTCTTCTTAACTACTTTTGTGGTAACACCACATTGGTCGTAGCGCATACTTTCACACCTGTACGCGCTGGTACCATCATCCTATTTCTGCAGTGAACCATTCTAGATTTTTCTGTCTGGTTCTCATTTCTCAAGGTATAAGGCTTACACCTTGTGATATTTATGGATTCCGATAACTATTTAGGACCAGATCGACGGAGCGCTCGTCGGCACACCTATTGCAGCCTAAAAAGTATATTATAGTTATTAAAAATATTAATTTGCTCGCAGATACTCGCTCGCGTTCTATGCGTACATGATGTAACGGTACATCCATGGTTTTTATAATGGGGTTGGCAACTGTCAAAGTGGCGCTGGTGTGCATTGTTCCCATAACATTCAATATTTGTATTGAAATTTTTGATTAAAAATTATTTTAAGCACAATGACGCGTTGTTTTGTACCAATATGCTCAGAAATTGGAGTACATCAATTCCCGAAGGACAAGAAAATTGGAAGACTGTGGTTAAAGGCCATTTGACGAGAAAAAAGGATTCACACAAAAAGTTCGAGGTTATGTCGTAAACACTTTGTGGAATCTAACTATGAAAACATTAGTAAATACACAGGTATGCTTCTTTCTGTCAAATATATATAATGCATGACTAGGTGTAGCACACATCATTGTTCTCTTATTAAAAAAATTCAATAATAATTAGTTAGGAACACTATTAGTTGCTAACATATTTTGCAAGTAGATTTATGCTGTAAGGAACCTTTTAACAAACACAAAATCAGACTNATAATACAACAGGCGACGAGCTGCAACAAATAATTACATTTCGGGATGTTATGCAATATTTAAATTTGAGCATTATTCCACTGTTACAAAAATAAGTATAATATAGAGTTAAGTATAATTTATTTAAAAGGACAAGCTCACAAACAAGGTACTTATTGAGGTGCATGGGACACCATTTTTTATTTTTTTATTGTGTTTATATTTTAGGTATCTATAAGACGTTTTTATTGCACTATCACACAAAAGAACTGCTAGATTAATTTTGATGAATCTTTTTGCCATAGTAAATTGTTTATCTCAGTGTATGATGGTGAGGTCATATTTCATATTAAATGATTATTTTAAATACTCATTATCATGCAGGAAACAGCGCAGGACAATTTCTTAGTTTTTTATGTAATTTCAAGTTTTCGGAAAATTTAGCTAATATCTGTTGATAGTGAACCTTGCCACTCAGCACAGTAGATAATGTAGTATTAGCAAACAGTTTTCATGAAAAACTTTATAGTTCAGAGCTCTATACTCAATATATTACCAATACAATATTACAAGATTGGAGTATTTAAACTATTTTAGAAGGTACTTTATTTTTCATCCAATAGAATTTATCACCTACATAAATACAAATGTGCATGTAAAGTTTTGTCATAAATAAGTACTTGAGACAAAATTTTGTCTTTTAATATTTTTCTACCTAATATAAAAACTACTATACTTACTTTGTCAGAAGCAATCCAATTTCAAATTGATTTTTTTTAAATTTATAAACACTGTTCACAAAAAAAAAAAAACTCAGAATAATTTATTTATTTCAACTATAATCAATATATAAGTATCGTATTTCATTAATAGAGCTTAGAAATAATAAGCACAGGTTGTGTCAAAGATTTCCCAGAGAGTACTGAGGGCTCCTGTATCCGGAGAACCCACCGATATTCACCCGGAGAACTCCACCGGCACATTCAAATCTTCAAAACACAGCCTTGTCATTGGACGTTGTAACCCTTGCTCTTTTGCGCCTGTGCTAAAATATAAAGGGTTAAAAAGTTACCCCTGAGTAAAAAAACAACCCCTTTCTTTTTTATCCCTTTCTGTAAAGATATGCCATTCGTTTTAAAATAATTTTCGATGAAATATTTTTGTGAAATAAAGGGTAATTTTAACAGTATTCTGACAGTTTTATTGGTATAAATAACCTTTTTTTTATATAAAACTATAAGATTTATTGTAGCTTATGATGTTTACAACATTTTAAAATGATTTCGATGTAACATAATTACTTATTAAGCAAGCTCATCAGCACTACAGTTCGGTTAAAAAATATTCAATTATTATTTAGATATTTTTAAAATTCATTTCACTCTTACCTTCAAAAGTATTAAGGTTGAAAAAAGTCCTTTTTACTACATACTACTGTTAGCAATAAATTGTAATAATTTTACATCACTAATAGGCTGAAATAAAATTTTCAAAAGTTCAAACCTTAAATAATTAGATTGTAAAAATAACAAATATATGTAGGTACATAAGTAACATTTTAAGCCATATAAATAAATTTTAGCGACAAGCGTCCGGAAACTTCAAGTGACATTAACAAAGTTTGTGTTTCATTAATTGATTGACCTTTGGCAATTTCAGGATCCTAATATTTTAAAGTAAATAGAACGCAGACAGACAAATAACATAGCACTGAGCTTGTTTTATAAAATAATTCTTTAGGATATTTTTGTTTCACGTGTTATATTTCTGAACGTACGGACTTAGTTTTATCCACTAAAATTAAAATTAAATAAGTACTTCCTATTCTCTAACTTTATCATCATACTCTCACCTCAAAACTATAAACCAGTAAATAATATCAAGAAACGAATCATTTTCTTCTTTTTTGACTTCAATACAAAAGTAAAAGTAAATGAACTCTCAAATCCAGTTTTTTTCAAGGGATTTTATAACCTGGTAACTAAAACCTTTAGGTCAAGTCTTATTTTTATTTTTATGAAAAATGATAATATGGTATGAAATGAGATGATATGGTATGAAATATAATCTCAGTAAAATGGTGGTCATTTACTGAGATTTTTTCAATGGAATTTTTGGAGGATCCCAAGAAGCTACGTTCAGCAGCTTTATTTCATTTTCCCACATTTGTGCACTTTCACAGACACTAAACAGTTAATAAACCACCGTTATTACCAACGGCGGATCCAGGGGGGGGGGTCATGAGGTTATGACCCCCCCTGAGCTGGTTCCAGGACTTAGGTGAACCACTAATTGAACCTAATGATTTTATTTATATATTTTGTCACTATACAGATTTTATGTAACTACATACATTCAATATTTAATTAATTTAATATAATATAATAACTTTGTATGATGGCAAGCGTTTGGGAACGAGCGCATCGAAAATTTGACTATGTGACCCCCTCCTGGCGCCAAAGCTGGATCCGCCCTTGGTTATTACACACATTTAAACCTGAAGAAACACTACATAGACAAATTAAAACAAATCACACAACTTCACTCCTCGCGTTCCCGCCAAAAAGTTCTCAAATCGTTTTTTTTTTTGAATTTTATGACCTGGTAGCTAAGACCTTTAAGTCATGTCTTATTTTAATTTATATTCTTATTTTTATAAAAAATGATAATATGGAGATAAATGAAATTAATTGAAGATGATTAATTTGAGACATTAATCAACTGGGATGATATTAAATGAAATGAGATGATATGGGACGAAATATAATCTCAGTAAAATGATGGTCATTTACTGAGATTATTTCAGTGGACTTTTGGATGATCCGGAGAAGCTACGTCCAGTGGCATTGTTTCATTTTCCCATATTGTGCATTTCATTTCACTTCATATTTCCATGAAAATAGAGTTTATATTAAAATAAGTCTTGACTTAAAAGTTTTCGTAACCAGGTCATAAAATCCCTTTAATTTTTTTTATTAAAACTGATGAGGTTAAACATAGACAATACGCTAGGTTATAAGTTTATAGCAAAATTTATTCAGTAAAATTAGTTTAATTTTTAAGTAAACATTTAAATAAAGTACAAAATGACCCTATATCACTTCGGGAATTGCTTAGCCTTAATATATGCACCTTATCATATGGCTTACAAATATTCTGGGATGTGAGTAGTCATTTGTTTAACTTTCATGTAAACTCGGTAAACTGATCATTTATTTCTTGATTTTCGTGTATTACAGCTCGGAATATGCTTCGTTTTCTAAGTGCGTGTATGCTGGAGGATTATATATTTTCACTCAACTTTGCAAAATGCTACTGTTAGCAACATTTTTTCCGGACTCTGATAGTAGTCCCGTTGAAGGTGAATATAATGTGATTTTGGTGAGTTACTTAGAAAAATTATGACGATATCTCAAAGAAAACTCAAGTATCTACGATTATAAAGAAATAAAAAGGTCAAAAATATATCATACCCTTATTTAAAGGTAGTATTCAAGATGTTTAGATAGTGTACGTAAGTAACCCAGTTTCAATAAGATTTTTTCTGACCATCCTAAAAATACTGGTGGTAGGACCTCTTGTGAGTCCGCGCGGGTAGGTACCATCGCCCTGCTTATTTTTGACGTGAAGCAGTAATGCGTTTCGGTTTGAAGGGTGGGGCAGCTGTTGTAACTATACTTGAGAACTTAGAACTTATATCTCAAGGTGAGTGGCGCATTTACGTTGTAGATGTCTATGGGCTCCGGTAACCACTTAACACCAGGTGGCCTGTGAGCTCGTCCACCCATTTAAGCAATAAAAAAAATAAAAAAATGTAAATAAGAATTCTTTAATAATAATTTTCAGATATCTGTTTCACGCCACCTTAAAAAGTATTGTTCTACAAAAAAATTTAACAGTATTGGTACTTGGAGCTGATGAATGATTAGACTACTTTTAACAATAGCTGCTCTATGATGAATTTACAATCAAAATTATTAATTCTTGGAGCTTTAAGTGTATGAGGTTTTGGTACAATTCCAGCATTTCTTTTCCGTTTGGGTCAGCAGAGTTGATATACCACAGTGTTTTTTTTTGTGTGTGTAGCATATCCAATAAATGTTCATACACAGCTTTCCTGATGAAGAAAAACATTGTAATTAATATCTAAGTAATTCTTCTAAGCCCAAGTGAGTAGAGAGACAACACTAATTTGTCTGTTTTTACAGAAAAGCAATCATGAGTTCTGGTTTGATGAATTCAATACTATAAGATTGAAGTCATCTCTAAAGTTGCGTAGACATTCAGTATGTGATGTCTAGGTACTCCCTTTTCAAACCCAATTAGACTTAAAACTTCTGTACCAAATTTTCTTAATTCTACTAGTTTTAAACAAGTAAGAATTTAAGAAAATTTACTATGATCTGTCTTTTTTGTCTTAAGACACCTGAGTTTCATATATTTTACAGTACATTTTAATATACCCCTTGATCGGTTTTCAAGACTTTTTGGACTATTAAACAGCATTTCTATTGCCAATGCTTATTGACCAATATCCTATTAATAAAGTTTTTGATTTCGAATTCTTATAGACCAATAGAGTATAATTTGACTTTTCACTAATTGCTTAAGCTATTGGAAAATTTCAACCAGTGGGATTGGCTGTATCCTAACTCCTCTATATCCTTATGTATTATAATTAAATTGTATGTGACTAACATGGTCCTTGCTGGGTTTCAACCTCGAATCAAGTGTGATCAAACATTAATCTAAACCAAATATAATAATATAAAACCAAACCAAACCAAATAACCAAACCAAACCAAATATAATAAAATATAAATCAATCCAATAGTAATATTAACAATATTAAAAATACTACCAATATAGGAAATATAACATTATTTTTTTTTGTTTCAGGAAATACTGAAGTCAACAGTAGATTTTGCTGATCTACTGGGCATATACTTTGCATTAAACTCTGTGCCTGGTAAAGGCCATGCTAAGATCCTTACATCAGCTATTGGATGGGCCAGTGCTGAAGTATGTATTTAATTCAGCAGATAATTAAAGTTAAAATGTAATTTATATGCCTGCATGAATTTGTTCTAGTTATTTTTATTATTGTTCAAAAATAATTGTAGAATATGAAAGTAAACTTTAAGAGCTCACTTCCATGCAATCGGGCTTGTAAGTTGGATGACTGTACTTGGTCCTCATGTCTAAATCTGCATCCATATAGCAATCTTGAATACAACATTTGTCACTTAAATAATAGCTCTAATATAACTTACATTGGGATATCAATAAGTCTTAAAAAATACCAATTTATTACCTGTTTTTTCCAATGGAAAACACATTCATCTATGACTTCACAGTTAAGAAATTAAATTGTGTAATAAAACTTACTTTTGCAAAACTTAAGCTTCTATGCCATGTAACCATGTAAGCTCATAGTTACTTCATAGTAGTCATGTATACCTGTCTGACAACCATTATATGGCACAATTGAGTCATCAACCTCATCACTCAAGTTGACTGCCTGCATGTACATCGTAATGTATTTAATTCCAGTTACCACTTAACACCAGGTGGTCTGTGAGCTTTTTCACCCCATGCAAAAAGAATGTTTTATTTTTCCTGTTACATTCTGTAAATTATTATTTTTGGTTCACTATATCCCCAGGCAAGTAAAGGAAACATAGTCCAAACAGCTAAATCTAGTAATTATATTTAGATTATGAAATTATTATCCTTTATATGAACACACGCTCAATACCTATACAATATTAGTACTGAAGGGCTACGAAGCATTACATACAATGAGCCCTTACTTGCACCTGAAGCTCTACATGAGTTTTATTCCCAATTGTCTTTTTTTTAACTTTTCATTTTCTATTACAATAATCACTTTCATTGTGTGTTTCAGTTGGTAGTAACACGTACTGTGTTACTCTGGGTGGGAGCAAGAGGCTCGGAATTTGACTGGCGCTATGTCCGTTCCTGTGCCGAATCTAACGTGGCACTGATACAGCACGCTGCCACTGCTACTCTAGTCTGGCTGTGGACAAGAAGTGACTTGCCCAAAAAGCATTCTCCTATTGTTGTCAGCTTGTTAGCTCTCACTCCTTATAGAGCACTAATCGAAGAAGCAATTGGAAGTATATTCCACTTAAGTGCATGGGCATTGGTAGCTGTACGAGCTATCCACGCTTCAGCAGTTGGCCTTTCTGCTCTAGCTACTTATGCAATTTTGGCTCAACAGATAGGAATATAATTTATGGTAGTACATATAAATTTATAGTTGAATATATTGGTTGTAGTTATTGTCAATAAAGTGTTATATATGGAAGAACAATTCAATTTNGGAAGTATATTCCACTTAAGTGCATGGGCATTGGTAGCTGTACGAGCTATCCACGCTTCAGCAGTTGGCCTTTCTGCTCTAGCTACTTATGCAATTTTGGCTCAACAGATAGGAATATAATTTATGGTAGTACATATAAATTTATAGTTGAATATATTGGTTGTAGTTATTGTCAATAAAGTGTTATATATGGAAGAACAATTCAATTTTGTAGTTTTGATTTATTAAATTAATGTACATTTATATGGAAATGTTATATTTGATAATATTGTTTTAAAAAAATACTAAGCAAAAAAGTCTTATAAACAATAAATCAGTGTTAAAACAGATAAAATTATGAAATTGAAAACAAAATAATTTTGAATACCATGCGTTGACGAAGTGGATGAGGAGAGCTGAAGACTGGGCTCAGTGTGGGAGAGGCTTATGTCCAGCAGTGAGCTGATCATGATGATGCGTTGAACTAGTGGGAACACCATAATCACACAAGCAGTACACAGATTTTATAAATATTAAGAGATATCTGTAAATGGGTGGTAAATGGTAATGTTTGCGTTGATGTTATTTCTGTTATATAATTACTATATTTAATTACCAATTTATGAACTATAAAGTTTGGTAAACGAGCTCCCAGCCTACCTAGCGTTAAATGAAATTTATCTATGGAATCTATAGACATTACAATGTCAACGCTTCCATCTAACTTGAGACAAGGTCTAAATTTCAAATGTATAATATAGTGGTTAAAAGACTGTCCCGCCCTCCAAACCGCAACCCGTGACCCATGACGCGGCAGGAATAATACAATGAAGTAGGAAACCTATGGAAATGAAACGTCAACCAAAATTTCGTGCCAGTGTGACGTCATCTGGCCACAAAACATGGCGGCTTTAGTGCTGTACAAAAGATTTCAATGTTATCAGGTTTTATCGATAAACGTTCTTGGCTCATTTTATTTTAAATATTGTTGAGTATTATTTATTTGTAGAATTTATACTTTAATGGGAAGTAAGTAGGTATATTGTTATGTGCAAATATGATATGATTTAGATGGGTGAAATCTAAGACAAGTTCGTCCTTCGAATTTGCCAAGTAAACGATATGATGATTTTTAAAAGTTGCTACACTGATTTTATAAAGTTGTCGTTTGTCGCAAAACATAAAGATATGGCGTAGTTCAAAGCCATCAGCCCATTTCTAGCATGCTAAATGTTATCGTATTTTGAGTACGTGTTTTTCTTAGACTATTACAATCTATTTTAATTGTTTTGCTGACTCTAAAGTCCGTAACATACTACCGCAGCGCACCCCAAGGAAGGTGCGCCGCACCATTTGAATCACTTTCGCTTGAGAGTGATTCAAATTTTAAACTTATCAAGGGACCGCGTGAAAAAAAAAACACCTACAGAACATTTATTCATTAATTACAAACGTCATTCCTTGTGACTTCCTCTCTAAAATCACTTAATTATTAAATATTTAACAAATTTACAATAGTGTTTTACTCACTGCGGAATAAAACTATTTTATTTAAATAGTTCCGAAGAGATTTTGTCGGTAGCCTTTTTCCCGAAATATCTAAACAGAATGTCTAAATATGTTTTGATGACATATTTTAAAGTGGTATTTATGATTAGTGTCATGATCAATAGATTCCGACCGAAAAATGGATTTTTCGGATGAGGGCTCCATAATGAATTTAAATACATATAGATAATAGTTTTAGGGCATCGACTTTCTTGAGATCCTATAAAATACGTTTTAATTATTATTTTTGTATGTTTTAAGCATGATAAATTATGAAATTTTATATAATCAATCATATTAAATCGATATCAAAGTCAATAAATAATGTACAACCCAAAACAGACGGCCGAACTGACGTGACAATGACATTTGGCGCGCTAAACATGGCGGATTTTCGGCCTCATTAGACGGAGACGGAGATATTTACGTATATTCATGTTTCATTTTATGTACGCACTGAAATACTGTTATATTGTTTTCCTGCGAGTTAAAGTGCTGAGTAAGAACGAGATAGATATATGTTTATGTATGTGCCTTCAAAATGGGTGCTATTTATATAAGCAATTGTACGTATAGAACAATATGTCGTGTCCCTACTATATAGGTCTATGGAATAATACCATAGTAATAATACTTTCAGAGGTAAGTTCATGAACCTCTAATTTAGAAGCCATGAGCTATGCTCATCCACGCCAATAAAAAAACACATGTAGCACAATTTTTTTTATTTTTTTCCCCTACCTATGCTTATAGCCTTGTGAGGCTATTTCAAACTGGAGTGTTGCTAACACTGGCCCTAGCTAGGGCAGTACTTCGCAGAATCTACCACCGGATCGGAAACATGACCCACTGAGAAGATCCGGCGAGAAATTCAGTGGGCTGTATGTGTGTGGGTTAATTCGCTCGTCGAGCCCTTCGTCGCAAGCGACGGATTCGAATACTCGTAATAATGATTGTATACTTGATAAAAAGTGCAAAAGTGTAGGAAATTGTAACAAAATCTTAATCATAACAATTTTTAAAACAGTTTACCGCTATTTTACTGTGAAAATATTTCAATGAATTACACCTCATAGTCAGTTTTACATAAATCGTGTTTCATTTAATTCGCTCCATTCCAATTTTTGGTAAAGATTTAACTGAAAGTCTTGATGCCATCGCTTTTCGTGTTTAAAAAAATGAAACTACAACTATGCTACGTCAAAGTCAAAATGGCGAAAATAAAATATATTTTCCTTTCAGAAAAAAACACAAGCGAAGACGTGTGAGCTTTTGTGTCACTTATAAAATATGCTTGTAATATAAATTTAAATTGTTAATATGAAAGCAAAGTGATTAAAAATATCCGAAACGTGCGTATATGGCAGTACTTGGAAAGCAAAAAAAAAATGTTGATGTTTGTTATAAATTTATGTTTTATATAAGTAACTTTCGCAAGAAGTCGCGATGTTGACTACCGTGATAATGTTATTCTTGGCAAAAACGTCGCTAGCTTACGAAATGCGATGCAGCGATCAAAAAAATGAAAGTGCTAGTTTTATGCCGTCGAACGACGGTGTCATGGGTCGGTACGTAGTGGAGGTATGCATGAAGTCCATTCCAAATCCTAAGGAATGGGCTCTCGATCTCATGGTCGAAGAGCGCGCTCGCACGTACTCAAAGACCCTTTATGCTAGGAAACCTGGAGAAACGCATTCAATGTTCAAAGCCTACTATACAGATGAAAATTTCAAAGAATTGAATTGTACACACGTAAGTACTACCTTAGCCTCGATATTTTCAATTATTTACGAGGGATTTTTAGACATGCTCATACATATAAGTTCATCTTGACTTATTACTGTTAATGATAAATTATAACAGTGGTAAATGTTTTACAAAAATTTTAGTTGTTGCTATTAAAATTGTCCAGCTTCCTAAGGTAATGAGGTTTAGATTCTTCTCGTGTCTGAGGTAGACAACAGCAAACATGTCTCTTGTCTGTTTATAAGTTACTTATAGATAATAATTATCTATTTCGAGTTGACTACCATTAAGTGGTCTTGTTTTTTTATATTTAATAATGGTATTATACCAAAACAAATACTTCAAGTAAAAATCACTTACAATTTGAAGTAATCAGGGCCTAAAGGATAAATGTATTGAGTGATGTAAATGAAACAAAGCCAAGGATTGACATTAACATTTTTAAAGTGATAGTATTCGGTCAAGAGACCTAGGCTAGCTTTTATTGAGACATGCTATCTTTTATCCTAAAAAAAACATCATACCTTTAAGAAATTGTTTCATTATCTTTAGAAAAATGTGTCAATTAACACATTTTGTTGGCCAAGCAAGCAAAGCCACAGTTAATATTTCAGTAATAATTATCAAACCTAGAATTTTTTAAATATACTTCAAAAATCAAATCAACAAATTTATTAGCCGTACAGGTAAATTTATTAGCCATCACGATAGGAACCACTACAGCTGACCCTACTTATTTCTACCATCAATTAGTGAATTTCACCTAAAACTAAATGCATGATGATAATAACCTAATGGTACCCATGATATGATGTCTATGGGTTCTGGTAACTTTTTAGCACAAAGTGGGCTGAGTTATCTACTTATCTATGTGAACAAAAAAGTAACAATGTTGCTATTATAACTGTAATATAATATTAATTTGGTTGTCGACGTTGCCCAAAATACATCATCACGGACCATCCTGATCCACTAACGGTGCTTATAGGTACCCCAAGTACTGGTCATCATTCTCGTCGAACCCATCGCTTGCGACGAAGGGCTCGGTGAGTAAATTAACCCACAGACGCTGCCCACTGAGTTTTTATCTGGATCGTGTCAGTGGGTCGCATTTCCAATCTGATGGTAGATTCTGCAAAGCATGACTCTTGCTAGGGTTCGTGTTAGCAACATTGTCAGGTTTGAGCCCCATGAGCTCACCTAGTAGCCCGGCAACACTGACATGGTCTCTCAAGACCACCAGCTTAGGTAGGAAAAGAAAAACTTTGGTTGCAGGTGTGCTTGACCCTTAACTTTGAGATGATATTTAGCAGCTGTTACTTATTGGTGTCTGTTTTAACTGGAGATTATACTGGCACACCATATCTTACATATCACAACATTACAAATAACTACACAAGAAATAACTTTAGTGGAGAGCCCATAGTCAGCTACTATGGGCATGAGTAAGTATTTTGCAGTTAGCATTTTTTCCCTGCATTATTGTAAAAGCCTTGAGAAGTGTGATTTCATTGAAAAATTGATATTCATTACCCTGAATTAAAAAGTTTTTGTATTTACAAATAATATAAAGAATAATTGAGTATAGGTATCAGGGCAACATCTATCACTATGCCTGAGAGCAGTACATAAGGTAAATTTAGCTCTGCATATAGCTCCTAAACAACTGTCTTGTTTTTCAACTTCTTATCACGATTGTTAATCTGTGTTAATAACAAAACAGTTTAGATTGGGACTTTTTGTCACAAAGGGTCAGTAACATTTATACTGCAATATGGATACTGGTAGTCATATTATAATACTAAATTGGCCTAATGTACTCTATATCAATTGCAATAAAAATATAAATTTTTAATTACAGAAAATTTGCAAGCATCGATTTCTATACAGCAGCTCCACCAGATCTTTACGACATATTCCTCTGTCCGAAATCAAATTTGCATGCGGTAAGATATTACAATATTTCTCAGTTTTTATCAAAAAGTTCATAAGAGTATAAAAAAAAATATTTCCAAGCCTAATGCACTCTTCATGAAAATAGATAAATTCTTAGGGATTGGCTGGTATACTGATGATCCATCAGAGGAATAACACTACTGGGTGGTTTATAACAATGGTGAAGTAGAAGATGATCAACCAAATATTGTGATTGTAAGAAAATCCCAGTGTTTCAAATTTTTTTTGTAGTTAAGCTGTAGCTGGCCACAAATTATGATTGCAACTTCTCGTTTTTGGGTCCAGAGTTGATGATTTTGAGTCCAAAAAGTTGACCTTATGTGACCATAGCCGACCATAGCTACTGGATGATTCAGTCGACTCTCAAGCTTAAATAAATATTGATTATTTTTTTGTAGTGCTAACTAGAATTGCAGTAGAATACACTTTATTGTAACTTTTAACTGATTGTGATCCTTTTAAATGTTTATTGGACCTGTGTTAGTGCTAGTATTTAATTTAGTTAGTATATTAGTAGTTAGTTAGTATATTAGTGCCTACTAGAATGTATAGACATCCAAAATAGTAGCTTTTTTTCAATTTAGTGTGAACATAAAATTTTAGTTAAATAACTTCTTACATTTGCTTAAGAAACTGTTTGTTTACGCCCATTACTTATTTAAAAAAATATTAAATGTTTATTATTATGTATTATGTTTAAGATTATCAATATAAGTGAAAATCTTGAATTCGCTTTTTACTCCTATTATTTTTAATTAAAAGTTTTGTTGTGTGGTGATGAGGTTTTCTAATATTGTTTTGTTAAATATCAGCCATTCTTTTTTTCCAACAGAACTGCTTGAATATGATGAACAATTGCACCATAACTTTCTCCCCGGCGAAGGTCCACTGTTCTCTCAGTGAGGCTGGTTGCCACATCTTGGAACTGAGCGTGAATGAGGCACCTTGGAAACATGGGATGTTCAAGAACCAATCCAACACTATCTATGAGTTTTGTAAGTTTATAGCTGTAAGGTATAATTAGTAACTTCGCATTTCTTCATGCTATTTGTCATCGCCAGATATTCATCCACAATAATAAGACCAGCGGTTGGTTTCGTTTTGTTTCCCGCGGGTGCCATGACTCACAATGATAAAAATAATGAAACGTCAAAATACAATGAACCATGACGGGNAGAACCAATCCAACACTATCTATGAGTTTTGTAAGTTTATAGCTGTAAGGTATAATTAGTAACTTCGCATTTCTTCATGCTATTTGTCATCGCCAGATATTCATCCACAATAATAAGACCAGCGGTTGGTTTCGTTTTGTTTCCCGCGGGTGCCATGACTCACAATGATAAAAATAATGAAACGTCAAAATACAATGAACCATGACGGGCCCCTGACATTGCTGCTGTCAATTGGCGGCAGCGATCACGTTGCATCAGGTGAGCCACAAGCTGGAGTGGCACAGTGTGATGATGCGTGCAGGCTGGCGGCCGGGCTCGGCGCCCACGGTGAGCGGCTGGGGAGGCGGCGCGGCGTGGCTGGCGGGCGCCGTGCTGGCGGCCGCGGCGCTGCTGCTGCTGGGCTGCCGGCTCCGCGCCTCGGCCCACTTCCGGAAGCGCGTGCTCTACTACTGGACCAGGAGGTGATATTGTAGTTGCGCTCGCACTCTAATTGACTTCACCAAATCTTATCAATATTTTTGAGTGAAATACAAGGGTTTCAAAACAATAAAGGCCCTCTTTAGACTAAAATTAAACTGTGATATAGTTGGTATACGGCACGGCAATGTTTGTAATTACTAGTATTTAACTACATGTGCTATGCCAGCTGAATTGTCACCATCGAGCACGTCAAATCCAAAAACAATCCGTTAACCCTATACAAACAGTCGACATTGTGTATGAGACGATCAGGGCCGAGCGTCACGTTGCAGGAGCGAGACGGCGGCCCCGCCCCCGCCCCCGCCCCGCGGCGCCCCCGTGCTGCTGCTGTACGCGCGCGAGGGCGCCGCCGGACAGCGCGTCGTCAACTCGCTGCGGGACCTGCTGCAGGCGACTTGCGGGGTCAAGGTAAGGCTGGGCCGTGACGGAGGGACGAGCGCGGGCGGCTGCGGTCCGCGCTCACGTCGTCGCACGTGTGTATCGCAGGTGCAGGACGTGTACAGCGCGGAGTGGCAGCGCGCGTGCGGCGCCGACCCCGCCGGAGCCCTGCGCGCCGCCCTGGAGCCGCGGGGCTGCGCGCGGCTGGTGCTGCTGCAGACGCCGGCGCTGGGCGCGCTGCACGCCGCCCCCGCCGCGCCGGACGCGGGCCCGCTGCTGGGCGAGCGCGTGCTGTACCGCGCGCCGCACTTCGCCGACACGCTGCTGCCCTACGCGCTGCGCCTGCTGGCCGGCACGGCGCACCTGCGCGCGCCCTACCGCCGCCTCTACCTGGCCACGCTCACCGACCTGGACACGGACGTGTTCCCGCAGCTCGTCCCCTACGTGCGCTACCGCCTGCCCGACGCGCTGCCCGCCCTGCTGCGCGACCTGGGCGCGGGGGCGGGGGCGGAGGGAGCCGCGGGGGACGCGCACGACAACCTGGCGGCCGCCATCCAGGAGTTCGTGGTCCACGTGAGGAACAACCCCGACTACCTCACGGAGGAGCTCGTGCTGGTGTCGTGACCCGCGCCGCGCTCACCAGGGCTCGTGTCCGCGAAGCTTTGGCCGGTGTTGTGCGCGTGAACTTAACTTAAAGGCATATTACTGTTATAAAATCAAGTAAGTACAAATAAGTTTTTGGTTTGATTTGTGTAAACTTAAAAAATAGGATCTCATGTATTTACAATTTAAACAAATATTTATAGAAAGAGCCGCGCGACACGCCACGTGCGCGCTGTACAGTGAGTGCCAAAGTTACAGTCTGCATCCGGGTGGGAGGCAATAATATTCACTTGGCATTTCTATTTTGTTACGAAGTTTATACACTTTTAGATAAGTAATGGCCAAATGGGGTGATTCGGGACAAATTCCAACTTGATGAACAATTTTAAGATAGTTCTTGATGTTTAAAATGCTATATCAGGATCAAAATGATTGAGTCTTGGGGCTATCTTTGTTATCCAATTTAAAGTTATGCAATTAGCATTCCAGTTTAAGCCAAAAAAGCAAAAATAGGTGCTATCCCTATTTACCCAGAAATTGCTGTTATAGGGGACAAAATTAGTGTTAATAGGGAAATTTGCTAAGGCTGGCACTCCTTGGTTTTAATTAATTTATTTATTTAGTTGCACCAACAAAGTGATCATCAATAAAAAACATTGAAAAACTGACAAATGACAAAAGTACATGGCAGATGGCATGAATTATAGGTGCAATCGACAGTGCATTGACAACAAAAATAAAAATATATAATTAAAACTTGATTACATTTAATTACTTATGATTAATTTATATTTACTTGGGAATTTACCCGCGACAGATTTTTCTTGTAAGTTGTGAGACAATTAGAAAAAAACATCTATTTCATCACTTAAAATTAGTTCAACGCAATCGGACAACTCCGAATGAAAATTGACGGAGACCGCGCTATCGTGGAGATTATTGTAGTCCCAAAGGATTCTGTTTAAGGGAGAGTAAGCACCTAAATTCGAACGAGCGAGCTTTCTTGTAAGCGGTTTATATTTCTTTGTTCTTAGTAAGTACTTAGGGGCTGATATTTTTATCTGGGTTAAGAGATTAGGTTTGTCCGTTATTCCATGAATTAATCAGGTGGATACCCCCACTCTGAACAAATATTAATATATTTTATTATGTATTACTAACACATTTTTGTCCACCTTGAGGTTTCATCGTTCTTGTTACATGTCTGTGCAAAACCGACTTACTTATGGTAAATTGCTTAGGTATTTCAACTAAAGACTTATTCCTAATTTCATAGGCTTCTATTACTGTTTTTAATATTAAGGGATCATATCTCTTATAAGGATTTGCACTCTTTGATACGTACACGCGAGACACATCTAAAAATAGAAAACAACATGTAACTGATAATATAAATATTTGCCAAACAATAAAATAACACTGCATTGATAATTTTGAATAAAAGTTCTAGACAAAAACATCATGAATAAACCAGATTCTTACCAACAAATTTAAAAAATATTGTTATAACTACATAGACAACCCTACAAACCTGTACCTATTTATACTTAGTTTGTTTCCATTTTACTTATTCTCATCCCAATTGACCCCTTTTTCGTTGTTATTTGTACCTGAGACGTCCCCAATATCCCCAAAAACAACAGATTTTTACATGTATTTTTATTTTATCAAAAACATTAAAACCAATAACAACTGAGATTTACCTTTAATATATATGATGGTTCAAACACTAAATAACGTTTATAAATCACAGTCCTCTTCTATTATTATTAGATAAATAAAAGAAATCAAAGTTTCTTAGACTAAAATAATTACCACCGCAAGAAGTTAATTTTAAACGCGATTTTTTATAAGTTAGCAGCAATTATCATGCATATTCAGAGTTGTTTTGTGAACTTTCAACATTCTACTATTACACTACAAAAAATAGAAGATTTTGAAACGATTAAAAAACTAATATTAAGCGTCGAAAGATTTTCCTGGTTTTTTCCCCATTCCTCAATCCCTAACCGCCCCTTTTTACGGTACTGTTTGTTAAATTCAGTCATTTTAATTGGTAACATTTGCCGTCTGTCAGCTTTATCTTCATAGTGAAGTGACCTGCTTAAAAACATCGATCAAAGTGAATGAATCGATACGAACTTGAAACATATGTGAATTTTAAAAATCATCAGGCGAATCCCTGTCCCATTATTATTTTTTCTGTCGTAAATTTAAAGAGCAAAATAAGACAAGTACGTAATTCAACAAAAATGCTGCATTTATTCAGTTGAACTATCAGAACTGTTATTAATATTGTTATATTCATCGCTGCTGTCAGCATTGAGATATTATTAATTCATTTGTCCAGTCTTCTGCAGTGACTTCTGCACACTGCTTATAAAAGTCGTCGTGGCCTAAAGGATAAAACGTCCGGTGCACTCGTATATAGCGATGCAACGGTGTTCGAATCCCGCAGGCGGGTACCAATTTTTCTAATGAAATACGTACTTAACAATTGTTCACGATTGACTTCCACGGTGAAGGAATAACATCGTGTAATAAAAATCAAACCTGCAAAATTATAATTTGCGTAATTACTGGTGGTAGGACCTCTTGTGAGTCCGCACGGGTAGGTACCACCGCCCCGCCTATGTCTGCTGTGAAGCAGTAATGCGTTTCGGTTTAAAAGGTGGGGCAGCCGTTGTAACTATACTGAGACCTTAGAACTTGTATCTCAAGGTGTGTGGCGCATTTTCGTTGTAGGTGTCTATGGGTTCCAGTAACCACTTAACACCAGGTGGGCTGTGAGATCGTCCACACATCTAGGCAATAAAAAAAAACATCAGATTCATCATTTTGGCAGTACTGAAGGGTGGTTCAGTATTGTTTATATTCCAATTTATAGCCAGGTAAACATAGTCAGTAAAATCAGTCCAATAAAAAAGTCGGGTCAGAAGAAAATAGCAGAGAGCACACCAAAAACAGTCACTTCGCACAACGACAGAAGGCTGCGTCATGCAATGGCGTCATCGATAGGCACTGGTGTTGCCAACAACATCCCACCTACATTGTACCTAACATCAATTATTTTTCTATTTGTTTTTTGTATTTATATAGTTAATTAAAAGAATAATAAATATAATTGTGTTTTATTATAATCACAACGTGGTTATTGATTACAAGTAATCATTGCATTCGATTTTACTTATCAGCTTTCGATTTTTAGAGTAACATCCCTAGTGTTTAAAAAGAAAAAGTGTTAACTGACGAAACATTGTAACAACGTTCAGTTCTTTAGATCAGAAATTGTTTATTATTGTTAGAATGGTTTATTAGTGAAAGCAAATCGTAAAATTACTCGTATCGATCATTATTACNGTTATTGATTACAAGTAATCATTGCATTCGATTTTACTTATCAGCTTTCGATTTTTAGAGTAACATCCCTAGTGTTTAAAAAGAAAAAGTGTTAACTGACGAAACATTGTAACAACGTTCAGTTCTTTAGATCAGAAATTGTTTATTATTGTTAGAATGGTTTATTAGTGAAAGCAAATCGTAAAATTACTCGTATCGATCATTATTACAATAAATATGTAATCATAATTGAAAAAAGTGTGCAGTTGTAACAAAACGAAAAAATATATTATTTTGCCCGCCGTTACAAGGCTACGTTGTTGAATTTTGATGAATTGTCAAATGTTACCTATTAAAATGACCTATGTGTAGAGATTGTAATTTTTACATATTTTTAGGTATAATTGTATATTTATAGGTATAATTGTATTTTTATAAATAAATATTGTTGTATAGTTATAAGGTGCATTTTTGTAACGACCTAAGAATGTAAAAAAAATTAAAGATATGTAAAGTCAAGTTATTAAGTCGTGGATTGTATTTACTGTAGTAAATTAATATAAAGCTTTTAAAACAAGTCCACACACAAAGCTGGTAAGTTTCGTCCGGGCGCCCGCAACGACACTCGCCGATATAAGTTCGAATAAAAGCAGTTGAAGTCGTCGCAGGCTGCGGGGCGAAGCGCCCGACGCGCTCGGACCGGACGCGGCGCCCGGGGCTCGAATCCCGCCGGTGGGGACCGATTTTACTGATGAATATCCATACTTGATACTAACGATTGACTCCCACGGTGAAGGAATAACATTGTGTAGTAAAAATCAAACCCGCAAAATTATAGTTTGCGTAATTACTGGTGGTAGGACGTGCTGTGAGTCCGCGCGGGTAGGTACCACCGTTCTGTCTATTTTTGCCGTGAAGCAATAATAATACGTTTCGGTTTGAAGGGTGGGGCAGCCGTTGTAACTATACTGAAACCTTAGAACTTATATCTTGGGTGGCGCAATTACGTTGTAGATGTCTATGAGCTCCGGTGACCACTAAATCCCAGGTGGGCCGTGAGCCCGTCCACACATCTAAATATTAAAAATAAAAAACAAATCTGAGGTACACATGTTTGTGTCTAAGTGTACACGCCTGTGCTTCCGAGTGAGCTCTCTGTTCGATGTTGTCCAATAAAATTAAACAATCAAATATGACTTTTATTTATTAATTATTAAGAGAATACAAATGATTTGTAAAACACTTCATTTAGTTGGAATAATAAACTCGCGCTCTAAACAACGCATTATAAATTACAAAAATAGTGCAGTGAACCTTAATGTTATGTTACCAGACGACCATGTTATTTGTATCTTCGAAAATAAACTAAACGTCCATGTAAAATGTAAGAGCATGTGAAAAGTCATACAATATAACTGTTGTACTATCTGCGTGATGCGATGGTCAGAAGTGTTTACGGCGCTCCTCATGTTATCCGGCTACCGAACCACAAATACGCCCGAACCACAAATACCCAAAAATATAATAATACAAATAATAAATCATATAGTGTAGAGACACCTCGGAACCTTGCTCCCGCGAGGATGGTAACCGTCCAGGCTGTTCACACACACTCTAGTACTAGGTGGCGACGGTCACGTCCCGGTATATATCGGAGTGTCTAGTATATCAGAGAAAGTGTGAAAGTAGCCCCGGTAATTAACAAATTAAAAAGCGGACGGTTAGCGTGGTATGGATATGTGATGCGTAGAAAGAAGATGCGTGTGACTAGGTGTATGGAAATGGTAGTGTAAGGTAAAGGGAGAAGAGGTCGTCCGAAGATGACATGGATGGAGTGTGTGAATGACGATATGAGAGAAAGAGGAGTGAGCGTTGAGATGCCGGCTGATAGAATATAATGAAATAGAAAAATTCGCTATGCTGACCTAGTGGGATAAGGTGGAGAAAAAGAAGAAGAAGAGATGTCCTGATGTAGTGTACTATCTATTGATGATCCATTAGGTGATAACGATTACGGACTGACGACAGTACGTACTATCCGGAGCTCGAAGGAGCCAAACTTGTTTACACGTAAGCTCGGGCGTTTTCTTAGTAAAATCCTCATTCAATTCGTTGAATACAATTTTTACTTTTATTTGTTCAGTTACTTTAGAAGTCGATCATGGTTTATTCAAAAATACAGATTCCTGTTAGAAACCTTGAAACTGTAAAAACCAAAAAAATCTTGCAAGAATATACATAGATTTAGACAGACAAAAACCCTTTTTTTGAAATGCGCGCCTTTTATTAATGTCAGACATCATGAGATAGCTGTAGTTTGCACTCTTCGCACGTGGAAGGTAATAACAGACATGGCGTCGCGCGTTTCATTATGGCAACCAGTGTAAGACTGGGTTAGTACTATTATAGATTATTTATTTACTTTTTGTAAATATTATTAAGCGTGTTTTAAATTATCAAAATATATTTACGATGTATGATGCATGATCGTGTAAATTAAGAAAAAATCTAGAAGCAAGTAAATCATCTTTAATAAACTGTCAGTTTTTTTTCTCTCGACCTAATCGTTGGTAGCCTAAGGGACTGTTGTAGCTACGCCCGTACGGGTAGGCAAGCTCACGGGCTCAACCTGAGAGAGAGTGCCAACACTGGCCCTAGCAAGATCAATATGCTAAATCTACCACGGAATGGGAATCGCGACCTCCGAAAACGGTGACTGTGTTTCAGTTTCGCAATTAAATCGTATCTTACATAGATAGCGGTTAACTTGAACCATTTGAACAGCTTTCCACGACTACAATACAAATATAAAAACTAATTTGCTGCCGATGCCATTAAGTTACTTAATATCGTACACATAAATTCATTACAGGCTTAAGTGCTTTCCACTCAGTAAAACTTTTCGTATAAGTTCTATTTATTGAGAGATTCAATTGATAATTAAGCATTTTTTATACGCAGGGTAGTGCTTCGAGCAAATTCATTGCAATTTTATGAACAAAAATTTCTTTGCTATATAACCAGCATATAATAATTTCCAAAGGCATGCACAAAACGTTGAACCGTCGACAGAAAATGTTGAGCCGGTGCTATCCATACTAATGCAACATGCGCAACTTTTTATCAGCAATGTTATTATCAGCCCACTATTATATAACGTGAACCATTGTCGATATCGCTGTCTCTGTTTCACGCGAAGACAAGTGAACCAAAACTTGGTTGATGAGTGAGCGTGCGGGAAAGAGAGGTAGAGTGTTGCATTAAATTTCGATCTAATTCTACAATGTTTTGTCCAATCGCAGCCGATCTCTGAGTTTTCCGGTCCTTTGTCATCAATGGGTCTTTGGGCGAGTCCATTTCGAGTGCTATTTTAATTCGTTTTTACACAAATGTACTTACATATAAGTCAACATTGAAATCTAAATTGAATATCTACGAATTCCTCTACCTCCAACGTGTGATTTTAGTATCGTGAAAGCTGTATTTAGAGTTGTAGTTGTTACGGCCTTTCGATACCGGCGACCGAGTACCACTTCAGCTGACTGCGTCGTACGCAAGGCTACTCCAGCCAAACTAGTAGTAAGCCGGCGTTAGAGCGAGGCGGACGGACGGCCGCTCGTCAACTTGTATGCGGATGTGTTACTGAAGGTTTAAAATGGTCTTGGAACGTTTCCCATAGGTGCGAGAGTGTCAATAACGAACCGTCTGATCTTATTCAATAATACTCGATATCTGTGCCGTGCAAACGCGACCGTGGGCCGCGCGAGTGAATGTCGGTGGACGATCCCGAGAGCCGAGGCTCAATAATGCTCAAATTCCTGACCCACAAGCTTCGTACGCATTCATTGAATGAGGAGAACGTATCCGAGAAGGTGGGTGTTGCCTCCGTGGCCGACGTCGCGATGTGAAGGTCACACGGCCACCAGAAAATGGCCGCCTCGCGCGAGAACAAAGGAGCGGAACGATTGCCGGCGAACAACCGGCAACGTTCGCTCTCCGCACTCTCATGATCTTCGTTGCCTTGTCGCTTGTGAACAGAGAAACCACTCGCTAAGGCTCATAACTCTTTCACCGTGATGACCGACTGGGCCGATTGATTGTGTGTTTGAGCGGATATTTGTGTTGCAGGTGGAGGAGCACGACTCCGGCACGGAATCGGACGACGAGGCGGACCGAGCCGACTCCGGTGAGTCCTCTGCTCCTCATTCATACGTTTACTTTTTTGAACCGTTTCTGGAATATGAAGTGAGCACTTCCGAGTCGCAACTACTGCACGCACTACGCGCGCTGGCCGGCCGGCGTACCTAGCCTATATTTAACAACCGACACTACACTCTGAGGATCTCGAAATCGGCCTGCGAATACATTAGCTCAATATAGGGCTTGCACCCTGCACCAGCCCGTTGGTGTACTTCTTAACTTGCCGCTCCGATCGACAAAAGCAAAACAACGAAGTCGCTTTTATGGTAATCGTTACGTCGTGTTATTAGAATCTTATTAACACAGTGACCGACCCAGCTGACAGCTGTGCTGTGAACGATATTCGGTTATTTCGTGGATACTTAACCACGGTATTCGGTTATCGAACGGACAAGGGCTGATAGGTATGCTGTGGCCCGGCGCTGCGGTGCGTTTGTGTTGTTTGTGGGCCCTTTTCTTTGTTAGAGCAACGCTCGACCTTGAGCCGTGACCTTCAACTTATTATCGGTGTTACGTGACACTTGGCGATTGTAACGATGTATCAATAGGTAGATAGCAAAAACAGCAGTAATTACAGACTATAATTGCGAGTGCTCCGGTTACAGTAATAATTTGTAATCTTATACTTTTTATGAAGGTAATTCTCGTTTAGAAAAAAATATCGATAATTATTTTCTGAGAACCTGTTACGAACTAATTAAATAAACGTTTATCCATATTTGAGTGGGAGAAACATTATTCCTCGGAAATTGTTATAATTCCCTAACTAAAGCTAACCAACTAACGAAGTTGATACGATAAAAAATAGAGAGAAGCGTCAACCATTTTAATTAAATACTAATATGTACCATTTTCTCGAAGGAACATTTTGTAACAAGTGTGCCTACCGGTATTTTATTTGGCTTTTGCAAGACGGGCGTATTATAATTCGTACAATAAATATCATTGTTTTTGATTTGATTTCGTGATTTTTTTACGCTTATCTGTGGAATCGATTTGCGGTCGGAGTCTGTATCAATGTGATGATATTTGGTTTTTGGAGGCCGGATGCAGTTGTTCTTGTCATATTGAAGTCTTTATTGAGACGAATCACACAGTAGATAATTTAGCTTATAGGATATAGATGCTTAGAGGTTGGTGAAGGCAACTGTAGCTAGCGCGTTTCTGTTAATCAAATCGATCAAACTTGAATACCTATATAATGAGTAGCGTAAACAGTACATCATTAAACAAAATAATCGTATGAAACATGTACACAGCAGATAATGAAGTAATATTATCGCAAATCATGCAACGTGGGATGTAGGTTCATTTTATCAGTATATTTTTGATAATAAACTAATATAAATTATTATTTACTCGTATTACTACGTACGCTGACAGACGAACTGGCGGCGTTAGATCGGGCGTATGCTATATACTTAGGACGTCTAGGTTCTATGTAACGGGAGCCTTAGAGATTAATGTCCGGTCAAGTTTCGGGCAGTTGACGGAGCTAATGCAGAATGTATGCGGGGTAGAGAGGGGGTGAGGGTGTGTCGGCATTTATTGCAATACGAACCAAGCACAAAGAGAAAAGCAAGCCTCGTCAACGTGTTTATATTTTCCATGCCAGTCAAAGATCAGTCGCGCCGCCCATGGGTTCCGACTGTAATGTAATACCGGGGCGCAATCTTATCACTATCGNTTCGGGCAGTTGACGGAGCTAATGCAGAATGTATGCGGGGTAGAGAGGGGGTGAGGGTGTGTCGGCATTTATTGCAATACGAACCAAGCACAAAGAGAAAAGCAAGCCTCGTCAACGTGTTTATATTTTCCATGCCAGTCAAAGATCAGTCGCGCCGCCCATGGGTTCCGACTGTAATGTAATACCGGGGCGCAATCTTATCACTATCGGCTTACTGATATTGTTGCAAACATTATAATGTTATTATGACGTTCAGATTATTTTATATGAGAATGTGGCTTAGTTCGAAACAGTGTTGTGGTTGAGCCACCAGAGTTCTGAGTTCGATTCTAAGCTTCAGCTAGAGACTAATTTTATTGAAGCTAAGTTCAAACGCGTTATTCCGGGTTTCCATGTTTTGAGTTTGGACTTAATTGTGTGATAATAATCGTACACTTTTTTATCATCTTATTTCGTTTATCTAATATAATTAGGTGAATTGCCTCTAACAATAAGATAGTTCGCGTCATTATCTGTGTTGTAACTGATAATGGACATAAACATTTATAAGCCGCAACTTAATCATTATGACAGATTTAAATCATTCGAAAGCTCGATTTATTGTATTTGTTACACGTGAATTATATTATGTAGATGCATAATGTACATAAGTATAAATAATATTTTTTGTTGGCGATAAGAGTCACGTGGCCTAATATGTGAGAAGGTGCGGGAATCCAGCTGACAGATTCTATTTTTTTATGCACACCTAACGTGATTACGAACAACCACGATCAAGGAAGAACTAATAAAAGTGTTAAATAAATGAACTATTGCCTAACTGAATATAATAAAATGAAACCCTAAAATTTGTCTGCCTGGACGGGTTACGAGCACATCATATCCAACCGACAACCCGCAATACGTTTAGATGGGTCTTCATGGAATTACATTGAGACCTCGACCTCACGTCTCAAAGTGGGTGAAGGAATTAATATCGTAAAATCTATGACACCAGCAAGCAGCTAACATAAAAGAGGTGAGCTCATCTACCCGTCTAGACAAAAAGAACAAATACATAACACTTTTCTTTAGCTAATGGTCGCCCAATAGTCGAAATTCGACCATAACTTTGAACATTACTATGGTTCTATTGTCAAAGACTATACTTCTATAATCACAGATTTCGCCAAGGCTATAGACAAATAATAGTAAAGACAAACAATATTAATCTTTTCCCAATTTGACCACAGACTACACAATAACAAAACTTTTACAATAAACAAAAATTATCAATATATTCGCGTTTGTGAAATGTGTGATAATGTTTTTATTTTTTATTTTAATAATTTAATTAATGTATTTTTATGCATAATTAAAAAAAAATGCATTCTGCATCGCCTTCTCTATATTCTCTACTAGCGGCCCGCCCCGGCTTCGCTTGGGTAGTAGCGCACGCGATGTAAAAAAAATTATGTAATTTTTTTACACGTTGTCTTACATTATTGGAGTTTCAGTAAGGATCCCTAATTTTTTTAAAAATATAATAGATATAGCCTATGTCACCCGGGGATAGCGTAGCTTTCCTAAAGAATTTTTCAAATCGGTTCATTCGTTTCGGAGCCTATTCAATACAAACGAACAAACAAACCTTTCCTCTTTATAATATTAGTATAGATAAGTGTGGGAAATATCATATTCCTCCGTCCGCGCAATTTTCGTCAAAAAAAAGTTTGTGCTTCACGTATTATTAAATAGATTAGGCCCATTGCACATTAACCTAAAAGCAGTTGATGATCCATAATTACAATGCGAACCTGAAACACAAGTAAAGCTGCAATTCCGCGGTAATTCAACACGCAATGCACGTGTTCAGTGCACACGCATCACAGTGTGTAGTTATCGTGAGCCGTCATGCAGTCTACAACTGCACCGCACAACTACGAGTCGTAGTGTGCTCAGTGTCATCCATGAACACTGCACGATAAGTTTTCTGCGGTATGTACACTTTTTGTTAGTTTGGGGCAGTATCACAATGCTTGTACCTGCTCTACTCTACCTACTACTGCTCGTACCTACCTAAACAAAAATCTAAAACGGAAAACTGCAAACGAAATCCAAACTTTAATGAATCTATACAAATAAATAAAATTGGAGCGTCTGTTTGTAATAATAAAATAACGACTTTTTCTTAATGCCTAAGTATGTATACCACAGTACATATACCGAAATATTTTTATTTTTAATTTTGTCTGTCTGTCTGACTGTTCCGGCTAATCTCTAGAACGGCTGGACCGATTTTGACGAGACTCACCAATAGTTCACTTAACATCAAGGTCCTGACAGTTTATTGGCTGTGACAACCGTTGTCCTGTGCATCTAGTACCTTAGCTTCTTGTTTCACTATGGACGCCGAACTCATTTTCCATTATCATAGACAATCTCCGGTAACTAATGTCAGAGCCGACTTATGTGTAAATTTAGGCAAATAAAACACAGCTGGCTGAAGTAGGTGCTTGTTTTTGTCCCAAAATTATCGGTGAAGTAATTTTCCACGCTCTTATCATTCTATTTAAAGAAGGTGAGCGTATTTTACAATGCTATCATATCTGGAGTGGGTGATTAATCAGAATTATCTTAAGTATCGTGATGCTAATTCATTCATACATATGCGATATCAAAGATAACTAAATATAGCTTGACAAAGTCCAATCTTCAGGTGCAAGTCCATTCCGTTTCTTTGTTCTTATATCATACTAGTGGCCCGCTCCGGCTCCGCTCGGGTCTTTAACAAAAATTTCATCGATGTTTGACGATGTTTTATTTTTTTAAATAAAAGAACACTTATTGCTGCATAACTGTTAGACAGATGCTGTCGCGACATTTTTTGTAAATAATTATGTGTTCTACAAAGTCGTAGTACATTATTTTATTCTATCATCAATAGTTTTCGCAGGGCACGCGATGTATAGAATATGTTAGGTAACTTTTTTTACACCATAGTTTATATTATTGGAGTTTTAGTGAGGATTCCTAATTTTTTTCAAAAAAGAATGTAGCCTATTAACTACGATTAACTACAGCTAAAATTTGAGATAAACAGTGTTTTATATTGCTTAGATGGGTGGACTTGCTCACGGTCCATCTGGTGTTAAGTGCTTACCCGAGCCCATAGACGTCTACAACGTAAATGCTTTGAAACATGAGTTCTAAGTCTAATTTACAGTACAACGGTTGCTCTACCCTCCAAACCGAAACGCATTACGGCTTCACGGCAGGAAGATGTAGGACGGTGGTACCTGCTCGTACGCGTTCACAAGATGTCCTTCCACCAGTAGTAAACTTAGAACAAACTAAAAAATTTAAACGAAGTGTTTTAAAAGTTTATTAAAATAAGTGTCTTTAATTAAATTATTGTAGTTTAGAGTCGTTGTCGTTGAGACAAGTCCGAAGTCGGTAATGTCATTACGAGTGCAATAAAGTTGTTAGTGAGTAAGTTGATCTGAGCTACAACAAGCTATTGTTGTGCCTCACGAACAAATCATATCATCACTAACGGACGTCTGGTGTGGTGGTAAGTGACATGGACACTACAGAAGGGGGTCGCGGGTTCGAAACCCGCCAAGGGAAGATATTTGTATGATAAATATAAAATGTCTTTTCCAGGGTTATGGATGTATATTAAATATATGTATGTGTATAATAAAAATATTACATTTATTTCCGTTATCTGGTACCTGTAACACAAGTTCTTTACGAACTTAGTACGAGACCAGTTAAGCCTTGTTCGGACTAGGCGAGTACCGAGTAATTTAGTAACTAAATGTGTCTGAACACCAAAAATGTTGTCGAGTAGGTTAGTAAATAATTTAGTCAAGTCAATCCATTTTGTTCTATTTTTTCGGGCGATTAGCGAGTAGTTTAGCCACTCAATTACTCGGTACTCGACTAAAATACTCGCCTAGTCCGAACAAGGCTTTAACGTGGCGTGATTGTTAGTATATATTTATTTATAATAATTTTACGTCGATTAAAAAAATTGAAATATTGCTATTGTTTGTTTCAGTAATCTTAGTTTGTATGTAGCCGGGGCTCCACAAATAGTTCCCCTTCTATAGTTTTCAAGCTTCACGCGATACATCTAGTATTTCCAGGCCGGTCGCGATTCCGATCCGGTAGTAGATTCATTCGCGAAGCAGCTGCTCTTGAGCTGTTAGGTCTCTTTCGGAGGCGCTCGGGTAGCTGTTAGCAAATCCCACCCCTCCTGGCTGAGCCTTTGCTCGCCCACCTGTCCTGGTGAAACTGGAAAGGCCTCCGGGCCAACAGTAATCACTCAATCATAAAAAAAAAATACTTCCAATTGAATACCTAATGCAGACCACTCTAATTCTCATTAGCTGATGTTATTCACTATTTACATAAATTATATGACACTACGTTATAAGCAGCTACGTTAAATCACACAAATATAGTGGGGCAATTTAAGCAAGTAGTTATCGTAATAAAACCGTAAAGGTCTCTAAAATATATAAAAAAATATTAGTTTAACTTCACAATTGATTGATATTGCGCTGTGCAAAATGAATTAAATAAAAGTCATACTGAAAAGCACAGTAAAAGCTTTAACGTTTATGATTCGTTTATTCTTAAACCCTTATACAGAACCGTCTACACCTTTTCTCACTATGTATATTGTGCTCTTTCTCCATTTAGGCCTATCACAGGTCATCTCTGCACTCACTCCTTTCTCCGTATACATATCCTCATTCACACAGTTCATTTGGAATATGTACTGTGTGTTGCGAAGGTTTTAATCTTCCATGACTGCGATTATTAAAATCAGAAAGTTGTTTGCAATTAATTATCCAACACACAAAAAAAACAAGATGAACCGTACATGTTTGAGTTTCAAATAAAATATATTGAATCTACTTCAATATATTTAATTTTTACATTACTAAACTTGTTCAACGTAATATCGAAATAGACCGCGACCCATCCAAAGTTTCGACATTCAGAATTATTTTTTATTATGTAGGTAAGTACAGCTAAAAGGTTTATATCGCGATTTAAACGCAAACTACTTATTGAAATTTTCCACTCAAGATAAAAGTAAGTAAGCTAGTAGATATATTCTAAATTGTAAAAAATGTGTAACATTTTTATCATACCTACAGTATCTTAAAACACGCTTTTTTATGAACCAGCAATACAGATTGTTATTATTTCGTTTCTTTTTTTTCCTACCTATTCTAGTAACTTCTAGGGGTTATACTAGATTCGGTGAAAGAGTCGGTGAGCTCACGAAGCTCTAACCTGGTCAATTTGATAACACTGGTCATAGAAATATCAGTGCTGCTTCGCTGAATCTACCACCGGATTGGAAACGCGATTCGCTGAGAAGATCCGTCAAGAATCTCAGTGGGCTGTGTCCGAGGGTAACAGTTTCGTCTTTAAGTCTTAAGTGGCCGTAGTTAAAGTCCTCGTTGTCCTCGTGCTCCTCACCTACGCCTTTAAAACCCGCTTAAAATTCATCTATTCTATTTCAAATTCACAGATTAATTGCTTAACATTCAAATTACATAAATTCGTTGTAGCAAAATTAAATTCTTCTAAAATCTAAATTCGACCCCTTGATGTCTTAACGACCCGTGATATTATTATCAGTCGTAAAAGAGTTTACATAGCGTTGTGACCATATTGTATGTAAACAAGAACATTTTTTTTTTAAATGACGTCTGCTAATTAACCTTGCTTTGCATGAAAGCTCCACCGTGCAAAATGCTCAAAACAAGAGCTTTAATTGAAGACTTATCAGTTACTCCGGGGATACGAGTTTGGACCACGCCAGAGCTTGCCAAGAGTACCACCGGCCTCACGTTCCGTAGGGGGTTAAATTTACATAAACTACTCGCTAGAATGATATTTTTTTTACAAAATAAAAGAGTGCAACTTGCCGAACTGGAAGAGTGTCCAAAATGTTCCGTATACATGTGTGTATACGTATTTATCAAAAGACGTTTGTTTAGACAGATTTGTTATCGTAATGACAGCGCGGTCTCGATAACCTGGTCTGACACCACGTATGTCACGTAGCGAGCGGTGAACGTCTCACACGATAACGCTTTTTACAAAAACACGAGAATAGTCCAACCTGGGATGACAGGGGAGCTCGCATAGACATAATAAAAACAATTAACCATATTCTATACTGAAAAGGGTTCATAATAACATTTAGTGTTAGCGTTTTATTATGTTTATTTGACGCCAACTTATAATATATAATTTGTATAATATACAATGTATTCAGTAAATACCAATGGTATTTGCTGATTTGTATACGAAATGTCCAGATGGGAACATTATTTATGACAAGTTTTAGCCGTTAAACGAGGTATGTCAGACGGGGTGGCTTATATTTATACAACCTCTTATTACTATTGTAGGTTTCGTTCAGGGGTGCCTTAAAATATATTTTAACAATGTACTGCGTGCTTAGTGTGAGTTTTTAACGTTCTGTATAACGTAGAAGTTAACTCAAATGTATGATGCTTAGAAGACTCAAGAGAGCCGACGTGCCATCCTACTAAGGCGAGACGAAGCATTGGCTCTGCCCCTCCAAACCATAACCTCTCGCAACTCACCTGATTGTAGCCTTGGCGACTGATCGCAGGTGTAAAAGTAGAAAAACAAAATGTGTATGCAGTTGGAACAGCGCCCCTAGCGGCAAACGTTCCAACTTCATACGAATTTGAGTTAACTTTTACGTTATCGAGATCGTTAAAAAACTCTCACTTATGAGCACGCTGAGCACTCTAAATCTACTAAACTTTAAAAAAAATCGGGAACCGCTAACAATAGCTTAGCAAAATAACCAATATAATAATATGTTATGTCGTGTACATGCTGTATAAGTATTTTCTGCCGTTATCGCAAGTGGTAGACGTTAATACAACGTCGTAATATATTTGAGACAGGGCTACAAGTCACCTGTTATCACGAAAGATGATTAAAAATAATATAATATAATAAATATAAAAGATAATTCGAAAATGTATAAATGAAGAAAATCAATGTAAAATTCTGTAGTACCGAAATCAAAGTAAGACTATGTAACAACATACAAATAAAATAACTTTAATTCGATTAATGTTATATCAATTCAATAGTAAACGTTTAAAGGATTTCATAAATTAATCACTACACAGTATAAAACAAAGTCGCTTTCTCTGTCCCTATGTATGCTTAAATCTATATATTAATACGTGAAGCAAAAACTTTGTATCCATCCCTTTTTACGAAAATTGCGCGGACGGAGGAGTATGAAATTTTCCACACGACTTATAGAGAATATAGAGAAGAAGTGCACAATGCTAATATTTTTTTAAAATAATGCTTGAAAGATACATTAAATCAATAAAGAAAACATTACACACACTACATACCAGGTAGGTATTTGACGCACACACGCATGCATACTATTTATTGTCAAACTTTTGATCTTGACATCTGTGGTCAAATTGAGAATAGTATAATATTGTTGTTCTTTATTAATATTTTTTTATAGTGTAGCCTTGGCGAAATTTGTGATAATAGAAGTATAAAATACAATCATAATAGTGTACAAACTTACAATTCCAATTAATTGTAGTCGAATTTCGACTATTGCGGGACCTCTAGTCTTTAAAACTACGCAACGGATTTTGATGCGGTTTTTTTTAATAGATAGAGTGATTGAAGAGGAAGATTTATGTGTATAATAACATCCATTAAATAGTGGAGAAATCAATAATAAATTACAGTTTCCGAAGTGAAGTGAGGGCGGATCGCTAGTGTGATATAATATGTAAGAAAACATCGTCCTTGATGACTGTCTTTCGATGCGACTTTCAAGCACTCTGTTTACTTAGGTGATCGTTTCACATGTGTCGTGGCTGCAACACAAAAAATGGTATGTTGTGATTTTCAATAAGTTTTTTTTTTATTGCCCTTGTAGGCAGACGAGCATACGGCCCACCTGATGGTGAGTGGTTACCGTCGCTCATAGACGTCAGCAATGCCAGGGGAAGATCCAAGCCGTTACGTAACCATTACGTATCTTTTACAGTCAATTACTTTCCTGGACATTTATATACGTAATAGTATTTATGTATTCGGATGGGTCTGCGTTGTGTTGTCGAGGCTTTATTAGAAGTTGTTCTAGGATGGAAGTTTCAATAGCCGGATCATCGGCCTACGTGCTGTGAGAAAGATACAACAACCAAGAACCTCGAAGAAGGCGCAACGCTTGAGACGAATGGAACTCAACCTGTCTTCGAGCTCAGCTGGAAACCGACTGAATAGCCGCTTATTACACAGGCTATTTAAGCCTCATTGCTTTAAGTTTTTCGTCTGGCCTTAACTTGATTTTATTGCTGCAAAAGCAACTTATCTAAAAATAATCACTCAATAGACTCATAATCACCCATATACCAGAGCCCATAGACATCTCAATGTCCATGGCGACATCCACCTTAAGCGGTAGGCAGCGGCTTGGCTCTGCTCCTGGCATTGCTAAAGTCCATGGGCGACGGTAACCACTCACCATCAGGTGGGCCGTATGCTCGTCTGCCTACAAGGGCAATAAAAAAAAACCATGGTGTCGATTGGGTTATAAACATTCTCATACTGCAATTCAGAAGGTATGAACAGTCTGTGTTAAGAATTGTTAGGATGGTGGTACCTAGTACCTACTCATATAAGCTTACGTTAAGTTGAGTTAAGCTACAGTTAACTTAAGTTTGTGCAGTCTTTGCCAAAAAAGTTGCTCCATTTGCTAATAGCAGGCAATAAACAATCATAAGTACAAATTAAACACAATTACGTGCAAGCCCCACATAATAATTCCAGCCATCGATTGACGATTCGCGTTGTGAATGAAATCCTGTCGTTACCCTACATGGCGTGATGGTGTGCGCTCCCCGTGAATGCTGTTGCAAAAAAACAATAAAGCACTTTGTACTTTGCGATACGATTCGTAACCGATATCACGTACCGATTTTCATATATTTTAAGCGGAATATGAATAATAAATACTCTTAGTTGGTATATATTAAAATGTCGATGAAATAACGCTTTGTCGTCAGTCACGAAAACTGTAAAGTATGCAAAAAGTCGGATGTAACAAGGAAAACAAATTTGAGATTAAACTGTAGAAGTAATTGTCTTTTTAAGTTTGACACGTTGAAAATATAAACTTTCATTATTGCTGCTTCGAGCATCAATATGTAATTTCTAAAAGCTAAAACTAATGAAATTAATAACAAAACGTTCATGTTGAATTCAACTGCTCGACTCATAACGTAGGTAGGTAGCAGCGGTAGGCAGCGGCTTGGCTCTGCCCCTGGCATTGCTGAAGTCCATGGGCGACGGTAACCACTCACCATCAGGTGGGCCGTATGCTCGTCTGCCTACAAGGGCAATAAAAAAAGGCTGTGTAAATACCTAATATTATTAAACCACAGGCACACTGACTTTCTCGAAGATCTTCTCAGTGGGTCGCGTTTCCAACCCGGAGGTAGATTCTGTGAAGCACTGCTCTTGCGAAGGCCAGTGTTGTCAACACTCCGGTTTGAGCCCCGTGAGCTCACCTACACGTTAGGGCGAAGCTGATATAGCCTCTCAAGGTTATCAGCATAGGTAGGAAAAAAAAAACTAATATTATGTAAAAAATTGATAAAACACTATCAGTAACTAAGAGTCTTCCGAATATATCGGTAGCGAATCGTCTAGTGTAAATACAACTCACCGTTCAGTTGGCATCCAGTCCCCTTCCTGGTGTTCAATGGAATCCTTATCTTTGATAAATATTCTTATACTTTTTACTCGGTACGTGTTCTTGCATTCCAAGTTGGTATATTAAGGCGGCTTTCTGAATGAGTTTCACAGACTTAGCTGTTGTATGTTTTCTTTTATATTATGAACATTTTGTTTTCACGATTTTAATCTCTTACGACGATTAACGTGTATTTGGAGATACGTTTTGTGTGATATGGATGGTTCTATCATCATTAAATAAGCAAAGCTAAACAAGGATAAGTAATAATTTACTCTGTAGTAAAGTGCTCGTGTTTTACATATACAAATAGCATACAGTTTAATTACATTTTTTACAAAGTTATTGAATCCGAATCGACATTAATCTCATAGCCATATGAACCTACTAGAAAATACGGTTGAAGTATATTTTTATACCATATACGGATGTTTAAAGTGGTTATCAGAATCCATGATAATTGCGATCTGCAGGCCAGCAATTACGCAAATTTTGGGGCTTAGATTTTTATTACACGATATTATTCCTTCGAGGTAGTCATACGTGAACATGCATTAATTGATATCTGTCCGCGGTATTCGAACACCGTCATGGTTGCTTCGCTCGATACGAATCCACCGAGCGTCTCCAGCTCCCCCATTTGGCCACAAGGACTTCAAGCATCAACAGTGACTTCAACAAGCAATACGTCGTCTAAATATAACGTTAGTATACTGATTCAGAGAGCACCGATTGCACGAGTCAACCGTTTACCAAACAATACTAATGACCCACCCTGCAGCTGACGCCCAACCATTGTGAACTCACCTAATGTTTGTACACAGAGATTTGTTGTTCTAATGCATTATACACAAAGCTTAATCAATACCGTCTGAAAGTCAAATATTACTGTCGGATAAAATGACCGTGTGTGAACCAAATTGAGACCATGCTATCTTCAATATTTAATAACCGATCCCTATTACCGTTATCAGCACCGGCTACCAATTTAAGACATAAGGCCGTCGTGCGTTCGTGACGCAATTGTTACCCTAAAGTCTATTGTGAGTCGTTTATTGTAGTCATGTGACAATGAGTCGACCCGTGGCCTAATAGGTAAGATGTAAATAATATTCAATGATTATTATTTTGACATAGAAATTCTATATTATTCATTGGATTCCATCAACTCTGGGTTGTTTCTTAAAATAAAAACACGCATTCTTCGAATAGAAACCAGCGAGAAAGCTGCCCCCCACCTTGAGGCTTGAGGTCCAAAATCTTAACTGTAGAATAAATGTAAATACAAAAGCTCTTTATCTTTAAAGTACACTTTTATATTGAAGTGATAACATTTTCCTTAACGAGATTGTGATCTGGTCATAAACAGAGACAAAGTCTCATCATCATTATGTCTGCAATTTTCCATAACACTGGAGAACGACGTATTTTGAGGTTTTATCAACTGTTCATGAATATTAATAGAGTTATTGAGTTTAGTTTAAAGACTTGGGGTGGCGTTTTTATTTGAAATTACGCCAGATACCGTAAAAAAAACCAAATAGCGCCTCTCGAGGAATCTATACTAATATTATAAAGCTGAAGAGTTTGTTTGTTTTGAACGCACTAAAATTCTTTCAGTGTTAGATAGTCCATTTATTGAGGAAGGCTATAGACTATATAACATCACGGTAAGACCAATACAAGTGAGCATCAATAAATAATTTTTCAAAATAGGGGCTTAAATAGCTCCTTAACATTGTATAATTCAAAAATATTTTCACTTTCAACGTAAATGAAGTGAGGGGTAAAATTTAGCATTATGCCAAAGTAACTATTCCACGCGCACGGAGTCGCGGAAAAAAGTTAGTATAATAATACAAATCAATTCATTTTGTATTATTAGCTTGTATTAAAGTATGCCGCTCAGAAGGGCACACGTCCAATAGCGATAAAATTTGGATAACTAATGAAATGATGCTACCCATCAATAGCAATATATGTATATGTATTGTTTAAATTGTAATACACGTGTTTAATGATATTATTTGGGCTATGTATACGATATACAATATTATATTCTAATAAAGTCGATTTTCGTATCAAAGAAAAGTTGGAATAGAGACTCATAGCTAAAATCGAGGTATTATTGAAACACGGCCGTAGGTTTTTCATAAGGGGATATAACTTTTGGCCACATCTCAGAGATAGATAGTGTGTCAGTGCATACTGAGTCACTTTTTACCAACATTCAAGTTTCTTGGTATCGAGAGGTTATTTTTGACTGATTCCTTTTTTTTATTGCTTAGATGAGTGGACGAGCTCGCAGCCCACCTGGTGTTAAGTGGCTACTGGAGCCCATAGACATCTATAACGTAAATGCGCCACCCATACCTTGAGATAAGTTCTAACGTCTCAGTATAGTGATTTCGGCATGATTTAAATTTTTAAACAAACTACAATCATAAATCTGCACAATGAACTCTACGTTCGTCCAGCTGTTGCCAATTTTCAAGGACCGAATACGAAAGAGTCGCGTAGTCGCGTACGCATTGCTATTCGTTCAAGATTATAAAGTGCTCCACCAATCCGATTGCCGTGACCCCCTTCCCCCCGACGCAGACCCCTGCCAAATCAGCTGGGCTCCCGATCAGCACATAATCAAACCAACACGCACGATAACAGCTTTGCACTAAATTCATGTGGCGACGATCGGGTGAGCTCAATTTTTTATTTATTAACTTATCGTAGGTCGAGATTTTCGTCTATTGTTATCGTTAATCGTCTAAAATATGACCAAGAACTGGTTTTCCGTGCCGATAAATAGCGATAATTACGTTTATTCGTTGATAGAATTTCATTAGGAATACTTGTGTACGTACGTAACAATAAATAAAACAATCAATCCCAGTTTAATTGACTTCATTAGAATTTACATTAACTTTAAATATTGTCAAGCCCGCTCGTGTCTCCGGTTTTACCATGAATATAGTAAAATGTAAGCTTCTCAAAGAAAAAGAGATAACTGATCTACTGATAGCCAATGATAACTGTATATCACCACACGGGAAACGAATCCATCTATACCCCTTGTTCGTTTGTAATAGAAACAGTATCAGGGCATCAAGCAAATGACCATATAAAGTCCTTAGCTAAGAAACATCATTACTGTAGATTGACGTTCGGTCGGGATCAGTTCAGCCGGAAATGAAGATTGATGTCTGGTGTACTCGCAGTATGACCGAGTGTCGTGATGGAGCCGTATTCTATGTGCCGTGAGGGATAATTGTTATTGATGACCAGCACGTAGGAGACTCGCGATTCTTCTAGTCATTTAATTGGCAAACAAAATTGCTTTTTGAGATGCTCTTAACGAGCTTTAAATGTTGAGGAATTAATGAACGGTCGATCAGCTGATACCGCTTTTGTCTCTGGTTCGGAAATAACGTAGTTCCTATATAGTATTTTTGATGTTAGGATTGAACCGTATTAAACATTGAACCTTGTAAGGTTAAAGAAAAAGCAATGAATTATCTGGTATTAAACATGGTGATTTTATATCATAAAAAATACGTAACAGTGAGTTTGTTACTTATATAGATCTAAGTCGAAGACGCGACGCACTGGTGGCGAAGGCTCTATAAAATTATTCCCATAGGCCTCACTATGAAGAACGGCACGGCACAGTTTTATTGTAAATGCAAAACACTATCTCCATCTGCAGTACTTATACAGGTCTTGAGTATGGACAAAGTTTAATATTTAACTGCTCGTTGGCCAGGATGTTACTTTGCGCTGTATTCCATCCACCTTAGCTCTTGCAAATGTTCATTGTTGCAAATGTTCATACAAATATATTCCCTTGTTTCCTTTGCATAATCCCATAGACACAGCCCACTGAGTTTCTCGTCGGATCTTCTCAGTGGGTCGCGTTTCCGATCCGGTGGTAATTCTGCGAAGCACTGCTCTTGCTAGGGCCAGTGTTAGCAACATTCCGGTTTGAGCCCCGTGAGCTCACCTACTAGTTAAGGTTACGCTAAAATAGCCTCTCAAGGCTATAAGCTCAGGTAGGGAAAATAAGGCACTATATGTGCAAATATAACACACGATCTGCACAATATAGCTACTTAACTATGCAACTTAACTATGACTTATTATATGAAAAACTAATTTCTTAACACTACTTGAGCGCCACTGTCGGACGTTGGCCGTAGGTACTGCGACAGAAAGCTCTCTGGAGGAAACAAACTAACACAACAACTGTATCAAGCTCTACTATCGGATGATTGGTTTTGGAACGCATCGAAGACAATTAAAATAGAAACTAAATTTTTATGTAGATGACAGTTACTATAAATTCTTGGTAATTTCCTCAATTAAGGCACTTGATAATATTTTTGGTATGCCAAAAAATTAATTAGTTTCGTCCTAATGCTGAGGGAGCTAACAGGATAATGCGAAACGTCGCATTTAGTACTCTCAGCCCGAGGCAATTCCCCTGGTCGCGCCCGTCCCGGGAGAAATTAAAAATGCAACTTTTAGAAGCTTACTACTCTTTTACTGCCCTCGTCTCCTCTCAAACGGAGCTCGTCTCCCGGTGTGTGCCAATAAACGAAGATGTGAATTCATGAACAGTACGCAGTCGTCGTGGCCTAAAGGATAAGACGCCCGGTGCATTCGTATCTAGCGATGCACCGGTGTTCGAATCCCGCAGGCGGGTACTAATTTTCCTAATGAAATATGTACTTAACAAATGTTCACGATTGATTTCCACGGTGAAGGAATAACATCGTGTAATAAAAATCAAACCCGCATAATTATAATTTGCGTAATTACTAGTGGTAGGATCACTTGGGAGTCCGCGCGGATAGGTACCACCGCCCTGCCTATTTCTGCCGTGAAGCAGTAATGAGTTTCGGTTTCAAGGGCAGGGCAGCCGTTGTAACTATACTGAGACTTTAGAACTTGTATCTCAAGGTGGGTGGCGCGTCTACGTTGTAGATGTCTATGGGCTCCAGTAACCACTTAATACCAGGTGGGCTGTGAGGTCGTCCACCCATCTATGCAATAAAAAAATAATAAAAAAAATCTATTCACATTACTTCTTCACCAATCCTCGAACCGTCCGTAAAAAAAACAAGTCGACGTGTTCATATGTGGTTTCCGGCAACATTTCTCCGTCGGCGTCGGCTCGTTATTAGTACTTATGTCACCCCGCCGCCGCGCCGCCCGGACCGGTCCTCGGAGCCGGTTTTCGCTCGGCTATCGTTTTTTACGAGACCCCGTTCGCCGAGATGCCGGTAATGAGCAACACTACACTTGCGGGCTTTTGGGGAGTTCACATTTAGACATCCACCAGGCAACGTTACACATAGTTTTATCGTTAATACGGATAATATTATGTACAGCCGACAAGCCAGCAGGTTTGACTACTTCAGTGTCAATACATCGTTGCATATTAATTATGTCATTTGAATAATTCGAATAATCCCATGAGACATTTTATGAAGCAGAAAAAAAAGTTTGTATTATGTCTTTATATTTATATGAGAACAATTCTCTAAATAAGTTAACTGCCATTCATACCATAAAGATGTTTATCTATATATTAATACGTGAAGCAAAAACTTTGTACCCCTTTTTACGATAATTGCGCGGACGGAGGAGTATGAAATTTCCCACACTTATAGAAAATATAGAAAAGGAGTGCACAATGCTAATATTTTTTTAAATAATGCATAAAAGATACATTATAAATCAATAAAGAAAACATTACACATACTGCCATGTATTTGACACACACACATATGTATATATACTCTTTGTTTATTGTCAAACGTTAGTTAATGTTTAAAGTCTGTGGTCAAATTGAAAGTAGGTTAATATTGTTTATCTTTAATATTATTTGTCTATAGTATAGTCTTGACGAAATCTGTATTATAGAAGATTATAGAAGTCTGACAATATAACCATAATAATGTTCAAACTTATAATTTCAATTAATTATAGTCGAATTTCGACTACTGCGGGACCACTAGTCATCATTAATTTATCATGAATTCGGACCACTCGTTCATCATAATACCTCGTCTACATAAGATAGTGACGTATATGAGTCGTCTATTATCAAAGGTGGCAATCTGTGCATTTGGACAAAAAAAAATTATTGATATGTCAATACAGATTGATTTGAATATAATCGTCTCCTTCAAAGAATACGGTTCAAAACCTGCACTAAATAAAGGTTAATAGTTAACCTGTTATTTATATAAGATGTCGTTCCGAAGAGTTTTGTGACTGCCAATGGAATACAAAGTCAATAATTCGTTTTTCTGATTTACCAATCATTGTCCAAAAGTCAGATTGCCGGCTTTGATAATAGTCCACTCATATACAGGTTCTGAGTTGAATGAGTATTTGCTGAGCTGCTGATTTGTTTTTCTTTCCACGAGCAGACGAGCTCAAGTCATATATGGGGTTGAATGCCCACGGAAGACCCACGGATAGCTCATCGACATCGCAAACGAGAATTCCATCGTGGGAATGATTTTAACATGATGGAAACCCCAATTCCATATTAAGTCGAAATCTCACTTCAATTGTTGTGCTCACGTTAATTGTTTGATTGTTCTACTCTTGAAACCGAGACGCATTACTGCAGCAGAAAGGCTAGTGAACGTGACACCAACGTGCGGGCCCACAAAATGTCCTACAAACAAACAAATATGATAATTAACAAATTTTATTATAGATTTGTTAGTGAATTCTAATTAGATTAGTTAAAAAAATTTGATTCCTAAAAACAACAGGTTTTGTAATCAACTGTTAAGGGTATTATAAAATTTTGTTACATATACAGATATATGGTGGTAGGACCTCTTTTGAGTCCGCAGGGGTAGGCACCACCACCTTGCCTATTTCTGCCGTGAAGCAGTAATGCGTTTCGGTTTGAAGGGTGGGGCAGCCGCTGTAACTATAATTGAGACCTTAGAACTTAAATCTCAAGGTGGGTGGCACAATTACGTTCTAGATGTCTATGGGCTCCAGTAACCACTTAATACCAGGTGGGCTGTGAGCTCGTCAATAATAATAAAAATATATATATGCTTATATGAACTCACTCATGAGCTCGCAACTCTAATTGCCTATTCAGTCCTTATTTTTACGCTTAGATAATGGGCAACGAATCCAGATCATGATTATGCTAGAAAACGGTTACCGGTCCCCAAATTGACGTCTGGTCAGATATGAAACTAAGAGTTTTACGAGTGGACCGTCGCGGACCGGAACGCAGGATCGCTTCGTGGCAGAAATAGGCAGGGCGGTAGCAGGCCGTGCGGGCCAGAGCGTCAGCGGTGTATGTCCGTGCCAGTTATATTTACTAGAACGTATTTTAAGACCGGCAACTTCGTTCGTTCACGCCGGTATTATTGACGAGCCGTGTACAAGTCGAACCGGTTCAACAACAATGCAGAGACTAATAGATCTAAAATGAGCCGAACTAAATACGATCATAATTTTAACGGGAATTAAAACGATGGATTTTTTATTATATCTTCATTTTTTTTTTATTGCTTAGATGGATGGATGGCTATAATATGGAATGAGCTCCCCTCCACGGTGTTTCCCGAGCGCTATGACATGTCCTTCTTTAAAAGAGGCTTGTTGAGAGTATTAAGCGGTAGGCAGCGGCTTGGCTCTGCCCATGGCATTGCTGAAGTCCATGGGCGACGGTAACCACTCACTATCAGGTGGGCCGTATGCTCGTTTGCCTACAAGGGCAATAAAAAAAAAAGGATGGGTGGACGAGCTCACAGCCCACCTGGTGTTAAGTGGTTACTGGAGCCCGTAGACATCTACAATGTAAATGCGCCACCCACCTTGAGATTTAAGTTCTGAGGTCTCAAGTATAGTTACAACGGCTGCCCCACCGTTCAAACCGAAACGCATTACTGCTTCACGGCAGAAATAAGCAGGGCTTTTCTTCATATTTTTATATTGAACGACATCTGTGTAGGCCTATTTGGTAAATTGATAGTTGACAAGGGAGTGAGCGCTTCAAACGTAGCAATAACAATGTTCCCGTCAATGTATAAACGGTCTGTACTGCTGTCCGCAGTGAGCACACATGAACACACTTCAAATTACGTACATGTGATTTTCAAAATAAACAGCTGTGCCTAGTGTTGAATCTAACAACAAGTGGGTCAGTTTAATAAGTGTAGGTAAGTCGATTAGCCGTCGCCATAGACATTTTTTTTTTATTGCCCTTGTAGGCAGACGAGCGTACGGCCCACCTGATGATGAGTGGTTTCCGTCGCCCATGGACTTCAGCAATGCCAGGGACAAAACCAAGACGCTGTCCGCAAACCATTAAGTTAGCGTTACCGTTCCTCAAGAAGTGACGTTTGAGCGATAATTATAATAGCATGACGGCTTTAACACCCTTCAAATATAAAGACATGACTTTATGCAGCCACTAGATGATGACCGAGGTTTGCTCGTTTTTTTTTTTTGATAACACCATCTTGTTGTGTCTTTAGAGCGGTTAGTAACCCTCAATTAAGAAAAATAGTATTAATATTCGCCAATAGATGTCGGGAAGAGTTGATTATTGAAAACACGAATAAAACAACATTTTCTCAAAATAAATCGTAGCTAGATCGATTTATCGCCCCCGAAATCCCCTGTATCCTAAATTTTATAAAAATCGTTGGAGCCGTTTCCGAGATTCAGATTATATATATATACAAAAATTAAAGGTATAAGATTAGCAGGTATCAGCCACTATCAGCGCCTGTGTGTCTCATACACGTGGATCCATCGCCACTGTATCACATGAAAAAGCGTTTGTTTTATTTCAGTCAAATTATAAATTTTGAAATTATTAATATTTTTATTTAGGAATTATTAATTGAACACATAAATTATTTAAAAAAAATCCATTCAAATAATACATTCGCAGACAAATTTCTAGAACTCGAAACCGTTGAGACATTTAATAGTAATAATAACTCTGCGCTTGATGTTTTTATTAATACATAACAATCTTATCGGCCTCAAGGTTCATATTTGAACGATAATGTTCTTAAATCTATACCCCTCTATGTGTGTCACGATACGATAACAGAATTCAACGAGAATTTATTAATACTGGTATCGCTTACTGTTGAATTTATCTAAATATGATTTACATATCGACGCTTGGAAGGCAAACGTGACTAAGCGACAATGCGTAAACTTTACAGTAGATCAATTTAAAGTTGAAATACCTGAAAACAAAATTTATTTTAACGAATCTAGCTGTTGTAGAATCTAGCTAGTAGCTGTAGGATTGAAATGATTTGAATAGACCTAGAAATATATTTTTTTTGCGCATCGAATATGTTTATTGCCTATCATTTATGTACAAATCAGTTATTGTCGCTTAGTCATGTTTGCCTTTCAAGCGTCGATATGTAAAACGAAATAATTTCTATAGGGTATGGACTTATGGTATCCCCTTTAGTGCTACGTACCTATGTACATACAAATATGGTTTAATGTTCCAAGGCCACACGCAAAATAAATTCAAACGACACTCGATAGGATCATATTTGCAGTTGACTTGTTAGTTCCGAGGAGGTTCAGTGACCTATTTCTAATAAAATACCTACTACATACTTTCCTGGCAAAGGAAAGGCAACGTTGAACGTAGCCTTTCCTTTGCCATTCAGTTTTTTTTATACTATTAATATTAATACGTAAAGCAAAAACTTTGTATCCCTTTTTATGAAAATTGCGCGGACGGAGGAGTATGAAATTTCCCACACTTATAGAGAATATAGAGAAGAAATGCACAATGCTAATATATTTTTAAAATAATGCATAAAAGATACATTAAATCAATAAAGAAAACATTACACACACTACATACCATGTATTTGACGAACACACGCATGCATACTATTTATTGTCAAACTTTTGTTCTTGGCGTCTGTTGTCAAATTGAGAATATATTAAACATTGTCTTTTATTAATATTTTTTATAGTGTAGTCTTGGCGAAATTTGTGATTATAGAAGTATAAAATACAATCATAATAGTGTACAAACTTACGGTTCCAATTAATTATAGTCGAATTTTGACTACTGCGGGACCTCTAGTACTATTAAAAAAACACATTTTGACATATAGTGTTCGAGTTTAGATTCTATTAATACAGTATCGGCCCGTTAAAATAGTTTTAATATAAAATCTCGGGAATATTTAAAACCTTCTTCCATTTTTTTTATTTTTAAGACCTCTAAGCTCATACGACTCTCACGTGTGACCACGACAAGTCTTACTTATTAGACCACGGACGGGTGATGCAGATGATTACTAATACAGTTTAATTGCCGGCACATGTGTTAGATAAAGAAATGCATAAAATGAGCACGATATTTTACCATAAGATCATCTATCTATTAATTAGTTATTTACTAAAGTTTTATATGGCGCTTCTTAAAATCTTTTCTGCTTATCATAAATAAAGAACTATAAAAATTCAAAAACTCTTAACTACAGGTTTACAATGTTAGAGAGAACCCACGTGATCAATTTACTAAGATGTTTTTTATTAGTAAATGCAACGCGGTGCCGCGAATCGTAGTCAAAGCAGCAAATATATCGGCTAGAACGAGTGCAGGCAGTAGGTATCCGAGGTTCGTTCACCTCTGAACCGAAACCGGGTCGAGTAGGTTACCGCCTCGCGTCTAGGGCTGACTAACTCGTGAATTACGGTATAAATAAAGAAAAAAATAAACCAAAACTTCTTAAGGCTATAGACCCTATGAATAACAGTAAAAGTGTCAATTAGAATATCAGCTACGTTCGAAACAGCATCTTTCAAAGCCGAACGCGGACATGCATGCACGACAATGCGTTGTCAAACTACGCCCGCATTGAACAGGGCATATCCCGCACTGAAATTGGAATGCACTCATCAGCAACACTAAATAGGCCAATAAACATGCGCTATAAACCTGTACTTATATCATATTACTTAAAGAATAAGAAGGTCGGTGTGCTCGCATCGAGCGACTATACGCGCGCTCAAATCCCGCGGGTGCTACTAATTTTTTTCTAAGGAAATACCCATCTATAGCGAGTAATTGTCACGATAAAAGATATTATAATAAAAATAATATAAAATATTTTTAAAACTGCGTAACTGCTTACTAAATGTAGGATGTGTCGAGATAACCAGACTAGTACGTATCAACATCCTCCCAAGCTACCGCCGCTTCAATCCTTCCAATTCGAAGGGCGGGGCAGGTGTTGTTCCGTACAATAGAGACTCCTACGTCATGTATCACTTTGGGAGGTGATATTTACGTTGTGATGTCTATGAACTCCATTGACAGTTCCATCGCTTAAACCAGAGGAACCAAGTGAGACAGACTCACAACATGCCAAAATAATTATGCAAATTTACTCCTTTTGCGGTTTCGTTTATATAGTAGTTCATGAATAGACATTAAGGTGCTTGATTATTTAGAAAGAAATTCTCCGCCCAGAGCCAAAATACAATAACCAAAAACTACTATGTCACACATTGAAAGTCTTGTTTATTTGGACTGGGGCGTTTCCATTATGTGTAAAATACCTTCATTAGCCAAATTAAAGTAACTTAAAAAAAAACGAGTTACAAAACTTTGTTAATAAAAAAATATTATCAACCCTAAATCCGTCGAACCACAGTACAGTGAACCAACAGTAGTAGTCATTCCATACTATTATCGAATATTGTAAACAAGTATTTTTATTATGATTAAAAAACACGGTATTGTCCATTTCCAAATATTATGATGTAAAATAAGTTTGAAGTAAACAATTAGAAGAATAATACTTTAATCAACATTTGTTTATTTGTATGGAGTTCGTTGACCTGAAGTTTTCAATTAGCCCTAAGAGTTTGAAAATCATAGTGCTCGTAATAATGAAAATTTGATATCCTTTGAAATATTTCATATATAAAGGCAATGATATACTAATTGTCATTTAGAAGGTATTATAAATTACAGGAAAAGTAATTACTATATTACAAAAATATAGTGACAAATAACGAACGCTACACTATTTAGTGAAATGTGACTTTAGTTGTGAATTACTTTCCTTTTCTTGCCTTAAGGACAGATTGCCTGTGAAGCCACTTCGCTGATGTAAAATCCACTGCATAAACTTATTTATTTCCGTGGAGACGCCTCTTAGTCAGACGGATATCAATTCTGGCTAGGTTGGCGCGCGATCTAGGTCTATTCCTAGACCTATCTCCGGTTAAGAATGTTGATTAGAATTTTTTATTTATTCCTTAGATGGGTGGACGAGATCTCAGCCCACCTGGTGTTAAGTGGTTACAGGAGCCCATAGACATCTACAACGTAAATGCGCCACCCACCTTGAGATATAAGTTCTAAGGTCTCAAGTATAGTTACAACGGCTACCCTACCCTTCAAACCAAAACGCATTACTGCTTCACGGCAGAAATAGGCAGGGCGGTGGTACCTATCCGCGCGGACTCACAAGAGNGTGGACGAGATCTCAGCCCACCTGGTGTTAAGTGGTTACAGGAGCCCATAGACATCTACAACGTAAATGCGCCACCCACCTTGAGATATAAGTTCTAAGGTCTCAAGTATAGTTACAACGGCTACCCTACCCTTCAAACCAAAACGCATTACTGCTTCACGGCAGAAATAGGCAGGGCGGTGGTACCTATCCGCGCGGACTCACAAGAGGTCCTACCACCAGTAATTAGGCAAATGATAATTTTGCGGGTTTTGATTTTTATTACACGATGTTATTCCTTCACCGTGTAAGTCAATCGTGAACATTTGTTGACAGTGGAGACAGTGTATAGACAATGGAGACAATCTCTCAACAATGTCAGCTGTATTGCAACGTTTTTTCCAAAAGTACCAATTATACAGCTGTGTTAGATAAATAACATGCAGTTTTTACTGTTCCAACACGATAACAGTTGTACGGTCAAGATTAAAATTAAAAAAAAAAGTGTCCAGGATCAACCTCCCCAACAATATAAGAACAACAAGAGTCTTGTATTTGATGGATATGTAATGGTACAGGGCACGGACACCTCAGTAAATATGATGTGGTAATAATTGCGTGTGCTTAAAAAACACATTTACAATTCTGTTACAACGTTACTCTGTGGCAGAACGTTGCACAGCCGCACGATACGCTGAAGGGAAAAAATCAGCACAATTAAAACCTGCAATTTGCTTATCTCTTAGAATAATTGTATTTTAATTTGTAAACGTGATCTTGCAAAAATCATTTAACATTAGTAAACACTTAGTTATAAAACTGGTGGAAAACTTTTCAACTGTATATATTATTTGCGCATTTAGTTTTTCTAAATAAATCAGACTATTGTTTGATGATGATTTAGCGGCGGTTAAGTCGCAATATGGCATCAACTACGGTCACACATTACTCAGAGGTGGCCAATCCTGTGTGCTTATGCGAGTATTTAAACGTTCTCGACAGCGTAAAAGTTAACTCATATTTGTGTGCAGTTGGAACAGCGCCTTAGCGGCAAACGTTCCAACTCCATACAAAATTTGAGTTAACTTTTACGCTAGCGAGAACGTTAAATAACTCGCAGTAAGCACATTGATCACGTTTCTGTTTAGAAAAGCCCCTAGTGGATTAGTGGTAAATACATCTTACACTATCATAATTACTCTACTGCATACTTAACATGACATTAGCAGTAAATACTGATGGTAGGGACGTCGTCTGTTGGCTCCGGTAACCACATACCACTACTGGTCTGAAGGCTACGCAAAACACTCCGGTATATTTCTTTTAAATCGTCCAATGTACCAACTTTTAAACTGAAAATTACTGAACACATTGGAAGTTATAAAATGTCTAAAACAAATTCAAGTTTCAGAACATGACTCCTATAAGTTGTACCATTCATTACACGTGTACCAATGATCGTGTTCGAACATCAGACAATGGCATATAAGAACGTTTTTGTGCAGCGTTGTTCGGGAGCATAGCAACAGAATTAGCGCTAAGATCGATCTAGTCTCGGGTCATTGACTTGACATAATGATCTCTTCTCGTGAAAACAGCCTACGCCTTGCTTCAAACATTATACTAATAAGATTTTCAAGCGATGCTCAAAGCGACGACTATTCGTTTCAACTTACATGTCATCAAAAGGCACGTGGTGGATGTCAAAATGCTGTTTAGTTATTAACGAATTATTAACTTTACGACCGGTGCCAAAAAAAATAACGCAGTCTTTAGAACAACTGGTAAAACTCGCCCAATTATTGTTAGTTATTTACCTACTTACATTCCCAATTCAAAATAAAAATGGTAATAGCAATGATGAATTGAATTGGCTTGTGGTGAACACATGAACACATACATGATGCTTTCAATTAAATAATATTGAACTTTGTGGAGTACATGCCGCATGGACGTCTCCTGACGGGCTTCCTTAGAGCTGAGGCGGGCGGTACCTGAACACTATTGGGCACCTTGCTGTAGTGCTCTGTGCGAAACTACTTATTTTATGAATTCGCTTCGCTGGCACCCTCACCCCAAGGTCGTTCCGGGAGTTTGCATTGTGCGAGTCAGACACTGGGCGAATAAAATTTGTGAATAATAAAATTAATTGAGGCTGTTCACTTTTTTTTTTCCTGCCTATGATGATAGCCTTGAGAGGCAATTTCAGCTTCACCCTAACGTGTGTAGGGGCTCAAACCGGAGTGTTGCTAACACTGACCTTAACAAGAGCAGTGCTTCGCAGAATCTACCACCGGATCGGAAACACGACTCACTGAGAAGATCCGGCGAGAAACTCAGTGGGCATGGGGCAGTTCACGTTTTAGCGTCATAATAAGGCACGCACTGTCCATTGAGATCGATCGATCAGTGTGCTTAGTGCGAGCTTTTTAACGTTCTCGATAGCGTAAAAGTTAACTCTTGTATGTAGTTGGAACAGCGCCCCTAGCGGCAAACGTAGGCAAACGTTTCAACTCCATACAAATTTGAGTTAACTTTTACGAGAGCGTTGAAAACGTTAAAAACTCGCACTAAGCATACCGGTGCGAATATTACGAGCTGGTAAAATTACCAGCGGAAAATCTATAGGGACTAACATTTAATTTTATACTGGGACCACATATAGGTAAAAGAGAAACATACGTACAAACATTACATATTATTTATGTACAAGATAAGATTGGTTAATGTGTTATATGAAACTTCTGAAGCACAAAGCAAATTAATACAAATAAGATGTCATAATTATCACGTCTTAATGGAATATATTATCACACTAGCGACCCGCCCTCGCTTTGCCTCGGGAACTGTAATTTACTATTGATCTTATTGAATTTTCTTTTATACGAATTTGGTTCTGATAGTAACAAACACAATAAAAAAGAAAGTAACAAACAAAAAATCTAATCTTTCTTTTTCTTAGTATATATTCATGGTTCACTATTTTGGGGATAATTGCTTACACATAAAAGATAGATAGATATATGTTGTTGCGGGTTTTTTTGTAGAACTATTTGAGATAAACATTTCCATTTTACATTATATATTTATGTATAGCTCCAATGATTTTTGCGGCGCACGCCAGAATAGCTCGCATATGGCAGATTTTTTTCCTACTTACTTGACACTTACCGTTATATTTTGAGTAATTCACACTATATCTTTATAAATTATAGCCTATGTGTTATTATTATGTGTAAGCTATATAATTGAAAATTATCATCAAAATCAATTCGGTACTTTTTGCGTGAAAAAGTAACAATCATACATCCATACATTCTTGCAATATTTAGTCTTTATAATATTAGTAAGATTACATAGCCCGGTTTTTTTAACAATAAAATATTGTTTGCTTTATACTCAAACGAACTCGCCAGCTGTTAAATGACTGTCGAAGCTCATAGACATCACAACGTGAATACCTTGAGACATGAGGTCGAACTAAAGTACCAAAGTTTATTCAATTATTCCAGATAAGTACCTAGGTAGTAAACTATTCAGAGCCGGTACATACCTTCGTATAGTACGTAGGAGCACGCAAGTCGCGCGGACTCAATTATTACTTACGAACACGCGCGACCCACAACTGCGATAATAACTAAATTCAATTGTGTATATAATGAATAAGCTGTATCCTTCATGCGCAATAACATTACTACGGAGTACTGCGAGTCCGGAATTACATCTAATGTGATTTTTAAACATCCAGTTTTATTATTAACGAGTCGGTCTGGCTGTTGCAAAATATCCAGAGATACAAACAAACACAAAAAAACAATAAATCCGGTCAAGTCATTTAGGAGTTCAATGACATACATACGTATTTTATACTAAATAAATAAATAATAGTTTAAAAAAACTAACAAAATACGCTTTTATAGAAAATCCAACTAAAAAATAGAGATTATTCCAGGATATTATCAAAATAACCCTTCTACTCATATCTGTTCATAAAATATTTATAACTAGTGATACCATGCACACCACGGTTTTTTTTACAATAAATTCATTTTTTCTTACACTATTTTTAATTAAATTTATTAAAATTTATTTACTATTTTTTAGTTGGATTCTCTATAAAAGCGTATTCTGTTAATTTTTTTAAACTATTATTTATTTTTAAATTTTTAGGAAACTTTCCAAGTTTTCCTATCTTTCTTTAAATTTTTTTATACATATTGAATTGTCATCGTTCCTTAATAAGTAGGTATACCAAATTTCGAATTAATCCGACGTTTTGAAGGGGGTCAAAATCATGTTCAAAGATTCCGTTACAAACATACATACGTCTGAAGCTAATAAAAGCGTATTAAAATAGAATAGATGATAAGAAAATCTTAGCTATTCGATAATAATTGATTGTCGCAATGTTGCAGGTGATCTCAACACGGACGTCATAATGAAGTGGAATGACGGCGCCGACATCAGTGAGTACCGGCTGCCAGCCAACTTGCTTTTACCGTTATACGAACGAATGCTTCCACTCGCTTTGGACACGCAGGAAATAATATTTTACACCTGTCTCTTAATTGAAAACCCGTGTAAAGAAAGACACGCTCAGCGCGGCGAAGAACGCACGATGGAGGGCCCCGTACTTAGAGTAAACTCTAATTAATTATATTTATAATTACAAGTAAATTATCTATACTTCTATACTAATATTATAAAAAGGAAAGATTTGTTTGTTTGTTTGTATTGAATATGCTCCGAAACCACTGAACCGATTTGAAAAATTCTTTCACTGTTTGGAAGTTACACTATTCCCGAGTGACATAGGCTATAATCTTTTTTGAAAAAAAGAGGGTACCTTACTAAAACTCCAATAATGTGACCCAAGATGTAAAAAAATTACCTAAAATATTCTATACATCGCGTGCTCTGCGAAAACTATTGATCATAGAATAAAATAATGTACTACGACTTTGTAGAACACATTACTATTTACAAAAAATTTCGCGACAGCATAATATGTCTGACTATTATAGTTATGCCGCAATAAGTTTTCTTTTATTAAAAAAATAAAACAACGTCAAATATCGTTGAAATTTTTGTTAAAGACCCGAGCGGAGCCGGGGCGTGTCGCTTGTAAGCAATAATTATAATTACAAGTAAATTATTATAAATATAAATATGAAAATTTTATGTTTCAAACAGAAACTTCTATATTATTAAGGTGAGAACCTCAGTATGAGTACTCAGACTTCTTTAATTTCTCTTTTATATATATAAGTACTAAGAATTAACAACACTTCATTTTTTTTATGCTAAACCGAGCAGACGTACTCACAGCTTATCTGATGTTAAGTGGAATGACATCGGAACGCTGTTTTTGCCCAGTTATGCGTTACGTTGGGACGAGTGCGATAGTCGTTATACAAAACAAGTCCAGTTTTCGACATCATTTTTAAAGATGCAGGCGTGATTTGCTTGGCGATGGTGCTTTAAAATACGGGCTTGGGCGACGACTTAACACCTGGTGGAACGAGAGCTTGTCCGCCCATTTAGAGTTACAAAAACTTTAGAGTCCACTTTAGAGGCTTTTTAACCACTGAAAGCGTTGATGGGTCATTTTCAATTTTGCGACCAAAAAATTAACGATTTCATGAATTTAAACTTTCTCTCATTTTCCATTTTTTTGTTATTAGGCATGCCCAGAATAAAAAATGCTTCATACCAATCGAGCCAATAACTCATTTATTGATAATATTATATTATAATCATTTATATTTTTCATTCTACGCATTCGATAACGCCAACACGGATGACAATAATTTAAATAGAAACTTTTTAAAAAGCTTAGAAATCGTACTTCTTTTGTTTTTAATAATGTTCTAATACCCAGTTAGTTTTTCTTTATTATTGTATTATATACTGATTATATAAAACTGCCGAATTTCAACACGCATTACTGGAAAAATAACAAACAAGTTAGAATTTAAATTTCGAACCATTGATACGAATTAGATTTGGGGTAGTTTTTAATGTATAACTCCTAATTTAAGAGTGTTTACGAATATATGCACGTGCTTGTTGTCATGACAACAAATTTGCTGTACTTATAATTACGGTAACATTAAGGTTATGAGAATGAAATCAAATCACACGCTTTAGGGCCCAAATTTGAAAACGACCCTGATAGCATCGAACCCGCGACCCACGCGTGATCCCCCTGCGCCGGAGCACAAGCGTTGTAATCGCAGCCAGACAATTGATGACACACTATTATTAGTCGGACAAACGATACGCGGATGTTGTGTAAAAATAATTGGAATTGCACTTGTTGTATTTATAAGCGAGTTATGTTGGCATGACATGAGGTTGGCGAGCTATTCGCGTTCCGACACATGAATATTAATCGTGGAACGATCTAGATGCGCGTACGATCTTTTAATAATCGCCCCGAAGGTGAATTAAAACTTACGATGTACTTCTTCCGCGAGCTAACGTGAAGCCGTCGTTTGAAAGTACTTCAGATTGCGACGGTCGACCTAGTGTGTCCAGTTCCAACAACCGCTTAACATCTTCCTCCCGATCCACTAACGGTGCTTTTAGGTACCTTAAAACACCGGTCATCGTTCTCGTCGAACCCGTCGCTTGCGACGAAGGACCTATTACTGGTGGTAGGTCCTCTTGTGAGTCCGCGCGGGTAGGCACCACCACCCTGCCTATTTCTACCGTGAAGCAGTAATTCGTTTCGGTTTGAAGGGTGGGGCAGCCGTTGTAACTATACTGAGACCCTTAGAACTTATATCTCAAGGTGAGTGGCGCATTTACGTTGTAGATGTCTATGGGCTCCAGTAACCACTTAACACCAGGTGGGCTGTGAGCTCGTCCACCCATCTAAACAATAAAAAAAAAGGGCTCGACGAGTAAATTAACCCTCAGACACAGCCCACTGAGTTTCTCGCCGGATCTTCTCAGTGGGTCGCGTTTCCGATCTGGTAGTAGATTCTGCGAAGCACGGCTCTTGCTAGGGTTCGTGTTAGCAACGTCGTCAGGTTTGAGCCCGGTGAGCTCACCTACTAGTTAAGGTTACGTTGAAATAGCCTCTCAAGCTCTCAGCTTAGGTAAAAAAAAAGCTTAACACCAGACGGCCCGCGAATGATCTCACCTAACTTATAAAATCATGGGCTCGATTTGAGAGACTGAAATAAGTAATTGTTTCCCGCACCAGTTAGCACGACCTCTGACACAAACCCAGGTTGAACTCCAACGCACTATTGTTCGTTCCCACACGCCTTCTGCAATACCAAGTTTATTAGAGTAATAAATTAGGTATTTTTCTGTCGAATAACGATTTCAATTGTTCAGTAGACAGCGAATATCGGGTAATCTCTATTATCTTCTGTTGCGAATGCGATCTTGTGTTCTTTTTTGTACGTTAGAGACTTAGAGAAACTGATATTATAAAATAGAGATCTCACACGTGTGCATTCGTATCTTAATATATTTTTATTTTTTATTTTTTTTATTGCATAGATGGATGGACGAGCTCACAGCCCACCTGGTGTTAAGTGGTTACTAGAGCCCATAGACATCTACAACGTAAATGCTCCACCCAGCTTAAGATATAAGTTCTAGGGTCTCAGTATAGTTACAATGGCTGCTACACCCTTCAAACCGAAACGCATTACTGCTTCACGGAACAAACAGGCAGGGTGGTGGTATCTACCCGCGCGGACTCATAAGAGGTCCTATTACTAGTAAAGTATTCGTTGTCTTTCGTGAACCTGTGTGATTGTAGATCGTTCTTACACAGGTGAACGTCCTTTGCGTCTTTAAGCGGAGTATTATTGGAATATCTTTGTATACGAGCTTTACTACGGCTGTAGCGAGTATCGAGCGCCGCGTGGGCGACTGTGCCGCCGTCTCTTAGATAAGTTCCGCATAAATCAGTTTATATATTGTATAATCTCACAAGACCGCGGCGCGCGATCAAAGTAATCAGTGTTTGATTGTTTAACGCGGACGCTGCCTCGTGCCGGGCATATTATTGACCCATGTAGGTCGTCATTATTCGTGTAATCCACAGAGAGCTATAGGGAATATATAGATACACTACTGCAATGACTCTCAACTCAAATGAGGCTAGGATGCTATTTGAGGCTCGAGAGAATCCTTAAGTAATTCAGGTTTCTATACACATAAATGCTTTACGTTACAAGACAGATGGCATTTACGAGATAGTGTATTCGAACGTCAGTGGCCATTTACGACGACGACCCATCAACGACACCCAATAATACAATATAACAAAAAAAGACGCGCTGCTCTGTCAAAATAATACAGCCATTGTCAAAAGATACCCCACCCCATACATGAAAATCTATTCAGGCATTTGAAAGTTACTTCTTCTTCTTCTCATGAAGTCACTGTTTCTCTCCAGATATTCCTATATTTTACCTGGTGGAGAGCTTTGTTGACCGGCCTTTCTAGTTACTAAAAATGCTTAAAAGGTACAGAGATGAATCGGTAGAGAGTAATAATTATTATATTGTTCATTTAAGATCCATGATTTGAGTGCATATTTTTGTAAGCTCCCAAATATTTCGCAACTCTGTAATAGAAGCTTGCAAAAATAAATGAAACTCCATATATTGTTGAATATATGCGTTACGGCTCTGGCACGCGAGCGGGGCACGGGACGAGCGGTAAAACTGAATTTTACACAAACATTTAACAAGTTTCCCGACTTGCATCGGCCCGGAATAATTTGGCAACGTTTCTGGGAACTGTATATAGTGGTGAAAACTTAGTGCCTATTCCATTAGCAACGTAAATACATAAACACATTGGTCAAGTCGTCGACTGTTGCAATTTAGGTGAAAGAATTGGCATTTCTAGTAATTTATCTCTCCGGTTCTATCATTTTTTGCTAGTTTTAGCCATAGCATATAATTAGATTTTCTTTCTAGTTCAAACTTTTTTCAATAGGCAGGATAACTAATTTATAATATGTCTTTTTAAATAAAAATTCACTACTAGAGACCCGGTACAATTATTGTGTACCAACAAGTCGAAATTAGAAGGGGTTTCTCTTGCCACTTGGCCACGGAGCTAAATAACTCTAGTTGTATATTTAAGTCTCTATAAGAATATCGTAGTTTCAGTAATGTAAACCCAACGATTATGTCCGAGTGTTATTGAACCAATCAGTCAGGATATTTAATTTTATAAGTAATTACAGGTAACATAATAGGAAAAATAAGTCGATTACGCGGACATTACAAGAACTTGTTTCAATAGAGTCATCTTCCGCTAGCAATCTCAATAACTAGCTAAAATGGCAAACTCTAAATATTCTATGTACCTACTTCGTATTAAATACTTACAGCATGACAAGTCAGATAAAGTTGCAGATCTCTGCAGAATGTGTACGAGGGGTCTTGTACGGTCACGGTCACACTGAAACATTACGCGATTTCTAACTTCACTGATAAATTACCTCAACATCCGATTCGACATTCGTTTCGTAATGTTCTATGATATTTACATATTAATAGTTCAAAATTTTCCACATCTCTGTAGATCGTCTTTTTATTTTCTATCTTTTTTGTTTTTTTTTTTTTATTGCCTAGGTCTGTGGACGAACTCACAGCCCACCTGGTGTTAAGTGGTTACTGGAACCCATAGACATCTACAACGTAAATGCGCCACACACCTTGAGATATAAGTTCTAAGGTCTCACTGTAGTTACAACGTCTGCCCCACCCTTCAAACCTGCTGCTTCACGGCAGAAATAGCGGGGTGGTGGTACCTACCCGTGCGGACTCACAAGAGGTCCTACCACCAGTACTATCTATTCTAATAACCTCGAGGGGTTATACTAGATTCGCAGAACGAGTAGGTGAGCTCACGGGGCTCTAACCTGATGCTAACACGAACCCTAGCAAGAGCAGTGCTTCGCAGAATCTACCACCGGATCGGAAACGCGACCTACTGAGAAGATCAGGCGAGAAACTCAGTAGGCTGTGTCTGTGTGTTAATTTACTCGCCGAGCCCTTCGTCGCGAGCGACAGGTTCGACGAGAACGGTGACCGGTATAGTTCGTCGCTGCGCAGAGTAATGCCGGAGAAGATTAAGTATTAAAACTAAAAGCATTTACATTTACGCCATCATAAATGTTGTAACAACTGAATAATGTTTTCATAATTTCTTCGGAAAAAACAACCACACCTGTGCGTATTCGCAACTACCTTCACTCTGAGCGTATTTAAGCTTCCCGCCTACTCACGGCACATCTCCTTGTGAATACACTAAGTATGTACCTGCTCCTAGCGCCGGATGTTGTTAAACGAAAATAAACGCGTTTTAAAATCAGACCGACGGTTAAATTCTTATTTTCGATCAGTTCTACAACATTTCAACGAAATTCCAAAGTGGTTTTTACGACTGTTTAATAATGAGATATTTATTATTTATTTATGATTACTATTGAAATTATTGCAAAAAATATTCTTGTAATAATAAAAAGGACAAATATGTGAATTTTAATTAGGCAATGGCGAAGTTTACGAACAATAAACAACTCACATCCTATGGCCCTCCTTCCTCTTCCTTCAGTCGATCGCTCATTGCTGAGCATCGTGATGCGCCCGCCTGTGACTTTTTTTTGTAATTTGTAGCCACTTTTGTCGGTCAGTGGCACAGTGAAGTGCTTGGATCAGTCTCATGTCCAGACACTCGGATACTTGATCACTCCATCTTTTTCGGCTCCGACCTCTGGATCGACATCCTATGGCAAATAACCCTGATTGTCTGTGAGTCTCAGAGGTTTAAAGATGGCCCGTTTAAACAAATCGTTCTGAATTAAATTGAGCTTAACCTGCTCAAATATGTCAAGTGTTAAGTTGTTATACATTAATCCGTCCTCGTATAGACGAGGCGAGGTAGCGGGAAACAAGTCCCGTTTAATTGGAAACCGTGTGCAATGTCTCATTCACGGGCCGCGTTCGTGTGAACTCCTACCGATAACAATCGAAGGAAATGTGAATCGAATGTATACGTGATACCTGGTAGTGTCGCGTTACAAGTTAATTGTTTCGCCGAGCACACCGGAGCGACTGCGGTCGTTTGCCGGCTACTGCGGTGAGAATACCACTCGCATGAACTGTCTCCGTGCTTTCAAAACCTTACCAGTGATAAGCGATGCCGATAAAACTAGGTATTTTAGCTAATTCGGTCACTTGATTAAAGATTGACGGGAATCTTTTTATTTTTTTATTGCTTAGATGGGTAGACGAGCTCATAGCCCACCTGGTGTTAAATGGTTACTGGAGCCCATAGACATCTACAACGTAAATGCGCCACCCACCTTGAGATATAAGTTCTTAGGTCTCAGTATAGTTACAACGGCTACCCCACCCTTCAAACCGAAACGCGTTACTGCTTCACGGCAGAGATAGGCGGGGTGGTGGTACCTACCCGTACGGACTCACAAGAGGTCCTACCACCAGTAAAACAAACGAAGAATCTTGACTTAGGATCCCCATTTGTCTGATTCACAGTAGATACTGTTCCTTATCTACTAGAGTCACAGACCTCAAATGGATGTGCTCTTTAGAATGCGATTAAACCTATTCAAGCTGGTTTTTTTTAAAGACATTAACGGTACTTCCAGCGCCTTTAAGATTCACCAGAACGGGTCCAAGTTGTGTAATGTTACATACGACTTACGACATAAATAAAATTATCGTCCGACCAATTAAAACCCCAACACAAATATTGTTATAGCGCTGTCGTAAAATTCAAATTTGTTTTGTTTCCGCTCTTGGACCGTGATTGACTAACGCTTATTTATTTTTTATCAAAAAGATTAAAAAGTCTAGTTCGGCGATCGGAGCGTGAAGGCGGCCATGCTGCTTCTGCGCCGAATTGCGAATTACATCACCGTCTCGTGCAAAAAATGGCGTGTACCGCGTACACTAGTAGCATGGGATGTGATATCAGACGCGAATAAACAACACGCTATAAATGTACAACGAATAACGCGTGCTATGTCACATCTCTCTGAATCTCATCAACGCTTAGACTTAATAAGGCTTATCGTACGACGTGTACCCTTGAGGAACTTCACTTAAATGACAGTTGGAGCTATAACACAGTTCCCGCACGCGGTTCGATTAACGAATAACCGAATGTGACGTTATTATAAATTAGCGCGCTATTTTTGTATTCGTTGCGCTGTCGCTATTAATTTTATTTGAACACCACTAGTGCTCGGTGAGTGTTTGGCGTGTACGTAGCGGGGGGGCGCGGTGAGAGGCGCGGCCGGCCTTGGCCTTGCTCGAGCCACGTCCAAGGTGAAGCGCTCAATTTTACATTACACACCGTAATTATACATACGCCCACGGCTCGGCCGTCACTCGCTGTCTGTAATAAGACTGGTTAGACTCAATCGAGTCTTGAGACGCTTTTTTTTTTATTGCTCAGGTTTGTGGACGAGCTCACGGCCCACCTGGTGCTAAGTGGTTACCGGAGCCCATAGTCATCTACAACGTAAATGCCGCCACCCTGAGATATGAGTTCTAAGGTCTCAGTATAGTTACAACGGCTGCCCCACCCTTCAAACCGAAACGCATTACTGCTTTAGGGTGGTGGTACCTATCCGTGCGGACTCACAAGAGGTCCTACCACTAGTAATTACGCAAATTATAATTTTGCGGGTTTGATTTTTATTACACGATGTTATTCCTTCACCGTGGAAGTCAATCGTGAACATTTGTTAAGTACGTATTACATTTTATTAGAAAAAATGGTCCATCGCTATATACGAATGCACCGGATGTCTTATCCTTTAGGCCACGACCATTTCTATGTCGTCTTCTTTCTATAATAGCTATGAATGCACCTATCCACTTCAACATTTCCAGTCTTTTATTATCTAGTATTGGTAGTACACACAATGTGTGATCTATGTAGGTATTAACAGAACCTATGCTGCTACCTGCAATACGATATCGGAGACCCGACATTAGAATAAAGCTTGCCATTCAAATCCTTTAGCATTATTGCTCTGCGGCAAAGCAGACCGGCAGTACAACCCGTACTGATTACAATACGTCGTATTAATAAACTCAACATTGAGAAGAAATAATTATTTTGAGGAATATAACTGCGTCCGGCAAATAGGTGTAGAAATAATAATGTGTTCAGTAGTACGATACCATCGTGTATTACTGATGCTATTGACGACTCTACGTTAACACAGACGGTAAACAGACATTGTTATTGACACCTTTCCAATATCCAACGTGCTAAAGAAACAGGTTTCCATTCGATACAATGTTACTGTGTTTCTTTATCAGATCGTGTTGTCCTGAGAACCGGTATTTTGGTTTATTTTCGACTAAATCATTTAGATAAAAATATATTAGCGAAAACCTTTAAAGAAACCTGCATAATTGAAAAATTAGAGCAAAACAACATTCACGTTTTCTTATCATCGACTTGATAAAATGAAATGAAGTGCTTATCATAAACAAACCGCTCTTATGTAATGATTAAATAATTAATAAAAATCACGAAAAATCACACGCGAACAGATGATCAGATCAAACTGACAATCGTCCGTGACCACGCACTCTGTAAAGTATGCGAAACGTCGCAATTAACATAATATTATAACAATGACAATAAACAAACGCTACATCAAACATTAAAAGTAGTTCCAAAAGTTATTCAAATCAAATCAAATCAAAAAAATTTAGCCTGTGGGATTCAAATCGATAGTAGCAAAGTAGAGACGATATAAAATACATTGATTATATTTTTTAAAGGACCAAGATTGTAATATTTGACTGTAAAATACACTGGACGCACGAAAAATCAAACGCATCACTATTGCTTTGTTGGCTGTCGCTAGTGTGAAGCGAGTCGGATTGGCTTCGATCCAGCCTTCACTGTGTATATTTAAACAATCAAAACATTATTGAACCGTTGCTCTATAGAATTTTAATCAAAGGTTAGCCAATAGTGTGTAACAGCAATACTACCTAATACTGTTATCGGTTATAACAAGTATCGGGTGTTACCGTGACTTGGTAATAGGTAATTTTATTATTATATATTCTTTATCAGTATATTATATTTATATACTTACGCATATATATATATATCTTCGGTTACCAAAAAAGTTGAGGATTACATAGTCGACATCATGGAATTTGCCAAATCAAAGTAAAGTGCCGACTTGATATAATGGAGTCGCAACAGAAAACAGTACAAGATTAAACCCCTAAAGTGGGCATGAATCATTTCGACAGCTCACTGACATAAACATACTGCAACTAGCCGATTTTTGTTTTTCTTTCAGTATGCCAAAATGACATATAATGACGTTTGTAGTGCTGTAGCGTAGGGCTTACGGGCTTAGGCTTCACGGTTTGATTCACAACAAATTATTCATTTTGTAGCTAACGTTAACGAATGGCCAGATGGCAGAAACCATTTTTTGTCTAAAAACCAAAATAAACATATTTGGCGGTTTCAAAATTTGTATGTGCCTAGCATCCAAGAATCAACCAGGCGATCCAGAAACGCCACAAGAATTAACTTTACCGAATAAAAGATATGATCTGTAACACATAATATTATTATTATCAAAGATAGAGATACTGGTAACACGAGCGCGTCATTCTCGTTTGTATGTGCGGCGAGTACTCCTCAAACCAGTTTAGAATCTTGTCGAGATCATTACCATATCCATAGAACGGATTCAAGAATAACAAACAACGAATTACGAATATCAGCAGACGTTATAGTTCGGATCAGCCGAAGCTCAAATTGAATATTCTTTTCAGATGTCACGAGTTATACAAAATGTTCACGGTGACTCACGGTAACATCGTATTTATGGCTCCTTTTGCGCTCCTTGTAAAAGACTTTGTTTGTTAAAAAAATATAATCGAAACCGTCCATTAGCCCGCGCCTGTACACTAAGCGCATATATCCTGTACTAGACTAGTACTTCCAGTGGGAGCGTTACAAAGAAATTAATTAACTTTTCGGACAGATCTTACAATTTGCACCTCAGTTTTGAGCCTCAAGCCATACTGTTTTTTCTATTATGCATAGAAATAGATAGTAATACAAATAATATATTACAGAGCAAGGCAGGTCATTTAATAATTCAATCGAAGATTTGTTCCAGTCCAACACACATATCAACAGAGAAATAATAATAATATACCCTAATGAGAGTTATATTTAACCTAAAGAACCCCTACAGAGACGGGCGTTTGCGTTCATACCAGGATAGCGGTTAAGGCCACGTCCGACGCTTCGAACGAATGTATTGAAATTATTTGGTTCACGGACCTCGATGACCTTTTGGCTTTAGTCGTTTACCGCAAATGCCACCTGCCCGCCCATAAAATAATACTCAACTTCTATTATTATATTGTAAATCACGCCGACCTCATGCTTCCAGCTTATTAGCCGTACATTGTTTAAGAAGACGCGTGATATATGTATGTGGGAACAACTTAGAATATGTAGAGACGGTACCTACGTCTCTACTCATTGCTATACCATAGAACAACACTGATACCCATGCTACCCGGCCATACTAGTATAAGGCGACGTGAAATTATCTAATTTGGTATGTCCTATGATGGTACCTATCCGTGCGGGCTCACAAGAGGTCCTACCACTAGTAACTATATAGTTAAATTTAACAAAAAAATAACATTTCATTGGAATAACGTCTACCCTAAACTTCAAAGTAGAACGCGCGGTATATAAATAGCCAAAATAAGTAATCGTACGAGCTTACAGCATGACATGTCACTCACACATGTAAAACTAGTTAAATTGATATTATCACAGACTGCCAAATGTACTGTATTTGCTTATCGACGATAAAAATCAATGTGTTCGAGTTATACAACAGTTGTACTTAATATACATGCTCCACACTATTCCGCTTGTGAATAATTGAAAGACACCGACGAGTTGTTCTGCTCCGATGTTATCTCCAACTTCAAATGTCATTTACATCCGTCAATCTTACTGAAGCGTTACCGGCTAAGATATAAGAACTAAATTCGTAAAGCACTACAGTCGAAATAGTGGTAAAGTTATCGTGGGAAAACGAAGATCAAGATTCAATGCGCCGTTGACGCGAGCGAGTCACGAAACGTCAAAATGTCCTGCTGTAACCACGAGTTTCGTGTTTATGTGTGTAATATTAGGTAGTATTTTGAATAGGTATCGTTATGGTTTATCTAATTAGCAAATGCTGTATCATTATTTATTATCTGCGCCAACCGGTCTCAAAAAGACAGATTGCGTTTGAAACTTCAAAGACAAACTCTAAACCCGGATCCTTGAAAGGCTTTATTTATCTATAAATAGCAGTCTGAAGTAAAACTGATAAGTTCATATTATGATAATCGCCTGATACTCGTATCTCTTCAAAAATAACAATGATGAAACGTGTGTACAATATGTACATATATTATGAAAGATCACGATAAGCTTAATATTTATCGAATGAATTGCATATTATAGTAAGAAAACATTATATACCTCATTATTTCCTAATGTAAATCATCAAAAATTAAAATCATTATGATTATAAAATATGTAAATAGATAATTAATAATTATTATTTAAATTCGCAGCTTTAAATGGGATTTTTATTTTCAGTAAATCAATATGTATATAAACTATAGTTTTTGCAATAATAAAAAATAAAAAAACTATGGTAACGACATGCGACACGATATGCAAATGGAAAATGATGAATGGTACGTGGCATCAGTTGCGTCGATATCCTAACATCACACAATGGGTCCTGCAGGATAAAGTTTGTAAATCAGTATCGCTATTGACTGACAGACGGACAACGCACAAAAAACATTGAAACGTTGTATGGCAGCGTAGCTAAATGCCGCAATCTAAAGTTCTTCACGTTCGTCTGTCCGTGTATTTTTACTCGCTACTAAAGTATACAATAAAATTCCAGTGGACATTAGGCATTAAACGCAAGCGACGCTTTTAGATCGTTTTTTTTTTTTATATAGGGGTCGCCAAACGGATTTTTTATTTCATTATCCGGCCGCTGGAAGAAGGTCTTTCTAGCGGATGGCGATCGCACGATGTAGTTTTGAGGAGAGGTTTTATTGCTTTTATCATTGGTTTGAGGAGGGCGACAAAAAATATGTGTGATTAAGAAATAAATCGTTGTGTCAACTTGGAGTGAATTTTTGTCATTTAGTGCTAAATGTGATATTGGTTTGAGCGTATTCTTCCGACGGCCGGACAATAGGCAATAGTTGTTGCGATATGCTGATCTCTGACTGACTTGATTGTACAGTAGGTAGCGCCTCTGTTGCGCTGAGGGTCGTGGGTTCGATTCCCACATCGGGCAAACAATCGTCTGATGAACAGACTCGTTTGATTTTGTCTCGGTCTTTATAACACATATTCTATATTGGAGCCGGATTATCGTGCGTGGTTTATTCCCAGCTATGTATTATTTTTTTATTATCAGTTATGTGAAGTTGTAAAATTTTGTTCCGTGTTCTACAAAAGAGGTTTATAGCAGTCTGTAATGACTAGACCATGCGCCTAGTGTTGCCAATGTTCATAACGAACGATGCGATAAAATCATGTTATCTGTCTTCTACAGGTATGACTGGGGAGGCGTGTGCATGCGGGCCGACTCCTGCCAGACTTTTGCCTGAACCAGAGCCCGATCATCTCTACGACCACCACTCGTCTGAAGAGGAGCTCGAGGTAATTGCATTGAATACAAGCAAACTTTTTTGATAGAATTAATTTTCATAAGTATAGGTATTTAAAATTACAAAACTTGCGATTATTGTATTTTCTGCGGTTTTCGCGCTTTATACACACCAATAAAAATACTTTTACGGTTTAATCTCAGTTTAACTATTAAAAGCTTTCGTTTTTTTTAATGTAATAACTTTACAGCCTAGCCAAAAAATTCGAAACTCGAAGTCAGATTTGTAAAATGAAAATAAGAATCGCGGCATTAATCTCCTCGTAATGGTTTAAACCATAAAAGTAATTTAAATCACTTCACTTATACCTAGTCAGGTCATAAATTCTGTCACATGTTTAATGTAAAATAATTGAAACAAGTTTATTCATTATGTAACCATTCATATACCAAAATTAACTTAACAAAACATAGATTCTTATGACACTAAAGTTTATTCAAAATGACCTCCGTGATTTTGAAGACAGGCCTTCAATCTGCGCGGCCAGTCGTCTATCGCAGCACGAACGAGATCCATGTCAATATCGGCGGCTGCCTTAATCAAGGATGTCTTGAGTGACTCCAAATTGGGATGAGGCTTTGAGCACGCCTTTTCCTCCAAGTGTTGCCATATCTTGTAATCTAACGGATTCAAATCTGGACTGGAGGAGGGCCAGTCTTCGTGCCGGATGAAGTCGATTTCACGCGCCGCCAGCCAGTCTTGTGTGCTCTTCGCTCTATGAGCTGGCGCCGAATCTTGTTGGAATACCCAGTGCCTGTTATTGAACATGGTA